>OY728153.1:478890217-480140217 GCA_963277665.1 Viscum album | reverse complement strand
GAAAATATTCTAAAGGTGTATTACAACCACTACCCATACCAACATGAAAGTGGTATAGTATCCCTATGGAATTTTTTACTAGTATGCCATGAACATCATAAGGAAACAATGCAGTATGGTTCATAGTGGACCGACTCAGCAAGACTGCCCATTTCATCACTATTTGAGAGGATTTATATCTTGAAAAACATTCTAAGATTTATGTAAAGGAAGTGTTGAGGTTTCATGGGGTGATACTTTATATTGTTTCTGATCATGATCCATGGTTTACATCAAAATTCTGTAGATTTCTTCAACATTCTCTGAGTACTAAAGTGAATTTCAGGATGGCCTATCACCCCTAAAATAATGGAAAATATAAGAGGACTATTTGAAAAACTTAAATAAATGAAAAGAAATTTCTCAATTGAATTTAATGTTGGATGGGTTCACCACCTCCCATTATTTGAGTTCTCATACAACAATAGCTTCCACTTGAGTATTTAAATTTCACCATATAAATATCTATATATAAAGTGATTTATAAATATTACTTGTTGGGATGAAGTTGGTGAGAGGAAATTTATTGGGCTAGATATTTTTCTAGAGATGAAAACAATATCCATTACACCAGACGACATACAAAGTCTACTCAAAATTAGAAGAAGAGCTATACTGAAAACCTTCAAAGGGACTTGGAGTTTGATTTTGGTGAAAAATTATTCCTTCAAAAATCACCATGTAAGAGAGTCATGCAGTCTGGGAAGAAATGGAATATTATCCCATGGTACATTCGCCCCTATAAAACCATTTATTGCATAGGATCAATGGCTTACCCATTTTCACTTTCCCCAAATCGAGTTCAATTTCATGATGTATTCCATTTATCTCTATTGAGGAAGTGCATGCCTGATCCATCACATGTACTTAATCTAGAGTGGTACAATTGTAACATAACCTCTCTTACGAGGAGAAGCCAATGGAGATCTTGGACCGTAGATACAAGGTTCTGCAAAACAAGACTACCCACCTTATCAAAGTGTTTTGGAGGAACCATAAATATGAAGAAATAATGTGGGAACCAAAGGAAACAATGAGACAAAAGTACTCAAACCTTTTCTCAACTAAGAGAATGAGTTGAGATTTTGGGGATGGAATTTATTAGGGAGGAAGAATGTAATGACATATAATTTTTAAATAATATTTTCTTTATGAGACATTTTTTGTTAAATTGTATTAAACATAAAAAAACTATATTTATTTAATAATAAAGTATTATTTATAGAGTATAAATGGAAATGTGACCATTAGGAGTAGACTGTTATATGATCATAGGTCAAATATGACTGTTGGTTAACATGAAAGTTGGAAAATATACTGTTGGTAATATTTTTAACAATATAATTAATGTTTATAAGTAAAAATGACAAAGAATAATTAATACGGAAAGAATAAGTGATGGAATAAATAAGTAGATTCATGTTATATAAATTCATTTTGTCAGACCATGGGAGATAGGAATAATCACTAGGTTTCTCCCTTAACCAAGCCCATTTTGAGCTTCAACAAGTGAATCCTGAACAAAATTTTCTACAGGATAAGTTCAAGTTAGTGTAAATTACCACTCAAAGGATTTTAGCTGATCTAGCCCAAGAATCTATCAACATCTCACACATTACCCTTAGGTCATACATAAGGGGTTATAGGTATAGACCTCAATTACATAAAGTTTAATTCATTTTAATAAATAAAATTATTATTCCATCAATAGTTTTTTAATAAAAATATAGGTTTAATTAAGATGGAATTTGATAAATTGATTTTCAGGCACAAATTGTACTTTTTAGAAAGTATATAAATTTTTATAATAAAATAAGGTATTAAGAATTATATTTATTTTAAATAAATATTATGTTCAAAACTCTTATTTAAATATATATTATAAAATAATTTTATTGTGTCTTTAAAAAATTTTCGGTGTCATAAATTTGACTATGCGTTATCAGCCCACTATTTTCTAAATAAATAAGGATTTTTATATTTAAAATTCAATATTCTAATAATTAGAAAATTATTATGATAAAATAAATATTAGTTTTGAAATCATCATGTCATAATTGTTTTAGGGTGAATTTATGAGAATTTTCTGAAAAACATTATGTTTTTATGAATAGTAAGAACAAATTGTTTGAGGTTTTCTGTATGTTTACTGAATTTATAATTATTTCATAATGATGTAAAAATTAATTAACCAAAATACACAACTGAAAATATTTTATTTAATTAATTTAAATTATTTTAATATATTTTAATCAGTTTCTATACATATAAGTTTCATTCAAAATTATAAAATGGAAACTTTAACATTAAAAATATTATTTTTTTAAAAACATTACTTTTCCATGCAAAAAGATGTAATATAAAATTATGCTTGGTTTTTGTGGGTTAAAAAAACTAAAAAAATGTCCTATATTTCCAAATCCATGGTAAAACCCATGGGAAATCCCATGGGTTTTTATTTTCCACAACCTAGATTTTTAGGGCCTATATTTGGAATTTATTAAGTAGATCCTCCACTTCCACTATAAATACCAAAACATTTGTCCTCTCCTATTGAATAATAATCCATCCTACATGATATTATAATATTTCTTTCTTCCTAATTATTCCCCCCAAGGTTTCATCAATCCCATAAGGTTCTATTCTTCAAGATCTAGGAGTAACTCTTCAACAAAAGGGAAATCTTCACTTCTCTTTTCCATTCAAGTTCCCTTTTAATGTGGTATGTCTTCCAATTTCCAAACTAAGTTTTATTTTACACTTTATTTTATACCATTACCATAATAATAGTCTTCTATGGATGGTATACACTTATACCATCTCATTTTACCATTTTCTAAAACCACGTTTTATACCGATTATGCTTTCGAATTTACATTTAAAAATTTCCCCTTATCCTCATAAAATTCGGTTTTGTTATCTTTTTTGTGAATATCCAAGCTTATTTAATTTTCAAGGTTATTCACCTATATTTAAAAATGATTAATTTTATTCTGATATTAACATGCATTAAACCCTCATTTTCTTTATGTGGGTTGAAAATGACACAATGATCATGTTTTTAATCACTTTTGAAACGTTGTGATTTTGATATGAAATTCATTTTTTATTCTCCATATTTTATTTATGAAAAGTTTTATTATGATATATAGGGATCATATTAATTAATTTATATGAAGGGTTCACCCTTATATCTCTCCAATTCATTGGGTAATGAAATCTCCAGCAATGACATGTTTTATGATACCTTGGTGAATAACCTTGGTAATTTTTTTTATGACACCTCAATGACAAGATTTGGTGATATGATTGTGAATGTATCATTTAAATGTGGTATCCAAATTTCCATGTTATTATTAATGTTATTTTTATTAATATATTACTTATTTTCCTTTACTCATGCCTTAATGATATTCCTCATTTTCTTATTTGTATTCCCCAAGATCTCATGTAAACTATTTCCCTTAATGGGCCTCATGCTCACCCCTTTTATTTGATATATGACCCCAGGATATGAGACATAGTAAATTTAATCATGATGAACCTATAAATAACCATTTCAAGTGGATTATAATAATATTTTAATTTTTCATGTATTTTTTACTTATTTCCAAGAAACTAAAAATTAAAGATCCTCTATTTGTACAATGCAATGAGAAGTTTATGTTATAAAAAGGTGGGATGTCATATTGGGATAGAGAATTCATGAACTTTTATTACGTATCTTTGTATGTGATGGAGTATTATACCTGTTATACCAAGCTTCATCCAATTGCACCAACTTTAGATGGTGATTATCTCATGACTATGAGGCAATTTTAGGATGGGATGGTATACACGATATGATCACTGGTTAAAGTTTTTTGGATGATTGATATTTCTAAGATAGTAAAATCGTCCCTCATTACTGAGTAGAATTTTAGAGAAGATGAAGGTGTGATCCAGGGTGGTTTAGCACCCAGCCAGGGTGGTTTAGCACCCAGACATGGTGGTAGTTCTTCTAGTGGAAGAAAGTGTCATTTTGAAGTTGCTCATGGGGGTTATGGAATTATAATAACATATACTGATAGTTTCATTATATATCATTAGTGAAGGAATCCAGGGAATTAAAAACCCCAGTTTATGAAAGAACCATTTGAGTGAAAATTCTATGGTATGATATATCATATTCAGTGATTCTTCAGGGCCTTTCCATCGGTGCCTAATGAAAGTGGATCTATGTCGACTCCACGTTCTAGAGCAAGGCCATTAACACCTCACCACAAAGGCAGCTAGAATACCACAAGACACTCATGTTGAGGACGTGGATGTGTATGTGGGAACCAGACTCATGATTCACAACATCAGCAGAGCAGGCCTGCTTAGAAAAGTCAGTCTGTATCTCAAGACCACAGTACATGCCAGTTACATGTAGTGCAACCTGTGCTGGATGAAAATAGTGTCAGTCCTTATACTATTTGAGGTGATGATCTTGTATCCTCTACTCCAGTTCCTACATTTTTTACATAGGTTCATCATACTTTTTATATCTGTAAAAAAATTGGAAAGTTTGGGCCTTGAGATAGAGTTTTTAGGTGGCTTGATGACACTCAATATCTCATTGGGTACACAATCAGAGAGTATTCACCAATGTAAGGAATATCCCCTTGAGATAGGCAGTTATCTATTTTTTTGGCATATTTTCATCCTTGACATGACAGGATTTGATTTAATCCTTAGTATGGATTGATTGATTCCCTATAGAGTCCATATTTATGGTTATCTCTATAGGGTGATGTTCACATCACCATAGGTTGGTAGACATATTCATCAAGGAGAATGGGAATTCTAAGAAACTTGATCTGGACCTAAGCATCAGGGGATGTTTAGAGTGGTGGTCCAGATCTCTAGTATCTATCTAGATGATCAGGATATGAAACCTATCATTTTCCCTCTTGTGGTGGATCATTTCAGGGTAATCTTACCTAATGAATTTTCTGAGCTACCTCTAGTGAGAGATGTGGAATTTACTATTGAGTTAGTTCTAGGAGTTGCATCAATGTCCATTCCTCCCTATCAGATGGAACCTATGGAGCTTTGGGATCTCAAGAAGAATTTGGAAAGACATGAAAACTAAAGGTTTTATTCAACCTAAAAATTCTCCATGGGGTTCACTAGTCCTTTTTTTAAAAAGGTGCACGGTACCCTTATGATTTTTATAAATTATAGATGGCTAAACTATCTCATGGTTAAGAATTGATATCCACTACCTCGAATAGATCACCTCTTGGATCAGATTTGAGGAGGGAGGGTGTTTTCAAAGATTGATTTGAGGTCAAGCTACCATTATATGTGTGTTAGGACTTCAGAAATACCTTATACATCTTTCCAAAGAGGGTATGGTCTCTAAAAGTACCTTGTAATTTCATTCAATCTCATGATTATGCCAGTTATTTTCATGGTCCTAATGAATTTTGTTTTCTACCTAAATCTAGATTTATTCTTATTAGTCTTTATGGATAACATCTTGTTGTATTCTCACACTTTACATGACCATTCCAAACATATTAATATTTTTATGAATACACTAAGATATCATCATCTTTATGAAAATATCACTGAATTCCTCTTTTGGATCAACAAAGTCTACTCCCTAGGTCAAATCACCTCAGAGTGTGGAGTATCAGTTGACCCAGATAAGGTGAGAGTTATAGTTTCATGGGAACATCCTAAAAACTTATTTTATATAAGGAGTTTCTTAGGGCTAGTCGGGTATTACAGATGCTTCATAGTATAATTTTTTACACCTAGAATTTCATATTATAAGCTTCACTAAGAAGGGTGTGAAATTTATACGGTCAAAATATTGTGAAATAGCCTTTAAAGAATTGAATGGAAGGTTGAATTAAGCATTGATCCTAATTATTTTGAAGCCAGAAAGGAGCTATATAGTTATTATATCACATCAAGTATTGGGTCGAGAGTAATTATAATATAGGATGAGTGAGTCATAGAATACAGGTCTTTTTGAGTTGTGGCCTCATGGGTAGAATTACATGACACATGATCTCAAGATAGTAGTTATTGTTCATGTTTTACATTTTTGGATGAATTACTTGTTTGTAGATAACTTTTTTGTGCTCATATTCCACAAAAGACTCAGTTATATCTTTAAACAACATGAATTTAATCATAGGAAGTGAAAGTAGGTTAAATACTTATAATCCTTAAATTTTAAGCATGCCTATACTCTTGGAAAAGGCAATTCAATAGTGGATGCTCTGATCTGGGAGACTCAAACACAAGAAGTTTAGGATGTTAATGGTGAGTGGAAGCTCATTCCCTTGTTTACATATATGCATTTTTTGGTTCAGAAGAATCATGGATGGACAGTACTCACAAATTTAGAAGTGACCTTAACCCTTCTAGAATGGGTAAGGATGATGCAACATTCATATCTAGAGGTCCTAGTCCAGAGAGAGTGTGTTTTATATAAGGAGTAATCTCCTGGTGGGACTATAGATTAGGATGAGTCCTTATTCATACATGGGAATGTCTCACTTATAATAGATATCCAAGAGGATTTGATGTGGGAATATCATGCCTCAGTGATGGAAATACATCCTGGTGTCATAAAGGTGTATTGATACTTATGTCACCATTATTTGTGGCCATCTGTGAAATTGGATATATCCAGTTTTACTACTCGGTGTTCCACTTTTCATCAGGGAAGTCATAAAATCATTGACAGGTGGGACTCTTATATCCATTGTCTATTATTGAGTGTAATTGGGATGATGAAAACATGTATTTTGTGACTTGTAGATCACCTCAAAGATATGATATAGTTAGGGTTGATGTTGACCGATTGACGAATGTCACCCACTTATTGCCTTTGTGGAAGACCTTCTCAATGGATGAGCTAGAGAGGTTATATGTTTGGGAGATCGTATTCCTTCACAGAGCTCTGCATTCTATCATATCTAAAAGGGATGCTCATTTTTCATCGTGGTTATGGAAAAGGTTAAATAAGGTCTTTGGTACATAGGTTCCTTTGAGTATGAACTATCACCCCCAGACATATGGTTATATAAATCATATAATTTAGGTGTTAGTGGACATACTTCATGCATGTTTCCTTGACTTTGTATGTTCTTGGGAGAAGCATACACCTCTCGTGTATTTTTTTTATGATAATAGTTTCTTAGATACCATCCATATGGTTCCTTATGAGATCTTATATGGTAGTCCATTCCAATCACCACTGTTCTAGTTAGAGGTAGGGGAGTCATATTTACATGGGTCACATCTTGTTTAGGGGACTTCAAAAAAAGTTCAGTTGATCAAGAAGTGCATGATGACAACTCAGTCTATGAAGTAGTCTTATTATAATCATTGTTTATGACCTCTATATTTTTAGGTTGAGAATCAGTTCTTCTTGCGTGTTTCACCTAGGTTGGTCCATCGACAAATTTAGAGATAGGGTAATCTTTCTCCTCGATTCTTTAGTCCCTTTTAGATTTTGTAGAGGATCGAACCAATGGATTCAGAATTGAACTTCCTTAGAGATACCAGTCTATTCACAACATTTTTCACATGTCTCATTTTCATCAGTATTATCCAGACCCATCACATGTTCTAAAACCTATAGAGGTTGAGTTTTATGTGGATTCTTCTTTTGAGGAGTACTCGGTGTGTGTTGTGGGCCAAAGAACAAAATACCCTTGAGGTAGGTCAGTTCCTCTAGTTTGAGTGTTATAGTTGCATGGTTGAGTGTAAGATGAGACTTGGGAAAGAGAGTTTGATGTACGTGCTCAATGGCCAGAACTTTTCTCAGATGGTGCTCTACCAAAATTAGAAGTGAAACTTAGAAAAAAGTTGTTTTAAGTAGGGGAGGTTGTAATGACTTAGATTTTCATAGAGTTATGCATTAATTTAAATTTTTTCAAACAATTTTTGATTTCTTTTCTCTGATTATACCTTGGGGACTAGGCCCTTATCCTGGTCAATTTTTTTTAGGAAGAAAGTGGCAACAGGCCCCCATTACATGTTCTGAAATAGCTTTTCCCCGGAAGGGGAAAAACCCTGATCTCTACATAGTGTGTAAAATTTACACACCGTATAAATTCATGTGATTTTTTAAGGGTGGTAGGACCTCATATTTTTGGACATAGGCCTCATTTATCCTATGACACAAAACATTATCCATGCATGGAGCTCCTCTATTCTAAGAGCTTGTTTCCTCTCATTATCATCCATCCAGTGTCTGATCTCGCCATCATCTATCACATTGGATCACTCTCAGTAAGAGCTTTAATTTTTTTTCTCAATTTCTAAGTTTATCTCACCATCTTTTTCACTATTTTGATGTGAGATTGTATGCCCTATTTTTAGTGAATTTGTAGATTCTTCCATTTTAGATCAAACCTGAAGTTGATATCAGGCGTGGGGTATTCCATGGAACTATGGTAGGTGGTTTAGTATTTTTCCTAAATGTTAAGATGTTTTTTATATATTATGTCATTGTTCCCCACACTGGAACTTCCTTTACATTTCATTAAAAAAATTCCTTTTTCAAATAATTTAACCATGTTATAATATGCCTATAAAGCCTTGTGAAATTGTTTAGAGGATGGATGCCTCATTGGTTTCCACCCCTTTGGGAGTGTTAAATTAAATTCCATATTAATATAAATATTGGTTGATCAACCCACAACCTAATAATTTTGGATTAACCTTCACAAGGAAGTGGATTTTCTTTCTAAAAGTAAATAGTTTGATTTAATTAAAAGAAAGAAAGTGGCAAGGCCACATCACATGTTATAAACTGATAAAGGAATGGTATAATTTTTGATACCCTTGGTTATATTAGATTAAATAAATATAAATGATTTAAATCTAAATTCCTTTTGATTATTATTATTAGACCACGGATATTGGATAGTGAAAAATGATTAAGGGACATTTTCAGAAGAGTATTTCATGCTACTTTACATTGGGTATTGTGCATGGCATCTATCACTATTTACTTAAATTATGGGAATGATGTTCCATGTTCCCTTTCATAAAGTGTTGGGAATGGAAACTCACCCCACTATCTTCGGTGTTGGGTAGGATGACTCAGACCACTATCCCAAGTGATTAGCATGATGTCTCGTATTGTTTTGATCTTTTGGGATAGTACCCTTGTTAGAGCCATTAGCTCATTTGACTACATATGGATGCATGAGTTATGTCTCTAATATAGTTAGAACCTATTATCTATGTATATACTCATATATGTCCTTAAATATAATGTTTATATACATATATATGTATTGTATATAGTTACTTATAAATGTTTGTACATGGTAAACTTATATTAGACTTATACCGGCATATGTCGAAGCATGTAGAGTCTACCAGGTATCCCATAGGAACCTGATCTGACTAGTATTTAGTTTTCATCATATTTTTTTTACACATTAATATTGATATGCTATATGAACTGACTGAATTATTCTAGACACCATTGGTGGTGGCTTTATGATTTTATCTCACACCTTGCCCTGGCCACCTATGGTAACCAAGAAGACTTCATGATTATAGATGTGGATAAGTGAAAGTGCCCTATCATGGATGATTAATCTATTTATCATATTGTATGGGATCATGGGAGAAGAGGACTGAGAATATTCTAATGATGCTGGTGGAGATTTATTTTGGTCTTTTGTGCTTTTGTATAGTATGTGGTATATGCATATACTCTATACATATATCCTCCATTTTTTATATTAGCATGACATGACATAATGTTTATATAAATCAGTCAATGGATTGATTACTATTACAGTTGGTTCGATGTTTATACATACACTGTTGATTATTTTCCTTATTTCTATTATTATGTTAGTTACCTTTTATGATTATATTTTTTAGTATCTCTATTTATTATCAATTTTATACTATGATTTGAGGGTATAGTCACCCCATTATACCACCATGTACCCTCAATACTAGTCGGCAGCCTGTATCATGTGGAGAGGTGCACTTGAGGTAATGTGACCCATCATCTTGGGGAACTATTTTAGTGGCTCTCGGTTTGGGACATTACACTCACCATAATTCCACTAGGATGAGAGTGATCAATAGGGCCAAAACCATTCCTCAAGATACTTCTTTTTACATATACAACACACTTAGGGAAAAATTCACTCATTGTTGGATGTACAGTCACACAAAAAACTTTTTCCCCAATATTTATATGCTAGCTCGTCCTGAGGAGAGTACTCAATTTTTTGGATTTAAGGTGTCAGAAATATGGAATGAATGAACCATTTTCAAATAAATTCAAATATGGGTATAAATATCAACCAAACTTATCTTTGAAATACCAAAATTTTAACAATCAACCTCTTACTTCCCAAATATTTCTAAATCAACCATCAAATCATGCTAAAAAGATGGTTGGTCCTTCAAATTTAAAATTCGATTCATATGAACTTGTTAAGAAGTTGCTAACAAAAAATGATTCTCAATAGTCAATAATTGATAATATTAAAACCCAAATAGGTCAAATATAAAGGGATTTAAGTCATTGGGAAAAAGCTAATCTGTCAAGTATAACAGTATTGAACCCCAATGAGAATCTAATAGTTTTCACCATAAGAAGTGGCCTAAAACTCAAGAACCTATTAGGGAATAGCAAGATGAAAAATAAATTGGTTATTTGACATAATATATTAACCCTAATCTAGAAAATGAATTTGGACAAAAAGGTCCAACCGGAACAAAATGACGAATCCACAATTGAAAAATTCAAATAATCAAGGAAAATAAAGAAAGGATTGATTAATAAATAAAAGAATAAAGCTGTATTTGGGGAGAAGTTGAGAAGTAAACCATTTTTAAAATTTTATACACATTCTATTCACTATCATGAAACAGTTCAAAATATGTATGAACTATATTACTTGAGATTCTGGAAAATGATTATAACCTTTAGCATCGACATTCCATTTTTTAAATACTTGAATAAAATTACATCATATGTAAAATTCACCAAGAGGATTCTAGTTATCAACAAAATTTGGAAGAAATTACATACCATAAATCTTAATGAGGAGTGTAGTGATATTCTTTTAAGGAATTTGGCTCCAAAGTTAAAGGACCATAGAAGTTTTTTTATTAAATATTGAATTGGGGGAAGAAATAAAATTAATTGTTGTTGTGATTTAGGAGAAATTATTGATTTTATGACTTTCTCCTTGTTCAAAAAGATGGGTATTAGGGATTAATAACCAAATTCTACATACCTTCAACTTGCTTCGAGGACACTCACTTATCCCTACATAAGAGTGGATGGATTATTAGTTAGTGTAGAGAAGCTTAATTTACCCACAAATGTTCTAATTATTGGCATGGGGTGTGATGAAAAAGTTATTATTATATTAGGTATACCCTACCTGGCTACTAAGAGTACTGTTATTGATGTGTCCAATAAAAAATTACCATCCAGGTTGTGGATGATGTGGAGGAGATTCAAGTTTTTGAGAAACCCAAACATGAGGTAAGTTATGACTTGATTGATGTTTTTGAGAATCAGTTCTTAAAAATATATGTTAGATATGAGTATAGTTCATTTCCCCTATAAGTTATAGAGATTTTGACTCCCTGACCTATGGATATTTTCATACAGGTTCCTAATAATGAGTATATTCTATCATTGAACAACAATGTGGAGATAGAGTCAAAAACATCCTATGTTATTTGAACTTGTTTATGAAAGATTTACATCTTATGTTTAATTTTTAAAAATCCCTTAGGTTTGGGAGTATTCAAGTTTAATTCCCACTATAAAAATATTAAGTTCAATATGAAAAAATTTACTTCCTTGACAAAAAAATCATGGTGACTTTGATGTTGTGTGTGTTGAATTTCAGAAAGAATATGAAAAAATAACTTCATTTGATTCTTATATAGACTCTAAAAATACATTATTTATGATGAATTTGAAATTCACAAGATGGATCCTTCTTCAATTCACTTGGATTTACAAGTTGTTTTTGGAATTTTTCCCAAAATGCTTAGCATATTTTTTCTGGATTGACTTCAATTTCTAAGTTTTTTCAACCATATATATGTGGGGGGGAAGCTAGAAGAGGTTTATTTATCAACTATTAGACATTATTGGTCTATTTGTACCCTTCTTGAGAGATGAGGGAGAGGTTATGAGGAGTCATGTTGAGATGGAAAAAATATTACCTACTATTGTTTTGTAATTTTGTTGGATAATGTTGCTTGTTATTGAAGATGAAAACTTATTGAGAGAAAATTTTGATTACTTCTTAGAAAATAGTGAATTGAACACCATTAATAAATCTTACCAATTAAATAATCAGGGATAGAAACTTTTAAAGGATTTTTTATATTTGAAGAATTTAAATTCAACGTTGTATGGGAGGTAACCCATGATATTATTTTTTTCCTCTTTTACTTTTTGTTTTTAATAAATTATTCTATATTCGTTGTGTGTCTCCCTGGATTGGAGGACCATTGTGGTTGGAGTATTATTGCATATTCATACTCATGTTGTGTTTCTTCTTTCTTGAATATTGTTCGGTTGACAGACCATGGGGTGAAGTTATTGTACAGTAGTTATAGTTACCATGAAAAGTGGTTGTGTGGAAAGTCATGTAACCGTGAGAATTAGACATAGTTGATTATGATCAATACATACGAGTTGTGGAGTCTTTTTAAACATTAATTCCATAGGAGCTACTAATTGGAGAAAATAGGATAAAAAATTCTTATCTTTAACTCTGGATAAAATTTTATAATATTATTGTGATATGTAAATTTTTAAGGAACTTAAACTTGAAACCATAGGACTATTTCATTGGAGGTAAGTTACACATTTATTGACATTAACAGCCAACCTCGAAAGGAAAAAGGAGTGGAGGAGGGTTATCATGAAGTGTGAATATCTGTAAAATGGGGGGATTTTCATGATAGTGACAAGGACAGTGATGGTGGCATGGTCCGAACTTCCTTCAGTGATGTACTCTAGGGTGGGAAAAACAAGGTGTTTGAGAATGAGGAAGTGATGACTACCCCACCATGAAGAAGGATGAGGAAGGATTATTCTTATCTGCCAAAGATGATTTCCACTAGGTCTTTGTTTGGGAGGGAAGGATGGGCTACACTGTCTTCTAAATAATTTCTTTCTTTAGAGAAGTTGAATATTAGAAGGAAGTACGCCAAGATTCTGAAGCACCGTGATAGTTCAGAGTGGGAATCATCTACTATGGATGAAGCAACCTATCAGGGGTATGGTGAAAAATCTGACTATTATGATCTGTAATTTTCCTTTGTTACTTTGTTGTAATTGCGTGTTGGAATTTTCTTGTCTTTAATAAATGGTCAGAGGCTTGCCTCTGACTAAGCTTCTCTGTTATACTTATCTGGGGAGTAATTATTTCAACTCTTTATAAAATTATTTAATGATGTTTTTGAATGTATATAATTAACTCCTATAAATTTTTTTCTAAATTTACGTATATCATGATACATTATTGAAATTTTTTTTGGTCACTATAATTATTTGAGTTGCCTCTATTTTTTGTGAAATTGAATGGTCAGATTTTCAGCTCCATTAAAAATCATTCATGAACCCACCTCTAGCATGAAAACTTCTCAAATACCTTTTTTATGTTATTAAACTAATAGGTAGTGGAAAGTAGTAATAATTTGAATTGTCTTGGTAATTTTTTTATGATTGAGTATTGTTTCAAAAAAAGATTTTAAAACTTTCCTGACACCCCCCAACTGGATTTCACTATGCTGTATTTCTAAATATAATTGACCAAAATGTTTAATTGTTTCTCCAACCTTGGATTCAACAATGAGTACATTGTTGAGTTTTAAGTATGGGGTAGGGGTCATAATTATTCTAGACTATACCTAATTGAAACCCATCAAAACTCCCCAATTATTTCAAAATTACTCCCTTCAAATCATCATTTCATGATTTCTATCTTGTTTTAGGAAATTAAAAATTCATTATGTACTTCATAGTTGATATTTTCATACTTAATTAAGGGGTTTCAATAATTTTGAAATTAATAGAACTAAACAATTTTTTATTTTTTTCATATTATTTTTATGGATGTTAAATTTATGAACTAATTAAGGGAGTATTATAGGATATATTTCAATAGAATTTAGATTATGACTTGAGAAAAAATTAAATTTGAACTTAAACCTAGGTGACTTGTCTTTTTAAAAAACCAGCTTAGAGATCCAACAAAAAATAAAATAATATAATTCCTTTTTAACTAGAGTAAAATATGAAATTGGTATCCCATGGTGAATCTCTAAGACTTTAGGAACTAGGTTTGTGTGTGTCGATAATCCCTCTTTACATTTTCAATAATTTATTTTTCATAGTTCTTTTCACATGCATGGCTAGGTAAAATTAGAAAAATAGAAGAAAAAAAATAAGGTGTATAATAGTTAAAAAAATTTCATTAAGGTGTGGGGAGTTTTGAACCCACGTGAATAAGGGTACACTTGACTTATAAAATAATCATTTGAGTTTAATCAATGAAATTAAAAATGCATTTTAAATTTTAAAACCTAGGGGAGAGTGATATTTTCAATTGTCTCTTATTAAAGTTTTAATTCCAATTTTATATATTCTATTTCACTCCATGAATTAGAACTCAAATTGGAATTGAAATGAGGTGGTGAGTTACATTCACATATGAGGAATACTTATTTTAAGAAGTAAAGGGGTTTTTATTCCCTTTTAATCTTGGGTAATTTAGAACCTAGGTAGGATGACCACTTCAATTTATGATTCTTTGTAAATAAAAAATTACATTTAATTTCTTGTGATTGAAATTTATTAAGTGTGGGGTAATTTTATGTTCCCATTATTCACTACTTTTTTCCACATATTTTATTGTAATTAATCATATTTTTATTATCAAAATAATGTTTTTTTTGGAATAAATTACAATTCTAGTTAATTTCTTTTACTTTATAAATCTCTGAATTTCATGTTATATTATTAATTTCTTTGGTTATTTTGGTTATTTTGTTAATTTGTATTTAAATTAATTAATTAATATAAACCATAATTTTTTTATTTTATTCATGATTTTTTAAATTATGGAATTTCAATATTTTATTTCTTTTAATTCATTTGTTCATTTTTAATGTTTTTACAAATAATAATTTTAAATTTTGACACACATTATTTTATTCATTTACTTCAATTACAATAGTATTTCAAAATAATAATTTTAAGTTTTTAAATTTATTCCTTTTGTTTTAATATATGTATTCATTCTTTAATTGTTTTTTTAATTATTTAATTTATTTTTGGTTTAATTATTCTTATGTGCCTTCTATATAAAATTAATTATTTATTTATATTTTTTTTTGTAATTAGTTAATTTATATTTTTTTTTATTTTTTTTTTAATTGATTAGAATTTACAGTTTGTGGTTTATTTATTTTCAGGTGAACATGTGGTGTAGTCAATATATTGATCACATGATCAAGTGTCAAAATCAATGTTGTGTAGATTATAAATTCAATGAAGGATGTTCCATTCATTATAAATGGAAATAGGATTAATCTATTTAGATGAGATATTAACCAAACTTATCAGGGAGAGTTCCTTTTTTATAAGCTAAATATCACTAAATAACACAGGTTTTTTATTCCCTTGTTATTTGTTTTTATTTAGAATAACTCTGAGGGGAGGTAATAACATTTTTTAGTGTTAGGTTTTCCATTATGTTTTATAGTATTCTTTTTAGAGAATAGAGTGATCTTGAAGGGATGATGCAACCAAGGAATCTCTTCACTTTATAGATAAGATAATTTTCAATTTTCAATTATCTAGTGAAGTAGTAAGTTGATGAAACTAAATTTAGCCCCTTTCAAAACTCTAGTTAAATTTAACTTGAGTTTTAATTTATTGAATCTAATTCTTATTTGTCTTCATCTTTAGAATCTTGAATCTAATCAAATAGATGGACATAATTTAGAGGAAATAAGGGGTGTATTTGAGTGGATTTAAATGAAAATAAATCTTCTTATTCAATGGAGTAATTAGTTTTAAATTATTCTCATTTTCTTACATTTAAATTCTTCTTTATGCTACTTCTTTATAATTTTATTGGTTAAAAAAAATTTATCTGGAAGTATTTTTGCATGCTGGAATTAATGGTAACCAATATGAAACATTTTTTGATTCTATGATTTTTTTATTGATTTTTTGGGGATGAAAAATACCATAATCATTATTGTGACTCCTTGTACATGATTCTTGTTAGATTAATTGCTAAATAGTTTTTAACTTTAAATTTAATTTCCATGTTTCTCCACCTTGGATTCAATAATGGGGACAATGTTGAGTTATTCCTCTTAGGGAAAGGGTCTTTCAATGTTCCAAATTGCACCATAATGTGAACCCATCAAAAAAGGCTAATTTTTTTAAAATTTAATTATTTTTTAAGTTTCAGTTAATCATTTTCAGTGTTTATTAATTTTTTCAGAATATTGAATGCTGATTTTAAAATTTGAGGATGTTAATTCTCTATTACCCATTGGATTTGGTTGGGTAAATGATTTTTCATTATCCTCTTGAAAATCAATTAACTTTGATAAAATATCAAATGAATGTTTTATAATTTTCATTTCCCTTTAATTCTTTGATTTGGATTTAGACTTATAAAGAATACATTCAAAATAATTATGAAATTAAAATCCTAATCCAAGTTAAAATAATTCTTTTATTATTTAATATTTAGGATGATTTATTTATTATGCCATGTTAATTATTAAGATTTCTCATCCAAACAAAGTGAATAATTATTTTACTTTATAATAATATGAGTTTTTTCTCTTTTAGGTAATGAGAAGATTATATTTTAAATTAATTGAAAATTAAAGTGGGTTCAATCTGATTCCAAATAATTATGGTCAATATTTTTTGTAAAATAGGAATTTGATTTTGTAATAAAAATATTTTATATCTTTGGGGTAAATTCATTCAATTGTTTATGAAAATACATAGGGGAAAATCATTTTGAAAACTAACTATTTGTGTCAATCCAAAATTTAAAACATGATATTCATTTTATTCCATTTAATTTGATTCATTCTTTTCTTGAGGACTAGAAAATACTTTATGTGAGGGAATTTATTATAGCCTTTAATTCAATTATTTTTCCACATCATTTATTTAATTTTATTATGTTTTAATTTTCAAAAAAAAATTTATTGAACTATTTATAATTGTTGATTAATTTTTGTAAAATTTATAAAACTCTTAATATTATGCTGAAATATGTGTTTAATAGTTTAATTTTAATATTCTAGTTAGTTTTTAGTTGAATGTGTAATTATTGTAAACCTTTATTTTTATTCTTGTTTGTTTGTTTAAATTAAAGACTATCAATATTTTATTACTTTTTTATTTATTTAATTTTTAATTGTTTTTAAAAATGTTTTTTTGATAATTTTAAATTAATCTATGTTTTTAATACATTTATTCATTATTTTATTTATTTATTTTTAATTAATTTATTAATGTTTTTTTCTGTTTAAATTTCTCATTTTTATGTTTCTATGTTTTTATTTTAATTTAGAGTTTTCATTTATTTTTATTAGATTTTCATGATGCAACAAGACACATAACAAACTTTTTATCAACCATACATAGTTAAATTTTGAATATTCACATTCATGTAGTTATATTCTTAGGCAGTCACGTATCTAATTTTTATCTATTATCTTGTCCACCTAGATGATTTTTTGATTAACCATAAAGAATAATTTTATTATGCCCATGTATCCAAATTCCCAGTGCAGATATGTATTGAATTGTGCCTAAATCCACATAGGGAGTTTCACATAGCCATTTTAAGCAGCTATCATGTAGTTGTTTTCTAGAAAATCAATCATGTATTCTTTTTTATAAGCATATCCACATATCAATTTCCTTATCTAGGGCCACGTATTAAAATTGGAAGCTATGTACCCAATTTTTCTAACCACATAGCTAATTCTTGATCTTTTTAGATTGATTTAAGATATTTTTAAAACCCAACCGTACAAAATAATTTTAAAAGAAGTAGGAAAATAAAACTGATCTTGGAGCAATCATGGTCGAGCCTGAAGAAAACCAAATCAAGGACAATTTTGATGTTGATATAGATCCTGACCAAGCTTTTGAGATATATCTAAGATGATCTATATCTTATATGAATGTTGAAGAAGATAAACTAGTGGTTGATGTTGGAAGTAGAGTTCGATGTTGTTATTTCCCGAATAAAGAATGAATCACCTTCGTTATGATGGAAAACTACACTCAAATTTTGGTGAAAATCATCCAATTTTTACCTAGAGTTTTTATTTGAACTTGGAATCAAAAAAGGTAGTAGTGTTCATTGTTTCTTAGATTTATTGGAAGATAAATCTCTTTTTAGAAAAAAATTTTATTTTTTAGGAACTTCAAGCTAGGAAATGGTTTAGATTAGTTGAGTCCAAAGAAAATATAGTTGAAGAAGATGAATTTGGTTATTTTATTCATTTATTGGAACTTTATTGGTGAAGATAATAAAGACTTTGAGTTCCCCAATGGTGTGGCTACACATATAGACAGAAGTGAAAGTTAGTTAATTGACCATTTTCCTCAATGAAGTGTTATTTTCTAAACATGGTGTTGTGCATTGAGGTCTTGGGTTAGTTCATCATGCATCAATTGAAATTTGAATATATACTAATTATGAAGCTCTATTGTGTCACTTGGGAAATTTAAATGAATCATTACCTATAGTTCGGAGTAAGAATGATCTTAAAAAATATAATTGAGGTTATCCTAAACCTCTTTATAATTTTAAGCCAGTTCTTTCATACCTCAATGTCATTTATCAGTGAATTTCCATAGTTAGTTGGTGTTGGATTGAATCCATAAAGGTGGGTGGTGTAAGTATTTAATAATCTTTCATAGTAGAGAATAATAAATTGACATGTGGATTAGATGTTGGGAATTTAATTTAATGATAGTTACAACCATTATTTTTTGGATAGTGAAGGATTTTTTTAAGAGATTTTTTAAAGTTATAGGAGTAGTAACCCATGACTTCACTGAAGAGTAAAAATGTTAATGATGACTTGCATATTATTTTAGTATTTAAGTCGGTGATTTCTAGGGTGAATAAAAAATAAGATTTTAGATAATTTAGATTGCTAGATTGAGATATATAATTAGCAGCACGCCTTTTTAGACATTGAAATAGAGATGTTAGGAGTGGGAGCATATATAAAAGAACCGTGAGATCTTTTGGATATCTTAAAGAGGATTTGTTATCGATCTTCCTAATGAAGATAGATATTGTAATTATCTCTATCACCATGATCATGTATAGATATACTTTTTTAGTCATGGCTATTGGGTTTGAATGGTGATATCTTTCTAATTTTTATTCTTATTTATTTTACAATTATAATTCTCTCTGGATTAGTAAACACTGAAATGAAATTTTTGATTAGTGTTTAATTATTCTATTACTTTATTATTTATTTTTCTTCCATTATAATAATGACGCATTACCTATTATAGTGACATGGTCTCTGAATGAATATTGTTAGTTCAATTCGAGCTGGAGTTTAAAGTTGATTCTATATGTTTAAATTTAAAATCCTCAATCAAGGATTGTGAGTACCATGGGTGTTGACTATGTCATTGTACATGGAAATCATTGGGTGCATTGATTGTATCTTATAAAAGGGTATCTATTACAAGGATCTTGGTTGTAGACATAAATTTAATAAATATAATGATATGCACGATTAGATATTTCAATCTATGTATTGATAAGGTTATAATTGTGATGTTATTTTAAAATGATGAAGAAAGACTGGTCCATAATAATTTATAGTTAGTTCACTATTTCTTTATTCTTAAATTTTAATTACTATTTATTTAATTCTATTTTCATTTTCAGTAGTTTAGTTTTATTTCTAAAACCATTCTCTCCATATAAATATAAATAGTAAAATATCATAAAGATCATGACTAAGAAACTCTATATTGGTGAAATCATAGAGACAACACTAGGTGCCTATTTACTATATTATTTAGGAGATAAAAACATAAAGTTGGGATAAATTGAATAGAATCCATCACTCTTCATAGTTCCCCACCATAACGAGAAACTTGAATTTCTATGACAATATTCATAAACATACACTCTATGGTTGGGTGACATATATCTAACGGGACACATTTAATATTTAACTATTAGATATTGGAGGCTCATAAAGAATTGATACTTATTCTCATAAATGTATCACTTGGTAATCTCCAAGAAGGGAGGTTGTGATAATAGTCCCATCGATACAAATTTCACATGTTGTATATTTCATTGGATATTCCAATCTGTGGGAGGGTTTATTGATACTTATATTTGACATTACTATTAATATATAACATGAATCATGTCGTTTGATGAATCACTGAAAACTATAATGGAATATTCTCTCCATAATGTAGGATACATTAGGTGTATCATAAGTGATGTGATATATATTATTAATTCAATAAAGTATTTTTCCCTACTAAGACTAAAATATTATATATCAATCCTTTTAATTGAAGTAAAATGGGTTGATTAAATCTATGGTCATGGCGGACTATTAACGAGTTAATTTTAGCTTGTCAAATAAAGATGTATCAATCATATAGGTTGAGGACACAGGTATACAACCTTTATGATTAGATATAAAGGCAAAGAGATTATATTACACAGTAAGCATATATTTGAGGTTTTGGTGCATTGTGAAATTAACTTCTTTCTCTATTTCAAAACATTACCTTAGTAGATTCCTTACTCACCTTGTCGATAAGAAAAAGCTTAAACCTATTAATTATTCTATAAACATAAAAAATTTCACACATCTCCTTTATGCTGATGATATTATCCCCTTCTTACAAGGTGATAAAAAGAATATTTAGACTCTCAAAAATTCTATTTCTCATTATTAAGAAATATATGCACAAAACATTAGTTGGAACAAATAATTTGTTTTATTTAGGAAACATTTTCCCTCTACAAGAAAAACTACCATTATCAATCTTCTAGATATAAAATAAGGTTCATTCCCCTTGAGTTATCTTAGAGTACCCATTTTTTTGGGAAGACCTAAATCTAGTTAATTTTCCAACACTATAGACCAAATTCTCAATTAGCTCTACTATTGGATGGGTAAAGCCCTCTCCATGGCTGGAATAATCAGTTAGGTTAAGTCCAAAACTGTCTTTAAAATGGTCTACTCATTGATGGTCTATAAATGTCCTACTAGTATCCTCAAAAAAATAAATGTCTACATTAAGAATTTTGTTTGGACCGAGATCACACTTGAAAGGAAATTTATGACCATACCTTGGAATACTTGTTGTATGACTTTGGATAAAGGATGCCTTGGAATTAAAAACTTTATTCTTTTCAATGATTACTTACAATTATGACTAGATTGGAACCTCGTTCACAATGGTTCGAACTCCATTTCCTTTCTCAAAAAAATATTCCATGACAAGTTAAAGAATGAAAATTCAAACTATATTAGCTCATCTATTTAGACACCCATTAGATAGGACTTTTCCAACATCATGATTAATTTAATATAGATGGTTAATAATGACTCTTCTAAGAATTGTTGGTTGGACAAATAGTCTAGTATCCCTTTAATCTCCATGTTTCCTCTAAATAATTTATTGGAAAACACTAATTATACTATCAAAGAGGTGTTAAATTCTCCAACATCTAACATTCTAGATAACATTATTCATGTCATTGATAATTATCCCTATTCTAACTCAGATGAGTTCTTTATTTTGGAACCTTCTCATAATGGTGTTCTTGAATCCAAAAAATTTTATAATCACAACTTTAATAATTCGAATAACAATTTCATTTGGTTAAAAAAAATTATAAGCCATGGATTAAGCCCTAGAGGATTACTCTTGTTTGGTGTATTATGCACAATAGAGTCCCCACTGATGTTTGTCTTAAATATTTTGGGATTCAAGTTTTCTTTAAATGTAACATATGTAACCAACATATAGAATATACTAACCATATTTTCATGTCTTGTGTTATGGATTCTTGCACATGAGCCTCAGCCCGGTTGGTGAGGACTCTTAAGTGCATCCAGGCGACTCGGGATCAAATCCAGGTGGAGGCATAATTTCCAGGGGTACTGTAGTAGTAAGGTAGTAGGTCTGTAGTAGTACTATGAATTAATGTATCAGGTACTATGCAGGAACTGTGCAGTACTGTATGAGGTATTGTGTGGGAACTATAGAAGGCACTATTTGGCACTGTAGCAGCTAGGAATTTTCCCTCGTTTGGGACTTCGCGCCACCGATTTGGTCCCCAAGTCCTTTAAGGCCTTTGGGCCACCCAGGACTTTAGGACAATATGGCCTTCATGCCACCTCATGGCCTTAGGGCCACCTTAAGTGCAGATTAAAACCAGAAAACCTACAAGGAACAAGCTCTATAGGAGGATGAGCAAGGATCTTTCACCACAGCAGAAGCTACAGAGATTTCAAGAATGAGAGGGTATGGAACCTGCCATCGGGAAAAGCCTGTGCATGCATGGGATAGCCTAGCTAAACAGCCATGTGAAGGTGGAGATCTTATTTCACGATGAAGATGATGGGGAGGAGCATCTCCAAGTAGTTATTCTGGGTTGTATGTAATGTTCGAAGCCTACAGGCAAAGATTTCCTATAAGGCCTATGGTCCATGTAATACTTAAGCCTACGGGCCTTGTAGGGGTTCTTCCTCACCCCTTAAAAGGTGGATTATCAAAATCAATAAAAAAAGAAGTCATTCAGGCCATTGGATGGATTTGTTAGGGATTCTTCTCTTTGGAACTACATTTTTGACATTTTTTATTACCGATGGATTCTTCTTGACTCTCTCATATAGCAACTAAAGTTCTGTGTGGAAATTGAAACCTCTCAATAAATCACAAATATTTTGTTTGATACTATTATTGATAATCTCCATGTTGTCTATTATGATATAAATTCTCTCATTCATAAAAATTACTGATGGATTCTAAATGTAGGTTAGATGTGAATCCTCATTGGCTTTCGAGAAGTTTCCTTGATTAAAAAGGCTTGTTGTGACAACTATGTCAAATCCTTTGAGATTTGTCAATTTCTTAAGATTTATAGAATCTATCACCAGCATAGGCATACATTTGAAGTGTTTTGGAAATCCCCATTCCCATGCTGGATTAAAGTGAATGTGGATGGTGCCAAAAAGGGAAATCTGGGTCCCTTGGGTTTTGATGATATCTTCATAGACCACCTTGGGAAATTCCATAGTTTTTTCTATGGAATCTGTGGAATCACTTCATCCCTAGAAGCTAAAATGATGAGTGTGATCCAAACTGTTTCTTTTTATAAGTAACATGGTTGGAATAATATTTTTATTGAAATTTATTCGACCACTATTGTGTGGGCCATTTGGAATGGAGTGGTGCATCTTGCTTGGCTTCTTACAACCTAATGGATGGACTATTTTCATTCACTCATGGAGATCAGTTACATTGTCACTCATACCTTCTACGAAGCCAACAAGGTGGTAGATGGTCTTGTTAACAAGGGAGTTAACCAAGACATAACCTGGTTGGTTGACCTTCGTGATGATCTTCTTCCAATTTATGATAATGATTGTAAAAATATTCCTTCATTTAGACTTTTGTAATCCCCTATTTCTTTCAATATAATAATTCGTCTCTTGGTCGTTGACCAAGGAATCACCTCTAAAAAAATTAAGTGAATATTTATTTTTTAATTTAAAAAACAAAATTCAAATATCCCCAAGTTAGTTCATGTCATGGGATATAATAATAATAATAATAATTTTATTATTATTATTATTGTTTGAAATGGGGTTTATTTAGAGTTAACAATTGTATAAGGGCCTATTTGTAATTATAAATTGTCTAACCTAAAGTATATTAACCAAATTATATTATTTGTTAGGGATTTTGAATTTTTATTCCCAACAATATTCTTCCAATATAATTCTCTTGGAGGCCTAGTGAGAACTTCTCAATAATGTTCTCAAGAATGAGAGACGATCATCCTACTCATCCCTCACAAATGCAAGAGAACATATAATCTATAAATACTATTTTGATTTCTATTGTTATCAATAATGACTGATGAAAGAAGTTTGTTTTTTCCACAATATCACCTAGAGTTCAAAAAATTATGGTCCAGGTTTCTTAAAGAACATGTGCACACTAGTGGAATTCTACATTGGATTCTTCACTCAAACAATGGTATGATAAGAAGTTCAACTGAATTCATTAGTGAAGAGATAATTTTAAAATGAGGTAATTTATAATTATAAATTATTTATAAATTATATGGGAAAAGTTCATATCTTAAAATATTATATTGTTACATTTTTTCAGTTCTAAGGATTTTATCTAATGAAACTGATGAAAAACATTGTTGGCCATGAGCCCAACCACTTCAGTTGTGCCCCATAACCTTCGATATTCCTTTAAAAAATTTGATAGAGATCCATTCACATGTTATTGATTGATAATAATATTAATAGACCTACCCTAATAATGGGAAAGTTTTACTACTTCTCGTAGTTATTGAATAAATAGATTAAAGGAAGTGGCATAATATATCTCATAATTTTGGAGTTTTATTTTATGATATTCAGTGATAAGTGATTATTAAAGATTATATAACTATCAACCATATATTAATTATTATTTTGGGAAGCTAGTTACTATAAAAATTGAGTTAAGTTGGATTAGAGTTGAAGTGGGTACCCATATATGTTTTTCTGAAATGTGCATATATTGATTAACACACTTGGATGATGGTTGGAGAATTCTATTTCTGAAGCTATGGTAGGTGTTGCATTTATGGTTAATTATTAAATAACTATTAATAAATGGAAAATTATGAATATTTAGGATATAATTATTGAGGTAGTATAGATCCATTAAAATAGTCAAATAATAGTACTAAAAGGCTACAACATGCATTAGGAATTTTGTTGAAGTTATTTATAAAGGTTTGATATTTTTCTAAATTTATTTATGTTTTCTTATATGAATTGGAGTGAATGGAGATTCCCTAATAATTTTTGGAGAGGTTAAATTAGGATTTGAAGAAGTTATAGAATTTCGATTTGGAGGTGGAATTTTGATAAAGGAATATCAAATATCCATCAGAATTGAATATTAGTGAAGCACTGGATCTCACAGTGATATAAATTCTCTAGATGATATGTAAGAAATTATATGATGAACACTATTATATGAAAAATATTTCATTTGGTACGTATGGTTTTCTTATTTATAAATAATATATTAAATTGAATATAGAATATATATCTTAAATCTGATACTATAATGACAAAAAGGCATGACCATACAGTGAAATGTAATATATTTAGAGTATACATAAGGTTTTCAAACATACATGATATTTCACAGGTGATATATAAGATATTTCATATGATATGTATCATTTTGAAGTTGATTATGTAGCTTATTTAATATTTCATTAAGAATGTGGAATATTCTCTAGAGCATATAGAAGATATTTTTTTTGTTATGTAAGGTTTTTTGAGAACTTACACATCACATGTATGGTTTATATTTTTTAAAAATTTGAGATTTTTGGATGAAGAGTTTGAATGAAAACTAAATTAAATGATGGTGATTTGTTCTTCAAATATTAAATATCATGATATTGGTGACCAATTCATGATTCTAGTTGAGTCAAAAGGATAATTAATATAGAATATCACTACTTAATTAATCTAAAATTTCAAAAATGAATATTTTAAATTCATTGATGGGGATCAAAACTTGATTAATTATAGGAAAATTATATTGACTAGTTTAAATGAGATAATGGGTATTTTCAAAATATTATTTGAGATAAGTTGTTAAATGAAGAAACATATTTCAAGATAATGGGGAGAATAACCATGTGATTCTATTAAAAGAATAAATGAGAATATTTAGAATATCATAGTGTTTAATATCATGGAATTTATATTTTAAAAATGAGGAAATAATATTCACATGATTATAATAATATAAGAGAGAAGAAAATGAAGAGATTACATGGGTGTGTAATAAGTACTAGAGAAAAATAAATTGACATTTTATTCTACTAAATATCCTGATTATTGAAGAAATAGATTAATTGAGGACATTTATATATATCATATCTTTTGTGTTGAGGAATAAGAAGATGAGGTGGAGGAGGAGGAGGAGCTTTATGGGGTACTATTACTGAATACTCAATTATAATTAAAGGAGAAGAGGAAGAAGAAGTGGTATAGAATACATAACCTATGATATCCCGATAATGTATAATTTTATAAAGATAGAAGTGAAAGTGAGTTGAGTAAGTCCAACAATGTTGATGTTTCATATTCATGGTCTATGGGTAAAGCTATGTAAAATTAAGAAATATTCAACATTTTGTTACTATTCAATTATATTTTACCAATTGAAAATAATATGTGAATTAGGGATAAGATAATGTGAAGAAACCTAATTTCTTCATGAATTGATCATTCTAAAGTTGAATTAAGTACACAAGTTTGATGTAAATGTGATTATATATGTTGTGAGTTGGAATTCAAAGATCTATTATTGAGGAAGAATATTTTATCATTTAATAAAGTTAAATCCAAGAGTAGATTGAAGATCTTGTTCATTCAGTGATTTTTTTAGGATCAATGGTAAACTAGGGAGAACCTATATAAAGCTATAATCAATATATTTTAAAATAGATGGGAGATTATACAGTCTTTTTATGAGATAGTATCAATGGTAAAGGATGATACCTTATCCATATATATAAACTTGATTATATTAGTGGAAAACCTATTTCTTAGATTTAACCAGGACATATAAAGGATGTAGTCACCCATATCTTTGGGAAACCCTATAAAAATATTGTGTGTTTATTTTCATTCTTATTTACTATTTTCGTGTGGTGTTTTGTGTCTGGGGTTGACAAGTATTAACATTTAACCTAATAGGTGTATGCATTTGAATATTAAGGGGATTTTAAAAAGAGAATATATAATTTAGTCAAACTAGTTCACATTAATTCAACCCATTGTCAGTGTGGCTACATGGCCTTGTAAGGCATAAAAATTAGTACCATGAAAATCAATGTTTTACTACAGGTTGGATTTTTTTATTAATTTTCATATATAATACATGAAGTGCATATTTTAAGAGGATTGTGATTGTCCTTTCAGAGTAGATATAGTTTTTTCATCCAAAAAGCTGAATAATATTCATAATAAAGAGGCTATGAAGATGAAAAAGATCTCAATGGAGAAAGAGGATACACCAATGGTTGAGGATGATAAAAGTGGTTTTTTGTTTTTTAAATCTACTAATAGTCATCTTCAGGAAGAATCAAGGTCATATAGTGAAAATTATGAGCCTATTGAATTAGTTTAATACCTTTACTCTAAAGTTATGGATTACGCGAAGAAAAATCATATTTTATTATTCACTTATATATTTGAGTTTATCAAGGAAATAAATTATAAGAAAACATAGCTTTATATATTTAGAAACTATGTAAAAATCATTGATTAAGAAGTTTCCATAGTGAAAAACTCTCACCCAACTAATTTAAACCAATGAATAGACTTCATTACTTTATAAGTAAAAAATTTTCCCTACCAAAGTAATAATTGTAAATTAGATTTGGCGAGAAACAAAATTAAGAAGACCATATTACTCCTTGATTCTCAGGTTAGTAAAATAAAAGGATGATATAGAAAAGGGATTTCGTACATTATTAGGGATGAAAATAGGAGTTTCGAGGTTGAGAAGTTATTCTCCACAATTTTACTCTCACTAAGGATATTTAGAAAAACCATCTTATTCCCGCATATATTGTTTATTTTTCTACATATGGAATTTAAGGTGATGTATATAGGGTGATAACTTGATGAGTGTTGTAGAGTTGTTCTAATTTGAATAGAATTACATCTTGTAGTGATCTATCACTTTTTCATTAATTAAATAATATTTCCTATAAATTATTTTATTGGATCCTATTTTAGAAAAGATGAATATTGATGGAGTGTATCTCTTGAAGGGTGGTTGTGTTGAGAATTTTCTATAATTTCATTATTATATCTTAATCTAGAATTTTTTGAAAAATATAAATATTAGGTATAATGCTTATTTTTCCATCCATGTGTGGAATAAATAAAATATTATCACTAATAGGCGGATTTTGTTGAGCTATATAGTTGCATCAAGGGGAATAAATGTGATTTCCCTTGATTTTTTTGTTGTTTTTATTGAGTTAAGTATAAGTGGTAAATTGAAAATCTACTTAAACATACTCTTAAAGAATAAATCTTATCCAATGTTATGTGTTGAGATGTTTATGGATAGATTTGATATCATGAATAATATCTCTTATTTTTTACACAAAGATAGATAACATAAACTTAGTGTTAATTAATATATGGATCGTTACTTAAGAGAAATGTGATTCCACCCCTCTCTCAAGTGAGTCAATTTTTAATTCTAAAAGGGAGAGAAGATGAAATTTAAGAAAATAATGAGATGAGTATGAATCCCCCTTACTCTTGAAATTTTTTATTTATTATCTATGATTGGGATATGTAAGACATGAAGCATAATTGCCTAATTATGATTGGAAATTGATATTTGTATTGGAAAAAAATAAAAAGGGGGAATGAAGTACCCAAAGGATTATTATTGTTATATTTGTTTTAAAAAGGATATGAAGATATTGAGATATTGGTAAAGTTAATATACACTATGTGAGATACATTTTATGATAATTTTATGTGCTACCTACCATTGTACATTTTAAGGGATATCCATTAATTTATTGGAAATGGAGATGAATATTGTGATACTTCCTTCGAAATGGGAAAGGTATGCTAGCTCTTGGAGTTATTGGATAGACATATTCATGAAAAAAACATAATAAATTTAATGATTACTAAGATATAATTAATTATATTCAATGATAAGTGCTTCTGGAATATGAGACCATTGTTTACAATATGTTTATATGTAGTTGAGTAAACAGATGCTAGAGAATTTGAGTGAAGATGGCTGAGAGTTTCAGTGAGTACTGATCCTTATTTTTCTAGAATTTATATATATTGATTATTATGCTGGGGTGATGGTTGGATAATTCTGAATTTGAAGCTGATAAAGGTGAAATTTTTATGGGTAATATTAAATCACCATCAATTGAGGAAACTAATGAATTTTTAAACTGGAATTTTTGAGGTTGTGGAGATCTAATGAAATTGTTAAAGAAGAGTACTCATATGATAAAATTTGCTTTGTGGATTATTCTAGTGATATTTTTTATGCTTTTATATATTATTAAAGTCATTTAATTTGTATTGAGATGAATTGTAGTGATATTCCTTAATAATGTTTGAATAGGTTATGATCCATTTTGAAGAAGTTCAGTAATTTTGAGTTTCAGGTAAAAATTTGATATAGGAATACAAAATATCCCTCAGAAAATAATATTATCAAAGTATTAGATCTCATGGTGATATGTAACATTATTTTAATATCATGTAAGAAATTTTGGGTGGTACAATATGATACAAAACATCTTTTAAATGGTAGGTAAGGTTTTCTTATTGATACGTAATATATCCCAGAGCATATGAAATATATACCATGAATCTCATACTAAAATTATACAAGGTAAATACCACACAGTTATATAGAAATATTTTGAGCATGTATAAGGTTTTTAGAGAATATTTAATATTTAACAAGTGGTATATAATATATTTGAGATTATACATAAAATTTTGAAGCTAATATAGAAGATATTCTAAAAAAGGTAACATTTATCCAAGAATATAAAATATGATCTAGAGCTTACAAAATATATTGTTGATGTCATGTAAGTTTTTCTAAGAAATTATGAAACATTTGTAAGGTTTACATATTTTCAAAATTTTAATATTTATGGAATAAGGGTTTGGAATTAGAATTAAATCAGGTGATGTTGAGTTTTTTTTCATGGATTAAATGTCATGATATCAGTGATTAAGTCTTGATTCAAGATGAGTCAAAAGGATAATTAAATAAGAATTAATTCAGAATAATACTACTCGATTATTCTATATTTCCAATTAAAAAAATTTTAAAATCATTAATAGTGTTCAAATATATAGAATTTACTATAAGATTATCTTGATTAGTTTAAATGATATAATGGTTGTTTTTGGAATATTAGTCGAGAAAAAAATTATAATCATAATAATAATATAAGATAATGGAAATAAATCCAACATGAATATATTTAGTGATTAAATGAGATTATTGAGAAGATAATGATTCCAAATATTATGGAATTTACATATTCAAAATATGAAAATAATATTCAATTGATTATGAGAATATAAGAGAAAAGAATAAGAATAGAGAGTGTGGGTGTGTAAGAAGAAGTGGAGAATAAGAAACTGATGTTTCAGTCTACTAAATATCCTAACTATTAAAGAAATAGTGTATATGATGAAATTTAGAGTGGGAAAATCTTGTTCCTCAAGGAAGAATAAAAAGAATGGAAGGAGGAGTTGTTTGATGAGGTGATGTTGTTGCATGCCCCATTATCAAGGATAAGATAAAGAATAAAAATTATGAGAGATTACATTCCCTATAATATACCTAATTGGTTTTAGGGTGTTCATTAAATGAACTTAGGTGATGGAAGATCCCATAATAAACTTGATCTATCTTAAATAGTTTAACATGAAATAAAATGAAGAACATAAAACCAATTGTACTCGGAGAGAAAAAACCTCCATCATAGATCCTAGATTTACTTAGATAATATAGAATTCTTTCAAAATATCATAAAGTTAAAATTTAAGGGATGTCACCTCCATGGGTGGTAAAATATCTAGTGCATCATAAATCACATCGAGAGGATCTTGATCCTTCAAAGGAGTATTAGGTCCTTCTTTATAGAAGATGAATAATAGATCTTAGAATATAATAGAGTATTGGAATAGATTCTCATGAATAAGTGTAACCACCAATGAGGGGAACTCTTCCCTTTTATAGGCTATCCCAAATGCTCATCATTAAATAAAGAGTTTCTGCCATATCTAGTGAAATCTCATTACACTTAAACATTATATCTCATTTAGTGTTATTTATTAAAAACCTCAATGGATACAAGTGGGAAAACCATAAATGAATCATATTATTATTCATAATAGATTGAAATTATAAGGAATAATTTTCTTCATGCACATACTTAGATCCAAATATCATAATCCAATCATAGTCTACAATTGAGGAAAACAAAAGAAACTAATTACTTCATACAATATAAGTATGGCATAGACTACTACATACATCACATGCATGTCACTACATAAAATATAGGGTATATTATAAAATACAACATATCCATTTAGTGAATTTCCAAAAATCCCCCAATTATGCTAAAATATCATTAGGTCCTTTTGAAAAACAGAAAACTCTTGGTGAATCCATCCAAAATTATTTTGGATATGTTTTATCATACTCTATTAATTTTGGATCAAACACTTTGTACAAAAATTAATACTTATCCAAATTCATAACTGTGTGACCCAATGAGACTTGGTATCATTAAAAAAATAAGAACTTTTGATTTCATAGATAAAATAAAATAATGGCCTCTAACCAAATATAATTGATACTCAAGATACTAAGGTGTTTAGTGTGATCTAGATAAAAACACCCATATCTCTATATGAACTTGTCTGCCACAATATGTATCATATAAATCATATATATATAGCTATATAATCCCTTTTACCATAACATCACGTAACCACTAAACATGGAACATGTCAATCTATTATATGTCATCTCATCCAATCATGATTCTCTAAAATAGAATTACTATGTCGATGAATACATCACATGTCATTAATATAATAGATGAGTAAATCACATTTCCCCCATCCAAGTTCTAATAACATCATATGTAGATCATATAATCATTGATATACATTTCCATAGTATAATTCAATAAAGTTCTTGAATGTCTTTTATCATCATATGAGTGGAAAAATTACATTTTGATCAAGATCCAACCGACGACATGATTAGAAACATGCCCAACCACAACTAATTATCTAAGCCTCAAATCGTGTGAAATAAAGGTATCAAAGTATTAAGGTTATCACTCTAGGTATCTTTTAAATTCAAGTAATGTGGATTTATAATAAGTATATACCCCTAATTATATTGATGATTTTATGGAATTCAATGAGATATACATTAGATGGTTAGTCTAAGTAATAATTATCGACCCATTAGCTCATGAATATATTCTTCCTATCTCATAAACAACCCTTTATAATAAGTATAAGATTATATTCTTGTTAAACATAACATATAATCACAACCAATAATACTTTGTGATTATCATTGATCAGGGAAAAATCAAAGTTCTACTTTGAGGGATATTATCATTAAACTATTAATATAAACAAAATTTCAACACACATTAATAAATGATAAATGGGGATGTCCTTTATTATAAAATTATGATATATTATATAACCATTACATCAATATTTTATTTATCATATACGAAGATATTTAACATGACCATCATATTAATGATATGGTAATAGCTTCGTCAATAGATCTATTGCATTGTCACTTTTAGCCACCCAACTGATCTGAATCACCCTTCTCAAAGATATACTGTATAAGAAAGTATTTGAGAATGATTGGTTTGGTCCTTTGATGATATTACGGTTCCTTAGCTAGATAAATGTATCCATCATTATCATAGTAAATATCAACTACTTCCTCAATTCTAGGAAGCACTCCAAGTTCAGAGATAAACTTTATAATCCAAAATAATTCCATTGAAGTAAAAAAATAGAAAATTATCCTATTTATAGGGTTCTAAAGTGTGAAAATGTGTGGAAAATCATGGTCATATCCTATAGCCATGGTTTTGGAAGTTTTCGTCATCTAAGTCATTGGAGTAGGATCCTAGCCCATGGGCATAGTTTTAAACCAAAGTCATAGGTCCCTTCCATGAATTCAACATATATGGCCATGGTTTTAAACCATGGTATTATATTCAAAGATTCAAATCATGGAAATAGTTCTAGGATTTTCCATGATTTGAAACTGTGGTAATATCTTTGAAAAAATACAACACATAGTGAGTTTTGATCTCACAGCTTGTACCTACTTGTATATATGACATTACCACTGACCTACGACACGCTATTGGTTTTAATATATATAAATATATATATACATATATTTATATTTATATTTATATATATTTATTTATTTATATATATATTGTTATTAAACATAAAAAACTGGAAAAAGGTGGTGTGGCATGGGACCTACAGCCATGGTTTTGTAGAACCATGATTATAGGTGTTTGATGTAAGGGTTATGGCCTTGGTTTACTAAAACCATGTCCATGGGTCATCTAAACATTCACAGTTTTAGAAAATTTGGTGTTAGTTGTTTCTTATAAGGGGCTATGGACATGGTTTTCTAAAACCATGGCCATAAATGATCTCTACCACCACGTTTGTTCAAAACTGTGGTGGTATGTGTTTCATATAATTGGTATATCTGTGGTTTTATAAAACCTTGTTCATTGGTTGTATCTACATCCATGGTATTCCAAAACTGTGATTGTATCCCTTCCTTCCAAATTTGGTTTTTCCCATATGACTTTACCGCCACGATTTTGAAAATTTGTGTCTATAGTATACTCTATAGACAGGATTTATAGGAAGTATGGCTATAGTCCTAAACATCCAACCCTACGGCCATGATTTATCTCTAACTGTGGTTGTAGGCTAGCCTAAAACCATGGTTTTTTCAAATGTGGAAATTGAACTGGGGTCTTAGGTCAATTTTCTAGTTGTGGTATTTGATTTAACGATATACATTGACTATGTTATCAAGTCTTCCATGGTGGTCTGTTTTAAAATATTCTAGGTGATGGCCCTACCATTCAAAAAAACATTAAAATAGATTAAGAACACATTCTATATGTATCATATTGGAAAATATAATTAGTGTAACTCTTTACACATATATCATTTTCTCTTATAAATATTAAGAACATGTTTTAGTTCATCTTAAGTACTTAATTATGTTCTTCATAGATATTTGGTGACTCTCACCAGGATTGTATTGGAATATACTAGTAGTGATAAGTGGATAGGTGACATAGATTTCAGGACACAACATGCAATACATGAAAAACCCTATGGTGGATGCATATGGAATTATATCCTTCTTTTATAACTTCATAAATGAATCCCTAGTCTTCTTAATATTTTTTCCACATAACACTGGTAAAGACCCCTTCTTAGAGTTCACCATGATAAACTTATTTATCACTTTACCAATGTATGTGTCCTGACTGAGTCTATGAAGCCACATAGATTTATATCTATAGATCTTCATACTTATTATATTGATTTTTTCACCCTTTCCTTTCATAGAGAATAATTTTTTTAACCACATATGTACATAGTGAAGATTCAGGATGGCATTTTTGATAATAAGTATACCATACATATAAAATAATAAAAATACTATTGATTTTCCACTAATAATCTTATATATATAGGGATAATATATGTTCTTGATGAAACCCAGCTCTTTGTTTGCATCATCAAACTAGATATTTCAAATCTAAGAATATTTCATTAATCCATAAATAGACCGATGTAACTTGAATAGTTACCAAACTCATTTGAAAATTCAAAACCTTCAGGTTTTATGATATATACATACTCCACTAAATTCCTATCAAGTAAAGTGGTTTTGAAATATCATTTGATATATCTTATAATCAAAATGATTTTTTATGGAAATTAAAATTTGAATATAATTTATCATCAATATAGTTGAAAAGTTTTCTTCATTTTTATTGCCATTAATTTTATTGTAATTTTTTTACACCATGCATGCCTTATAGGTAGGAAACATATCATCCATGTCATTTTTATAGGAAAAACCACTTTCATTTTATATATCTCACCCATTTAGATTCATCCACTTAGTTCCAAAAATTGTTAGTATACATAGAGTCCATCTGAGATGCCATGTCTTTTAACCATTTCTTGTAATCAAAACTCGAAATGGCCTCCCAATAGGAAGTGATTTCATCTCCTGTAAACATTAATTAGTTATAATTTTCCATAATAAATCATTATCTCATGTTATCTTGAAAAATCCTACCATACCTTCAAAAGTCTTGTGTGGCCTTTAAGTATTTGGTTTTTGGGAATGGTAATCAGGTTAGGTCTTGGGACATGGCTTAGAAACAGGGATTTAAATTTTTTTAATATATTTTTAAAATTGTTTAAAACATAAACCTATATTTATCTAAGGGTTTGGATATGATTATAATGTCTATAAATTATTTTTTAGATGATTTTTGGTTTTTGAGCCTTGTGGTGGATATTTTGAAATTTGGAAAAGGAAAATTTCCTTATAAGATATATGTGCTGGATACACTAATCTTTGTATGATATTTTCTAAAATATAGTATGATATTTTCCTTCTCAAAAAATTTTCTTGTTCTGAAATTACTATTCCTAGTTTGATATTTTCTATAGGCTAGTATGATATTTATGTTTTCCAATATTTGGCTTGTTTTTGAATCACTATTACTAGTATGATATTTTCCTGAAGCTAGTGTGATATTTTCCATTTACAAAAATTTTACTTGGATGAAAAATGTCTCTAAAACCTTATAAATTCTAAATAATTTATTAAAAACACATATTTATGGGGAAATTAGGGATCCTTGACCATAGAACTCCCTAGAAATCCTCTAAAACCTCCCTCGCAATTTTATCTACCACTCTGAGGAAGATATCCTTCATTTCTTATTATAATAACATGTCTTCTAATACAATAGTGAGCTACTAGTATTTCTAACAATCCACATGTTACTAATGTACATATTTCTCTATTTTTACCACCCCCACTGAAGACCCATTATTTCAAGGATTTTGTAAAAAAATCTTAATCTTCAAATTAAATCATATCCATCCAAAGATTATTGGTGAGTTGAGTCCTACAAACTCTAGATTGCATGTTCTTTGATTATTCCTAAATTAAACATGTGTTATGTGATGGGTGGTAAGCAAGTGTGTATAGGGTGGTCTGGATGAGATAGGTTATGAACTACTTAGAGTTATTGTAATTCATGGGAGATAAAAAAGGGTGTTATCATGGGTAAAATAGTGTGGTTGTTCCTGGTAAGGCATGAAATATGTGATATAGGATTACATGGTTGGGTGGGTGTGATGATATTGGTTATATACATTGTTTTCCTAATGTGATATCGGGGATAGTTCCATGGGAACTTGTTGGGAATGGATCATGTGACTATGGGTGATGTTGATCACTGTAAGTGATTTGATAGTGTAAGATGAAGTGTATTGTGTTGAAATTTTTTTCATAGGGTGATGTGTTCCACTGGTAGTGATTTAGGTTCATTGGAGGTGTGGCCAAGGATTTTTGGAGATGCCACTCATCGAGTTTGGCCAATAGGGTCGTTGGGTTAATTTATATATATAGTATAACCCATAAGGTGTTGTTGATCTATCATTGTGGTTGAAGGCCTATAAATATCAAGTGGTATGGGGTGGATATTGCCATCAGTATAGAAGAGTTTCTCATTATAAAAGGTCACAGTTGGTGGTAGTTGAAACCACTGATTGGGGGATGAGGTTATATTGGAGTCGTTGGTGTAGGACATGGATGTAAAATTATCATCATGACTTGGGATGTCATGATTTTAAGTCAGTAGTGGTAAATTATGTGGAATCCCATGGGACTTTTGAGATGTCTTGTGGACATGCCTTTAGGGAATGGGGTGGCTTGGATAGATATGTGGTTGTGGTTGGCATATGATGCCATGTGTTATCTGATTGGTTAGAATTATGATGGTTATTTTAATATGATAGACCATGGATGTATTGTTCTTGTAAGAACCCAGACGTTATTTTCAGGTATGGGTTTTCTTTTCTCGTGTTTTTGAGAAAAGATGAGTTTCTGGAAATTTAAGGATTACACACCGTGTACTTTGAAGTAAATGTCAAGTACCCAATTGTTGCTAGTGACCGTGTACTGGTCATGTAACGGTCAAGTACATGGCTGTGTGGGGTGACCTGGAGACCACCTAAAGAGGGGGCCAGTTAAGGTAGGTTCACGCCATGTACTTTTAAAGAACACATCTTGTAATTTATTTTTAATTGTTATATCAGACCGGGGTCACATATCATTCACAAAAACCCCTTCTTCTAAAGATATCTAGTCCAGGAGTGACCATAGAGTGAAATTATTCTTTGAGCCCCCAATCATCCATTTGTTCTCCGATTCAACCACCATCGATTGCATTGGAATCACCACAGTGAGTTATTCCTTCTTCTGGAGACTCGTTTACTGATTTCTCTCCTATTGTGAGATATCCTCAGTTGATCATTTTTGATGTTTTTGTAGATCCACTTTGTTCGAGGCCGATTCAAGGGCCGACACCAGATTATATCAATCATACAATGTCTAGTTAGGTGGTTTGTTCCTTTATATAGTTAGTCTTTGAATATTATGTGCAAATGTGCATGATACCCTAGAACGAGGTATTGCGTGTTTAGGGATTTTAGCCCTGTTAATGCCTATTTTTCCTTGTGTGCTAGAGTAGAGATTTTTTATTGTGAATAGGGTTATTTTCCATGATATAGATGTGTTTCACATGCTTGTCTTGATTTTGACCATTTGGTCTATCTTTTCCTATTAGGATGCTTTCTTTCCATGCTTAGTGTTGTTAGGATGGAGTGATTTTATATGATGTTGTGATATGATTTGTAGATGTTTATCTAAGTAGTTATTGAGGTTTAATTTGACTGTTAAACATCATTTGTGCATGATTGACTTACACTGGGCTAGGGGAACCTGGTGTAGTTAGACCATAGAGGAAATGGATGCTGAGGGCTTTCCCATAGTGTCTGTTATATTTTCACGTTGCGAGACCATAGGGGGTGGACCTTGTGCTCCCACATAGTGTCTGTAGTTCCACATTGCAAGACCACAAGGGGAGTTGTACATTGAGTGATTCCTCAAAATAACTATAGTTATCGATGTGATACCATATGGGGAATTTACAGTGAGTGATTCCTTAGAGAGTCTTTGCTAAAGCTAAACTAGAGGGGTTAGACTGTGAGTACTTCCTAGAGGGTTTCTTGTGTTTGAATGGTTAAACCAAAGTTGTTAGGATTTGAGTAACTCCCATAGGTTTACTTTTTTTTGTTTAGATACTTACTGGGTATATGAAAATGAATTCAATTGAAATTGTAGGATAGTTTACTTTTGAGTACTTCATTGCTTACTACTTCATTTTTCTTATTGTCTACCATATATATTCATTGACTGTTAGGTATAGATCATTAGGTGGTTTCCTACTAGGATTAGTCTCACACCCTATTTGGTTCATGATTTTGGGCCTAAAAAGATTATATTTCTATAGGTATAGATAAGGGAAAGCAGCATTTTATGTCAGGTACTTGACAGATGTGGAGCCGGAGAGCATGGGACCAAGCTGAGGCTTATGATGCTACTGGAGTTTATCTGTTTTATTTGTACTTTGGTTTAGTACTGTATTCTATAATTGTGACTTTTTTGGCTACTTTACTAGATATATGTATCATGCATAACTTATTTATGTGCTCTATATGTTTATTACTTTCAGTCTTCCAATGTTTACTAATTGTATGTTGTTACTGCTTCCGCTATTGTTATCTGTTTACTTTTTCTACATTACTCTGCCAATGAGGGCATAGTTTCCCCACTATCACACCCAAGTCCCTCACTGCTTGTTGGTAGCCTCTGTAATTTGGGTAAATTCACTTGAGGCCATGTGACCAACTAGCTACGGGGCACATCTAGGCAGCACCCAAAACCGGGACGTTACAAAGTGGTATCAGAGGAATTATTTTCTTCTTGACTTACTGCTTGGAGCCTATAGTCAGGGATAGGAATAAATAGGTAGTTATTGATAAGTTGTTCCTTAGAGTAGCTAACCTGTGTATAATTAAAAGCTAATTTACCTCAATTATTTAAATTTTTCTAGTTTTTTAATTATTATAATTGATTTGATTTCACTGTTGGTTGATTCACATGTTTTGTGATGTTATTGTGGATATATTTAGGTTTTATTTTTGTTCCAACCTGATTATATGAGGGTATTACATCTCATGAATCGTATAGACACTTGCTGGAGATCACATGACATGCATTCTTTCCATTCCATTTAGGGTGAATTACCAATTTCATGTTGTTGTTATATATATTGTGCAAACTATGCCTGATATTGTGATATATTCCTTGATAGAGTACCTAATATTTGATAGAGTATTAGATTGTGTAAGGTTTAGTTTGAATGAATGAAAACATTTGGTTCTTAAGGTGTTATGGGCCCTCATGTATTGGAATTTGGTGGATTGTTGCACTGTTATGCTTATATATGACATGTATAAGATGTCAAACTTTGATTCGCGGGGAGTATGGGCCCTCATGGATCAGAATTTGGCACTTTAATGTTAATTTTAGTGTGTTTTTGGGTTCTAGAGTAGTTTTTGAGGCTTACTGTCTAGAAAAACCCAGAATAAATGGTTTGTAATGATAAATACACGCCATGTATTCTTCTATTCGGGAAGGCACTATTTTTCTTAAGTACATGCCATGTATTGTATGTACACGCCGTGTACTCTCTAACCGTGTCACTGGCTGTGTGGGTAGAGACACGGGGTTGGGAAATATTTGGTGGAACATAGCATGTACCGGATATACATTCCATGTGTATAGACCATGTTTCCTTCCGTGTGACCAATGACACGGTAGAATTATGGGTAGTTAGTTCATGTCGTGTCTAGAACAAACACATTGTGTAGTCTTATTCTAGGAGAATCATGTAGGTTAGTCATGTAGAATAAATTGAGAAGGGAAAAACAATTCACGAACGCTCCGTGTCTTTGGAGTACATGTCGTGTGTGTGGGGTGTTACACAAACAGGGTTGGCAGGGGTACACGCCCATGTGAAGGCTTAAAGTAACATATTGTGTAGGGATATATACGATGTGTATCCATGTTTTGAAGAAATTGAATGATTTCTTTCTCTTATTCCCTTCTTTCACTTATAAGTTTATTTCCTTGATAATTTTGATCTAAAGTGTTCATTTGACCTTGAAAAGTTTTTCCACTGAGTCGACCTTCGGTTGTACGCCAGTTACAGGGCAGTGACCAGACACTAGACATGGAAGATCAGGAACCACCATCAGATCCACCAGTTGTGCTTGTCTTGGATCCATCTATTATCATAGATATAGGTGTTGAGCCACAGTTCTAAGAGGGCTTCATGAGGTTCATGAAAACCTTCTGAGGATTACTACCTCCTTCCCCTTCCAGGGAATATTTGACGCGGGTTTTTCAGCAGCAGCATCCTCCCACCTTCATAGGGGATGGAGAACCTCATGATGAAGAATCGTGGTTAGAGGACATGCTTTCAATCTTCAAGAATCTGGAGACGCCTCCAGATAGGAGGGTGAATCTCTCTATGTATATTCTTTGGGATTCCTCCAAGAGATATTGGGAATTGATCTCATAGGCGGGACACTATCAGGTTTTGGATTGGGATGATTTCCAACGTTCTTTCTACGATTAATTATACCTGGAGACCTTGAGGGATAATCAAGCCTAAGATTTCATAAGTCTGAAATAGGGTACTCTATATCATGGAGTATTCATCTCTCTTCACAAATTTGTAGTTCTTCACACCCATTCTAGGGGTGATGAGTTATATCTGGTGAGGAATTTTGAGTATGGTCTCAAGCACGACATCCAATCTGAAGTGATCATATTCAGGTTGACTTCCATCCCCTATATAGTCTACCAGGCACTAATCACGGAGCATAATCTGGGGGATTTTGGAGTTTTGAGCCAGGGAGGCTCAGCATACAGAGTTTTTATCCCTCCTACTGACATTAGGAAGCGTCGTAGGGAGTCTACACGTGGGGATCCGAGGATGCGGGATACTTCTTCTGGTAGACAGGTGGTGTGCTGCCAGTGTGGGAAGATCAAAAATACGAGGAAACATTTCCCAAGAGACCTAGTGGAGTGCTGATATTGCGGAAATATGGGTCATCTTTAGAGGTTCTGTCATCTTTTCTTACTATCATATGGTGATAGAGGTTCTGTTTCAACTCCTCATACTGTAGTAGGGCCACCAATTTCTCATTGTCATGGGAAATGGAGTTCTTCCAGTCACTTAGGCCGAGGTGGAGGTTGTGTCCATCATAGCTAGTTGGTGGGATTTCAGTGACAATTGGGTGGATCAGCTAAGGGTGGTCAGGAAGGGTCACAGGGCAGTGGTGCAGGCCAGAATTTTGTGGTGGAGCAGATCCAGCAGGAGCAGGATCCCGAACCCACTATAGTTCGAGGTATGGTTCTAGTTGCCTCAGTTTTAGCTTCTGTGCTTTTTGATACAGGGGATTCCCATAGTTTCATACTTGTTGCTATTGTGGAGAACCTTGAGCTCTGTATCTTTACTTCTATTGATGTCTTAACGTTGGAAACTCCATTGGGGACAAGAACTGCTAGTGTACATCAGTGCAAGAAGTGCCCTCTGAGGTTGGTGGGTGTCACTTATTATGGGATCTCTATGTCTTAGAGATGAAAGGATATGATATCATTCTTGGAATGTAATGGTTAGTTTTATTTTAGTTTTTAGTTGATTTCTATCATCATAGGGTGAGTTTTACTTCAACAGAGGGTGGATCATTTCTTCATAAGGGAGAATGGGATGTCCAGGCGAGCATAGCAGGACCCGAGCATCATGGGTTGGGAGCAGTTACAGCCTAGATTTCTAGTCTATATCTGGATGACCAAAAGACTTTACAATTGGAATTTCCTCCGGTGGTGGATCATTTTAGGTATGTCTTTCCAGAGTAATTTTCAGGTTTTACTCCAGATCGAGAGATGGACTTTTCTATTGATCTTGTTCTAGGAGCGGCACCGGTTTCCATTCCTCCCAATAGAATGGATACACCAGAGTTACAAGAGATCAAAAGGTAGTTATAAGAGTTGCAGGAAAAGGATTTCATCTAACCCAGTACTTCTCCTTAGGGTTCATCTATCTTGTTTGTGAAGAAGGCATACGGTACCCTCATACTTTGTGTGGATTATAGGAAGTTGAACTAGTTAACAGTCAAGAACTGATATCCCTTGACAAGGATTGATGATCTATTTTATCATCTTTGAGGATCCCAGGTGTTCTCAAAGATTGACTTGAGATCCAGTTATCATCAGTTGTGTGTTAGACCACCAGTTATACCTCTTACAGCCTTTCAGAGTAGGTATCGTCTATACGAGTATGTGGTTATGCCGTTCGGTTTCACAAAGGCTCCTAGAGTTTTCATGGAACTGATGAACCGAGTATTCCATCCATACTTAGATTATTTCTTGGTAGTATTTGGAAGAACACTGTCGTGGGTTCCCTCAAATGATTAGTGTGATTTTGGGGGACTTAGGTGCAGCAGAGTGGCTGACCAAGGTCGTCTCTCAAAGGAGGAAGTGAATTAAAACAACTTCTTAGAGGTATTCTAAAAATAAAATAAAAGAGAATAAAAACACTAATTGAATGGATGGGGGTTGTTTATATTTTATATCTCTAGAAGAATTTTTTCGGAAGAATATTGCATTTTTTTGGTTTTTAATTTTGAAATGATGTTTGATTAAAAAGACACAACAAGAAGATGTTTTTTTAGAAAATATTTAAAAAGGCGTAATCGATCTAACTCTACCTATTCACTCTATTATTAATCATTATCATTTAAACTAACATTCACTTAATTATGATCCCTTAATTTGTTAAATCCCGAACCCTACGATAATTAACTTTACCACGAAGATGAACTGAATTTAACCCTAGGCTAACTTTGGAACATGCAATCGCAACACCCTACTTTGATTAATGTTCTAAGATTTTCTTATGGTCAGTGATAAATTAAGGCACATAAACACTCTGGAAATGAGGATTAATTGAGTTTAGGTATTGTATTTGAACTCTACAAATTGATCCCGTGTGGTCTCGTACTAACGATTAAGATTACGCTCTCACAATTCACACAAATCCCGACCTCACGCGTTTTTTTATTATTATTCAATTGCTTGCATAGTTTCATTTAAATTTAAAACTCAATTAATAGATCATATTCAGTTAATTAAATTATATCATTTATTCAAAATAAATTAATGAAGAAGGTGAGAGGTAGATCGATTACTAAAAGACTACTCTTCCATGGGTGGCGTAATCATCGTAGAAGCGCTTTGCATGTGCAAAGGTTTATAATGGGCATAACCCAATAACGCTTCTACTCAAGAATTACAAACCAATTAGGAAGATTAATAGAAGAAGAAATTTAAACAAAATAGAATAAAAGAGAAGAAATAAAATAATAACAAAGAAGTTTATAACACAAATGAAAACATTACAAAATGAAGAAGAGAAGGAGGCTTCGATGAGGGGATCCTTGCTTCAAGATTTACCCCTCTTAAAATGGTTGTAGAATTTGGGTGAAACAAATTATCCTCTGTCTCCAATCTCCTAATGCACGTACCAACCCCTCTAAATGAGAAAACTCCAATTTATAGAGTGGAGGGGAGGCTAGGTTTAAAGAGCTTTCAAGTGTGAATGGGAAATCTTGGCCAAATATTTTAATACAGCTTGCACCGCCCATTTGACCTCTAAAAATCGTGAACCAGCTCTCCTTTAATAAGGATGATTTGTGGAAAACTGAATCCCTGAGATCCCTTAAAAGTATGGGCTTACTAAAAGTCCGTATAAAGAAGATATGGCCCAAATAGAGAACCCATGTCCATTCTGCCGAGTCCAGCCCACCATTGGATTAATGTCCCATTTACTCCATCCAAATTCCCTTTTTAGCTCTTATTTCCTGAATTAAAGTTGTAGAAAATTAAGTTAGGAAAATGTTTACAAAATTTAAAATTACAATAATAAATATAAAAATATTTATCTTCAAAATACTACAGTAAACTGTAAAGGGTAAAACTAGAATTTTCACCAAATTTTCAAATGAATGATCAAATCCCAAATATATTATAAATAAACATATTTAGCACAATGTGGGGAAATTATATCATTTATTATCAATAAAATATTCGACAAAATAGTGCTTTATCAACTCCCCCACACTTACCCTTTTGCACTCCTGAACAAAATCTCATATTAAGTAAACATCAATATCAAATCAAAACCAATTTTAAAACACGTATCCTTGAGATCAATCAATTTCCCACCAAGAATCAAAAGATCTCATGACACATAAAAAAAACCTTATTTCAAGTTCTCCATTTATATCATTAAATATATTTCCACTTCATTTATCCTCCCATGCACAAAACACTTACCTCGCTTGAATTTTCTCTCATCACTCAAATATCAATTTTTTTTGCAATGTCTTTCTCATCCAAACTCATACAAGGGTCACCATAGGCTTGATAGATTCTTACATCGCTACCCGATGTGAGTCAAGGACATATGTTTATCATGAGGACTTTTCAGGGTTGTTCTGTGGCTTTCGGTTGGTAGGATTAAGATGTGAAAAACTCTGAGGCTGAATGAGGAGGGCTTGACTCTTTTGAAGCAAAATTGCATTAATCTAATTTTCACTTAAATATGGTCTTCTCCTCAATCCCCATAGTATCAATTTAGCTCCATCATCATGAAAAGTCATGAAAAGTTTACACCATTCATTATTTCAGCATCAAAAATGTCAATCTTCTCAAACATGATTTTCTTGAAAGCTCCCGATGGGCACAGCTTTCCACCTCAATTAGAAGCTCTAGAAAAGGCACAGCTTCACTTGTCATGAAAGCTCCAAAAAAGGCACAGCTTTCAATATAATGGCTTTCTTCAGTAGAATAAACATCTCTTCAGAATTTAATTTTCCACCCAAAGTATCACATAATGTGGTGGCCCAACACAAGACAGCTTCCACCACACTTAAGATCAACTAGATTATGCAATTTCACTTCAAGAGTTGGTTGGATAGGAAAAATTGGCTTGTAATGTGGCTAACCTAACAGGATGTGCATAGATTCTAAGGGCTTCAAGGATTAAATATTCAAGGTATTCCATTATAAAAAAGGATTCTTTGAAATAAGGGCTTTAATACCAAACAAATGCCTCAATCATTTAAACATAAGTACCTCAAACCCTCAAGTTTTGACAGGAATAAATCAAATTCTGGTTAAATCAAGTATGGTTGGGTTCTCTCAAGAAGTGACATGAATGTAAAGAATATGAAAATAATGGTTTATAAGCCTCACAGAAAAGTGATTTCAAATATAAAGACAGTGATATGTGGCATGGGATTCAAAATTCAGTGTACTTTTCATGAAATTACTAAATATTTGAACTTAAAACAAAGTCATTTTCCGCATTCATTTAAGCTCAATTTCATGGGATAAATCGTTTCACTCATTGATATGCATTTCAAAATTGTGGTGAGAATCATTTCAGCTCAAAAATTTCAAAAACACAAAGAAAATTGAAAAAAAACAACAAAATTTGAAAAAAAAACACATAATTTTTTTTTGTTTTTTTTAAATAAGGAAAACAATTGAAATTACTAAACTAAAAGGTTCCCTCCCCCACACTTAAAATATTGCATTTCCCTCAATGTGAACCCATGAGATGATATATGTACATGAAATGCAGAATTTTTAAATAGGACAAATATTATAAAAGTGAAAGGTTTAGGAACATCCTGATGTGATCAAGCGATGATGGGGTCATGCAGTGTGATAAAATCCACTGCATAAGTAGGAAGTCCCACAATGTATCTCTTCAAACGTTTCCCATTGACTGTAAAGCTCCTTCCAGTGTCCTCTTGTGTGATCTCCACTGCACCATAAGGAAAAACATTAGATACAATATAAGGACCTAACCATATGGAATGCAACTTACCAGGCATCAGCTTCAATCGTGAACTGTAGAGAAGGAATTTCTATCCAACATGAAACTCCCTTTGTTGGATAATTTTGTCATGAGCTGATTTTGATCTTTCCTTATAGAGCCTTGAGTTCTCATATGATGACAGTCGAATCTCCTCAAGCTCTTGATTTTGCAACTTTCTTTGAATTCCAGCTTGGGCCAAATCCATGTTGCATTTCTTTATAGCCCAATATGCCCGATGCTCGACTTCCACTGGGAGATGACATGCTTTCCCAAAAACAATCCTAAATGGGGATATACCAATGGGTGTCTTGTATGCTATCCTATAAGCCCACAATGCATCATCCAAGCGCTTTCTCCAATCCTTCCTATTTGGCTGCACGGTTTTCTCCAATATTTGTTTCAACTCACGATTTGAAACCTCACCCTGGCCATTTGTTTGGGGGTGGTATGGTGTTGATGTTTTGTGTGTCACCCCATACTTTCTAAGGAGGGAAGAAAAATTCCTATTGAAAAAGTGTGTCCCTTGGTCACTGATGATGGCCTTTGGTACTCCAAACCTACAAAAAATCTTCTCTTTGACAAAGTCTACAACAACATGAGAATCGTCAGTCCTGGTGGCCTTGGCCTCCACCCATTTACTCACATAATCAACAGCAACCAAAATATAAAAAATCCAAATGAACTAGGAAAAGGACCCATAAAACAAATGCCCCATACATCAAAACTCTCACAGAATAGTATGGGTTTTTGGGGCATCTCATGACTCCTAGAAATATACCCAGTGTGTTAGCAATGAGAGCATGACTTACAAAACACATGGGCATCATGGAACAAGCTAGGACAATATAATTCAGAGTCCAAAACCTTCTTAGCTGTCCTTTGGGGTCCGAAGTGTCCACCACAAGCATGTGTATGACAGAAATGCAAAACAGACTCAAACTCATGATCGGGAACACACCTCCTAATGACTTGGTCACTACACATGCGCCAGAGGTAAGGATCGTCCCACACATAATACCTAGACTCACTTTTTAATTTTTGGACTTGATATTTCTTTAAATTTGAAGGGATTTCAGAGGAAACAATGTAGTTCACTAAATCAGCATACCAAGGATGCATACCTGAGATGGAATAAAGATGCTCATCGGGAAAAGTGTCCTGAAGTGGTACTTGGTCCAAGGTGTCATCCTCTAGTGTGTGAGTAAGCCTACTCATGTGGTCCGCCACCAAATTCTCTGACCCCTTCTTGTCCTTTATCTCAAGGTCAAACTCTTGAAGAAGGAGCATCCAATGGATAAGTCGTGGCTTTGCATCTGGATTCTTCAGGAGGTACCTCAAAGCTGCATGGTCAGAAAAAACAACTACTTTAGAGCCCAATAAATATGAACGGAATTTATCTAAATCAAATATGACAGTAAGAAACTCCTTTTACATGGTTGTGTAGTTTTATTGGGCTGAATCCAATGTCCTTGATGCATAGGAAATCACATGTGAACGTCCTTCCACTCTCTGAGATAAGACAGCTCCAACTGCGAAGTTGGAGGCGTCACACATAAGCTCAAATGGAAGGTCCCACCGCGGGGGCTGTATGATAGGTGGAGTGGTAAAACATTGTTTTAGCTCATCGAATGAATTCCTGCAAGAAACATCAAACACAAAATCATAATCCTTTTGATGTAATCTTGACATAGGAATAGAAATCTTACTAAAATCTTTGATGAAGCACCGATAAAACCCAGCATGCCCTAGGAAAGATCTAACATCACACACACATGTAGGATTTGGCAGGGATGAAATAATGTCTATCTTAGATCTATCAACCTATATCCTATTTTTTGACACTACATGACCTAAGACAATGCCTTGCTCTACCATGAAATGACACTTTTCAAAGTTCAGGACCAGATTCTTCTCAATACAACGATTCAATACCTTTCCCAAACTCTTTATACATTCATCAAATGAGGATCCATACACTGTAAAATCATCCATAAATACCTCCATGCAGGTCTCAATAAAATCAGAAAAAATACTCACCATGCATCTCTGGAAGGTACCTGGGGCATTGCAAAGTCCAAATGGCATCCTTCAGTAGGCAAATGTGCCAAAGGGACATGTGAATGTAGTCTTCTCCTGATCCTCTGGAGCTATAGGAACCTGAAAATATCCATAAAATCCATCCAAGAAACAATAGTGTGTTTTCCCAGCTAGTCTCTCGAGCATTTGATCAATAAATGGGAGGGGGAAATTGTCCTTGTGAGTGGTCTGATTTAGTTTCCTATAATCAATACACACACGCCAACTGTTTTGCACCCTCATTGGAACTAACTCATCCTTCTCATTTTTAACAACAGTAAAACCAGTTTTCTTAGGCACAACCTGAATTGGACTTACCCACTAAGAATATGAAATGGGAAAGATTATACCTGCCTCGAGAAATTTCTCAACTTCTTTTTTAACAACTTCCAGGAGGGTGGGATTGAGTCTTCTTTGTGGCTGTCTCACCGGTTTAGCCCCATCCTCCAAGAGAATCCAATGCATGCAAATGGAGGGGCTAATACCTGATATGTCAGCCAAGGTCCACCCAATCGCCCTGATGTTCTCCCTCAAAATATTCAAAAGCTTTTCTTCATGTTCAAAAGGGATATTTTTTGCAATGATAACAGGTGATATCTCACCACTCAACAAGTATGAGTATTTCAGATTTGGTGGCAATGGCTTGAGTTATAATGAAGGAGGGTGATGTATGGATGGAGAAATTGATGCAACAGACATATCTGCACAATGAACATTAGTATCGGAATATAAATCATCACAATCAGAGAATAAAGCACCAAATCCGTCAGTATACTCAATATCCATGTCATAATCAGAGTTCACATGATCAAAATCAGAATATGATTCCATTTCAAAATCAAATCTTAGAGAGTCGTGTTCCTTAAAAATGGGTGTAGAAGTACTCTTAGACATCAAACTAGAACCAATACTCATAATCTCCTGAAGCATAGGACAATCCAATTCCATGGGGTTTTTACTTGGTGGTTCAAAATGGGAGATAACAAAAGCATAATGGTCCTCATAGGGGTACTTCATGGAATCCATAACATTAAATATCACAAATTCATCTCCAAATTCCATGTAAAGTGTACCCTCATTGACATTTATGATAGTTTTTGCAGTTTTGAGGAAGGTCCTACCTAAGATAATGGGGGCATGAGAACTTACCTGATCATCCTCCATGTTAAGAACATAGAAATCCGCTGGAAAGATCATGTCTCTTACCCGGACAAGTACATCCTCAAGGACTCCCGCTGGATATGTCGTAGCTCTATTCACCAATTGCACCACTAATCTTGTTGGCTTCAACTCACCAACCTGCAAGTAAGAGAATACAGAGTGAGGCATCACATTTGTTGAAGCTACTAAATCACAAAGACCATTAGAGAAGTGCAACTCCCCTATGGTACATGGGATGGTGAATGTCTCGGGATCCTTTCACTTTGTTGGAATTGATAGAGTTGGTGTAATGAGTTCCAAGACATTCCTTTCAAGGTTGATCCTCACATTTCCCTTGAGCCCTCTTCGATTGGTGCAGAGTTCTTTTAAGAATTTGGCATACCTGGGATTTGCTTAATGGCTTCAAGTAGAGGAATGTTGATCTCCACATGCTTGAATGTGTCCAAAACCTCCTTTTTCATTTCTTCTTCAGCCATATTCTTGGTTTGAACAACCCTGTTGGGAAAAGGAAGGGGTTTAGAAGGAACATCATCAATCTTTTTCTTACCTTTATCTTTCTCCTTGGATTGCTCATCAGTTGGTCTGGAATGCGACTTCTCCGGAGTTGAGGTGAATCCTGGTGGAATGGTAGGTACAGATGTATTGTTCATTTGCTTCCCACTTCTCAATGTGATGGCACTGACATTCCCCTTTGTATTTGGAGTGGGTTGGGAAGGTATATTTCTCGAATTCTTACTCACAAGTTCATGGAGGGTGGTGGCAATCTGGATCATTTGAGTCTTCAACTCCCTCAGCTCCGAACTTTGACTCTTCAGCTCATTCTGTTGATTAAGAACAATTTTCTTTAAAATATCATTAGTATTAGAATATACCTTTGGTGGAGGATTCCCTTGTTGCTGACTTGTTGATGTTTGAGCTTCAAATCTCCTGTGGGGTTGTTGGAAACCCTGTTGGTAAGGTGGAGGCTGCTGGAAGTTTGGTTGAAAAGGGGGCCTTTGTTGTTGTCCAGAGCCATACCTCATGTCTGGTTGATCTTTCCACCCTTGGTTGTATGTTGGAGAAAATGAATCAAAATTATTTCGGGGATATGGTTGTTGTTGCTGCTGAAATGGTCTCCCTGGGAATACTACTGCGCAATCCTCTGTCTCCTGTAGTTGTGGGCAACAGTCAGTTGGGTGGCTTGTCTCAGTGCAAGTTCCACAAGGCCTTGAAGGAGGGGGTAGAGATGTCTTTTGTGCCAAAGCAATTTTCCTCACCATAGTTTTCAGTTCTTCTAAATTGGTATCAATAAAATGACTCTCAAGAGAAGAAGGACTTACCTGATGTACTCCCCTGATATGTGGTGTACCTCGATCAACAAATTGTTGGGAGTTTTGGGCCATCTTGTTAATCAATTCACGTGCTGCTACTGGTGTCTTTTTCACCAATTCTCCTCTAGCTGCAGCATCAACCATGCTCCTCTCCATGGGTGTGAGTCCTTCGTAGAAGTATTGGATGAGGAGTTTCTCACTGATTTGGTGATGCGAACAGCTTGCACATAACTTCTTGAATCTCTTCTAATACTCATACATTGACTCCCCTTATGCTTACTTTATCCCCGAGATCTCCTTACGAATGGAAGGGGTCCTTGATGCTGGAAAAAATCTCTGCAAGAAAAGACGTTTCAAATCGTTCCAATAAGTTACATCTTTGGGTTGTAAATAATACATCCAATCTTTCGCAGCTCCATCAAGTGAGAATGGGAATGCTCTTGATTTGATTTGGTCTTCAGATACATTTCTTGGTTTCATGGTTGATCAAACCACATTAAATTCTTTCAAATGTTTATTATGATCCTCACCAGAGAGGCCATGAAACTTTGGAAGTAAGTGAATTAACCCAGATTTTAGTTCAAAGTCTGATTCGAGGTTCGGGTATGCAATACAATTTGGTTGATAGTTAATATCAGGTGCAGCCAATTCTCGAATGGTTCTATTAAGTTCATTTCCATTATTTCCATCCATTGGTTCCTCTTTTATGTTTTAATTCAAATTTCTTCCAATTTCAATGTTTCTAGAAGAGAGGAATTCACCAACTGGTTGAATATTGAAACTTCCCGTAGACTGAGAGTGTCTGATTCGTGCCCTAAGGCTACGTTCAATCTCAGGGTCAAGATATAAGAGATCTTCGGTATTAGTTCGTGTCATAAATCAAATAAAATTAAAAGAAATTGAGTGGACCATAGTAAAATAAAAATGAGAAGTTGAGTTGATGGTCCAAAAAGAAAAGATGATGATGAAAAAAAAGAAAATGAAAACTTGAGAAAGGGGAAAGATTAAAGAGGGAGGTGAAGAAAATAATAAAATGAAAAATAAAATAAATACCTCTTAGCGGTTGAATAAATTACTTGCCTCCCCGGAAACGATGCCAATTTGGAAGAGCACTGTCATGGGTGCCCTCAAATGATTAGTGTGATTTTGGGGTACTTAGGTGCAGCAGAGTGGCTGACCAAGGTCGTCTCTCAAAGTAGGAAGTGAATTAAAACAACTTCTTAGAGGTATTCTAAAAATAAAATAAAAGAGAATAAAAACCCTAATTGAATGGATGGGGGTTGTTTATAGTTTATAGCTCTAGAAGAAGTTTTCTGGAAGAATATTTCATTTTTTTTAATTTTGAAATGATGTTTGATTAAAAAGACACAACAAGAAGATGTTTTTTGAGAAAAATATTTTAAAAGACGTAATCGATCTAACTCTACCTCTTCACTCTGTTATTAATCATTATCATTTAAACTAACATTCACTTAATTATGATCCCTTAATTTTTTAAATCCCGAACCCTACGAGAATTAACTTTACCACGAAGATGATGTGAATTTAACCCTAGGCGAACTTCGGAACATGCAATCGCAACACCCTGCTTTGATTAATGTTCTAAGATTAGCTTATGGTCAGTGATAAATTAAGGCACATAACCACTCTGGAAATGAGGATTAATTGAGTTTAGGGATTGTATTTGAACTCTACAAATTGATCCTGTGTGGTCTTGTATTACCGATTAAGATTACGCTCTCACAATTCACACAAATCCCGACCTCGCGCGTTTTGTGTTTATTGTTCAATTGCTTGATTAGTTTAATTTAAATTGAAAACTCAATTAATAGATCATATTAAGTGAATTAAAGTATATCATTTATTCAAAATAAATTAATTAAGAAGGTGAGAGGTAGATCGATTACTAAAAGACTACTCTTCCATGGGTGGCGTAATCATCGTAGAAGCGTTTTGCATGTGCAAAGGTTTATAATGGGCATAACCCAATAACGCTTCTACTCAAGAATTCCAAACCAATTAGGAAGATTAATAGAAGAATAAATTTAAACAAAATATAAGAAAATAGAAGAAATAAAATAATAACAAAGAAGTTTTTTACACAAATGAAAACATTACAAAATGAAGAAGAGAAGGAGGCTTCGATGAGGGGATCCTTGCTTCAAGAGCTACCCCTCTTACAATGGTTGGAGAATTTGGGTGAAACAAATTCTCCTCTACCTCCAATCTCCTAATTCACTTCCCAACCCATCCAAATGAGAAAAACTCCAATTTATAGAGTGGAGGGGAGGCTAGGTTTAAAGAGGTTTCAAGTGTGAATGGGAAATCTCGTCCAAATATTTTAATACAACTTACACCGCCCATTTGACCTTGAAAACGCGTGAACCAGCTCTCATTCCAGAATTAGGATTTGTGGGAAACTGAATCCCTGAGATCCTCTCAAAATATGGGCTTAATCCACGATTGGATGAAGAAAATATGGCCCAAATACAGAACTCATTTCCATTCTGCCGAGTCCAGCCCACCATTGGATTAATGTCTCATTTACTCCATCCAAATGCCCTTTTTAGCTCTAGTGTCCTGCATTCAAGTTGTAGAAAATTAAGTTAGGAACGCTGTTACAAAATTTCAAATTACAATAATAAATATAAAAATATTTATCTTCGAAATACTACAGTGCACTATAAAGGGTAAAACTGGAATTTTCACCAAATTTTCAAATGAATGATCAAATACCTAATATATTATAAATAAACATATTTAGCATAATGTGGGGAAATTATATCATTTATTATCAATAAAATATTCAACAAAATAGTGTTTTATCAGTATTCTTGGATGATATGTTAGTATACTCTCACACTCAACACGACCATGATACCCATCTTGAGATCGTTTTGAGTACACTAAGAGAGCATCAGTTATATGCTAAGATCTCAAAATGCCACATTTAGATGGACCATATTAACTTCTTAGGTCATGTTATCACAGAGAAAAGAGTATCAGCAGACCCAGATAAGGTTATGGAAATAGTTTCTTGGGAAAAACCAAAGAACGTCTTTGAGGTGATGAGTTTTCTAGGGCTAGATTGATACTACAAGCATTTTATGCATGACTTTTAACACTTATCAGCACCACTGACGTGCCTAAATAAGAAGGGCGTGAATTACTTGTGGTCATATTCCTGTGATTCATCCTTTCAGGAGATGAAAGGGAGGTTTAATTCAGTTCTAATACTAGTATTTCTACAACCAAGAAAGAGATATACTACTTACTGTGATGCATCAGGTATCGGTATGGGAGCAGTGCTTATGCAAGGAGAAGGAGTCATTACATACGGGTCTCGGCAGTTAAGGCCACATGAGAGGAATTACCTGATGCACGATCTCGAGTTGGCTGCAGTTGTTCATGCCTTACGTTTTTGGAGACATTATTTGTTTGGAGAGAATTTTTTGGTTTTCACCGATCACAAAATTCTCAAGTACATATTTACTCATCATTATCTGAATTTGAGACAGTGAATGTGGGTTGAGTACCTTCAGTATTTTAATTTTGAGGATACCTATATGCCTGGGAAAGGAAACGCAGTAGCTGATGTGTTGAGTAGGAGGACTCAGATTCAGGTAGTTCAAGAGGCCAGCAATGAGTGGAATCTTATAGATATGTTCTATGAGATGCATTTTTAAGTGCATGATAGATAGGGAAAAATGTTTCTTTCTTCTGTATCTTTTACCTGTACTCTTCTTGAACGAGTTTGAATGAGGTATCTATCAGATTTGGGTGGATTATTCTTATGGTATAGTGTGTTAGGGGAGGACCCTATTCCTAGATGGATCATAGGTGAGAATGAGATCTTGCATTTTCATGGTTGTGTATCAGTGTCAGCATACATACATGATTTGATAATGTAGGACTTTCATTCCTCGGTTTGGGCAATTCATCTTGGTGTCACCAAGATGTATCGAGATCTGCACTGTCTTTATTGGTGGCCATGTATGAAGAGATATGTTGCTGGGTTTTCCATGAGATTTTCCACCTGTCAGTAGGTGAAGGAGGAGCATTAGTGACCATAAGGTATTTTGTAGTAGTTACCCATTCCTGAGTGGAAGTGGAATGATATCACAATGGAATTCATGACAGGTTTTCCGAGGTCACCTCAAGGGAAGGATTCAGTATGGTTTTTCATTGACAGACTCACGAAGATTGCTCACTTCTTTCCAATCAAAGTGACCTTTAGTGTTGATGAGATGGGAAGGATGTACATCCCAGAGATTGTACATCTAAATGGGGTTCCACACTCCATTTTTTCAAACAGGGACGCATGTTTTACTTCTCAAGTCTGGTAGGTACTACAGAGGGATTTGGGTACACGGGTACTTCTGAGTACATCTTACCATCCCCAGACTGATGACCAGTCCAAGCATACGATACAAGTACTAGATGACATGCTATGAGAATACATCCTAGACTTTGGAGGTTATTGGGAGAAGCAAATACCTCTTGTGGAGTTTTTCTACAATATTAGTTTTCAAGAAACTATTCAGATGGAACCTTTTGAGGCGTTTTATAGTATGCCATACCGATCACCCATATGTTGGTTGGGGTAAGGATAAGTAGGTATGCTAGGACATCATCTTGTCCAGGAGACCATAGAGCAGATAAAGTTGATTTGGAAGAGGATGGATACTGCACAGTCATGAGAGATGTCTAATGTTGATCAACGGAGACAACCTCTGGAGTTCGAGGTTAGGGATCAGGTATTCTTACATGCCACATCAAGGTTGATACATAAGAGTATTAGGAGACAGGGAAATATTTTTGTCGAGATATGTTGAACTATTTGAGGTTTTGGAGATAGTCGGTCCGGTTGCCTGTTGGTTTCAGTTACCATAGAGGTACCGACCTATGCACGATGTCTTCCACATTTTTCAACTACAGAGTTACTTCCAGACACATCTCATGTTTTTCAACCTGAGGAGGTTGATCTGGAGGTGGATGCGTCATTCAAAGAGAATACCATCTGGATCATTGATTGTAGTGTGAAGGTTCTCTGTGTTCGGTATGTTCCTCTGGTACAGGTTTTATGGCAGCATGGGCAAGTACAGGACGAGACTTGGGAGAGGGAGACCAATGTGCGATCGTAGTGGCCAGATCTGTTCGAGAATCCTTCTTCTATGCCGCTAATGTTTCCTTAAAAACACATGTTTTGTCACATATTTTCCATTAATTTTTAATGATTTAATTGGTTATTTTTTGTACTTTTTATTAAATATTAACACTTTTGTATCTTTATTAATAAATTTAATAATTAATCAATTTTTTTATAATTAATCGTGTATTATAAGCATTAAATTTGTTAATTTAAGTTTAACATTATTTTATAGTCTAAAATTTCTTTATTTAGTTTATTGTTTTTATCTGATATTATAATAGTATAGCACTAGTTAATTAATTTGTCTTTTGTACATGATTAATGTATTCTTAATCTAACATTGCATGTAATAAATATTAATTAACTTAAAGTAGTATAATAAAAAAAATTATTCGCCTTTTAACAATTCAATTTTTATAAATTTGAGTTTATAAACTCAATGCATATCTTTAATTTAATTTCATTAATTTACATAATTGTTTAATAACATAATAATTATTTGTCTAACTTAAATTTATTTAATTTGATAGAGTAGACTTTTATAAATAATAAAACTTTTTTTATAATTGTTTTAATTAAATTTTAATAATAAAATTGTTTCTTAATTGAATTTTTAGTAAAGTTCCAATTTTAGTTAAGTTTAAACAGTTTTATTATTTTATTAATGTTTATTACATATATTAACTTTCTTTTATTTTAATTAAGTTTTAGTTTTTATTAATTATTTTTTTCATATTTTATTTATGTTTTAATTTATTCTACCCCTCTGTTTATTTTTCAGGTTCACGGGTCGCCCCGGTCACGGTACCACCACACACCATTTTCCTTTATTGTCTCACTGTATCTCTTGTGCCACTAGTTCTTATCCCTGTCTCTTCCCAAATTTCACGATGGCACCATAACCCATGATACCATAAATTCTTTTCATGGTTTCACCATAAACCATAACACCGTTTAATCAAACCTGCCATCGTGACTCCTTTACGGTGTCTCACTCTCTCACCCCATTTCCAATTTTTTTCCCACGCCACAGCAATAGTGCCACCGCTTCTTTGGCACTGCTTCAAACATCTATCGCAACACCACCATTTGACTTTCATATCCTTTTATTGACTCTTCCATATTCGTTTCAATCAACAACATATTTAGCGACTCAAACCAGACCCAAAATTGAAGGAAACAATTTACATATTTAAATTTTTTTTAAAATTAAAAACATTGCCAATCTGGTTTCAATTGGTTCAAACCCTTTTCGAGAATCCATTTTTAATCACAACCACACCTTTTTAGAAAATCAAAAAATGATTCTACCACTTTGCCTTGGTTCGACACTGCATCGTTCGATAGGGGGTATCGCCTGCTGATGAGTCTTCAGGTTGTTTTCACCTTGTCGAGATCGGTTCAAGGATGAGGAGGCATAGCCGAAGAGGATGTCGCTGGGACTGATAAGTTTTTCCTGCTAAAGTCATCACGCCATATTCTGAGTAGGGGAGAGAATAGTTGTGGGTGTCGCGGTATGAGGAAGGGCGTTGATCTGAATCCATTGCACCAAAGGTCTGAAGATCTAGTGTAGTTCTCCACCGGAAGGAGAAAAGGAGGTCACGCCACTGCTGTGGAGGAAGTCATCTGAGCTGGTGTTGAAGAGATCTGTGGCTGCTACAGCATCTTGTCTCCCACAAAGAGAATAATTAAAACCCTCCCCCTCTTGTAGCGCTGATTTTGGGGGGGTGATAAGTTTTTCTTAAAAAAACAAAACAAAAAAAACAAATAAGTAATATAATAATAAAAAAAATTATAATAAGTTAATGAATAATCATTATTTTCTAAAATATTAAACTAATAAAATTAACTATTTAATCTAAGTTGTAATTTTATTTAACTTTTTATAAATTAAGTAATTAATATTAATCTAATTTAAGAATTCTATTAAATTATACTAACTAAACGTTAATGATACTAACAATAATTTTATATTTTAAGTAATAATAAAAAATTAAATACTTAATAATTTTATTAAATATTTAATAATAAATTAATAACTATAATATTAATAGTTATTCTAGTAATAATAATTATCAATTTAAGTATCTATAAATTAACTTGAATTATCTTTTAAATTTAACTTTAATTTAAAAAATAACTATAATATATTATTTATTTTATTTGTATTTATTACTTCTTGTTTTTTTGTTACAGTTTCATATGAGAATTGAAATCCCGTCCAGATTTACTTAACTAACTCATCGGGAGTTAGTTATGTGAGAAAAAATAGTGCAATGTGCCTGTCATGAAAAAACGCACATGTGTGGTGAAACAGATAAAGACGATTCCAAGACGGTGAAAATTGAGTGGTGACATGCAGTAGATGATGGAGGGTATAAAAACAAAGATGTAACAAAATTTGAAGGAGGCTCATTATTCATTCCATGAACACACAGTTGGAGAGCAGATCCAGTACTCTCATTCGGACTCTCATTCTGATTTCACGAACACACAATTGGAGAGAGAAACTCCTAGGAGACACGAAGGGAAGAACTGGAGACTTGAAGTGGCAGGAGAAGAGCAGCAATTCATGATTTTCATTCACAGAGGAAGGATTCTTCTACATCTGTTCTATTATTTTTACATTTTATTTTCTACTTCTGATTTGAAAATGACCTTCGCTTAATTTCGTGTTTGGGAAATTTGAATGACTAATGGTTTATACCTTATTCTCTTCATTATTACTCTTTTTAATAAGAAATAGATTCTTTTGGTGAGATTGATTCTGTATCTCAACATAAATTCAATTTTCACCTGCATGCATCTAATTTAAACATCAATGTTCTTTCGGTGAGATTGATCATTGATGTTTTTCTTTTAGAACTGGAAATTCAAACTACAGAAACTATCGGAGAGATAGCTTTCTATTGAAATCTTAAGATCAAATAGTTTTATGTGGTTTTTGATGTGGCGAACTTCGAGAACTGTTATACGGAGTTTTATTTCTTCTTGCAAGGAAGAATTAACAACTAATTTTCAAGGTGTGAATTCAATGTAATGAAGAATAATTTTTATAACCAGTAGTTTTCAATTCACCTGAGCTTACCATTTGATCAACTATCAGAACTTATTTTTATTTTTTCAATTAACTTTAGTTAGCACTTTTACTTTCTGCTGTTTCATTCTCCAGATTAGAAAATAGAAAATTCCCAGTCTTGTTTCATTACTACTTAATAAAAAATATAAAAAATGTAAAGTAAAACCCACTAAAAATGCACACTCGCTTCACTGCTGAAAAAAGTGGAGTTTATTAAAAATAAAACCTTAGAATTCACTCACATTCCTTCTCTGTGGATCGACCCTGCACCACTTTTCTAGTGTAAGTTATTAAATGTAATTTTGAGGGTCGTGACGACCTCCGGCCTACATCAGCAACCTTGCTATAGAAATTTGGGGAAAAATTTCTTTAAGGGGGGAAGTTTGTAAGAACCCAGACAATCTTTTCTGGTATGGGTTTTCTTTTCTGGTGTTTTTGAGAAAAGAGGAGTTTCTAGAAATTTAAGAAGTACACATCATGTACCTAGTTTCCACTGGTGACCATGTACTGGTCATGTAACGACTGAGTACATTTCCATGTGGGGTGACCTGGAGACTGCCTAAAGAGGGGGACGGTTGAGGAAATTACACGCCATGTACTTTTAAAGAATACGCCATTATCAGACTGGGTTCATGTATTGTTCACATAAACCCCTTCTTCTAACAATGTCTCATCCAAGAGCGATCATGGAGCACAATTCTTCTTAGAGCCCTTGATTGACCATCCTTTCTCTGATTCAACTGTCATCGATTATGTTAGAATCACCACGGTGAGTTTTTCCTTCTTATGGAGGCTCGTTTCCTGATTTCTCTCCCTTCTTAAGATATCCTTAGTTGATCATTTTTGACATTTTTATATATCTATGTCATTCTAAGCTGATTCAATGGTCTACATGAGAGTATATCGATCATACAGCATCAAGGTAGGTGTTTTGTGCCTTTTCATAGTTAGTATTTGAATATTATTTGCAATAGTTCCCATTACCCTATAACGGGGTATTACATGTTTAGGGATTTTACCCCTGTTAATGTCTGCCATACCTTGTGTTCCTGATTAGAGGTTGTTTAATTGTGAATAGGGTTATTTTCCATCTATGGATATGTTTCCCATTCTTGTCTTGATGTTTACCATTTTTCTCTAGCTTTGCATATTAGGCTTCTTTCTTTCCATGTCTAGTGTTGTTAGGATGAATTGACTTTATCTGTTGTTGTGATATTATTTGTAGCTGTTTATCCAAGTAGTTCTTGAGGTTTACTTTGTTTTTTGAACATCATTTGTGAATTATTGACTTAAACAAGGCTGTGGGAACCCGATGTAGTTAGACCATAGGGTAAATGGATGTTGAGGGCTTTTCCAGAGTATCTGTTATAATTTTACGTTGCGAGACCATAGGGGGGATGGACCTTGTTCTCCCTCAGAGTGTCTTTAGTTCCACGTTGAAAGACCACAGGTGGAATTAGATGTTTAGTGATTTCTCAGAGTGTCTATAGTTACCGATGTGAGACCACATAGGGAATTGACGGTGAGTGCTTCCTCAGAGAGTCTTTGATAAAGCTTAACCAGAGGGGTTAGAATATGAGTACTTCCTAGAGGGTTGCTTAGGTTTGAATGGTTAAACCATATGGGTTAGGCTATGAGTACTTCCTAGAGGGTTACTTTGTTTTGATTATTTTCTTACTTGGTATATGGAAATGAATGCAATTGAAACTGTAGGGTTGTTTACTTTTGAGTAATTTATTGTTTACTGCTTCATTTTTCTTATTGTTTTCCATATATATTCACTGACTGTTAGTCATAGATATTTGGGTGGTTGCCTACTGGGATATTTCTCACACCCTATTTGGGTCATGTGTTTGGGCCCAAAGAGATTATATTGCTGAAGTTATAAATATGGGAAAGTGCCTTTCTATGTCAGGTACTTGACTGATGTGGAGCTGGAGAGTATGGGACCAAGTAGGCTTGCGCTGTTACAAGATTTTATCTGTTTTCTTTCTAATTTGGTTTAGTACGGTATTCCCACATTTTTACTTGTTTGGATTCTTTCCTAGACATATGTATAATGCATCACTTATATATGTTCTCTAGATGTTTATTACTTTCAGTCTTCCAATGATTACTAATTGCATGTTGTTACTGCTACTGCTATTGTCATCTGTTTACTTCTGCTGCATTACTCTGCCAATAAGAGCATAGTTTCCCCACTATCACACTCAAGGCCCTCACTACTTGTCGGTAGCCTCTGTAGTTTGGAGAAATGTGCTTGACGTTATGTGACTAACCAGGTATAGGGAACCTCTAGGCGGCACCCGAAACAGAGAATTTATAGTTCTACTTTGGCATTAGTCAAGGAAAGTAAAGGCTCAATTGTTGTTATCAAGAATAAGGGGGAGAAGTTTGTGTGATATAGTTGATTATAGTTTATTTATGTTTTTGGAAACACTGGTATATTTTTTGATATAAGTTAGGGACACTATTTGTGATGGCTTATTGAGTTAATACTTGTACCCTATACCAACCCCCTAAGATGTGAGCATTCTTTATGGATTTTAGTATTGGTAAGGTAAAAGGATCGATGTCGGGAGCTTAATGGACAGGGTAATACAAAGAGTGTAGGGTATATATGTGACTTTTTGGAAAATGGATCGGGTGGTTTCTTGATGCTGGGATGGTGGTTTATTTTTACTATTTTGAACATATACATATATGATCAGCCCATGGGAAATCATCGTTACTCGTTTACGACTTTTACAACATGTGGGTGTTAGTTATATTATCATATGTATATTTTTGGATCATTATTTAATCTATTTAAATTTATGTTGTTATGTTTGAGTTATTAATTCCATTGTGTCATCATAATTATTATTGTTATCATTATCACCATCACCAAAGGGTGAAGTATCCCCACTATCACTCAACAAAATCTCACTTCACATCAATGATCTTTGGAGTATAAGGAGGAGTGTTTAAGGACTTTTTGTGCACCTCCAGTCTAGACACTAGTCAAGTGATATGAGTGGGTGGGGAATTAAAAATTATTATCAAATCTAGGGTATTACAAGGTAGTACCTAAGTAGGTTGGTCCCAAAGTGGTAAAATATTTGGTTGTTTCTAAGTTATATTAAGGATGGGATATTAAAATTTGGTTTGTAATTTTTGGTTGTAAAATATTAAGAGTCTTGAAATTTTTTGAAACATAGGATGGATGTTATGTTCTGTGTCTGGTCAGCACCTTCATGAGATGAAGTCCGTTTTACTTGGAAAAATTTGAATTATTTTTCTAGTTTTCATGGTTATAGTTGATTTATTTGAGATGGATAGTTTTTGTTTCTGAATCATTGATCTATGAGGAAAGGGGGTACTCATGAATCATGTTAGTCACATAAGGCTTACAAAAAATATGTTTTCTAATGTTATTTTTTCTTGGTATCTATAATAAAAAAAAGTTTAATTTTTTAAAACTTTAAATAAATGACTAAAAGTTTTTTATTTCCTAATATGTTGTAGAATTATTATCAACTAGCCTAAGAAAGAGTATTAGTTCTACAACAAAATAGGTTCAACTTTTAAAGTGTCATCAGCAACCTATAAAATGCTTTCCTATATAGATTCTTGGTGTAATTAAACTCAATCCTACCATGTATGTGATTTTATGTGTGTGTAATGCTAGTTTATTGATCCTGATGTGGGTGTTAAAGGGGCCACAAGACCAGATGATACAATACTTGGGTGTGATAGGGATGTGTAAGGGTGGTGGATTGTGCTTCCTATTATAGTTTTCCCTATTTTTGATATATATATTGTTATATTTCTATTGATTATGGTATTTATTTATTAGGAAAATTTCACCTAGATAACCACTATTAGAGCATGAGGAGGCCGGAGATGTGGGATCACCCGGACATGCATGGGGATGAGGCCCTTGAGGGTGTGGGTGAGCACGATTCGTAGGTGGAGGTACCGAGGTAGGAAATACAACCACAATGGGTAGAGGAGTTGGATTTTTAGTTATATGAGAAACTTTGGGAAATCTTGGTATAGGTTATTCTGAGTGTTAACGAGGGACATCTAGGATCCAATCCATTTATGGCATACTTGATGCAAGAGTTCCATTTACAGTACCCTCCTCTGTTCCTATAAGAGGGTGGAAATCAGGTGTTGGAGTGTTGGATAGAGTCAATGTAGACTATATTTGATCATATTGAGACACCCCTAGGATGAAGGAAAAATTTATCTTGGTATATGCTTAGAGAACCAACAAATATTATGTGGGTGTTTTGGTACAGGAAGGTAGACATGAGTAAAAGACATGGGAGGTATTTTATGCCATGTTTTTTTACAACATATTACTTGAAAAAATGAGGTTTTATCAATCCCCTGAGTTAATGAATTTTTAAGAGGGAGAGACCACAAACATGGATTATATTGAGATGTTCAAAAACCTATTGTGTTTCACTCTAATGATGGTGGGATATGACATCACCAGAGTGTGATGATTTGAGGATGGTTTGTGTTATATTGTCAGGATAAAAGTAAAAAATCCTTGATTCTAATTAATTATTAGTTTAAATGAAACAAGAACTTATATCAGAGTAGATCCTGAAATATGGGACTATACCAATCCAGACTGTTGGGACAAGCGAAATAGGTAGTAGATCTCTAGGTAGTCAAATGAGAGGTCATTAGAAGACCCAAAATGGTGGTTAGAGTAGAAGAGTGATGATTCCACCATGGAGTGGATAATTGATGATGTCTTCGAGTATGGGGAGGTGGGATATGTTTGGTGTTAGTGAAACTGACCATCATAGAAGTTTCAAACATACAACAAGAAATGGTAATTAGAGAGGTTCTATCAGAGGACCTCACAAATAGCAAGGATCATGGAGTAGGGAAAGATCATATTTTTTAGGTAGTACTAGGATTCTAAAGTTGAAATAAAAATGAAATCATGGGATATGGTGATGGGTGAGATACCCAGTGGTGGGGGTAGAGGTCGGTGGGGAGTACAGCTCCATTGGGAGGATAGGAATCGGGCAGTTAGGCTTTAGGCAAGTATCATGCAATTGAACCAATGTATTCAAAGGGGACTAAAGAGGTGAAATAGTAATAAGTACACCATAAGAATGTGGATATGGTTTTTTTATTTTAATGATGATTATAGGTTCATGATATGCATACATGATAAGTGAATTAATTAGGAGTTGGTTAATATGTGAGCATAGGATGTGATTCATAGTAAACATGGATTTATTTAGAATCAGGTATAAAAGGAGGTGTTGACTAAAATGTGAAATTTATGTGTTCATCATGTTTAATGTAGGATTTATGAGAGAATTAGATTTGATATGAGAGTTATGTGGGAATTAGGTATAATTTAATTTTTTATATAGGCATCAGGAGTGATTTGATATTTTTTAGAAATTGGGAGTGATGTGGGATTTAATGGGAATTGGTAGGATATAGAATGGTAATAATTGATAGTTATTAGCAATATGTGTATATCTAGTGTGTGTGGAATAGATTGGTGGGTATTGTTGATTTATATTGGGTAAAATGGGTGTAGTGATATCAGTTAGGTAATACCTATAGTGGGGAGTTCCATATAAGGAATCAGTTGTTTATTTTGGGTGTTCGGGGTAGTATGACTATTTAAAAATAAGATGGATGTGTTTGGTGATATATCAGGTGTGATAATGAATAAATATGGATCCTAGTTTATTGGAAAAAATTTGTTTGTAATTGGTTGATATATCTTGAGGATAAACTATCATATAGTGGGGACATTGTAATATCTTGGGTATTTATAAATGGTAACCGAGTCAGGTCATGGGAGTTGGCACGGCCTCAAGGGGTTAAATTTTTTTATATGTTTTTTTAAGTTTTTGACACATGGACCTATGGTTATTTAAGGTTTTTTTTTCTGTTTTTATGGGATAAAAATTAATTTTTAGAGGATTTTTATTTTTTCAGACTTGTTGTGGACTTTCAAAAATTAGGAAAAGCAAAACTTCCTAGTAAGATATTTGTGAGAGAAACACTATTCATAGTATGATATTTTTTGGAAACTATTACAATATTTTACTTATAATTTTTCTTATTATGAAATCACAATTCCTAGAATGGTATTTTCTAGAGGCTAGTATAAAATTTTCCCTTACCAAAATTTGTCTTGTTTCAGAATAATTATTCTAAGCGATATATTTTCTTAAAGCTAATATGATATTTTCTTTAACCAAAATATTTACTCGGGTGAAATGTGTTTATAAAACATTTAAAATATTAAATAAATGATTAAAACACTTATTTAAGGGAAAATTAGGACTCCTCACACCCAATACTACCTAAAAATCATCCAAAACCCCCCTCACATTTACCAACTCTTCTATAAGGTAGATATCCTCTATTTCCTATCAGAATAACATTTCATATAATGAAAGCTGTAGATATGGGTATGGATAATAATTCTTATGTGACTAATGTCTATATTTCTCACTTTTCATTGTCTATCTCTGAAAAACTATAATTTTAAGTTTTTTATGATTTTAGTAATTCTTCGTATTAAAGCTTATTCATCCAGATATTCTTAGTGAGTGGATTCCTACAAAATATATATAGGTGGTTCCTAGTTTATTTCTAAATTATATGTGTGTTATGTGATTTGTGGTAAGAATGAATGTATATGGTGGTTTGATTAAGATTTTTTATAAACTAATTATACTTTTTATTGTTCTTGAGAGATACCAGAGGGTGTTCTTGGATGTAAAATGGTGTGGTTGATCCCATTAAGGCATAGAAGGTGTGATATAGGATTCCATGGATATTTAAGAATGATTATGTTGGTTATGGAAATTTTTTCATGATGTGATGGCTGAGATAGTTCTGTGGGAACATGTTAGGCATGTTTCGAGATACTATGGTTAATATTTATCATTGTAAGTAAAGCAATATGGTATTCCATGTGGATGAGGATTCTGTTGACCATTACCGTTGTAGGGTGACGTGGTTCACAGGTGGTGAAAGATATTCTCTAGAGGTGTGTCCTAGGATTGTTAGTGACGTCTCTCACCATGGTTGGTTGATAGGTTCATTGGGGTCATGTACACATAGGGTATGACCCATTAGGTTATGTTGAACACTCGTTGTGGATGGAGGAATCTATAGATTAAAAATCATAGGGAATGGTGTTAACCATCAATATGGAGGATGTTTTCACCATAAAAGTCCATGGTTTTTCATAGTTGGTAATGTCAGTTGGGGATAAGTCTCATCATTTATATTGGGGCTATTTGGATGGGACATGGAAGGATTGGTATCATAATGCATTGGGATGTCAGGTTGTTGAGTTGATAATGGTAAAGTATGTGGAAGTATTTTAGACTTATGAGATGTCTTATGGACATTACTTTGTGGTGTCGAGATAGATTGGATGGTAATTTTGTTGTGGTTTGTGTGTGATGTTATATTTTATGTGATTAATAGGAAGTCTAAGGCTTTGTCAAGTATGAAAAATCATCAATTATTAGTTACACTCCATTATTTCCATGACATATGATTAGCTGGAAAGTTAAAAATAAATATTATTTTACTCAAATAATATTTAATATTATTTTCTCCCTAGACACTTTAACTCAATCTGCCCATCCTCTGAAATATTTATCGGGTTTTGAATAATGACTATTTATTTATTAAATAAATAAATAAAGTTAACTGCATTATTCATCGATAAATAAATAAAATGTGATCAGGCATACCTAAATAATTATTAAACCACAAACGGGAATAATATTTATTCAACTTGTTAAATAATAAATTATTTAATAGATATTCTAGATACACTTAGTGTGTAACCCTCTAGGACTCTTTCTCAGTAGCATTAGGCGAGCCTGCATAAAGTATAGGTTTAGTGTCTAATAACATGCCATGTAACCCATAGAGAAAGTAGTTAATTTCATAACGACATTTCACCTCATATGAACACTTACCAGGTAATATAATCACTTTATCACAATATCTCCAATCAAGTAGGTTGCATGACAGTGTCTTCAACCTATATACTCGATAACTCATTCTTTGACTTTTTAGAAATAAAGCATGTCTAGAGAACACCATGGCCATGGATTTATTTAGTCTATAAAATTTCCATCAAATGGCCTAATATATTTACTTATTTTAATGAACATAATGTATAAATCCTGTATTGTATTATTCATTAATACAATATTACTCGTGACGCACCCAATGTATCCTACCTCACCATGAGCTTTATGTCGTCATGGTTTTTGCCAATACATCATAGTTCTTGACTGATAATATCAATTAATCATAATCATAAAGTCTAAGAACTATTACACACATCCATATATAGGAATATCTAATGACACCTATAATGTGTATTTCTTATTATTGGGTCTCATTCCCATAATCTCCTACTAGATATTACAAAGGGCGTAAACCATGAAAAGGTGGCACAAAGTCCTATGAGTCTGTACCCTTAATAGCCTATATCATTTGTGTCCCTTAAAATGATATCATCCATCCATAGAACATTTATTCAAAAATAGTTTCATGGCACTTCTGGATTCTCATTATAACGGGAAACTGTTAAGACCTTTAAGTACGACAGCTACTCTTGGGACATTATCACCTACTATGTTACGCAGAAGAATAATCATGATGTGAAAATAAATTTATTAATATTCAAAACCATGAATATAATTTTATCATAAAGTATAAATAATATGGTTCTAGGTTACTAAATCCAAAAAATGGGACCTTTCCTCTGTAGGTAGTATATTTACCAGTGGATCCCCAATCATATTGAGAAGAACATAATCCTTTGATGAGGTACTTACACCTTGTTTATAGAATATTAATGAAGGATATATAAACATAAGTGAGTATTATCTTGGATTTTCTTACAACTAGGGTAACCACTAATGAAGGGAACTCTTCCCTTTTATAGGCCATCCCAAACAATTTTTATTAAATAAATATTGTCATTTGTATGAGGTTCTATCTCATAAAACCATTAAATTACACCTCTGGGGAATGTTATTAATTTAAAACTTCAATTAATACGTGTGAGAACACTATAAATGATCCATATCATGATTCATGATTGATGGAAACCATGAGGAAGATGTGACATAATGTGTACACTCTGATACTTAAATCATAAGCTAATTGTTCTCTACAATTAACGAAAACAAAAGAAACTAATTTCTTATTATGATATAGGTATAATGTATCTCATGGTATGCATCACCTTCCCATTACTATTTTTTATATAGAATATATTTTAAAATAATATATGCCCTTTTATTTCATTTCCAACAATCCCTATGTCATAGAAGGAGAATAATAGGGGAGTGGAAGTGAGTTGAGGAAGGTTGACATCATTATTGTTACGTTTTCATGATCTATGCTTTGAATATAATGAAAAGTAAGAATAAATTTGAGGTAAGATTCAACATGCTTCAATTATTTGATTACATTCTGAATATTATAAATCTGTTATGAATGAGGTAGAAGGTAACATGAATAAACTTATTATATATATTTGTTGAACATTATAAGACTGATTTGAGAGAATAAGGCCAACATGTATATTGTTTTATATATTAATCAATTGGTTTTTGAAGGTATTCTATTGAGGAATGTGGTATGATCATTTGATACAGTGACATCTAGGAGCAGATTAAAGATTGTGTTCCTTATATGAGCTTGGGTGGACCCATTGTAAACTAGAGGGAGCCGGTATAAAAAAACAATCTGGATATTATAAAATAATTGGGAGACCATATAGTTCTTTTGGGATATATACAAAGGATTATATTATGATTCATTTCCCACATATATTCACTTAATTATATTAGTGAAACACATGTGTATCAGACTCAAATCAAACATAACAAGAACATAGTCAGCCACAGCGGGTGAAAATATTATAAAACTATTGTGTGTTATTTATCTTACTTATTTATTGACTGCATGTGGTTTGGTGTATTAGGGTTTTATAAGTATATTCATTCAACCTAACCAGTGTAAAGATTAAAATATTAAGAGTAGTATAAAAATGGAAATAAAAATTTTGTTAAACTAGTTTGTAATGATTCACCCCCCTAGTGTGACTGCATAATACTACTGGGCATATAACTTTAAATATGAATGACATGATAAGTGAGAAAATAATTCTTGGATACATATATCCTATAGTAATTATATCTATCCCTTTTATCTATATATCTCACTCATTATTTTGGTCTCGTGATTTTGATTAGCTTCATATTCTATCCCTAAAGATTGTTTCTATGACTAGAGAAAATATCACTGACCATAACATGGTTTGAACAAAAACCAACATAATAGAAATTTTAATATGTAAAGTTTTGGGATTTTTTTATGGGATATTTATAAATAAACCATTCCCTATAATTATAAAAGATATAAAATTTATTTTAAAATAAACAATCCATAAATGTATATACATGGACACTTATCATAATTTATAAGTGTTATAAACAATTTTTAATTGTTTTTTTTTTCAAATTGAACCATGGTATTGACAATTAATGATTGCTTTCAAATTGAACCTTGTTATTCATGTGGATAATGAATTAATTAATCTAATCTAATCCATCCTTAAAAGAAATTGATGTGGTAGAAAAATACTTTTTCATGTCTAATTAAGAAACACTTATACAAAAACAATTATCATAAGTGAAAAGTGTTGTAAGAACTTTCAATTAAGTGTTTTAAAACTTAGGATAATCCTATTCTTATTATTTTAACTAAATATTTCATTAGATATAAATCATTGGTAGATATTTTTTCTACTGATACCATCATGGATCAAGCTATTTTATCAAATATAATAGTTACACATCAACATATTTTGATCAATTTGATTGTTTATGATCATTAATGGCATTCATTGTGTTGTTGGGTATTATGATTTATGGTTATTTTATTAGTGATAAAACTTGAGGATGGATATTCCCAAGTGTTTCTTGAGTTTCCTTACAAACGTGATGAAGTGGGTGTTGGGATGTGGATCCTAATAAGAAACTAGATATGGATGAATTAGTGTAAATGTTCACGACGATATGCACATTGAAAGGGGGAGTCACGATCACTCTCAAGTAGTTCCGAGGATGCATTTTTTGTAATAAATGGGTCCATAGAATTCTTCAAAATATTCTTGCAGTGGATTTATGGTTGATGCTTATTCCCTTATAGGAAATGAATATTTGGAAGAGTGGTGGGGGATACCCAAATTATCTTTGACCAAAATAATATCACCTCATGTTTTCTTATTAACTAGGATGTCAGATTGACTATATGATAGATTCCATGTATATTTTTATTATCCTAATGGTCAAAAAAATTATGAATTCAAAAAATTATATGGTGGCCTAAAATATATAAAAAAGGGGGTGAATTTTTTATTCCACTTCAAAGGAACCATAATATGTTTATACACTAAGCATGAGGGCATACTGGTCTGACAACCATGCCTTATCTTAGAGAACATGAATTTGGAAATGGCCTCATTGTATGTTATAGAATCATTACTGATGTGATAAAATAAGGATACATAAGATAAAGGTCAGTTTTTTCCTATGGTTTTAGTTCTCAAAACATATATTAAGTTTTTTATATATTTTATTGAGAAATTATGTGTTGTTAAATATTTATAGTGGGAATTTGTGGTGAATGTTTTAAATAATTGAATCATTTATGAATAAGTTTCTAATATTAACCTAAATAGAATTTCTTTATTGAGTTATATTATAGGTTTTAGGTAAAAAAAAATTAATACAGGGACCTCAAAAATTTCAATATGAAATTTTAAATTCATTTTACTAATATAAATTTCTAGTTCAAAATACCAATGGGAATTTTCATTTAAAGTTTCTAGTGGTAATTTTTAATGGATGTTTGGAATAGAATTTTTAAATGGATGTTTCTAGTGAAATTTTATAGTCTAGGGACCCTGAATATTTCTAGTATAAATTTCCAATATATTTTACCATTATGAATTTCTAGTGAAAAAAATAAATGGGGATTTTCAATATAAGTTTTCATTTGTAATTTTCACTAGATGTTTCTAGTGTAAATTTAAAGTGGATTTTTCTTGTAGTAAATTTTTAGTGGAGGTACCTATAAAATTTCTAGGGACAATTCCTAATGTAATTAAACAATGTAAACTTCCTTTGTAAAATACTAGTGGGTATTTTCAGTGAAACTTTCCAATGGTAATTTACATTGTATGTTTTTAGTGGAACTTTGAACTAGATTTTAGTGGTAATTTACATGAAACATTTTAGTTGAAATTTGCACTGCGTGCTGTGTAAATTTCCAATGTAGGTTTCCAATAAAAATTCTCAATTCAAGACCCCATTGGGTACTATCACAACATGTTTTCAATGAAATAAAATGGTCTCAACAATGATGTATTTTTATTTGTGAAGAGGAATTATATAAGTTATAATGGATGGTATTGAGCTACATCATCAAGAAATATAAAATCTATAACACATAAATTTAGTGCATTTGAATAATGTGTGGGATTCCTCAAAATGTTCCATGAGATAACATACTAGTGATTAAATTATTAAAATCAAATTACAATTCTAAAATATTAGTCAAAAGAGATGATGGCCTTGATTCACAGGAGATAACACTATCCAATAGCATAAATAAATAGATCACTACATGGAGACCAAGCATTGGGTTGGTTTCTAAATTAGAGTCTGGATCCTATTCATTTTATGCTACTTATGGAAGAATTTATGGTTTTAGTGTATGGAATTAGTATGTTAACAAACATAAGAAGGGTAAAATATTAGTGACATAAACGTTGTATACATGTAACAAATAAATATAAATAAGAGTAGAAAAACATGATGTCAATATCAAACATCTTCATATTGAAACAAGGATATATTTTCCTACATGAATGGGAGTTGTTTATAGAGTATAAGAACTTTTTTAGGAGAATAATCGCTCATTAAATTATTCTGTGACCCTATATTTGATAAGTTTACAATGGTATATTGTTGATATATAAGGTGTAAAGTTTGATATAAATGATAAAGTTGGTATAAATCCCATTGATCTATTTTAACTTGTAACAACCATTTAAAGTGGTCCTAAGAGTATTGGATATACATGAGTTGACCAAAAAAATTATTGTCCAAAAGGTAGAGGATATTTCTTCTAGATAATTTATATGGTATGTTACAATACCTAAATAAGAAATCAGGGATAACATGTCATTTTTGTACTCATTGCAACTTGACATGTGTGTTCAAATTACCAAGACTGTTTTTATATATCCCAAAAAATAATGTGGATTATCACAATTTTGGTGATTGTTTTTTTACACTAATTTAAAAAAATTAAATATTTTAGGCATTTGGGGGTATTTTTTGGTGTAAAACACCATAAGTAGAATGTAATTTTTAGTGTGAACCATCATAAGGGGGATATATATGAGTTGACCAAAAAATATTTATCGTCCAAAAGTTAGAAGATGTTTCTTCTAGATAATGTTGATGGTATATTACAATACCTAAAGAAGAAATCAGGGAGAATGCATCATTTTTGTACTCATTGTAACTTGACATGTGTGTTCAAATTACTAATATTTTTTTACATTGATCCCAAAACGAATATGGATTATCAGGATTTTGGAAATGGTTTTTTTTTTACACTAATCTAAAAAAATTAAGGATTTTAGGCATTTGGGGTATTTTTTGGTGTAAACCATCCTAAGGAGGATGTAATTTTCAGTGTGTCATTTTTATATGATGTGACAATAAAATCTTTTAGTTGGTTGTTCAGTAGATTCTTGATTTTCATAGTGGTAGTATTCCTGAGATGATTTTCAAAGATCAATATGTAGCTAGGTATAAACACATTTCATTAAATCTACCTAAAATATTACACAGATTATTCACTTGGCACTTAAAGAAAAATAGAATTGAACACTTAGGACTTATAATAAAATATGGGTCAACGTTCATGAAAAAATACAATAAGTCTCTATATGTGGTTAATTATATTTAAAAACTTTAGGTTTTATGGAATGAAATCCAAAGAATGAGGTAAAACAAATTCTATATGGTTAGAATATGTGTATAAGTTAAGGGGAAAATAAGTCCATTATTTTATGAAGACCGCATTAACATTAGGAATTTGAAGAACACAGTTGAGTGGGTGTTTAAATAGTATATTAAAGGATTACTTGCATCATAAGCTGATAAAATCAAGTGTGTGTTGGATAAAAATCAATATCAGGAAATGAAGGATAAATTTGAGGGTGGTTAAAGGCTTCTATGAGATCATTTTCTATATAATATGATCATGGTTCAAAAAAATTACTTATATACTTCAACAAATATTATATCTATTTTATAATTAACACCATCTTTTTTGTACTTGTTGCCTTAAGTATTTTGATTAAAATGTTATCCCAAAAACCTTTGTTTTTGAAATTAATGGTTCCTCAAATTAATTTTCAACTATAATGCATTGAGAATAACCTGTGAGAATACATTTTAGTCACATGAAATTTCAGAGTTATGGATTGGATGTATGGTGCTTGCTGGAGTTATATATATCCATAATAAATGGATAATAAATTTTTATGACATCTAGATAGTAGACATAATAGTTAGTAATGTTGAAGAGGATATGGTAGTAAGAAAATAAATATATTATAAACAACTATTAATAATGGAAATAGATCTTCTAACAGAGTCTTGAGAGATTAAATATAGATATATGATTGGGTTATCAAATATAAACCATTATTCTAGGGAATTGTAAGAAGAATGAAATAATTTACCTATTGAATAATGGACTAACACAATCATATAACATTGACAACAATATAAATTATTATTCAATAAGAAAGATAAAATGAAAGGCATTGAAATGTTAAAAAGTTGTCTAGAGCAGCCAAGAAAATGAATAAAGAGCACCTGCAATATCCAAAAGTGAGATTCCACAAAACTTGGATATAGTTTTTACTTTCTAATTTATGTTAATGAACTACTAGATTTTGTGATATCATGCATACATAATTTTATCATGTTTTTTCTATGAAATTATAGTGAAATATTGAATATATTATCCCTTAGTGGTCCTATCATAGATCTAAAGTAAGTATGTAACTACCATTTCATTAATATAATCCACTAGATTGATATTTACTTGATTGTGTTATTTTCAATGATACACACTAGTGTAATGGAATCTCATTGTTATATTCACAAACTATTTTGAGGAAGTGGTAAGAATATATACTTTATAGTGGTGAGTTATTTCATATTATATAAGACAACTACTATTTCTATATGTAGTCGTTAATGAAGTATTTTAACTATAATTAGCAGCCAAAAGGGAGCCTTTTTAATTTTGTAGGAGTAGATAATTCAGTAACCAATATCTTATTGTTTTGATTCACCAAAATAAACAACCATTTTCTTTCTAAACAGATGATGTTTTCAAAAAATACATATCATTGAAGAAAAAGAAAAAAAAAATATATCACATTTCATGGGAAGTTTCTAGTACAAGTCAATCCAAAAAACAATTTTTGAAAACATGAATTTTGAATCATATTGTAAGGGGAGTTTTTCGAATTGACAACTCAGTGTAAGACTTTAAAAATTCATATAGTTAGTTACTTCAGTTGTGGATGTCTTCATAATTTCTAAATATAAAAAAAAACTAGTTTTCATAAAGCATGTTCCTACAAATATATCAAAAAAATAATTCATTTTTATTGTATTCCAAATTTCAGACAGTCAGTTTCTTATTTTATTTAAATACTTTTGTAATTTTTATATTTTTGTTTTACATGAAATTAATAGAAAATCTAAATGCTAGAAAATTATGAATTTCTAATATAAATTCCCACTATCTACTTAAAATTGATGTAAAAAACTAGAGAAAAATCCCAGAAGAAATTACCACATTGAATCAATTAGAAAATCATAGTGTAAATTTCTATAAGGAATCTGTATAGGAAATTTCTATTTGAATTTATCACTATAAAAAAATTCTAAATTGACACTAGAAACTCACATTAGGAATTTCCAATTGGTTTCACAGGAAATTTTCAGTGGGAATTGCCACTGGGAATTACTAGTGAAAATTCACACTATAAATTACCAATGGATTCAAGGAACTGACTTGGACAACTGATTCAATGTGAAAATTTCATCTGGTAATTTTTATTTGGAATTTGAAATTGAATTGAAGTAGAACTTTTCACTAGGAATTTCCATTGGAAATTCACATTGTAAATTCCCGATGGAAATGTATGCCTTGATTCATTTTCAAATTAAAACTTTTTTTCAAGTGAGGTGTATTGAATAAGTCTAAAGGGGTGAATTGACTTGTAAGACCTTCAAAGATAAACAACCATTTGGTAATCCTCGAATGAAACTATGAATGTATCTATCTCAATCATATATCTCCTTCCTCATTGAGTTATATTTCTAAAAAAAATTGCAATGTTTATCTCTAAACACAACTACAAAACCCGTAATAAACTGTGGTATTCTTTATCAGTGCTTTTATTCAGTGCTGATAAAGTGTTTTCCCACATGACTTCATCCCACAACAGACTTCTCATTTGTTCGGGTCGCACTTTATAATCCTACACATTCCATTATCACAATATGTCATGGTTGTGGGGGATCAGTACCTGCATACACCTTCACACACATGGGTCATATGGGATGATTCCTCCATGGGTTGGTCCACCTACATAGTCGACATAGTTGGCCCATCTATGTGCAGGTTCACACATTCACTTTCTTCTATGGGCCTATACACAACTTAGATTCCCAGCCTGCCCAGCCACCGTAACTTTGTTGGCCCCATTTTCTTATATACCCAAATTTTAAAAACAAATAAAAATTTAAATAGTAAAAATATTAAAAAAATTAAATAATTAAACAAATAAAATTTAAAAATGAAGAAACTAAAAAAATATTAAAAACTTATTAATGAATTAATTATTAATAAAAATTAATAAATTTAATATATATATATATATTATAAATAGAATTAAATAGTATATATTAAATATAAATATAAAAAATGAATAAAATGAAATAATTAAGCAAATACGAATTACAAAATTTAAAAAAAATATTAAAAAGTTAATAATGAAATAATTTTTAATAAAAATGAATAAATTTAATATATATATATATATATATTAATTATAAATAAAAATAAATAGTATATATTAAATTTAAATATATAAAATGAATAAAATTTAATAATTAAAAATATATTAATCTCCTATTCATTTTTTTAAATATTTTTTCAATCTATTGATCTTTTTATTAAATTTCACAAATTTTTAACATTCATTAATTTTTTATTCTTTATTCATTGGTAATTTTAAGTTTTTATTTTATATTTTTATAATTTAAAGATTTTACATATTTATTAGCTTAATAGTTTATGTAATTTATTCATTTTTAATGTTTTTATACATAATTATTCATTAATATTTTTAATATTTTTAATATAGAAATATATTCACATATATATATAAATATATATATAATATTTCCTTAAAAATGATTTATATAATAAATAATTTGTATGTTTACATTAAATAAGTCATATATTTAATGAAAAATGGTTTATAATTAAAAAGTAATATTAATTAAAAATACTGACTAATTGTATTGAGTGATGGATATTTAATTAATTTTTATTTTTATTTTCAATTTAACATATATCAAATGTCTGTTATATTAATTTCACACATACATATACTTAATTAATAAATTTTTATATAGAACAACCCAACACATAATATTTTTTTGTAATTTATTCAATTTTTATTAATCATCTTAGAATTATATTTATTAACATAATATATTTAGTATATATTATGTTTCTAATAGGTAAATTTTATTCATTTTTTAAATTTTTATTCAATATATAATATTTATTAATTTTTAATATTTTTTTGAATTTATTTATTTTTAATTTTATTCAATCGCTAATAAAATTAATTTTTTTTTAATATTTCTATAGTTTATTTATTTTCAATTTTTCAGTGTTAGATATTTTTTTATTTTTATCCATTTTTAATATTTATTTATACATGTTTATTCATTAAAATTTAATGATTTTAATATGGTTTTAATTAATATAATTAATATATATTCATTTTCATTTTAACATATGTATTTATAAATATTAATTTTTAATTTTTTTAATAATATATACAATTAATAACACTAATTTATTTTTTAAATGTATTCATTCTTCTTATTATTTATGTCATTAATATATGTTGCATATTATATAATGTAGTGGTGGTCAAATTGGCTTGAAGGCCTTTAAGATTTTTTTTATTTTTGGATAGTCCCCCTTTTTATGGAATGAGGGGGAACCCCTACATGACCCATAGGCCTAGTGGAACAACACCCAATACATGAACTGAAAGCCCAGAGGTACAACTGTAAAAATATTGAATTTATTTTTATTATTTTTATAAATTAATTGAGAAAAATTATGAGATCGGGTGCTGAGACAATGTGTGATTTCAAGGCTCAGTGTGCCTGGAACAATTCGTTGGAAAATGTTATTTTTTAGTAAATTGTGTGAGTAGTTTTCCTAAAATAGTGAAATAAATTCTAAATGGGTTCTTGGATCAGAAATTTTAGGGAAACGTTGCATTTAGAGCAGTGATTTTACCTTAGAAAGATCCTAACATTGACCAGCGTTGGTCGGCCATGAAAGTTAGTTTTTGGACATATTGGTAATAAAATATTTCATAAAAATATTTTTTTTTTTATGCATAAACTCGTATTATTTATATTTGAATGTTTTATTAATTGAGTCTCATCACCATAACCCTGTAATTCCCTTAGGACAAGGAGAATGAAGTTCTCTCGATGGTGATGACGGATCAGAGATCAGAACCTGAATCTAAGATCGACAGATTGATGAACGACGATGAAACAGCTTCTCCCTTCGTCAACGACTGATCCAAACTCTAGGTAGGATGTTTTTTCTTTGTTATATTTCCCCATTTATGAATTCGATGATGAAAATGGAACAATCCACAAATAGGTTGATTTGTGGTTTAATCGCTTGCAGAATGGGCTTGATTTGAGGGGATATTAGGGGATATAATTTTTGTGATTTCATACTTATTTATTCTTCTCTAATCCTCTTAATAAGGATTAATTGATGCTCACATGATAAAAGGACAATATCCATACCTTGTGTGATATTTATGTTTTCCTTACCACCACCACCCCCCCATTCTTGGTGTTCATCATCGTTTAACCCTTGTAGTCACAGCTCGACTTTCTGGGAGATTTGAGGCATTATCGGACCCCTAAAGTAATGGAAAGATGGATCGGAGCCCAAGGTAGTGAATATCATGACCCAAGGATCATGTATGTGTCTTTGTTATGAAAAATGGAGCATCGGAGGATAACTGGCGGCCCACGGGAGGGGCGATACAGGAGGCGGGGACCGCTGGTTCACGGTAGCGCACGGCAGCTCTAGTCGGTCCAGGCCACAGCAGTGACCGAAAGAGAAGGTGATGTCAGTGATTGGGGGTGAATATAGGGGAAGCAGTGAGGTGGTTGTGTACACGACAGGGAGGCCATGTGGAGCCTGTGGTGGTGGTGGTGTTGTGGGGCATGCAGAAGCGGCAGGTCGACCGCGTGGAACTTAACACGACACCATGTTGACAGCGGAGGCACATAGTCGGGATAGACTGCATGTGGCGTAGCAATCCAACCCACATAATGGACCATACCAAGGGATCTAATCCAATTTAGTCATCCCAATGGGCTGGACCTAGAGGCCCAGCAGTCCGGACCGAATCCGGGTCAGACCTTTTTATGAAAACGGTCATAACATCCAAACTGAGTGTTTGTTTGACAAGACGTTTGTGGAGTTGGGACCCTTATGATGAGACAGTACTTTTGAGATACTCTAATTTATTTTTTTGAATAATTTCACATACAAACTAATTGCTTTTGTATTAGGTTCTCCTAGAACGAGTGCGCTACTAGTGGAATCCTATGGATGGTTGTGACCTCAAGACTATATGACTATGTGACTATTCCAAGATTAATTGACATACCATGAATAAGGGTCTTACAAAGACTCTGTTTCTTACTTAGAATACATGTATTACTGAGACTAAATGTCTTATCATAATTGAGTGTCTCATCGGGACTACGTGTCTTATCGATACTGGGTGTTTTCTGGTTTACGTCCGATGACCCTATTTTGCATACTATAGACTTTTACATGTGTGAGATGACTATGTATCTTCTCAGTGGTATAATTAAGGTATTACTTTGTGGTATACTTTTTTTATTTATTAGTGTTATACATCATCTATTATTTTGAGGTATACTTAATGTATTTCTTAGTGGTATACTCCATGTATTCCCTTTATGGTATACTTCATGGATTTTTTAATGGTATTCCTTTATGGCTTGGGGTATCCTACTTATTATTGTTTTACTCACCCCTACATGGGATTTTCCCACACGTGTCATGTCTTGTGAAGAAAATAAATGCATTGACATATTTCTAGGTGGAACAGGACCAGGTGGCGCTTAGAGAGACCAGACAGTTGACGTGTGCTCCTACGGCTTCAGACAGTTTTCCTTATATCTACCCTTTAGGTAGGGTTTTCTACGGATGAGTTTGAGTAACTTTTACTTTCTCTTTTCCAAACTTCTTTTTGGGTGGGATTGTATTATGGCCCTATTTACGTCCCATATTTCTACTATACTACTCTTTTTTTGGTATTTTAGTTGTATACATTCTTTTTTAATTATTTTTTAAACATTTTAGCATTTTTAGCTTAGAGATGTGTGTGTGTGTACAAGTACTTCGTAAAATGACTCTCATTTGTGGTATATACCTACTCGATGATATTTGTTATCCCTTGCCCTATTGGAGGCGGGCTTGGGGTAGTTAGGGTATGGGCCCCTCTAGGATGGATCATGACAAAGTGGTATCACGGATGGTCAGTTCTACTTAAGGACCAAGATTCTGTGAGTTTGATTTGGGGAAAAGGTGTTAAGTGTTTCAAGTTTGGATTTTAGGCCAGGAAATCCAATGTTGGTGTGGTGGCCAACATATCCATAAACCATAACTATGAATTCTACTTTTCAACTCGGTACAGTAAAACACTGGTTGTAGGAAAAATAATGTAACATGCATCATATATGATTTGGGTGTGTTCTCATTTCCTTCTTGAGTCAGCTCACCAGGTATACTCTATTGATCATGGTGCATCTTGTCCTATTTCAGTATTCCTCCATGCATAAATCCATCCATTATTCCATTTCATGATCACGAGGATGATCCTCCTATATACAAGGCATCAATATAGGGGAATTTACCAGATATAGCACCTCTATGTGGTTTACAAGCGATACTGCCACCCGTCGAGAAGTAGTTACTAATAGTACTAATGGTTGAGGATGCACACAAACTAAGTGAATTTCATGAGTTCCAAAGTTAAAAACATCCCATGATTTTGTGTGAGACAGACTCCTAGGTAGATAATGATTGGTTGGAGGTAGTTACATATGTCTTCCACCTAGTGAGGATGCCTTTGGGCCAAATGACAGTTCTAGCTGTGTGTCTTCTTCAGGGTTCAGTGGGGTGACAGTGGAGCTTAGTGACCTAGACACACGATCAGATGACCCACTCTTGGGAATACATTGATAATATCTTTAGATATTAGTTCTTTCTGGATACTTTACACTCAATGCGCATACATGAGCTTCTGTATCTACAACAGGGTAGTTAGATAGTGGAGGAGTACTCGGTGAGGTTTACTGATCATTCTCGATAATCAATGGATATGGTACAAGACCCATTATTTAGGGACCATACCTTCTATATAGGATTACAATGGGATATCAAGGTTTCCATGAAATACCTTAACATTCCTATATATGATGGGGTACTGGAGAGAGATCTACTATTGGAGAGATTTATGGCGGAGCAGACATTGGGAGTGGGAGCTACCATCAGGCACCAGGTAGCTGAGTCTTCGGTGGTAGGTATCTAAAAATAGTTTCAGGTACCCAAATGGGTCAGTAACTCTAGGGGATGACCACAAGATATAGAATTAGTGGTGTGGGGATCCCAGGGAAAAGCGAGTCATCTGAAGGATATGTTACTCGTGTGGTGGTCAGGGAAATATGGCATGAGATTTTCCGACCCATCATATGGATGATCAGGAGACGGTAAAAAGACCCCTATGGAAGAGGTGCAATCAAGAACAAGGTGGTATAAAGGGTGATGGATGTGGAAGAGAAATAGTCATAGTAATAGGATGTGGGAGGAGGTTTGACTTATTACCACCACGACCCCCAAGTTCTCCACACCAGGCTCAAGGAGCTGGTGGACCGGGACAAGGTCAGCTGTAGGTGATGGAGACTTAAGACCTTGTCACTCTAGGGATTATGAGAGGTATGATCTATTTATTTTTCACCTTAGCTAAGGTTGTGATAGACACAGGTTCCATTCATTCTTTTCTTACCACAACCCTTATTCAAGACTCGGATATTTAAGTGGAACAGTTGACTCATCCCTTATGCGTAGAGACTCCTACGGGAAGGTATTCAATGATCACACCCTAGTTCTGATGGTGTGGCCTTACTATTTGAGGTGAGAGTTTCAGTTTGGATCAGTTAGTAGCGGCATTGAGGTCTTACGATGTCATTCTCAGTACGGAGTGGTTATCCACAATCCATTCTTAGATTGACTGTTTTAGGCGTAGAGTCTGGTGTGTCCGCAGTGATGGGACCAGGTTTTCCTTTTTTGTTGAAAATTAAATGCATGAAGTGTAGGATGGACTTAATCATAGGAGGGTGTGTCTGATTACTCATCAGTTGGCTAGCCTAACCCTTGGGGTCGTGGATGATATGATTCCTCGGTTTCTTACAGTGGTGGAGGAGTACGAGGGAATATTTCTTAAGGATGTTCTAGGATTACCTAACTATAAATAGTTATACTTCTACATTGATCTGTACCCTAGGATGGCACCGATATCTACACATGTATATTGGATGTATCATATAGAGCTTCATGAGTTGAGGGAACATTTGGATGACCTGCAGAGGAAGGGATATGTGAGACTTAGTGTTTCGCCCTAGGAATCCCTAGTTTTGTTTTCCAAGAAGGAAGATGGGATATTGAGGTTATTTTTGGACTTCTGGTGCCTCAACCAGTTCACCGTGAAGAACAAGTATCCACTACTGAGCATCGATGGCCTCTGTAATGTCTTAGGTTTTCCATGTATTATTTTTAAACTATTATATGGAATTATTACGAGACTAAGCGTAGAGACGACACATCATTCTGGGGCTCGGTGATCCCGGAATGGTGGTTTGAATGTCTTTAAGTTAAGTGAGTTGGTATATGTGTGCAGTTGTGGCAGTTTCCAAACGGATGCCCGGATTAAAAATCTAAGGGCACGGTTGCGTCCGGGACGATTAATTTACCTAAGAATGAGTCTAACCTTGACTGGCATGGGTTGAGGGAAAAGGTTAATTTTCGGACGTTTTTAGTAAAATAAAATAAAATAAGTTTGCAAAGTTTATTTTATTTATTTTTGGAAACATCCGCTGCAGCGCAACGACGGGGAAACTGTTTCAATATTTAATGCCATGTCATAATGAATCAAAAATGACAACATGGCTCATTAATTTCATAGCATGATCAAATTCCGAAACACGCCTTCCCTTTTTAATGGGTTAATCATATGTTTCTCATTGGAAAAGGTTGAGAGAAAACCCTGGTGGAATCTTGGAACCTTGGAGAGAACTCCCTGTGATGATCAACGACAAATCAAAGTCATGAATCGTTGTGCCAACAAAGTTGAATAATCTCAACGACGATGGAAACACAACCCATTTTTCAATTATCAGTCCCTTCTATAGGTAGGTGTTTTTATTTGAATTCTTCTTTCCCCATTTCTGAACTTAAATGACAAACGCGAATCAACCACGAACAAGTTGATCCATAGATTAGTACATTCTTCCAAGATAGTTTTATTGGATTGATCTCAGGGAATTAAATCCATGTTTAATTGTTGTTTATTTCTGATCTGTTTTACCCTACTAACAGGATTGGATCAATGCCGTGACGAATGACGGTGGAGGTTCGTTCCTAAATTTTTTTATCGGATTTCTTCCCCATTCCTTTTCCTCATGCGTTCTTCGCGTTCTTCATGGGGCGACGAACAACGGATCATTGCACATTATTTTTTCAATGAAATAAATACCAAATTGAAGATCCTACATCACGATGACCTAGTGGAGGTGCGATGATGATAGCGGATGATGAATCGGACCGAATTGGGAAAGACCATTCTTCGACTGTTCTTCGTGCAGGGGGATCAAAATGGGTTTTTGGGGCCAATCAGAGGCCTGAAAACAATGTAGATGAATTCAGGATGTTGGGGAGACCTAGAATCTAGAGTTTAGTAGTGATCAGACCGTCAGAACAAAGATCAAGGCATCATGGGAGGCACATCGGTGAGAAGCGTTGATTCTGGAAAATACCAGAATACCTGGCATGTACTTCTGGAGAACACATCGTGTAGTACCAGTGATGACGACTAGGGTTTAGGGGGTAAGATAAGTATCACATGGTGTGTGACCCCGGTTACATGGTTTTTTAGAACTTCCCCAAAGCTCGGTGTATATCTCAGGCGATACACAGACACGGATGGGGTACACGGCCGTGTACTCCACCACCCGGCCAGGCAAGGCTAGTAACACGGGTTACCCCGTCAATCAGTTACATAGGTTGGTGTATATGGGTTGAGACCGTGTATGGGCACATGGACAACGTACACGGGGTGGACCCCAGATACATAGACACGGCGTGTTATCTTTTTACATGTCGTGTAGTTTTATTTTTCATGATCAACCTAGCGACACGGGCCATTGTACATGGGCAGTACCCGAGGTCAGAGAACATAGCGTGTGACCTTTCTACACACTGTGTACTTTTCTGTACATGGATTTATCTTCTTTTCCACCATATCTTGGACATGTTTTGTTTGGGTTAGTGCCCCATCTTCTCGTTCCCCTGAAGGTCAGGCATCGTTCGCTACTACAGGAGTATGATCCTTTCAGCAGGACTTTCTATGATAGAGTTAGGCATCCCTCCGAGAGGCCCGGAGAGAGATACTATATCCATTCTCGACCCTAGGTAGAGTCAATAATTGATGTGACCAACTCTACCGGGCATTGATCCTCTACCTAGCAGTTAAATCCAGATGAGTCATGGTATCCTCCATGGCCCTGGCAGTGATCTTCATCTGTGTATCGTGATCTTTCCCACTCAGAAGTGTGTTATCCCATAATGAGTGAATCTATGTATTGTGATCTTTCTACACTTAGTATTGTTTTATTCAATAATGAGCGTATCTACCTCTTGTGACTTTTCCCGATGAACAGTGCTTCTCGGATGAATGTCATCAGAGCTATCAGAAACTTGGAGTGAGTTCTCTCGGATGAGTGCTTTGTGAAACCTTCGAACTAAATCCCTAGCAGGGGTATGTGGTTTTGTTACTTGTCTCTAGACTACAAGTTTGAGTTTTGAGTATATCTAGATTGTGTTATCCTATTATATGTTCATTAGACATATACTTTGTAGAGCTGACTGTGCCTTTATTTTGTGTATTACTTTTTGGTTTTTTTGGGGTCCTCTACTGAGTATTGTTATACTCACCCTTACACGATCTTTGCCTGCATGTGTCGTGTCTTGTGCAGACGAGCAGCCCTTTGACAGAGTCCAAGGCGGACCAGGACAAAACTGAGCTTTCTAAGTTTCCCCAAAGAACGAGGTGTTCCTATGGCTATGAAAAGCAGTCCCAGTACCTCTATGTTTACAGGTTAGACTTTGTAGTTTTCATACTCTTGTCTTTTTTTGTGGGCTTGTTTTTTGGACCAGTTTACTTTCAGTACTTTACTTCCCATAGTACTCTGTTGGTTGGTATTAGTTGTATGCATGGATTTTTTTCCCTATTGTTTTCTTTCATTTCATCATTTTGTGTTTGGAGATGTGTGTGTGTGTACAGGTACTGATGAAATGCCTCCCATGTTAGTAATATGCCTACTCGGTGCTAGTCACCAGCCCCTGTCCTGTTAGAGGTGGGCTTGGGGAGTCGCAGCACGGGCCCCACTGGGTCCCGGTGTAGCACAGCTACCCCACCTTAACATGGACATCAGGTCCTGGCCCTCCAGGTACCACCAGTTGCCCCGTAGACACGTGGTCCACACCCATGGGTCCACCCACGTGCCTGAAAAGGTCATCTAACTAATGACAGTCCCCAGATGAAAACACTTGTCCTTTCCAGTGTGATTTATCCTCACTCACACACACCCTAGGAAACTTCCTAGAAAGTCACCCATTCTAACCACTACTCCAGGCCAAGCACACTTAACTGTGGAGTTCTAATCAAGTAGGCTCCTGAAAAGGAAGGTGCACCTTGTTGACACAAGTCATGTCATTTAGTCATTTAACCCTTTACCATTTGGGGGTGTTACAATCACCCACCCCCCCCCCCACATAGAGCATAACATCCTCGTTGTGGGCCCTACAACTCAACCCAGGCAGTCCACTACACTTAAGGTTGGGTAACACCTCTGATACCAAATGTGACAACTAGGTCCCGGTGTAGCACAGCCACCCCGCTTTAACATGGTCATCGGGTCCTGGCCTGCCAGGTACCACCAGTTGCCCTACAGACACATGGTCCTTACCCAAGGGTCCACCCACATGCCCAAACAGGTCATCTAACTAATGATAGTCCTTACAGGCCAACACTTTTCCTTTCCAGTGTTCTTTGTCCTCACTCACGCACACCCTAGGAAACTTCCCAGAAAGTCACCCATTTTGACCACTACTTCAGGGAAAGCATGCTTAATTGTGGAGTTCCAATCAATCAGGCACCCGAAAAAGAAGGTGCACCTTGTTTAAATGAGTCATATCATTTAGTCATTTAGCCCTTTATCATTTGGGTGTGTTACAACCTTTTTGATCAGTTGAAAGTGGTGTGATGGTTCTCAAAGATATACCTTAGATTTGGCTATCACTGGCTTTGAGTATGGGAGGATGATATACTGAAGATGGATTTTTGATGTTGTTATGGACACTATGAGTACTTGTTGATGCCATTTGGAATGGATAACACCCCAGTAGTGTTCATGGTACTCATGAACAGGATCTTACAGCCTTACTAAAACTAGTCTGTGGTGGTCTTCATTGATGACATAAAAGTGTACTCAACATCTGATTAGGAGCATGCGATACACTTGAGGACAGTCCTAGACACACTCCAAGAGCACTATCTTTATGGTATGCTCTCAAAGTTCTAGTTCAAGATATGAGAGATCCATTTTCTGGGAAACATCATTTCAAAGCATGGAGTTGCAGTGGATCCAGCAAAGATTGAGGCAGTGTTTTCTTTGGAACCACCCAAGAGTGTTACTGAGATGTGGAGTTTACTTGGTTTGGTTGGGTACTATCAGAGTTTTCTACTCGGATTTTCTATAGTAACAGCACCCATGACATCTTTGACACGAAATGGGATGCCTATCGTGTGGATGGAGAAGTTCCAGGAGATTTTTTAGAGGTTGAGGCATAAATTTATGAGCAATCCCATCATAAGATTTCTAGAGGATGGTTTTGAGTAGGTGGTTTTCTATGATTCATCCGAAATCAAGATTGGTTGTGTCCTGATGTAGGGTAAGGTGGTGATTGGATATGGTACATGATAGTTGAGACCACATGAGCAGAACTACATGACCCCTGATCTTGAGTTAGCAGTGGTAGTATTTACCTTTAAGATGTGGCAACACTACCTTATGGGAAAGCAATTTATCATCTACTTTGACCACAAGAGTATTAAGTATATATTCTCTCATAAATATATGAAATTGAGATAGAGGAAATGGCTAGAGTTCCTCCAAGACTATGACTTTGAGATTGTCTATACTGCTGAGAAGGGGAATGTGGTGGTAGATGCTCTTAGCAGGAGATCGAGACTACAGATACTGAACGACGCATAAGATCATTTGGCCTCATTATAAATATATTTTATGTATGGAGATGGATAATCTTACCTATAATCGTTGGTTTTCATCCCTCTACTCTTACAGCGAGTTAAGGAGGTAAATCTTGGAGATACTAACTATGAGGCTTTACGTTCTCAGATGTCCACAGGGCATGCCTCTATTAAATATTCTAAAGGTGGGTATCACATCATTATTTTTAGAGGATGCAAAGTGGTATCAGTGGAAATATGGGAGGAGGTCTTGATGGAGTTATATACATCCCCTTTGTGGTACATCTTGGTTTGCCATAGATCTACCGGGACCTCGGACATCAGTTCTAGTGGTCGGGGATAAAGAAAGAAGTGGCAAAGTTTGTTTCTAGATGCCTAACTTGTCAGCAAGTGAAGGATGATCACCATGTTCAAGTGAGTTTGACTCAACCCCTTGAGGTTCCATAGTGGAAGTTGGATGGGATATCGATGAACTTCATGACATGGTTACCACATATGTCCAGGGGGCACAATACCATCTACGTGATCATTGAATGACTCACCAAGTTAGCCCACTTCCAAGTGATTCAGGAGGAGAGTTTGGTATAGAGCTTGGGACGTCTCTATGTTTAAGAGATAGTTAAACTAAAAGGATTTACATTGATGATAGTCTCATATCATGATTATCACTTTACATCCTAGTTGTGGAAGGTATTGTAGGAGACATTTGGGACTCAGCTACACTTGAACACAACTTTTCACCCATAGAAGGATGGCTAGACTAAGAAGACCATATAGGTCCTGGAGGACATTATATGTGATTGTATCCTATATTTTGGCCTCATTTGGGATGATCACCTAACCTTGATGGTGTTTGCGTACAATAACAACTACCATTCCACCATCGATAGGGCACCATTTGAGGCCTTGTACGGGTGACCCTATAAGTCACCACTTTGCTGGACAAACCCATGAGGGTCAGCACTCATGGGCTTGGAGTTAGTTAAGGTGACTATAGAAAAGGTGAAGGTAATCTAGGAGTAGATGAAGACTGCATAGAGCCATCATAAGTATTATGTTTATTGGTGATGGAGGCCTTTGGAGTTTGAGGAGGTAGACCATGTGTTCCTTCAGGTCTCTCCTCGATGTGGGATATAGAGATTTGGTAAGAGAGGCAAACTATCTCTGAGGTTTATTGGCCCTTTCCTTATACTATGTAGAGTTAGAGAGGTGGAATACCACTTCGATCTACCTCTTCAGTTATAACGGGTGAACAATGTATTCCACATGTCATAGCTGGGTAGATACTTGCATAATCCATCACACATCATTGATTGGGGCAAGCTGGAAATTGATGATGGGGTGAATTTTTTGGAGTACCCAACAGAGATTGAAGATCGACAGGAGAGGATCCTTCATGGGTTGTTAATTCCTCTAGTGTGCTTTTGGTGGAAGCACACGAATCTCCAGGGAAGCACATGTGAGTGGGAGGCTCATATTCATTCTCAGTACCCTCATTTATTTGTATAGAATTTTTTTAGATTTTGGGGTCATAAATTCCTAAGTTAGGAAGAATTTAACATCTTGTAATTTTTATGTATTATTCCTATAAATTAATTGGAAAAAATGTAAGACTAGGTGCTGAGATAGAATGTGATTCCAAGGCCCAGTGTTCCTGGAATAATTCATTAAAAATGTTCAGTTTTTATTAAAGCGGGAGAGCTGTTTTTCAAAAATAGTATAATAACTTCTAAACAGACACTCTAATTAGAAAGTAGTAAGCAGTTTACAAAGTACACCATTGCTTTTAAAGTGTTGAGTTTATCTTATGTGGGGCATAACATCGACTGGTTCAGGTTGTCCATGAAATTTAGTTTTTAGATGTATCAGTAATAAAATATTTAATAAAAATATTTTATTTTTACATAGAGACTTATATTCTTTATATTTGAGTTTATCAGGGATCTAGATTCATCACTATAACCCTATAATTCACCTGGGAAAAGGAGAAGGAAGTTATCTCAATGGAATTTATGGATCAGAGATCAGAACTTGGATCAAAGATCGACGGATCGACGAATGACAATGACGCAGCTTCTAAATGGTTGAGCAGTTTTTTGAGGGTACCATTGTGTTTAAAGTAGTGAGTTTACATTAGGAGGGACCTAACATCGACTAGTGAGAGTCAGCCGTGAAAGTTAGTTTTTGGAAACATTGGTAATAAAATATTTAATAAAAATATTTTATTTTGACATAGCAACTCATATTCTTTATATTTTATTTTTTTAGGAATCTAGGGTCACCACAATAACCCAGTAATTCCCTTAGGACAAGGAGTAGGAATCTATCTCAACAGCGATGATGGATCGAATATCAGAACTTGGATCAAAGATTGACATATCAAATAATGACGATGACATAGCTTATCCCTTCTTCAACGACCAATCAAAACTCCATGTAGGATTTGAGTTTCTTTGTGATTTTTACATGTTTCTAAATTTGATGATGAATGTGGTCCAACCAACGAACAGGTTGATCTATAGTTAAATTGATCGTAGGATGGGCATGGTTAGTGGGGATTTAAGGGAAGATAATCTATGTTATTTCTTACTTATTTGTTCTTCGTTAATCCTTATAACAAGTAATAATTGACGTCGACATGAACAAAGGCCAAGATCCATCCCTCGTGTGTTTGTTTTGTTTTCCTTACCACCATGTTTCTAGTGTTTGTCGTCGTTGAACCCTTGTGGTCATGGACTGACTTTCCTGGAGGCTTAGAGCGTGATCGGACCCCCAGATTAATGGAAAGATGAATCAGAGACCAAGGTAATGAAGATCGTGACCTGAGGATTGCGAATATGTATCCATTTCAAAAAAACGGAGCATCAGAGGATGACTAGCAGCCTGTGGGAGGGGCAATGTCGCCGGCTGGCGTAGGCAGCGGTGACCACTGGCGCACGACAACTCTTGTTAGTCGAGGACGTAGGAGAAGGTGATGGCGGTGATTGGGGGCCACAAGGGGGGATGCGGCATGGAATCCAAATACATGGTGAGGCAGCCAAATATGTGGTAGGGAGGCCGTGTGGAGCCCACAACAGCGGTGAGGATGTGGGGAAGGCGGAAGCGGTAGGATGGATGCATGGAACGCGGCATAGCACCACGTTAACATGGGAGGGAATTCAGTTTGGGAGGACCGCATGAAGCACAGAAATGAGGCCTATATAGTGGGCCAAACCGAATAATTAGGCCCTCTCCAGGTGGCCCAGCGGGTCGGGCTAGTTCAGACTGGACCGGACTTAGGTCGGACCTTTTACAAAGACGACCATAACTTCCAAACTGTGTGTCTGTTTGATGATCTTTTTGCAGTGTTGGGACCCTTGTGATGAGAAAATAATTTTGAGATGCTCTAAGTGAGTTTTTGTGGAATTTTACATATGAACTAATGGCTTGAGGAATATTTTCTCCCGAAACAAGTGATCTATTAGTGGAATCCTAAGGTTGGTTGTGACCTCAAGACTATATGACTTAGAGACTATGTGACTTTATGAGACTACGTGACTTACCAAGACTATGTTTCTTACCAAGACTGCATATCTTACTGAGACTATATGTCTTACACAAACTACGTGTCTTATCAGAACTGAGTGTCTCATCGGGACAAGGTGTCTTATCGATACTGGGTGTTTTTTGGTTTATGTTTGATGGACCTATTTTTCATACTATAGACTTATACCTATGTGATATGACTATGTATCTTCTTAGTGGTATACTTTGTGTATTAATTTGTGGTATAATTTGTGAATTTATTAGTGGTATACTTCGTGTATTACTTTGTGGTATAATTCGTGTATTTCTTAGTGGTATACTTTGTGTATTACTTTGTGGTGTACTTCATGTATTTCTTAGTGGTATACTCTATGTATTTTCCTGTGGTATACTTCATGTCTTTATTAGTGGTATTCCTTTGTGGTTTCGAGGTATCCAACTGATTATTTTTTTAATCACCCCGGCATGGGCTTTTCCCACAAGTGTCGTGTCTCATGCAGACAATCGACACTTTGACTGAGTCCTAGGTGGAACACAAACATGTGGTCCTTTGAGAGACCAGACAGTCAAGGTGTGCTTCTGCAGCTTCAGACAGTTGTCCTAGTACTTACCCTTCAGGTAGGGTTTTCTACTTATGAGTTTTAAGAACTTGTAATTTCACTTTTACAGAATCCTTTTTGGGTGGGCTTGTATTCTTTCCATGTTTACTTCCCAGTTTTCTACTGTAGTACTATGTTGTTGTTATATTATTTTTCTGCATGCCTGTTTTCTTAGTTTTTTTATAATTCAGCATTTTGGGCTTGGAGATGTGTGTGTGTTTACAAGTACTTGAGAAAATGCATCCCACTTGTGGGATATGCCTGCTCAGTGCTAGTCGCCAGCCCCTGGCCTATTGGAGGCAGGCTTGGGGTAGTCATGGAATATGCCCCTCAGGTATAGGTTATGAAAACAATGCACAATACATGACCTGAATGCCCTAAAAAACTATACTAGAACTGCCCCTCCTTGGCATCTAAAACATTGAAGGCGTCTAACTACCCACCTCACATTGCTGGTCCGCTAGAATTTCCCCATGTATAGATGCATGATGCCTGGTACCGGTGTTGATTTTTATACCATCTTGTTCTTCTAATATAGTTAGTACTACTCTGGTGGTTGCTACTTTCTCTGAATCCTCATCTTAGACCAACTCTGTGTGGTTTTTCTGGGCAACTCCATGGTCTTTGTGGCCTGAAATCCTATGACCTAAAGGCATGAGGTGGCCCAAAGGCCCTGTGGCCTGAAGGCCTTGGGTGGCTCAAATTCCCTATGTCCCGTAATCCCAAACCAGTGGCCCGAAGGCCCAAACTGATAAATATTTTTGGTTGTTACAGTACCTACTATAGTATTTCTATAGTAACCCAAAAAACTTCCTCCACTAGGATTTGATCCTGGGTTTTATGAAGACATGAAATGTGTGTTAACCACTCCCCTTCCACCCTAACTATGCTTATTATATAATATCATTATTCAATTTAACATATATCAAACTTGTGTTATACACGCACACATACACATAAACATTAATTTCACACACACATTTACGTAATTAATGCAATCTTATATAGAAACACATAGAAATAATATTTATATAATTTATTCAAATTTTAATATTCATTTTAGAATTTCATTTATTAGCATAATATATTTACTATATTATGTTTTTAATAAATAAATTTTATTTATTCATAATAAATATTAATTCAATTAATATTATTTATTCATTTTTATTAATTATTAATTATTTTTTTGGAATTTAATCATTTCATAATATTTATTTATACAAATTTATTTACTATGTTTTAATACTTTCAATAGGTATTCATCTTCATTTCAATAAATATCCATATTTAATTTTTTTAGCAATTTGTATGATTAATAAAACTTATCCATTTTTTAATATTTTTAAAGTATATTCATTTTTTATTATTTAATTTCACTCATTTTTAACATTCATGCATTTAAGATTATATATTCATTAAAAATGTTAAAAAATTATTTACAAAATTATATTTGTAGATAAATATTTACAAATAAAAATATTTATATTCCATTATAAATATATTAATAAATTTATATTTATAATAATTATAAAATTATATATTTATAATTATAAATATATATATATATTTTTTTTAAAGTATTTATATAATTTTTTGAAAAACTATTTATATAATTATAAATAAATCATTATAAAATTATAATAAATATATTTAAATAATAAATATATTTTCTATATTTATAATTATATATATTTATATATTGATAAATATAGATATATATATATAACTATATAGTTATATTTATAATTACAAACAAATATTTATAAATATATTTACAAATATATTTATTTATTATGATAATTATAAATATATATACAATTAAATTTATAAATACATATTTACAATTCTTTTAATATATTTATAATTATATTTATAAATACATATTTACAATTCTTTAAATATATTTATAATTATATATATATATATTTATAATTATATACTATTCTATTATTTATAATTATAAATTTAAATTTTTTAATTATAATAATTATATTATTTAATATTAAATATATAGGTTTTTATCAAAGATTTTTTAGCACTGACAAAGATTAGTCTTTATCAGTGCCTTTATTGTGTTGATAAAGATATATATTTATCAACGCTTTAATATATAGCATTGATAAAAGCGATCTTTATCAGTGATAATATTCTAACACTGATAAAGATATATCTTTATTAGTGTTTATAAAGAGGAGTTTTATCAGTTCTTATTATTTTAGTGGTGATAAAACCCTTCCAAATCTTATAAATTTAGCCCTAACCAAACATAGTTCTCTTACATCGTCCAAGCTCACATGGAAGTCTACCTCTGTCGTTTCTCCCCCTCAACCTTCTCGGACAAGTCAAACTTCTCAAATCCTAAATTATGTTATTACTTCTACTCCCCTCTCATTTATCAATTTTTTTACAGTTCTTGATGTGCATCAACTCCCTCACACATACCTAGCACCACCGTGTGTAGCCACCTGCGATATCCCTTTCTTACTAGTCGTTTAGTAGAGATGATTCCATGGTAAATTGGATTATTTGGAGGGATTAAAATCTATTTACCTTATTAGAATGTTTAATTTTCAATACAGTGTGGTTTTTTATTTTACTCTTACCTTACCAAGTTCCATAGCATAAATAAGACACAAACTGCACCAAATATATATAAATTTTTTTATTAAATTCTTTTAAAATAATGCAACACTCAACATCATTACCTTAGGATGGTTTCAATAATGCATCCATCCAATATGGATGCGTAATATATGGATATGATTTATTTTCACTGTATTAGTGTCTCCCTTCAATGAAATATGGAATGCCTATAATAACTTTTAAAGAATTTTTTTATTTTAATTGGGATATTTATGCTTTTATATTCAGTTAAAAAAATTATAACTATATATAATATTTATCTTCTTTAATTCTACAAAATATTTCTAAAATATTGTTTGATACATGTTGACTTTAAAATCCAATCTTATTCCCTCAATATGCATCCATATTCTTTTCTAAAACCATGAAATTTATTACTTTAATTATAGATATGTAAATGTGAATAATTTTCTTGAGGAAAAACTATAAGTTCTTTAAAAAAACGTATATAATATCATGATTATAGAATAACTTGTACCACATGGACTTGGTGGAATTTTCATATTCACTAAATTCATTAACAAGTCAAATTATGATAATAAATTTTTTAAATGACTACCTAATGATAAATCTTTTCATTTACCCCAATTTTTCATGGTAGCTATGACCATAGTGAAAATATCCCTCTATTTTTTACTAAAATTAATTTCTAGGGATACGTTTATAGATGATCCAACAACCTGATATGGTGATTGGAATCATAAAATCTCAAGAGATAAATCATACATTATACTAATTATAATATAGATATATGTTTAGGGAAGGTAAAAAATGAACATAGGGGTTTAGGGATATATGAATAGAACTCTCACCCACTTAATGAATTCTTCTCAATTGTATTTTTTAAATAGATTAAGGATTATAATTTTCCCTAAAATAAAAAATTTATAGTGATTATTTGGTTCAAATTTCAAATCACTATTAAATTTTTATAAAATTATTTATATTCTATTTATGACCTATAGAAAAATTAATGACATATTTGAATTCAAAAAAATAATTAAATATTTTATATATTAAAAATATTTATATGGGGAACATATTTATAGCATTAGAATGGCTATATTCATTTCAACCTCGGTTCCAATTAATAAGTCTGTCTTTATTTTCGGTGTTTTCTTGCACTTTTCCCCACATTAATTCATTTATAACACCATTGGATTTCTTTAAGACATCAATATTTTGATATTTTTTTCTAGTTCACTTTATCGATCCATCCCATTGAGATAGACCCACAATTTTATTTTAACCATGGTTCTAATTATGAGGACTCCCAAAAATATATTTAAAGCTCTACTCATATTTTCCTTTATTCTTTAAATTAGTGTCATGACCAACATTAAAAATATATATATCTACTTTCATCTTTTATCTTGTATAAAACTCACTCCCAGTTTCCACTATAACATTTTTATAGAGTTGAATCTCTCTATTGGTATCACTGAGTTTGAGTTTTGTTTTCAGGTGATCCCAATTAATTGGTCTTATAATCCAATCATTAGTTTGAGATGAGGCTTTCTGTTTATCCCATTGGGACACTTCTTAAACTTGTGTTGATGTGGATTGTTTCATCATGTGATAAAATATCATTAACTTTGGTTCCTAGGCACCAAGTTAGTGAAACACCTCTTAACCCACCACATACCAAGTGAAGATATAAATAAATATCAACTCTTCTCTCTTATTGGACTTCCACATAAAAAGGTTATAGAAACTATCCTAAAATCATTGATTTTTTCCCACACAACATCAAATTGAGATCCTGGATCAATAGACACATGTCTTCTCTATGTTATTTTTTTCATGTCACCCTTGTGTAAAATGATAACTTCTCAAGAATCACCACCAATAATATTCAAATACTAGGTTCCCCTTATTATATTTATCTATAACTTTCTCCTTTGATTGTAAATATATTATGTGTATTTTTAAAAAAATGAATTTTTAGGAACCTAATAGGATGTATATGAATCAAAAATGTATACATGCTAATAGTATGAAAAAGGTGTATAAATAAGGAGTTAAAGACTTCATCAAGTTTTCAATGGAGTACTCATATGACCCTTCTCAAATCCGTTTTCCATGTTTACATTGTTCCTGTACAAGAAAAATTAATTTCAAAGAGTTGGAATAACATTTTATTTGTCACAAAAATATATTAGAGACATAAATTTTTGAATAAACATGAGGAGAAAATGAATTTATGCACTGATTGGGATGATAATACTTTTTATGGATCATTTGATATGAATACCATTGTAAATGATGCTAGAAATCATATGGAACATTTTACAATGGAAATTTAATATGGCCTTTATGATTGTTCAAAGTTGTTTTAAAAGTCAAATAGCTATTCAAAGAGACCATTTTATCTTGGCTATAATAAATATACAACATTGTAAACTGTATTAATGTAATGTAATTTGGAAGCTGGAAGCAGATGGAGCGACGCCAGATTTACAAAACCACTCGGTCTCCTAAATGATATGCTACTAGAAGAAAATGAGCTTCCTTGTTGAACATGTGATTATAAATTAATTCTATTTTCAATGGGCATGATCTATGAAAAAATACATGTGTATTCAAATGATTTCATATTGTTTCACAAAGACCATGAATCAATCAAAAAATCCCTAAGTGTGGAATGAATCGATATAATAAAGATAAATCAAGTACTTCAAAATTTTCATTCTACATTCCTATCATTACATGGTTTAGAAAACTATATGGATATCAAGAAACTGTGAGATAATTAACATGAAATTCAGATACAAGAATTGAATATGGGAAACTACATCATCCAGCAGACTCACCTCAGTGGAAGCAAATTGATTATGAGTGTCCTGAATTTGGAAATTATCCAAGAAACCTTTATCTTTAGTTATCTACAGATGGAATAAATCCTTTTAGTTTAAAAAGTAGCACTCATAGTAAATGTATAGTTATGTTAGTAAATAATAACTTTCCACTGTGGTTATACATGAAGTTTTAACACATTATGTTGTCTTTTCTTATATCTATACCAAAACAATGTGATAATGATATTGATGTCTATTTGGATCCATTGATTTAAGGTATGAAATTGATGTGGGATATAGGTGTTACATTTTATGATTCTCATATAAATGATGTATTCACATTGATAGCCACATTATATAGGATGATAAATTAATTTCTTGATTTTGTAAATTTTTTAGGCTATAACATTAAATAAATGTTGTGGTGTCCAATTTGTGAAGAATGCAAAAACTCAATTTAGTTGAAACATTACTCAAAGACTTTCCTTTTAGGACATCCAAAACTTTTACCTCAATGATGTAAATATAAAACCTGGATGACAACATTAAATGGAAATACATAATAAGGTACAACACCATATATACTAATGGATGATCAACCATTCAAGAAAGTAAAGTTACTCACACTATTTTTGGTAAACCTTTTTCAAAAAACATTATGAAATCAGGTTGAAAAAAGAGATCAATTTTCTTTGAATTGTTGTATTGGAATTTTTATATGTCATAAATTTGCTTAATGTTATGCATGTTAAAAAAATGAATTTTATTATGTTATTAGAACATTAATAAAGTTTCCTGACAAAACAAAAGATGACATCCAGGCTAGGTTGGAGATGATTAATATGGGGATAGGAAAAGTTTTGGCATCGATGAAGGGTTAAAGAACTACTACAAAATAAGCATTTAACAGTACTAAAAATGTCCTTTATCATCACTAGAGATGTGTTGACTACCGAATTAAGATTAAAAGTTCTTGTCTATTATTATTTCTAAAAACATTGATAAAAGACCAATTTATCAGTGCCTAAAAAAGATGATAAAGGGACCCTATATCCATGCTTGTAGAAGCGCTAATAAAGGGGAATGCTATAATGTGTTGTAATAGCACACTACAGCACCAAAAACACCATGAAATCAGAAAAATCATGTCCCAGTACATAATTAAAATGAAATAAATTTTACAACACAAATACAAGAAAAAAATAGATATTAAAAATATTTCAAACATTGGTTTATACAATTACATGAGTACAAATTATTACATATATTCAAAAACATCAGTGTTTCTTTTTTTTTGATCCTAAACCTTGATCGAGAAAAAAACACACATGTATATGAAAACAATTATAATATTAGTAATAATATAAAGAAACAAATTAACATAAAGTATTAATTTTAAACTAAACTTTGAGTCATACTAGGAAAAATGTGTATTGGACTGAGTTGCGGTTGATTCTTGCACATCACACCATTTCTTGTTCATATTCAAGAATTATCGTTGTAAAAATTAACTAAAAAGTTAAAAGGTAAAAATTGTACTGTAATTAATTAATTAATATCTTATAGAGTGACGAGAAAACAATATAGGCCCATCTTCTCAGTTTTGGTGATGTGATGTGCTTTTAAACAAAAATGAAACTTATATATTGAAAGGATGAACTTAGAGCCATACTGGTCACTCAATTCATTGGATCCAGGTGCATCTAATTCGTACACGTCTCATATAAATTATATATCATTTTCCTAAAGTATCAAAATAATCCAAGTGTGTTTTCTCAATTTTGGGTATGTCACTTGTCTTTTTTACTAAAATGTCCATTTAAACTAGAAACACACACTTTGACTCATTTCAATCACATTATGTGTCGGTTTGACATGATATTAATTCCTACTCATCAAAAATGTATTATGAACATTTTTCATAAATTATCCAGAAAATCTAAGCATTTTTTTCTTAGTTTTCAGTGAGTGACACTTTTTGAACAGAAATGTCAATTTTAAACTGATAACAGACACATTGTGTTGTACCAAGCATATGGTGTATCGTATTGAGGTTCAGTTGATTCTGACATGTCATAAATGACTTATGGATCACTTTCCTTAAGTATCAAAACAATATGAATTTTTTTTCTCAGTTTTGAGTAGTTCAGTTGTCCTTTTTACTAAAATTTATGTCAATTTTAAATAAAAATATGCACTTTGAGTCATACTAGTCACACTGTACATCGGATTGAGGTGTGGCTGATTTATACATGTCTTAAATGAGTTATGGATCATTTTAATAAACTATAAAAACAATTGAAATGTGTTTTCTCTATTTTGAGTATATATCTTTTTTTACTAAAATGTCATTTTAAACTCAAAACACGCACTTTGACTCGTATTGATCACACGGTGTGTTAGTTTGACATGATATTGATTCCTACATATCAAAACTATTTTGTTAATCATTTTTCAAAATTATCAAAAAAATCCAAGTTCATTTTCTATGTTTTTATTGAGTGAAATTTTTTAAACTAAAATGTTGATTTTAAACTGATAACGGAAACATTGATTCATAACAAGCACATCATGTATCAGATTGTGGTTCAGTCAATTCTTACACATCAAAAATGACTTATGGATCATTTTCCTAAAGTATTGAAATAATATAAATGTGTTTTCTTATTTTTGAGTAGGTAAGTTTTCCTTTTTACTAAAATTGATGTCAATTATAAATAAAAAGACATACTTGGAGTCATACTAGTAGAATCGTGAATCATATTGAGGTTTGTATGATTCATAAATGTCTAAAATAAATTATAGATCATTTTAATAACATATAAAAAAATAAAAATTCATTTACTTAGTTTTGAGTATGTCAGTTGTCTTGTTCACTAAAATGCCATTTTAAACAGCAAACATGCACTTTGACTCATACCTATCACATCATGTATTAGTTTTATGTGAGAACAATTCCTACACATAAAAAATTAATTATGAATAAATTTCATAAATTATAAATAAATCATAAGTTTTTTTCTCAGTTTTCAGTGAGTGACACTTTTTGAAATAAAATATCAATTTTAAAATGATAACTGACTCATTGAGTCATACTAAGAACATAGTGTAAAGGATTGAGGTAAAGATGATTCCTACACATAAAAAAGAGTTATGGATCATTTCTATAAATTATAAAAATAATCGTAATTTGTTTCCTCGGTTTTGAGAAGTTCAGTTGTCATATTTAGAAAAATTGATGTCAATTTTTTTTTAAAAAAAGTTACAATTCGAGTCATATCGATCACATTGTGCATTAGATTAAGGTGAGGATGATTCCTACATATCCCAAATGACTTATAGGTCATTTTACCAAATAATAAAAATAATCATAATTTTTTTGATCAATTTTAAGTATGTCAGTTGTCATTTTTACTAAATTTAATGTATGTTTTCAATAAAAAGAAGCACATAGAGTCATGCCTATCACATCATGTGTTGGATTGAGGTGTGTTTGAATCCTATACATCCCAAATGACTTATGGATCATTTTAGTAAAGTATCAAAACAATATGACTAAGTTTTCTTGGTTTTGAGTACGTCACTTTTCTTTTTTACTAAAATATCATTTTAATTTGAAAACACACACATTGACTCATATAGATCACATCGTACATTAGTATGATGTGAGACTAATTCATACACATAAAAAATTATTTATAAAATTATTTCCTAAAATATCAAGAAAAATAGAGCGTGTTTTCTCAGTTTTCAATGAGTGACACTTTTTAAACTAACATGTTGATTTTAAATTTATAATAGACACTTTGAGACATACTGGTCACATTGTGTATCATATTGAGGTGAGTATAATTCCTACACATCACAAGTAAATTATAAATCATTATATTAAATTTTCAAAATAATTAGAATATGTTTTGTTGGTTTTGAGTATTTAAATTTTCTTTTCTATAAAAATTAATGTCAATATTAAATAAAAAGAATCAATTTGAGTCATACCAGTCACACCATGTATCATATTGAGGTGCAGCTGATTCTTACACATCTCAAAGTCTCAAAACAATCCTAACTGCAAATTTTACCATGATTTCCATCACCTTTATTTATTAAACTATCAACATGGAATATTGACTTGATTTTCTTACCTGAAAAACATTTTTTGTTGTTGAAATCCAGAAGAGAATAGGAGGCTCATGTTCCCTCTACACTTCTAGCTTTAAACAATGAAAAAGGTTTTTTGGATAAAAAAATCAAATCAATATGTAATGTTGGAAATTCGACAAAAAAATCAATGGAAATGGAAACCATTGTAAAATTGGTAGAAATAAACATTTTATCTATTTTATGGATTGTTGTAGATGTTTGAAAGAAAAATATTATTTCCTTAAAGATTTGTGAAAAAAATAAATAAGCATTAGATAAAAATGATAAGGAAATTAAATCAAAAATATTAGATAAAATGATGACAAAATTAATTAAATAATCAATATGAATTCACCTTTTTATGATGGTTTTATGAATTCTTTATGTAATTCTTTATTTTCATCATCTCAGTTGCAGGCTTGAAGTCCAATCACCAATGATCATGAGTAGATTTGAACAAACCACCCCAACACGAAAAAAAGAATCCTCTTTTATAAGAAAAAGATAATTTAATGAGTAATACTAAAAATAAATAAATTAAATATAAATATGAAATAATACATTAATTCTATGGATAATAATTTTACTTTTAAAAAATAAGATTACCTCTATGGTTGAGTAGTGGAGGGAACTTGAAGTAAATTGATAAATTCCAACACTGTAGGGGTGAAAAGTTTTTGAGGGAGAAGAAGTCTGTGGATGTTTTGGTTAAGAAAGGAATTAAATATGGACAGACCTCCCCAACTCGAACAAAATAATCCACCTATATAAGAAAAACATTATTATGTGAGTAATATTAAAAAGAAATAAAGTAAACATAAATATTTGGAAATAAATTAATTATATCTATAATGACTTTACTATGAAAAGATAAAAGATTACCTTTGTGATTGAGTAGTGAACATAACTTGAAGAAAAGTGATAAATGACAACACTGTAGGGGTGAAAAGGTTTCAAGGGAGAAGAAGTCAGTGGAAGTTTTGGTGTAGAAAGGAATGAAATATGGATAGAAATATTCTAAAATAAATGAACTCTAAAATAAATAATAAAAATTAAATTAACCTTTCATTATATAATTTTTTGATAAAATAGATAAATTATATCATAACATTACCATTATATCTTCCGAAAGGGTTTTCTTCATCATAGTTTGTTCTTCTGATAGATTGGTAACATCATCATGTGTAGAGGACATTGTCAGCATGGTTAGTTAAACATTTAATTTATATTATGTTAATGTAGTAAAGAATATATAATATTATGAGGAAAAAAAGTATATTAAAAAACACTTGTACCTTCTCATTGAACTCTCTTTTTTTAAAGTTTTTAGGGATTTGGTTCCTCTACCGAGAATCCAAATCCCCTCTTTGTGGTCTCCTATAATGTACAAGACATTAGCTACATTAGGACCGATATGAACTGATTATGATATCCTAATGAAATGGTTATCCTATAAACTGTTGATTATATGTATTTGATATCCATCCTCATCAGATCATCTCCTGAACATTTTTCATTTCATTTTGTTGTTTGACTGACATCCTCCATATCTTATGTACATGCACCTATGTTTCTTGAAATACTCTAAGAAGTAGTCATCCATGGGATGAATAATGCTCAGAGTAGTATAATCAACATAAAATAGATGGGGGTGAGTCTCAAGGTAAAAAAGTGCAATAATAACTATTCGAAATATGAAGCAAATGAGGATGACAATTTTACTGTATTGTGTTCTCTAAAAGGGGTAATGTCTCCCATTTGTGATAATTACACTATTGGCACTAGTTATTAACTCGTGGCCTATTGAAGGTGGGATTTGGGGGGGGGGGGAATAAACATTCTTGTATATGATTCAAGGTGTCTCGGCATGGACATGTTATGATTATATTTTATTATTTTTTATAAACATAAAAATAATTATTATATATATATCATATTTATCATATTTACTGATGTATTTTCACTATTCACCATAGTAACTAATTTTTAACCCAAAAATAATATTTATATTCTTACTTAAATTCAATTACTTATTTCTAAATATTAAATCCATTATGTTAAATTCTAAATCTAAATATCTAGGATTTAAGTTTTAAATTAAAATAAATAATATATAAGATAGACAATTGTTTTAGAAAAAAAACTATTTCTTTTTCAATAGATGTTATTTATTCATTTATATATGTCAAATTTATTATTTATAATAAATTACTCACACATACATAAGGATTTAATTTAAATTATGAAAATTTTAATGGACCCACTGACTATATGTATACCCAATGACTATATATATCAAATGAATATATAATGACCACTTTATCCTTTTACATTCTTATATATTTCCTTAAATAATTCTCTCAAAATTATTCATCCCATTTCTAAATTATTTTATAAAATACCTTTCATATTTATATCTTCTTTCTTTCTTTCTATAGTTATACTTGATGATAAGATTTTAATGGGAAACCATTAAAAACAATATTGAAAGAATAAAACCTTTTTATTAAATTGTATTTATTAACCTTTTATAGTTTTAATAATAATGTTATTTACATTTTTCTTATAATTTATTTTTATAACAAAGTTTATTACATTTTATGTTATAATATTTTACTATTATAAAATAAAACCTTGTTTATTTAGATCTGTATTTCATGTGAAATAAGTTATTAAATTATGATACACAAGTTATTAAATTATGATACACATGAAAGATATAGAAGGAAAATTCATACTAAAATATGGGATGTCATATTCTTCATATCCTAAAAAAATGTCACCCTTAAAATTTTGTTACTCAAATGAGAAATTATGAGAAAACTTTATTTCATTACATCTTCTATTTCCCATGTCACTTCCTCATGCTTATGATTTTGGAAAAAAACTTTGACAATTTACGTGGTCATGTTTTATCATACTGTATCTCAAAGATCCATTATCTTCACTGATTATTCCTCATAAGAGAGATCATGCCGGATTTTTAAAACCTCTATATTCATAAGTAAAATTTGATGATGAATTTCAACCATTGAATAAGCTCTATTGAAATATATTTGTATAATATATTTGTATAATGTATTTTTATAATATATTTGTATAATATATTTTTATAACATATTTGTACAATATATTTGTATAATATACTTGTGTAATATATATTTATATAATATTTTTTTATTGTATAATATATATATATATATATGTATTTATTTATTTTTATTTTTATAATATATATCTTTATTTGTATAATATATTTTTTTATTTTATATATTCTTGTAATATAACATATATTTTTGTTAGTATAATATATATATATTTGTATAAAATATTTGTATAGTATATAAATATTTAATAGTTAATATATATTTATTTACATATAAATATAATATATATAAATATATAACATATTTTTATTTTTTAATTGTATACATATAAATTTTTGTAATATTTATGTATAACATATTTGTATAATATATATTTTTATAATATAATTATATATATATATTAGGTGCTTGGGGTCACAATTACAATAATATAATTGTATAATATATTTATATATTATATTTTCATAATATATTTATATATTATATTTTCATAATATATTGGTATAATATATTTGTATAATATATATTTGTATAGAATATATTGGTATAATATATATTTGAACCATTATGAAAATCCTACGTCATGTAGCTGACCAATGGAAATTATGTTCATCCATGAAATTGGTATGTGTCTAACTCTTTCTATGTTTAAGTAACATTCATATAAAATATCATCTCTAACAATGCCCTTCCCCAATATTTAAATATATTTATCATCGACTAAATGGACATTGCTGAAAAAATGAGATACATAATAATTCATGCATCCCTTCTTGGTTATAGAGTAGAATAAAGTCTCATAATTAATGATTCATGATTCCAATGGAATTTTTAGACTCGACAATAAATAGTTACTTTATTCAGTGGCATTGTGGTGGGTGGGTTGCGTAGAATCGGAAAGTGGTGAGGGTAGGGGAGTGAAAGCAATGATAGCCTTATCTCCTTTCAACCAAACATCCCTAATGAACATTATTGACCATAGGGATATGTAGATTGTAAAGTAAGAATGAAGATTAAAAAACACAAGTGGATCTCACAAAACAATCAATCAACAAGTAAGGAGGATGAGAAGAAAACAGTATATCTTGGATTGAAGCTTTGAATCATCCAAGAGAAAGTAGAGATATTGAAAACCTAGAAAACGTTCGAGCCTTGGATTCATTTGACCCTTGAATTGTTTGATCCTTGGATTTGAACCTTGAAATTGTTCGAGACTTGGATTTGATACGGGATTTGAGCTTCGATTCACTGAGGAGGAGCACCGACATAGGGTGGCTTTTACAGAAAGCTTCAGTATAACGAAAAGTTTGCAGCTGGTTCGGGTTATTTAAATAGACCAAGACACTTTAATCAGTGTTAATATAAATAAAACTAATAAATATATCTTTTATCAGTTCTAAATTAATTAGAGCTGATAAAAGGCATCTTTATCAACACTAATTAATTAAGCGCTAATAAAGGATTTATAATTATAAATAAAAATTTTGTAAATATATTTATATAATTATATATATATTTAATAAATATATATGAATATAAATATAGTAAATATTTTCTTTATTTAAATATACTTATTATAATTTTATAATTATTTATTTATATTTATATAAATACTTTTTAAAAAATAATATTTATATCATTATATATTTATATAACTATATGTATGTATATATATTAAATAAATATATATAAATATAAATATATTAAATATATTCATTATTTAAATAAATTTATTATAATTTTATAATTATTTAAATATATATAATTATTTATTTATAACTATAAATATATAAATGTATAAAAATAGGAAATATATGTTTATAAATATATTTATTTATAAATATTTTTTTATAAATATATTTTTAACATTATTAATGAATATTTAATATTAAGTTCATGCACGTTAAAAATGAGTGAAATTCAATAATTAAAAATGAGTACACTCTAACAATATTGAAAAATGGATAAGTTGTATTAATTGAATATAAATTATTAAAATAAAGGATATATATTTAAATAAATATGAAAACATATTGAAAATATTAAAACATAGTAAATAAATGTATATAGTATAAATAATATAAATTGATTAAATTCCCAAAAAAAATATTTTTCTGTGTGCATGCATTGTATATAAAAATGAATTAATTATGTATATGTGAAATTAATAAAAGACACGTTAGATATATGTTAAATTTAAAAATCAAACGACATTCAATTATTTCCTTTACTCAATGCAATTAGTCAGTATTTTTAATTCAAATTAATTTTTAATTATAAACCATTACTCATTAAATATATAATCATTGTTTAATGTAAATCAAAAATATTCTCTGTTATATAAATCTTACATATATACATTCATATATATATTTATTTAAAATATAATATTTATTAAGATCATCAATAATAATTTAATTAATAAAATGTTTAACATTTTTCTCAATTTACTTATTTTTAATTTCTATTTGTTTAATTTTTATTTTAAAGATATTTATATATTTAATATATACTATTTATTAGTATTTATAATTTATATATAGTATAATAAATTTGTTCATTTTTATCAATAATTATTTAATTGATAAAAAATTTAATATTTTTTTAATAAACTCATTTTTATTCTTTTTATTTTTTTATTTCATTTTATTTGGACCTTTATCAATGATAGAAATGTGATGATAAAGGATCTCTTTATGGGTGATAAAAATAAAGAACTGATAAAGGGTACCCTTTATCAGCATTAAAAATGAATCTTTGATAAAGGTTACCCTTTATCATCCCTAAAAATAAAGCGTTGATAAAGGGTACCCTTTATTAGTGCTTTTTTCTAGCATTGATAATGGACATCACTGTTAAAATACGGTTTTGTAGTAGTGAATATAGACTTTTCTTCCTCTCTTAGCTTACACTCTATCCAGACAAGAAAATTTTCAATTTTTTAATTTCCTTAATGGTGTAAAAGTTTCATAAGGGTATTCATAATATATAAATAATATCATGTTAGTGAATAATTTGAATCTACAGGGTCTAAAATAAAATATCATTCATGTTTTGATGCAAGATTTGATGTCCCTCTCTTTATGTTGCATTCTTCTTAAAAATGTATGACATAGATTAACCAGACTCCTATTCTTTTTCAAATTCATATGCAGTAAAGTTATAGACCCAGCGAAGTTACCGATCGTGAATAATAACATTTTAGACATATTTTGTGAATTAGATATGTTATTCCAACCATAATTATTTGATACAATGTTCTACCCTATAGTTCACTTAGGTAGATAGGTTTAACTATATGGTCCTTTCCCTTATAGATGGATCTTCCCCATTGAATGATATATGAATATTTTGAAAGGGTATGTCAAGAATCGAATTTGTATAGAATTTTTTATTGTATATTGACATATTATTGAAGAAACTATTGAATTATGTATCAATTATCTATCAGATATTGATAGCATCAGTCTCCCAAAGTCTCATCAAAGTACACACATTATGGTAAAATGGATTTCAAGAAGAGATTTTGTTACAATTACTATCAAAGAGAAGGAACAATATAACCTTTACATTTTACATAATATTACAGGGGTTGCTCCATATATTGAGGCCCAAAAAGTAATTATTAGATATTTAAATCCATCAAGGGTTTAATTATGGATATAAAATAAACATAATAAACAATTTATAGGATGGTTACGAGATCATATTTATAAGGAGATATCTGAAAATCCAAATTCAATTTCCAAATAACTTTGATGGCTAGCTAGGGGACCAACTGTGAATGTTATGTATTACACTAGTTTATTAATTAATGGTTATAAATTCTATACAAATGAATAATATGAACACATTAAATAGTGGAGTTATACCTATGGTAGAATCATTGCACATATCCATTTCTAAGGCTAAAAATCTAATTTATCTGAATATTTCATATTTTGGTATCATCAAACAGACATATGAGTTGGATTATACAACATTTCAAGTGTATATTTTCTTTTACGAATGGTTTGATAATAAGAATGCAGTTAAATTAAATGAATTCATATTTAATATTGTGAATTTTAGTGTGGAAGGGTATAAGAACGATCCATTCATAATGGTATCACAGGAAGTGTAGGTATTTTATATCTCAGATCTAGAAAATAAGAATTAGTCAATTTTCATGTTGGTGACTAAAATAACTATAGGTTCAGATGAGAATTCAATTGGGGATAACCCTTTCATTATGAGATCACAATCATTTCACAGTGATCCCAATGTAGAAAATTTTGTGTACATTATAGGGGACCACAAAGTGGGGATTCAGATACTTGATGGACGAACCAAATCCATTGAACATTTAAACAAAAAAAGAGTTCAATGAGAAGGTTAAATTGTTTTTTAATATAACGTGTTTTTCCTCATAATATTATGTGTTCTCTACTAAATTTACATAATATAAATTAAATGTTTAACTACTCATGTAGATAATGACTTTTTCACATGATGATGTTACAAATCCTGATAAAGAAAAAATGGTTGATGTTAAAACTATAGAATTATTATGCGATTAATAACAGGTTTATGAAAAAACAATAATGGCATAACATCACTATGTTAAATAAAAATATCAAGGTAATGAGCAAGGATATAAAATTTGAGGTTGGTTAGAATCAACACAGCCAAACTATTAATCCCAACAAGTCAATATTAATTAGTTATATTGGGGTTACCATGAGAAGGCATGTGCCAATTGATATAGATATGTAACCCCATGTCTAAGATGTATTGAAACTCTATGGTAAGATATTAAGGAAATGTTAAGATATACTTTCTCTATTTTATCATAAAATTATATAATGAAACTTTTTTTACTTTTCATTATCCCTTGAATATTTTGTTTATATTAGATTATTTTCCTGAGAAATATGTCTTAATGGCTTCTATAAAAGATCATAGAGGCTTTTGGACACTTCTTAAAAATAATCATCTCATGTATGTTTAGGGGAAAGTAAATCCACACCCACCAGTTATGTATACACACACTATAAAATAGGATAAATGGAAATATTTCATTAGTCGTCGTGATGAGAAATCATTTTAGGCGAAATTTAGTTGATAATATTTTATTTGAATTTATTTATTTTATACAACTCGATTAAAAAATATTAATTTATGAAACATCAAAGTAATTATGAAAATAAACAACATGAAGTAAAACCAATGTACCCCTAACGTAAAGTAAGGATGGGGTATGCTCAACTTGAAAAAAAAAATGGTATGTATTTTAAATCGACAATAAAAATTTTATGTGATATTAAATAACATATTTAATTTGTTTTTATATAGATTTGTGAATAAAAATATGAAGCCGCTTCAATCCCATTTCATTCCCTATGGAAGGATACCTATGTAAATAAATTGGGTAATCTAGTTCATGAAAACACACAAGTAGAATGGGAATCATGTATAAGTATGACATAATAGTAATTCATTATTCTTGGTAACATTATTACAAAAAAAAATATATTTATGTTTGTATGTTTTTTATATGTTTTAGACACAAAAATTAATATCAACTGTACCAATAGAAAAACTTTTTTTAGTAGCTTTGAAGAAGACATAACAATATGGCTTCATTAGAGGTGCATGTTTTGGAGTGTCATATCGAACATGTTTTGAGAAGACAAAGCCCCAAAGAGATATATATGATATTATTAATAGACTAAAATAGAAGATAAATTGTTTTAAAAATATTATTTTCCAGACTAGTTTGGTTATTCATATATATGAAAAGATCAAAGAGAACCAGTAGTGGAACAAAGATTGGTTCATGAAGAGACAAATGAACCTACTAGCTTTGTGGTTATCCATTACCCTCAATTTCCCACATTAATTGAGGTAATCAGTTTTTTCATTACTATTTATCCAAAATTTAAATCAAACTACTTTTGATAAATTTATATTACTAAAATTGTATAGGGTGAAGTTTTATGTGATTTATATCTATAAACATCCACACTTTTCCTTATTATGTGGGGTATAGTGTATAATATCATCGGAGACATGATACATAACAAATAACTCCCAAAACATCACATGAGAGTGGGAAATGAAGTACCATACAAATCAACAACTGATTTTCACATTCTTCTTGATGACCTATATGTTACAATGGACAATGATTCTATTTTAACTTTCATGGAATGGTCATATAATCTTATAAAGATACATGAGTTATATACTTAATAATTTGTTAAGTGAAAACCCATTAACAATTTATGAAAAAAGGTCTAAATTTAGTTATGGTGTTACATATGAATAAAATGATGGCTAAACGGAAGTTCGGATCAAGACAATTCAGTGAATCGACCAAGAAAAAAAGGACCTTCTCAGACTACCTTATAACACCCCCGGTTTCAAGTAAGTTAACATTTATTTATGACTTTTATGTATGTAAAGTATATGGGTGAATTTTGGGAGATTTTAGAGAAATTTTAGAGTGTTTTTGGGTCTTTCCTATAGGTTCACAGTCGGTGCATAGTTTTGAAAAATCATGAAACACCTATAAGAAATTGATCATAGTGAAATAGGAACTAAAGGGAAGGAACACAAGCTACACACAGTTTATCCAAACCATATAGAAGCCTAGGTAAAACCATGCATTATTGGATAGTGGTATTTGGAATGGTTGAAAAATGGTTTGGAAACTATATTATCCAATCATTCTATGTTCATATTTTGAGGCGGTATCTTTTTCACAGTTAGTGCACGGTTTTCCTAACCATGCGACTAACCTTGCAGGGTTAAAAGTGATATGCTAAAATTGTGGATCTCACTATTTTTTTCCTCTAAATACCTTATTTTTTCTCCTATGAATCTCTAACTCATTATTATCTCTTCCCAAATTTTAATTAATCTTATACCATCAGTTAGAAGTCAATCTGAAGGCTTTTCTTGGTGTTTGGAACCTATATTCTTACGGTAAGGATTTGTTCTTGGTTGTTCTTGATAGGTTTTCTTAGATATACTTCTCTATATCTCTTGGTTTCTTAGATATAAACCCATTGTGGGTATATCTAGTGTTTTGGTTTTCAAATATCTTTATATTTGGTCTTTTTTATGATAGGTAAAGAGATATAAGGTGGTTTTTTAGAAATTCAACCTAGTTTTGTTAGCGTTCAAGTTTCGTTCTTCATTTTCATCTTAAAACCTTAAGTAGGTTTATTCACTCTCTACTCCTCTATTTATAACATGAATGTTTAGTTTCAAATTTATTGTTTTGATTGAATTTTGTTTAAAATTGATGTGAATTTCTTGTTGGAATCCCTCTTTAGTAAAGGTTTAGATAATTGTGAAAATTAGGCATTTTTATGGAACGTGAAATTGGAAAATTGATTTTAAAATGGTGATTTAAAAATGATTGTTTGTTTTTTTTGTATGTAAAAGTGTTTTCAATAAAAATGGTTGGTTTTTATTGAAATCGTTCATTTGAATGGCTTCAATAAAAGTGTGGTTTTATTGAAATGGTTGGAATGGTTGTTTATCATTGGTTTTGGCATAATTGTTCCGGGTATTCATGTGCATTAAGGATGGATAAGGGTAAGGAGTCTCCCCCATAATTTTGGGATGGATAATGGTTAGGGATCTTCCCTATAAAAATGGTTCATTAAGTGATTGATTAATGAAAGGATGACTCACCAATCATGAGTATTGGGAGGTCTAGGTTACATGCATGGTTGATGGTGTGGATATGGGGAATGAAATGGATTGTGCCAAAGGGGGATTTTGAAATGGTTTTGGAACATTGTTTTGTTTATTTTGATAGAAATTGTGGATATCTTGAGAAAAATGTTTTATTGGAACTTTTTTATATTTGGATATAAAATTTTTTAGAAATTTATTTATATAAACTATTTTATATATTTTTCTAGAATGTTCTGTCCTAGTGGCATGAGTAGGGAATTCATTGGGGGAAATCTACTGAGATTCATTACTCACCCATGCCTTGGAACTTTGGTGCTTTTGTAGATGTTGTTTATCAAGACATGGGAAAAGGTAAAGTATCACACATCTTTAGTAGTACTTCATGATACATGGTATGTTTTGTGTAGATGGAGAATGGATCATGTTTTATATATGGGAGTCATCGTCATTTGTCTTTGAGTTTGTTAGTCTTATAGTCTTCCACTATTTACGTTGACATTATAGTCTTCTATTGTGGTACTTGATCTTGTTTTATTTTTAAAAATGAAATGTTGAGTTTTCTTTCACTATTATCATGCATCATATAGTAGTTTGTTGATTGTGCCTTGTTTGGTTAGTTGTTTAACTGTAAAAGGGAAAATAGCCTCCCATGTGTATTGAAGCCCTTTGGAATTTTTTTCTAGACTTGGGAATCTTGGGGATGTTGCTTAAATCCAAGTAACCATCCACCTCCTTCTCAATCTACTGATAAAGGGTGAGGAATTACAAGTGTTATCAACTTGGTACTTCCTTTGTGGAACAATTGGTCATCAGTTATGTCGGACTTGGAGTTAAATTCATCCATTTCTATTCCTTGAGTTAGGATATTAGAAAGGAGTATTATTTTTATGAATTTAAATGTAGAGAATAAAAAAGAAATATCTAACATTTTTATGTTAAACTTCAGGTTACTAGGGTGTTGGGTACATAAGTGTTTTGGAGACACTTATTGGACTTTTATATCTCATTGTCATGGGTTTATCCAATGAGAAGATCATGGCATACATTGTTGAAATGACTTCCCACTAAGATTTCATATTTCATTTTGAGTTATGTCTTATGATTTCATAAAAAATTGATTTTTTAAATATTATGTAATTGTTTTCAAATGAAAGATTTTGAAAAAGTTCATGGTGATGGTATTTTGAAAATGGATGGATTTTCAAAAGAAAATAGTGATTTTTTAAAAATGGTTGATTTTGGAAAGAATTTGTGTGATAGCAGGATGTGGGAGAATTAGAAATTTTTAATCATTTAGTTAATAGAGAGAGATACTTTTGATGTTATTTTGTTTCAAGAAAATGGAACCTGGTAGGTATCCTATAAACCAATGGGAAGAAGATTTGGAGATTGTGGTTGAACCTGATCCACAGGTGAACCTGGTTCAGAGTATTGTCCAAGAATTTTAGGATATGAATAGTATAAACAAGGTGGGTGATCCAATTCAAGAGGTTCATTCCATCTAATTCTAGAAGAAGAATCTACCAATCTTTTAGGGTGATTCTAAACAAGAAAATCTGGAGGTGTGGCTGAATAGGATGAATCGAATATTTGATTTCATCGTCACACCAGCAGAGTTGAAAGTCAATCTAGTGACTTAACTGCTAGAAGATCATGCCTACCAGTGGTGGGATTTATCTATTCGGACTAAATTAGACCAAGGACTTTCATGGGATGATTTTAAGGAATTTTTTAACAAACAATTATATCCTCATACATTAAAAATTCAAAGGATGATAGACTTATTCATCTTGAAGTAGGAAAATATTTCTATCATGGAGTATATAGATAAATTCATGAATTTAGTGATCTTATAACCTGAGGTTACATCTAGTTAGTTCTTGTAGACACAAATCATTGAATCAGGGATAAGATAGTAAATTCTCTCAAAAAAATTTGTTATTTATATTACGGATTATATAGAGATAGTCAATAAAGAGATGGTAACTAAAAGGTGTGTATCTGGGGATATGGGAGGAGAATTTATATTGATATTCATGGTAAATTGTGAGAACTCTAATGCTTGGATAAAGTAGAAGAGGTACGCATATTTCCAAGTTGGGAGCATCAATCAAAATCAGATGGCTAGATCCGTAAACCATCCTCCCAAATCATAGAGTTAGCATGGATGATTTCAATGGGTTTTATTCAACCATGTGAAGTGAATTTGTATGACACCACCTAGATTATACCATAATTGTAATCATATGGGGTATATTTAGTGTTATTGTTGCAGTGCTCTGAGGTCCGGTGCTCATGAAACTTCTCATGTGTCACAGATGTTGTATGCTTCAATAGGGAGGGGGTAGCAGAATATATCTTATCAGCAGAATAGAGCTAGACATGTTGATTCTAGGAATACCATGACTCCTCTAGTAGTGCAATCTCAACATATAAATAAAGAGAAAAGTGTTGTGATAAAGAAATTATATGGAACTGAAAAGGTTATTATGGATGATCATCCAGGACCATCTATAGTGTGAGGTAAGATTATTTTCAATTATACCCTTATAAAAGTGTTGTTTGATATGGGCGAATCCCATTACTTTAGTTCTTCTCATACTAGTTATTTTCAGAGTTTAAAACTAGATATGATTCCTTCTATGATAAAGTTTCAAACTCTTCTTGGTAAAATACAGTGTAGAGCCTTTGTGTGTAGAGCATGTTCTATAACTATTGATGGATCCAAGATAAAATGGGATTTCTTTATGATTGATATGGATGAATTTAATATAATACTTGGTATAGATTGGTTGATATCATGAAAGGATCACATCAAATATTATATTATAATTTTCAATTTTATGATTGAAGATGGTGTTGATCATCTCATTTGAGGAGACAGAAATTAAAAGACGAGTGCAACTATCACATCCCAAGTAATTATAGAATAATAATTTTTCATATATATTAATATTTATGAATTAGATATTAATTTTAGTTTAAAGGGGAAACTATGTTCGATAGCGTACTCGACATGCAACAATGGGTTACTCTGAAATATTATGTTGTGCACAAGACTGAGATATACCGAAAAATAATACATTATTAATATTATTATTTTAAATTGTAGTTATCGTCCAAATATTTTATTTATGGGAATGAAAAAAACTAACTATATTATGTTCACACATTTTTATTAAATTTTTTTACTTTCCTCTAATAAATTTTAGTGGCTTAAAATGAGAATAAATAAAATTTTAAGCAAAAATAATTTAATATTTTTTAAAGGCAGTTTACTACCTTTTGATGGAGAACCCTTTTTAAATATATTTTTTGTCACTTTTATAAGTTATATTTGAGAAAATAAACTTTTTATTTGGAATAGGGACATAAAAATTTACTTTGGTTAAATGTTTTTGTATTTTTCTAAAAAAACAATTTTTTAATGAATAGTGAAAAATACTGCATTTTAATTCAAAACTGTATAAACACATTTCAATATTTTGATGGATTTTACTTTAAAATAAGGTTTTCTCGTTTTGACAATGGAAATTAATTTTAACTTTATTAATAAAACTACTGTGTTTTGAATTTGTAAAAATGAATTTAATATTTGGAATCATAAGGTAAAAATTATTTAAATAGGTCCTTTTTATTTTTTGAACATTATGAATAGTATATTTAGTAATTATTTTAATTACCACGGTTAAGGGTTAATCAGGTAATTAAAGGTAAAAATAATATTATAATAATATAAAAAAATAACATTTGTTCTAATTTAATTTAATGAGTGTATCCCTACCATTATCGTTCTTGGGTAGATTTTAGAACCACTTGGATCCACTTCAATGACTTTAATGCATTTATAATATTATATTCAATGAATAGTCATTTTATTGCACTTTTGTTTTTAAAAAGTAATGTATTTTAATATGGGTTATATAATTTATATCTTTGACTATAAATAGTCATTAGAAAGATAAAAATATTACCTATATCATGATTATTTATTTATAATTTTTAGGAATTAAATAATTATATTTAATAATTACACAAATATGATGTAACAATTTATTAATTAATGAATGAATCAAATAACTGATATTATATATATTAAAATAAATATTATCTGACATAATTTATGCAATACACGAATTTTTTTAGATAATTTTGACATGTTTTTTATGATTTAAAGGAGTCTTTTCGAACTTATCTTCCTATTATGATATTTTTAAAATTCAACTAATGAATAGTGTCAAAATTGACATTATTGGTATTTTGAAATATAAAATATTTTATTAAATGATATTAAAATCCTAAAAATATAAGATTCGGCCAAATTTTTAGGATAAGTCCAAATATTTCATAAATTTTACTTTTGTAGGTCCTTTTACTTGTTATGGTAATTACATTATCCTACAAAGTGTAAATAACATAATATCATGGTAAGATTAAAAAGGGTAAAATAAAGGTTAAACCAAAAATATATGGATTAAAAAAATTTAAAAACTTCTATAATTTTAATTGGATAATTTTTTTCGACCCAAAATCATCATATCTTCAAAATAAATGTTTTGGGACCATTTGTAATGAAAATTTAATTTGTATTAATTTAATATTTTAAGAGTTTCCAAGGGTTCCCCTCCCTTTCCTATAAAAAGGTGCTCATTCTTCTCTAATAATCACACTTCCAAAACCTTTTTATTCAGCCAATATCTACCCAAACCTCTTCCTAGAATCCCTCACCACATTAATTAGGACTTATTTTAGGAATAACATCCTCTTTAGAGGTGTTATGGTGTTAATAAAGGTGATCATCCGAAGGAAAGGTAATGTTTTTATTTTAAGTGTTTCTATTTTATTTTATATTCCACATCATTAAAATATCCTCCAACCATGATGAGATATTAACTCCATTATCCTAAATATACTGAGATTTTATTATGTTAATATAATCACCAAAATACATCTCCACTTATATTAAATGAGAAAGGAATTAATCCTTTGTGCGTATGTGTGAACTATCACCTCCACGAACCAATCTAATTCGTTTTCCATAACTGTTTCTCTTGACTAGTTATAATAATAGAATTAATGTTAATGTGTGATATTCATGAAATATTAATCATTATAATATAATAATATATCAATTATTTTCTTACTTCCATGTGCAAAAAAATGATAATGGCGTTCGTGCGTATGTGTGAACTATCACCTCCACAAAGCGATGTGACTCATTTTTTTTAATTATATCACTTGTATGATATATAAGTATATTTAAGTGATTAATATTATATTAATGATTATATTATCATTATTTAAATACAAAATAATAATTACCTTACTTCCATAATGATCAATGAAAAATGAATATGTTACTTTGCGTATGTATGGCGTACCGTCTCCATGAATATAACATTGTTCATTTTTCATAACCACACCTCATGGTTTGATTTAAAAGAATAATTTATTTATAAAAATTATAATAATGTCATGAATATTATTCTGGTGATGATGAACTTATTACCACATGTACTATTAACATCAAGCCAAGTTTATTTTCAACTCAAGTACTGAATATCGATAAACCATCTGATATGAACTTAAATAATTATGTAATTTTTATAACATGGTAATAAGTGATATAAAAGGAATAATAAAATTGAAAAAGGTTATCAAGAAATTATAAACTAACCTAAGTTTATTATTCCAGAATATAACGATTGTACATTATTAGTCGCACTCAAGGTAAGGTATTTCTTCTCAATCTCATTTCATTAAGGCACTTTTTGATAATATGCACCTTTATTATTTTATAAGGTGTATATATAATCACTATGAAATTTTATATCCATATTTTATCTATAATAATGTTATTTATTGTTTTTTTAAATGGATTAATTCATGGATATTGATATTTAAATGTTCAAAGTGGTTGGGACACCTTGAACATTTAAAGATTTAATTATCAAATATTTTCTTCATGATATTAATTTATATATTTATTTATATGGATATAAAAGGATTATACGGGACATTTTATTTATATATTTAATTTCATTCAATGTTTTCAAAATAAAATCTTTTTATACAATGAATTTTACTTTCTTTACAAAATTACAAAAAAAAAAATTCTGTTTTAACATATACGGCGACAACAACTTCTTCACCGTCGTAACTGTTATTTGATATGTGGATTCATCTATAAGACTTAATGTTTTTAAAAGGAAAAAAATAAATATCTTATTCCTTTTTTTGGGTATCTTGGTATTGAAAATGGGTTCTTAAATTAAAATGGTATTTTTATACATAAATTTGTTTCATATGGGATTAAAAGTTGTTTTTAAAAGGGTTTTATGATTCATGAAATGGTAAAAGAGCATTATATGGAACAGGTGAGCCCGATATAGCTTATATAAAGGGTTGAGCCCCACTATAGCTAATGGGTGAGCCTTTTATAGCATATATGAAAGGATGATCCCAATTATATCACACATGTGATTCTGATATATCTTATACGAAGGGTGATACCCATTATAGATCACCAATTTGGAAGCTGACCATATGGTTATTCAAATTGAAAGAGGTTTAAAATTTTCTTATGTATATGATGATCTAAGTTACCTAAATGATTTTTAATTTCATTATATCAGTTTTAATGTTTTTCTTTGAGAAAAAATTATGAGTTTTATTTATGTGAAAAAATTTTGTTGCATTCTCTCAAAGAAATTTAAATGGGTTACCATGTTTGAATTATATTAATGGTTTCTTTCTTTATGTCCCTTACTAAAAAAATTTTCTCATACTAAGTTTTAAAAAGTTCTTTATGGGTCTTAATATTAGTAAGGAAAAAGAATATTCCTTGATGAATGTATTGATGATGTGTCATGAAAATAAATCATGTTTTATTTTAAAAGGGTTTTCTTTGGTGGAAAAAAGTGGATACCTAGTATAATTATCCACTTGTAATGTATGGGTTTACTATATAAGAGTTTGTGTCCTAATTCTCTAAAACTTTTAAATTAAAAGATCCTATAATGTTAATTCTAATTCAAAAACACTGGAATATATAACTTTTAAGCATGGGTTATTATAGTTGGTATCAGAGGATGGTTTGGACAACTATAGAGATTAGGATGTTTTCTTAAGAGTTATGGATATCACCATGAGTTTATAGGTTTAAGTTTGATCCTAAGTTTAATTTCTTAGAAACCATTTTGAGTCTTATGTTATTGAATTTCAAGGTGATTAACAGTATTTTTGGAGACATTTATTTTTGAAGTAGTTATGGGTTATTACTGTTTGGGATGAAAAATGAAAGGTGTAGAAAAACCTTTGAGGTTTAAATATATTATGGTTATTTTTGAGGATTTTATCACATTTTGGTAATGTTAAAACAATTATACAGTTTTTGTAAAAGGACAACATGTAGACTGTGTGACAACCCATTGTGTCAGACAAGGCTGCGAGAATTGAACCCACAACCGATGTGCGATAAGGATTTATCTCCTACCACGGGCCTATGTGAAGTCCCTGGTAAGTATGAATTATTTCTTTAGTTAAACTATTTTATGGATTAAGAATAAATTGATTTGGGAAACATATATTTTATAAAATAGATAACCATAGGATTGGAAAATGATTTGGGGATTAAGTGAGAAATGTTATTTTGGAAGACATTCACTATTTTGGGAACTTTATATGATTAAGGTAAATAGAATACTATGAGATTTTAATTGAGAATCAATGGTAGAATTATATTATGGAAGAATCTATGATTTTAATTATGGGATTATGGTGATTTAAATAATTTATGGAAATGGTTAACATAACTTGATTAATTACTAGGGAATTTACTTTTTTTATAAGACATTAAGAGTGGTTGATTTTATTTAGAGATAAATGTTAAAGTTTTTCTTGGAATATTATGTGATAAAATTATTTTGAGTTTTGGGTTTCAATCTTAGTTTTGATTATTTTGAAGAATTTTATGGACAATTATCATTTTAATGGTCTATTTGGAACTTTAGTTATTATTGTTGAATTTTGTAGATTAAAAGTAGTAATTCTCCTTATAAAGGATTATTTTTTTAAGGGAATTATCTTCTCGTGTACTAACCATTTTATTTTTGGTTAATGTTCAAAGGTATAATAAATAGATAGTTAACCTTTTATGGTTGATGTGATTTTTTAGAAGTTGATTATAGTTCTTTAGGTGTGAAAAAATCATCTTAAATACTCATCATTTGGAGAAAAAGATGATTTTGTGGTGGAATTTGATTAATGGATGAAACATCACTTGTCAAGTAAGTATATTTCCATATGTTCTTATTCTAAGTAGTAAAATAATTCCTTAACTATATGAAAAAGATATTAAAACAAAAAAAATTCTGTTTATTTTCCATACTATGAAGTCAAATTCTATTTAACCAATCGTAGATTTATAGTTTTTTATTATTAACATTTTCTTAACAATTCTTTCTATCACTCTTCATTAAAACTTGATAGTTAGTTTTTCTTCCATATCCATGTTTTCCTACATGGAATCCCCATATGTGTTATCTCATGTGACATTCGTACTATTATTTCTTTCTATTAAAGTGGAAGTTTTATTAATCATTTTTCTGATGTGGGTTTTCAAAAAAGGTATTTTGAAAATTCATACCATAGTTACTGACCCTGAATTAAAATTACAAGGATGTAATTTCCAATAGGGGAGAGAATGTAACATCCTAGGTAATTATAGAATAAGACATCTCATATCAATTAACATTAATTAATTAGATATTAATTTTAGTTTAAAGGGGATACTATGTGTGATATTGTACCTGACACGCAATAATGGGTTTCTCCAAAATCTTATGTTTCACACAATACTGAGATATACCAAATAATAATACATTATTATTTTTATTATTTTAAATTGTATTTATCACCTAGATTTTGTATTGGAAGGAATGAAAAAAACTAACTATATTATGTTTAGACATGTTTTCTAAAAATATTTACTTTCTTATAAAAAAATTTATAGGCTTAAATGATAATAAATCAAATTTCAAGATAAAGTACTCTAATATTTTTTCAAAGGTAGTTTACAACATTTTGATGAAGAACCCTTTATAAATCTAGATTTTTTCACTTATATATGTTCTATTTGAAAAAATAAAATTCATATTTGGAAGCGCGACAAAAAAAATTCTTTGGTTAAATTTTTGGTATTTTTCGGATAAAATTCATTTTTTAATGAATAGTGAAAATACTGTATTTTAATTCAAAACTGCATTTTCGTCCAATTTTTTTATATAGTTAGATTATTATTTTAATTGGTTTCAAATTGTAATTATATTAATTTATTATCATTTAATCAAATTTTGGTCATTTGAGGTAATTTCACATTGAAATTTGATATAAACACATGTCAATCTTTTGATGGTTTTTACTTTAAAAAATGTTTTCTCGTTTTGACAACAAGAATTAATTTTAAATTAATTATTTCAACTTTTGTGTTTTAAATTTGCAAAAATGGATTCCATATTTGGAATCATAAGTTCCAAATTATATAATTCGGTCCTTTTTATTTTTTGTACATTATGAATAGTAACTTTAGTAATTACTTTAATTACCACGGTTAAGGGTAAATCATGTAATTAAAGGTAAAAATAATATTATAATAATATAATAATACAATAACACTTATCCTAATTTAATTGGATGAGTGTATACCGACCATGATCATCCTTGGGTCTATTTTAGGACCACTTGGAGCCACCTGGATGAATTTAATGCATTTATAATATTATATTCGTTGAATAGTCATTTTGTTACACTTTTGTTTTTAAAAAGTAAAGTATTTTGATATGGGTTATATAAGTGATCTCTTAAATTATAAATAGTCATTAGAAATATAAAAACATTACTTAAATCATTGTTATTTATTTATAATTTTTAGGAATTAAATATTTACATTTAATTATGACACAATAATGATGTAGTAATTTCTTAATTAATGATTAAATCAAATAAATGATATTATAAATATTAAAATAAATATTATATGACATAATTTATTCCATCACTAATTTTATGGAAAAATTTTACATGTTTTTTATGATTTAAAGGAGCTTTTTTTAACTTATCTTCCTGTTATGATATTTTTAAAAGTCAACTAATGAATAGTGTCAAAATTGAAACTATTGGTATTTTAAAATATAAAATATTTTTACTAAATGATATTAAATTCATAAAAATATAGAATTCATCCAATTGGTTAATATATGACCAAATATGTCATAAAAGTAACTTTTTTGGGACTTTTGACATGTTATAGTAATTACATTAGCCCACAAAGTGTAAATAACATAATATCACGGTAAGATTAAAAAGGGTAAATAAGGGTTAAACCAAAAAGATAAGGTTTAAAAAATATTCAAAGCTTGTCTAATTTTAATTTGATGATTGGGATTAGACACAAAATTATATTATATTATAAATAAATTATTTTGGGACCATTGGGAACTAAAATGGAATTTATATTAATTTAATATTTTAAGAGTTTCTAAGGGTTCCCCTCCCATCTCCTATAAAAAGGTACCCATTTTTTCTAATATTCACACTTCCAAATCCTTTTTATTCAACCAGTATCTTCCCAAAACTCTTCCTAGAAAATCTCCCCACATTCTTGAGGGCTTATTTTTGGCAGAATACCCTCCTTATAGGTGTTAAGGTGTTAAGAAAGTTGATCATCTGAAGGAAAGGTAATGTTTTTATTTTAGTGCTTCTATTTTATTTCTTCTTACACATCCTTCAAATATAATCCAAACATTATGATATAATAAATACAGTATCCTAAATATAATGATATGCTATTATGTTAATATCATCACCTAAATCCATCTCCAACTCTATTAAATGGGATATGAATTAATCTTTCATGCGTACATGTGAACTATCACCTCCACGAATGGATCTAATTCATTTTCCATAACCATATCTCATGAATGGTTATAATAATGGAAGTAATATTACTATGTGATATTCATTACATATTAATCATTATTATATAATAATATATCAATTATGTTATTACTTTCATATGCATAAAAATGATAATGTCGTTCATGCGTACATGTGAACTATCACCTCCACGAAGCACTGTGACTCGTTTTATTCATTAGATAGATTTTATTATATGTATAAATATATTAAAATTATTAATATTATATTAATGATGATATTATAATTATCTAAATATAAAATAATAATTACCTTACTTCCATAATGATCAATTAAAAATGAATAATTTACTCATGTGTACGTACGTCTTACAGTCTCCATGAATATAACGTCGTTCATTTTTTATAACCACACTTCAAGGTTTGATTTAAAGGTATAATTTTTGTATAAAATTAAAATAATTTCATGAATATTATTTTGGATATGATGGACTTATGACCACAAGGACTATTGACATCAAACCAAGTTCATTTTCGACTCAAGTACCGAATATCAACAAAACATCCAATATGAACATAAATAATTATGTAATTTTTATAACATAGTAATAAGTGATAAAAAAGGAATAATAAATTTCAAAAAGTTTCTCAAGAAATTATAAATTAACTTAATTTTATTATTCAGTAATATAGAAATTTTAAATGACGAATCATACTATAGGTAAGGGATTTCATCTCAATCTCCTTTCATTGAGGCATTTCTTGATAATGTGCACCTTTATTCTTTTATAAGGTGTATATACAGTCACTATGAAATTTTATATCCATATTTTATCTATAATAATCTTATTTATTGTTTTTTTTAATTTATTAATTCATGGAGATTAATATTTAAATGTTCAAAGTGGTATGGGACACCTTGAACGATTAAATATTTAATTATCAAATATTTTATTCATGATATGAATTTACATATTTATTTATATAAATATAAAAGGATTATACAGGAAATTTTATGTCTATATTTAATTTCATTCAATGTTTTCAAAATGTAAAATTTTTATACAAAGCTTTTTACTTTCTTTAAAAAATTAAAAAAGGAATGTTTTTTGTGTTAATGTATACAGAAACAACGAATTCTCCGCAACTGTAACCATTATTTTATACATATATTTCTCTATAATTCTTTATATTTTTAAAAGGAAAAAATAAATCCCTTATTCCTTTTTTTGGGTATCTTGGTATTGAAATGGTTTCTTAAATTAAAATGGTATTTTTATATTGGAATTTTTTTCATATGGTATTAGAAGAAGTTTTCAGAAGGGTTTTGTGATTAATGAATTGGTACTTGAGAATTATATGAAATAAGTGATCCTGATATAGATTATATGAAGGGTTGAGCCCCATTATAGCTCATGGGTGAGCCAAGACTAGCTTATACGAAAGGATGATCCTCATTGTATCTCACGGGAGAGCCTGTTGTAGCTTATATAAAGGGATGAGCCCCATTATAGCTCACAAGTGAGCCTTTTATATCTTATACAAAGGGTGATCCCCATTATATATCTCCAATTTGGAAGTATACCATATGAAAATTCCAATTTGAATATTTTTGAAATGGTTTTATTTATATGATTCTCAAATTCACCTAAATGATTTTTAATTGCTTTCTATTGGTTTTAATTGTTTTCTTTAAGAAAAAAGTATGAGTTTTATTCATGTGAATGTTTTTGTTTCATTCGCTCAAATAACTTTAAATGTGTTACCATGTTTTAACTAAACTAATGGTTTCTTTATTTATGTCCCATATTAATCTTTTTTTGTTCATCCCAAGTTTTAAAATGTTTTTTATAAGTATTAATATTAGTAAGGACAAAGAAGATTCATTGATGATAGTATTGATGATGTGTGGTGAAAAGAAATCATGTTTTATTTTGAAAGTGTTTCTTTTGTTGGAAAAAGTGGATAATGAGTATAACATTACACATGTAATGTACGGGTTTACTATGTAAGAGTTTTTTGTCCTAATTCTCTAAAACCCTGAACTGAAAAGATCGTCTAATAAGAATTCTTGTTCAAAAACACTAGAATATGTAATGGTTAAGGATAGTTCCTTATATAAATGGGCTTGTAAAAACTAGCAATTGGTACGATCTCATATCAGTTGGTAGTGATGACTTTGGCATTGATGGAATAGATTTAAGATAGTAGTTTTCCAATAATGGTTAATCAGTTTCTATATGTCTTTACCAAGAAATTCTCGAGGTTTCCACCCATAAGGGAAGTAGGGTTTATGATTTATCTCTTTCCAAAGACCAATACTATATCAATTTAATCTTATAGAATGGTACCAATATAATTAAGGTAATTGAAAGTGAAGTTGGAAGAGGTGGAAGTCAAAGGGTTCATTCATCCAAGAACCTCACCATGTGATTCACCAGTCTTATTTGTGAAAGAGGAGAATGGAACTCTAAGTCTGTGTGTGGATTATAGTAAGCTTAACCAAGTTAAGATAATGAATTGGTATCCACTTCCATGCATTTATGATCTCTTTGATCAATTGAGGGGATCTCAGTGGTTCTCTAAAATTGAATTGCAATTAGGATATCACCAATTGCGGGTTCGGAAGGAGGATATTCCCAAGACATCTTTTAGAAGAAGATATGGACATTATGAGTATGTGGTAATGCATTTTGGTCTTAAAAATGCACTAGTGATCTTTATGGAATTGATAAATCATATATTTTAAATATATATGGATACATTTATGGTGGTTCTCGTGGAAGAAATATTTCTGTATTCAAGGAAAAGGGTTGAGCATCAGAAACACTTAACTATAGTGTTGGGAATCTTGAGGGATTGTCATTTGAATGGAAAAATATCAAAGTTTGATTTTTTGATATAATAAGTACACTTTCTTGCCCATGTAATTTATGAAAGAGGTGTTTATATTGATCTAGAAAAGATAGATTCTATAATATCTTGGAAGCCAGGAAATAATGTCTTTGAGATATGAAGTTTCCTTGGTATAGATGGTTATTATTGAAACTTTGTATGTGATTTTTCATAAATATCTTTGCATGTGATATCTTTGAAAAATAATAATTTTGCATTCCAATGGGAAAAGTAATGCTATAAATATTTTCAAGAGCTTAAGGTTATCCTTACATCATCACCAATAATGATTTTTCTTGAATCGGGACAATGGTATGTGGTGTATTGTGATGTTTCGGGGTATGGGTTGGGGGATTTTCTCATGAAAGAAGATCATGTTGTTGCTTATGGATCAAGATAGTTATGGGTGCATGAAATGAACTTCCTAATATAAAATTTGGATTTAGCTGTCATAGTCTATTATTTGAAGACTTGGCATCACCGTCTCTTTGGTGAGAAATTCACTATATTCACAGATCATAAAATTTTGAAATATATTTTCTCAAAATAGGATTTGAACCTCAAACAAAAAATACGGATATATTATCTCCAATATTTTGACTTTGACTTGATTTATACATCGGGTAAAGGTAATTTGGTGGTTCATGCATTAAGCATGAACTCATATGCTCAGTTAAAAAAGAGGCTTTAGAAAAGTGGTAATTGATGTTGTTCCTAGAAAACATGAGCTTGGAATGTGAAAACTGAGGTGATGTTGGGGTTTTATTTCCAGTTTCTTTAGTTCGTGATTTGGTAAAGATGTTGAAATAGGAACAAACATCTAATTCATAGTGTGTGGTGATGAGTTCAAGACTCAATAGTGGGAAGACCATTGAGGTCTTGAAACTAGATTGGAGTTAAGATTTTTGGTTCATAAATTGGATGGTCAAACCTATGTCTTGTTAGGAACAACATCTTCATTATACCATTATTCAAGATTGGTTTTTCATCTTGGAATACAGAAGATTTATAAGGCATTTAAATCATAGTTCTGTTAGAGCTGTGTGAAAAGGTTAGTGGATGAGTTTGTTTCTAGATGCTTAACTTGTCATAAATTTAAGGAATAGAATCAATGACTAGTTGGTATGTTATAGTCTTTACCTATCTCCATTTGGAAGTAGGAGCAGATAGCTATGGATTTTGTAATAGGTATCCCAAGAACTGTTTGGAAACACGATTCCATATGGGTGATAGTGGATCATCGCACCAAGTCAGCTCATTTCATCCCTTTTCATGAAAATCATATGGTGGAGGACTTTTCAAATATTTATATCCAAGACGTGGTAAATAGGCATGGAATACCAATTTTAATAGTGTTAGGAAGTGATCTGAGGTTTACATCACATTTTTGAAAATCCTTATAAAAATCCATGGGGACTCAATTGACTATGAGTATGGAATATCATCCTCAGATGGATGAGAAATCTTAAAGGATGATACATATATTGGAAGACATGTTGCGGGCTTGTGTAATGGAATTTGGTGTCTCATGGGAAGATCATGTTCCATTAGTGGATTTCTCATATAATAAAAGTTATCAGGCCTCAATAAAAATAGATCCATTTGAAGCATTGAATGGTAATCCTTTTCTTTCTCCAATTTTTTGGGTGGAAACATGTGATACATCACTATTTGGGTTGAGCCTTGTCTAAGAAAAATATAGAAGATTCAATTGATCCGAAAATTAATGGAGATGGAACAGAGTCATTAGAAATCATATGCAAATCATTGTCGAATGTTGTTTTCCTTCACAGTGAGTGATCGTGTGTTCTTAAGGATATCTATAAGACTTGTACATCAACGTTTTGGAGAGTATAGAAATTTATCCCCACGATATAGAGGTCCTTTTGAGATACTAGAATGGGTTGGTGAGGTGGAATATCGCTTGGCACTGCCACGATGGTTTATTGTGGTGCATAATATTCCCCACATATCTTAGTTGAAATATTATCAACTAGATCATGACTGTGTGATTCAATGATATCATGTTAAACTAGAGCTAGATGCTTCATTAGTATATATCCCGGTGTGGATTGTGGATATTAAAGATAAATTCTTGCATGGAAGAAGCATCAGTCTAGTGCGGTTTTTGTGGAAACATTTTCAGATTTAGGAAGAGAACTGGGAATGTGGGAAGGAAATGATCTAGAAATATCTAGAACTCTTTCATCAAGAGGATGGTTTTCTACTTTCTAAGGATGGAAAGGCTAATGTTTGGGATAATGCAACACACCTGGTTTCAAGTAAGTAACCCTTTATTTAGGCTTTTTAAGTATGTAAAGTATATGGGTGAAGTTTAAGAAAGTTATTAGAAATTTTGGAGTGTTTTTTGGGCTTTCATACTATTTCATGGTTAGTGTACATTTTGGCAAAACCATGAAACACCTATAGAAAACTGTGTATAGTGAAATAGGGGCTAAAGTGAAGGCACACAAGCAGCACATGGTTTTTCCAAACTATGCGAAAGCCTAAGAGAAACTGGGCATTGTTGGATGGTGTGCTTTGGCACAGTTGGTGCATGGTTTGGAAACCATGTGATCCAAACATGAAAAGTTCAACCTTTGAGGTGGTATCTTGTGCACGGTTAGTGGACATTTTTCCTAACAGTGCAACTAATTATGCACGGGTTAAAAGTGAGATCCTAAAATTGTAGATCTCACTCATTTCCCCCCACTAACTCTATTTTTTTCTCCTATGCAGCCCTAAATCATTATTATCTCTTAAAAAAGGTTAAGAAAGCTTCTCTCATTGATATTGATGTGATCTGAAGGCTTCCATTGGTGTTTTCAAGCTGTATTCTTACGATAATCCTTTTTTCTTGGTAGTTCTTGATGGGTTTTTTTATATTTACTTCTCTATCTATCTACTTTTCTTAAATCTACGCTCATTTTGGGTAAGTATAGGGTTTTGGTTTCCAAATATGTTTATATATAGTCTTTTTGATGATAGGAAAAGATATATAAGGCATTTTTTTGGAGATTCATCCTAGTTTTGTTGGAGTTCAAGTTTTATTCTTTGTTTTCATCTTAAAACCCATGGTAGGTGGATTCACTCTAAACTCCTCTATATAAAACTTGAAGACTTAGTTTCAAATTGACTGTTTTGATTTAATTTGGTTGAAAAATTGATGTGAATTTCTTTTTTGAAACCCTCTTTAGCAACGGTTTAGAGAATTGTGAAAATTGGGTATTTTTTGGAAAGTGAAATTGGTAACTTGATTTTAAAATGGTGAATTTAAAATGATTGTTTGGTTTTGTTGTATGTAAAAGTGTTTGAAATAAAAAGGGTTGGTTTTTATTGAAATGGTTAGTTTTAAAGGTTTTAAATAAAAGTTTGGTTTTATTTAAATGGTTGAAATGGTTGTTTGGAATTGGTTTTGGCATAATTATTGTTGGTATTCAAGTTCATACTGGACAGATAAGGGTAAGGAGCCTCCCCCGTCAATGTGAGGTGGATAAGGTTCAGGGATCTCCCCCATCAAAATGCTTCATTAAGTGATGGTTTAGTGAAAGGATGACTCTCCACTTTCAATTATAGGGAGTTCCAAGTTACATGCATGATTGGTGGTGTAGATATGGGGAATGGAATAGATTATGCTAAAGGGGGGTTTTTGAAATGGTTTTGTAATATAGTTTTGTTTATTTTCTTAAAAATTGTGGATATCTTGAGAAAAGTTTTTTATTGTCACTTGATTATATTTTGATATAAATTATTTTAGAAATTGTTTTATATAAACTATTTTATATAATTATGCTAACAAGTTCTATCCTAGTGGCATGAGTAGGGAAGTCATTGGGGAAACTTTATTCAGTTTCATTACTCACCCATGCCTTGGTACCTTGGTACTTTTGTAGATGTTGTTTATTGATATATGGTTAAAGGTAAAATGTCACACATCTTTAGCATAACTTTGTTATACTTGGGCTGTTTTGTAGAGATGGGTCATGGAGTATGTTTTGGATCTTGGAGCCATTATTGGTTTTCTTCGAGTTTATTGGTCTTGTAGTCTTTCTATGTTTATTTTGACATTGTAGTCTTCCACTTTGGTTCTTGATCTTGTTTCATTTTGATAAAGGAAATATTGATTTTCCTTTTTTCTTTATCATTCATCATATAGTGGTTATTTTTTTGTGGTTTGTTTATTTTCTTAATTCTAAAAGGTAAAATCATCCCCCATGTGTATTTAAGCCATTAGGAATTTATTTCCATCCTTTGGCATATTGGGGAGGTCGCATAAGGCCAAGTAACCTTCCACTACCTTCTTAAGACAATGATATGGTGTGGGGAATTACATACCTTCTCTCCACCATTTCCATTACTAAATATATTAGCATTACAAGTTCATGAAGACACCACATTAAAATATGGAAATATTTCATACAATCAATATGAAGAAGAACTATTTCTAAATTCAATTATATAAGAGGTTGTTATTGAGATTATAAGTGAGATTATCAAGTTTTAATGGTTGGGAGTCTTGATTTTGAATATATACATGAAGTAAATTTTCATAATCCGTCTATACAAAAAATGATCTACTATGTAAATTATAGTTAATAACTATTCAGATTTTCTATAGTCACATATATTACTACTATATAAATAGAAAACCCTATGAATCAAGATTTGGACACATTAATACCAATATCATTTATATAGATAATTTTCATTTGGAATAGTAAGATATTGAAATGAGAAAAGATGAACTGAGTGAGGTGTTTGAGAACAAAATATCAAATGACCGACTCTTCTTGATTCCTATAATACAGGGGTAAAAGACTACAAATTAATCATATAAGAGTTATTTTTATTTTTTTCATTAATTATTTGTTTTGTTTTTTTAGGAATCACTTAGTACTAATTGTAATAAATTGGGATACACGAGATGTTTGTTTTTTGGATCCAATTCATGTATTTCCATCAAACTGACCACAACTGATTATTATTGTGAATTTTTAATACAAATAAATCAACATTTTATAGATAAAATTAAAATTATATGTTTCAATTTTTGTTTTAATGATAATTTTATTATAATAGGGTGATTTATAAATATAGGATAAATCATGGTATGAGGTCGGTGACTGAACGTAAGAAGCCTATTGATTTCTTCAAATAGAAATATATTAAGGTATATACAGTAATATTTAATAATCAAAACATATCTCAAAATAATTTAATTATTTTGACTAACAATTATATAGTGTCTGGAACAAGAAATTTATGAAATATATTGTATACTTCCAAAATACTAGAATCCCCAAACAGGTAATTTCTTAAGGTAATTAAAATTTCATTAAAAATATTTCTTAATCGTTTGTTTATTTAGATTTTCCCAGTACCGCCAAGATTCCCAACAATCTATGTACTCAAAAGAAGATGTAAATTTTTTTAGATATGAGTGGATTTAGTGCATGCTGTAAGAATGTTTTCCAACATCAAATTTAGGTGATTACCTATTATATTTGTGATATAGTATGGGATATGACCTTATAGATACATTTGGGATGTGAATCATTAGTATCATAATTATTATATGTTATTTTTGACATGTTTCTCAATAAGAAGTATAATGTATGGTTATGATACATGGATTATGACAGAGCTAGTAGCACATTCAAAGCTTCTCATGCTTGTCAGAGATTAGACTTTGAGGCTACCATTGAGATAATGGAGATAGGGAAATGGGTCAAGAATGTATATAGACATCCTGAAAAGGTTACTTCCTACTACTAATTTAGTTAATTTTTTCATAATTTTAACAACTATTTTTAAGTTAATTTCCTTACCATTTTTATTTGATACTTATTATTTTTTTTTCACAATTCTTTTTGGGAAGTTATACTTTTCTTTCAAATATATAAAACAAGTTATAAAATAGAGATGTTTTTCCTTTTGGATAGAAGAGGAAAATTCATGCTTCCTAATACATGAAGTGAATCGTAAGGATGCATTTAGAAACCCAATTATCACACTAATTTTCTTCAATACATTTTTGAAATATACTATATAGTTCAAATAGAAGCTCTCATCTACCAATGTATTTTTCTACCATGGAAGGAAAAGTATGAATTCTCAAAAGATATGTCATTAACATTGTCTTGACTAATGTTGGAATCATCAACACCTCAATTTGATACAAATTGTTCTCCATATTACTTGAAGTGTATGTTTTTAGTTTATAATTTTCATTATAGATAAAAACACACATCACATACTCAAAACCAAAAAAAATCATTCTGTTTGTTTTAATACTTTATTGAAAATAATCCATAAGTAATTTTTTATGTTTAGGAATTAACCGCACCTTGATTTGATACATGGTGTGTCTGGTATGACTCAAAGTGCGTGTTTTCTTTAAATTTTAAATTTTAGTTTAAAACACATGTGACATACTCAAAACTAAGAAAACATATTCAGATTTTTTTTATGCATTTTTTGACAATGATCCATTAGTGATTTTTTATATTTAGGAATAAAACTCACCTCAGTCTGATACAAAGTGTGTCTGGTATAACTCAAAGTTTATGTTTTTAGTTTAAAAGTGATATATTAGTTCAAAACACATTACACATACTTAAAACTAATCAAATTCATTAATATTATTTTTATACTTTAGAATAATGATCCATAACACATTTTTAATGTGTATAAATCAACCACATATCAATATGTTACACAGTGTGCTCGGTATGACTCGAAGTGCATGTTTTCAGTTTAAAATTGACATTTTAGTTCAAAAAATATGTGACATACTCAATACTAATAAAATACATTCTTATTTTTTGATAGTTTATAACAATGATCCATAATTCATATGTGGTGTATAGGAATTGATCGCACATCAATCTAATAAATGATGTGTCTGGTATGACTAGGAGTGTATGTTTTTAGTTTGAAATTGACAGTTGAGTTCAAAATGCATGCCACATACTCAAAATAAAGAAAATTCATTTAGATTGTTTTGATACTTTAGAACAAAAATCCATAATACATTTTTGACATGTATAAATCAACCACACATCAATCTGATACAATTTTTCCCATCATGACTCTAAGTGTGTGTTTTTAGTTTAAAATTGACATTTTAGTTCAAAACACACATGACATATTCAAAACCATTAAAACACATTAATATTGTTTTGATACTTTAATAAAGTGATCTATAAATCAATTTTGACATGTACGAATAGATTTCATGTTAAACTGACACACGATGTGCCAAATATTACACGAAGTGTGTGTTTTCAATGTAGAAGTGTCATTTAAGTTTAAAATATGCACCGTATATACCAAACTAAGAAAACAAGCTCATATTTTTTTCAAACTTTAAGAAAAAATCATAATTCATTTTTTATGTTTAGAGATTGATTGCATGTCAATCTGATGTGCAATGTGGTCGGTATGACTTGAAGTGTGTGTTTTCATTATAAAAGTTTCATTATAGTTTAAAATAAGTTTCACATAGAAAAAACCAAGAAAAAAAGTTCAAATTATTTTCAAAATTAAAGAAAATGATCCATAACTCATTTTTGATGTATTGGAATTGACCATACATCAATATGACAGATGATGTGATAGGTATGACTCGAAATGTCTGTTTTCAATATTGATGTTTCATTTTAGTTTAAAACACATATCACATAGCCAAAAGTAATTAAATGGGATAGAATTATTTTAAAATTTTAGTACAATAATCCATATATCATTTTTGATGTGTAGGAATTGACCTTAAATCAATTCTATAGACGCTATGACAGGTATAACTCAAAGTGTATGTTTTTAGTTCAAAATTGATAGTATAGTTCAAAACACATGACGCATACTCAAAACCAATAAAACACATTCATATTGTTTTCATACTTTATAAAAATGATCCATAACATATGTGTGATGTGTAAACATCAACCACACATCATTCTGAGAAATGGTGTTCCTCGTATGACTCGAAATGTATGTTTTTAGATTAAAATTGACATTTTAGTTCAAAACACATGTGATATACTTAAAACCAAGAAAATGCACTCATATTTTATTACAATTTTATAAAAATGATCTATAAGTCATTTGAGATGTGTAAGAATCGACTACACATTAATCTGACACATGATGTGGCCTGCATGACTTAAAGTGAATGTTTTCAATATAAGAGCACCATTTTTGTTTAAAACACTTGTCATATCACCAAAACTAAGAAAATGATATTTCCTTTTCTTCATACTTTAGGAAAACAATTCATAATTTATTTTTTATGTGTAATAATTGACTGTATTTCAATTTGACATATGATGTGGTCACTACGACTCAAAGTATGTGCTTTTAATAAAAAAAATTCATTTTAGTTTAAAATGTGGCACATAGAAAACACCAAGTAAAAGAGCTCAGATTTTTGAAAACTTTATGAAAATGATCCATAATTCATTTGTGACATGTAAAAATCCACCATAAGTAAATATCACAGATGATGGGGTAGGTATGACTCAAAGTATGTGTTTTCTATATATATGTGCCATTTTAGTTTAAAATGTGCATCACATAGCCAAAAATGAGAAAACTAGATCGTATTATTTTATAATTTTATTAAAACAATCCATAATACATTTCTAATGTATAGGAATATACTTCACTTCAATCTAACACACGATGTGATTTGTGTGAATTAAAGTGTGTACTTTCAATATAAAAGTGTTATTTTAGTTTAAAATATAAATCACATAGCCAAAACCAATAAATAAGATTAGATTATTTTCAAGATTTAGAAAAGTGATCCATAATTCATTTTAGATGTGTAGTAAATGATCATAAGTTAATCCGACACGTGATGTCATTATCATGACTTGAAGTGCATGTTTTCAATATAAAAGTGTCATTCTAGTTTAAAACATGTATCACATACACAAAACTGGGAAAACAATCTTAGATTGTTTTCAAACTTTAGGAAAATGATCCATGATTCATTTTCCATGTGTAGTAGTCGATCACATGTCAATCCGATACACATTGTACCTATTATAACTTTAAGTTTGTTCTTTCAATATAAAAGTTACATTTTAGTTTAAAACATGTACCACATAGCCAAAATAGAGAAAAAAACATAGATTATTTTCAAACTTTATTACAATGATCCATAAATCATTTGCAATGTGTAGGAATTGACTTCACATGAATTCGATAAACGATTAGCTTATAATATCATTAATATATTTATATATTAATTGACAATATAATCTATCATATGTGGAATATATAACATTAAAATTATAATTTTTTTATTTTTTATTTACTATTACTAAAATAAAAAAAAATATTACAGGGAAAATATTTTTTAAGGAGGTTAATGTTTAGATAAATCCAGCTATAAGAGTTACGATTGTGTATATTGGTTGTAATTGTTTTGGATTAATTGTAAATATCAAATCAATGTAAATATTTTTTATGTAAATTTTGAATTCAAATGATAATTAAATGTTATATTTTTATTCTAAAATGATTTTTTGTTTATATATATTTATTTCTATTTATATTCTGATTGGGTTTGTTGTTATAGGGTTATTGTAGAGCTGCAACTGCATTACATCAGTTGTATAGCCTTTATTAGTGCTAGTAAAATTTCTGATAAACGACCCATTTATCAACGCTTTTAATATATCTAATAAAGTTCAACCGATTCTAACATCGATTATGTTGTCAGTTCTTTTTTTCACTAACAAATATCTTTGCTAGTGCTATTAAAATCCTTTTCTATAGTAGTGAAAAGGATATTCATGTGGGTTTCTATATTTTATATTCTCACATTGATATATTAATGAGTTTCATAAACTCAACATGACTTCATGAAAAGGATAAAAATAAGAATATTAAAATTTATCACTATAATGATAAAAATAATTAGCATATATTCATTAGATATTATAAGTATTTATATAATGATAAAACTATTAAAATAATTCCTGATAAACATTCAGTGACTCAAAATATGATAATTTATGAAAAGAAAATCAAATAGAAAATTATTATCAGAATATATGAAGATAAAAAAATGGTTGATGTAGTCGATCATCCTATTATGATGTCCTATTAGGGATATGGTCAATCATCTTATCGTGTGAAGCATGTGGTTGGTCATATAACCTTTAATTTGATCAATTTATTGTATGATGGAGTCTCCACAGTTGATTCATGATGTGTGGTAAATTAACCTATCACTTGACAATGAAATTAGGTTTTTCATTCGTTTTTATATTGCAAATACCTATTTTATTATTATTTAATTTGGATTTTATGAGTTTACATGCATGAAAAATATATAATTTTATTTTATTATGTTCCGATTCATTTTTCTAGACTTTTTTTGTGTGATGGACTACTTCTTATTCACTTGGGATGAGAATTTTGGCATATCTGGTTTCCGTCACTGGCCTGCATTTATTTTTCTTTTCCATTGTGGAAATCTGAACAGATTTATCTCCTGTCCATTGATCACTATTTCCGCCCATGTAATCTATAATGCTTATTTTTTCCAATTCTTGAGTTTGTTTTTTTTTATTTTCTATCTCAGTGTGGACCCATGGAACATGTTGGTTGGTTGTGTGGTCTCGAGGATTAGTAGGTTTCAGGGTAATTGGTCACCCCTGCACCATATTCTTTTGAATCACTCATACATTTTCACCTTATGGTTTTGTTTCTCCCACTGATTCTAAAACCCTACCTTTCACCATTAATTTTCTTGGTGGTGATTCTCTAGGAATGATTTCCTCCTACATACACCTTTGTTGTAATGCTTCTAGTGTAGCACCTATGATGACATCCTTTGAAAAATAAAATGTGTTACCAAGTTATAGAGTGAATAATGACTACTTTTAGACCAAGTGAGTACCTATAATATCGTAATGATTCACTACAATTTTCCAAGGACAGCAAGAAGTGATCAAGACTATTGGACCCATGTTTCTGATACTGTAAGTTTTTTTAAATTCCTTCTTTATGGTTTGTAGATTTAGATGCTTGTTGCTTCTATTTTTCATTACTTAAAATTTTATGTTGTAATCTTGTTTCTTATTTTAATAATTAATAAAACATATGATATGGGTGGTGTTCATTTCATACACGTAGGCCCAAAAGGGATTGAAAAATGTAAATCCTAATTTTATTTACTTCCTTCTTAAATCCCAACTTCTTTTATTTTTCAATTCTATTAAATTTTAATACTATAAACAAAAGAAACAATTCAGTCCATAGGGTTTGTGTCTTCTTCCTACTACTAGTGCTCTCTTACCCCTAACAAAGTGGTCTCAAATCCTTATTATTTCTCTTTTTTTCAAATCTATTTCTTTCTTTCAGTTCTAGTTTCTGTTTTATTTTCTACATTTTAACCTCATCTCAATTTACACCTTTTTTATTCTATTTTTCATTAAAGACACTATACCCTCGGTAATTACTTCTAATTATGAATCTAGTTGTATAATCATGTTTACCATTTTATATTGTCCATTTTTAGGGGATTTCACTTTATATTATCTGTAAGAACTTATTATCAAATAATTTTGGTAAACATGTCAACAACTAGGTTTGAAATTGAGAAATTTGATGGTGATAATGAATTTAATTTATGTAAAAGTTTGATGAGGTCCTTGCTAGTTTAGAAAGGTTTAATTGATTTCCTTTACAGGCCTAAGAAAAATATTATAACTATATATACTACTGTAAATACATCCACTAAATATCAATATGTATAGTTCATGTTTTAGTTAAGGCACACAATTCTCTACTTCTTTCTTTAGGTGATAAATTTCATAGGGAAGTTACTTATGAAACTATGGCTAAAATTATATGTATTAAACTAGAAAAAATGTTCATGAACGCTTCTTTAGTAGGTAGGATTTTTAATAAACACCAAATTTTCAAATTCAAAATAAAAACTTATAGTTTTATTAAATCCCATTTAGATGAATTTAACAAAGTCGTGTTAGATCTGGACAAAATAAATGTAACTATAGATGAAAAAGATCAAGAAATTATCCTTCTAATTTCTTTATAAAATTCCAATATCACTTTAATTGAAACCATGATGTATGGACGTGACTCCTTAACACACAAATAGGTTCAGTTTGGCCTTATATGAAAAGAATTACATTCAAAACCTGTAATAAAAAGTGTGTGAGAGAGCTTTTTTACTAGAGGTAGACCATAATTTAGGGGGGGAAAGAAATATTTTAGTAAAGATAAATTCAAGAAGAATAATAAACACAAACCTAGGTCTAACTATAGTGAAATAAAAAAAATGTTTCATTATGGTAAACCCAGGTACACTATGACCGAGTGTAGGAAACTTCAATAAGAACTTGAGACTAAATAGCCCACTGATGAGTCCCTTCTAGTTGAATCTAGCTATGTCATAGTTGATGTGTTGAATGTCTCCATCCATACCCTCAACCTTGAGTGGGTCCTTCACCCGAGATTCTCATTATACATGTATCTTTTTAGAGATTCATTCCTATAATTGGTATAAATAGTATAAATAGATATCCTATTAGGGAATAATAAGAGGTGTAAAGTAGAAATAAGTGATTCTATTTTAATATAACTTAATGAAAATTTCATTGAAACTTTTATTTATTTTAAGTGGGTTACCAACCTCTATAGAAACCCTATTTACTTAGGGATTATAGACCAAAAGGGGTTAACTTTTAGGTCAGAATGAGGGTCTCTAAAAATCTCCAAAGGCACTAGAACTATCATAAAGGGTTATCTTGTCAATTAGATGTATGATTTCAATATAAAGACCCATTTAAGGAATTTTAGTAGTGTTTATACCACTAATACTAATAATACATTATTATGGTGTAGGATATTAGGGCATGTAAGATCTAAGGGTCTATAAGATCTCAACAAATAAGGGTTTTTGACTAACATCACACCTAGAAACCTTCCATTTTGTGAAGATTGTGTGATGACTAATTCTAAGAGATTCACCTTTAATAAGTCTAACTTTAAAGATTCATACCCCTTAGAATATATGCATTCGGATCTGAGGGGAAAAACTAGGACTACCTCCCACTGTGTGGGTTATTTTTTTGTCACCTTTATAGATAAATTCTCAAGAAAGGTGTGGGTTTACATACTGAAAAACAAATTTAACATTCTTCAGACCTTTAAAACCTAGAAAATCCTAGTTGAAAGTCATATTGAGGGAATTATTAAAACAATGAGAATAGATAATGTCTTATAATATCTATCTACTAAATTTATTCAGTTTTTGGGATTCCTAGGGTATTTTAAGAAATCAGACTATTAGATAAACCCCCAAATAAAATGGTCTTATTGAATAATGAATAAAACCATTTTAGAGAGATTTTGAAGCATGATTTCATGATCAAGTCTCCATGGATCCTTTTATGTAGAGGATATAACTATGGATTTTTACCTCATAAATAGGTGTCCCTCCTCTACTAATCAATTAAAAACCCCAAAATAAATTTGGAATGGTAAACTGCCCTCTTATAGTTACTTAAGAGTCTTAAGATTATATAGTGACCCATGCTTCTCATGCATGGATATTACATATTCTTATATGAATATTCATTTCATTATAAAAACACATGCCTTAAGATCGTAATAGTTTAGTGCCTTTGGAAACTTGGAACAGAATATTATAATTTAGTGAAAGATCTTAAATGGTTCTCACAAAGATCTTTCCATTTATTACTCTTCATAGACATACCCTATATAATACCTTTGTTTATAACTTGGGGAAATGAAACATAATAAAGGGTGAGATCATATTCATAGTAAGGGTAAATAAAAGAGATATCAATATTAGATCATATAAAATAATAAGATAATAATAATGGTATGTGATCATGAACATAACTTACAAAGTTCATACCCAACCTGCCATTGATCATAAAAATGTTTTATGCTATAAAATTTTATCATTTTATAAAATATGTTCCATAAGAGTGATAAATAATCATAAATCAATAATTAACCATAAAATCATGTCATAAAAGTGTATCACCATCAGAAATATAGAAACATATTTCATACGTCAAGGTTAACTACCAAGACCATCAATATAGTGGATCAGGACATATCACTTATTTCCCATTGTGGATCAGGATGCACATGTTTCCTATTGGGGATCAGGATGCACCTGTTTCTCATTATGGATCAAGATGAACCTGTTTCTCATTGTGGATCATGATGCACCTATTCCCCATTGTGTATCAGGATGCACCTATTTCCCATTGTGGATTAGGACGCACATGTTTCCTATTATGGATTAGGACATACCTATTTCCCATAATGGATCAAGTCCATCGACTTGTTTTCCATTTTCATATAATGATATATATATATATATATATATATATCTTCACCTAATGCATTGGATAGAGAAATAGGTCCCACCTGTCACATAATGAAAAACATATTTCTTTATTCCACAAGATCATAAGAATTCATCTTATCATAACCCATTAAATGAAATGTAAATCATAAGAATTTCATCGTATCATACCCTATATAAAATAGACATGTTTCATAGTCATTTCATCATATAATAACCCATGAAAAGAAGCGGGTTTCATAAGAATTTTATCATGTTATAATCTATGGAAGAGAAATGGGTTGTATAAACATATTATAATCATAAACATAAATCATTTGATGAAATAATAAGAATGGTATCCATGTATATTTCCCATTAAATCATAAGTAACCTCAAATAATTTCATCTTATATGGAAAATAATTTTGAAAGAATACTTGGGACATTTCTTGAGGAAAATATATTTTCTCTAAAAATCAATTGTTAAAACATAAAATAATATGAAAAACCTTTTCTATATAAATAAACTTAAAAACTTATAAATTAAGATTTTAAAAATTATTTAAATCATTTAAAGAGGAAAATATCCTTCCCTCTTTGGAAAACACTTTTTAAAACAAAAAACATTTTGAAAAAAAATCATTGAAAATAACCTTATAAACTTATAAATTAATATTTAAAAAAAATATAAAACATTTCTTAAGTAAAATATACATTGTAGGTTGAAAGTTATTTTTAAAACATTTTTATAAAACATGGTTTTGGAAGAAAAGGATTTTTTGACCGAAAAGATGATTTTTTCATAAAAATGTTATTTTGAAATCCTATGTAAATTAAGAGAGTAAAATTAAGGGAAAATATGTATTCTCATGTAATAAACATATGAGAATAAAATTTATGAGTTTCTTGAGATATTTAAAATAATATTTCAAATTTGAAAGCATAATCATAACAATCCAGATAAATGATGTGAATAAAAGATAAAACTCTTACCACTTTGGTAACTTTGAATTGTAATAACCATGAAATAATAAAAGGAAATGAAAATTAAAATATCAAAAAAATTATATATTCATGATATAACATGTCAAAGGGGAAGTATATACACCTAATAGAAGAGGATAGATGCATAACCTAACTTATATGTCAAAGAAGGAAAATTGAGACAAAAATACCGCATCAATTTATTCTCTTTTGAACCATAAACCTCCTAAAAGAGGGATCCTAAAATAGATATATAAATTCCCATGATATTTAGGATAATAATAATAAAATACATTTATGGAAAATATTCACACCACATAAAATAAACATGTGGTGAACATGGAATTTGTCTCATGGAAAATAAAAGGGATACATAAATCCCTTTCCTTAAGACTTGATCAATTGACCATTCCTTAGGAGATGTCTTCCCACTATCCTGGTGATCCTTTAACTCTTTCCTCCTCCCCTCTTTCCCCTTCCCCTTTCTTCTAGGGTTTCATGGCTCCATTCAACGGCGATGACACTCCTTGACTCGCCTAGATCCTTTCTCTTATAGGTCTGGTCTTTTGTCCCCCCCCCTTCTTACCTAGAGATTATGTTGGTGCAGATTCCTTTTGTCTCTCACCTCCACACTTCTTCATATCCATTATTCTTTAGACCTCCATCTTGGTTGTAGGTTCATGTGTCTCTGATGGCTTGGGTCGGCGTCGGTGGTGGCCTCATGGATCTTCCTCCTTCTCTACTCTTGTTGTCGAACCCTCGATCTTGAACCCTACTTGGTTGGGCTCGATATGAGTTTTAGGTCTATCTTGGGATGGTGTTGGAGGGGTACTAGTAGTATCCTCAAGTCTCTCTTTGTCGGCGTAGGATTTGTTTCCTCCCAAGCCCTTCCTTTTTGGATGATCTGGGTTTTCTCTAAGTTTTTTGGCGTTGGTTTTGGTTTTGATTTGCTTTTTCTAGGCAAAGTTCTCAACCCTCTATGAAGACCTTAAGTCACTCGTCTCTTCCCTAGTTTCGTGCCCTATCTCTCCTCCCCAGGTCGTTTCGGCGTGGTGGTTCCCTAGAGCCTTGGGTTGCAGTGCTAAAGCGACAAATGATTTCCAGGAGGCGCGATCTTCATTTTCTAACTTGGTGTGATGGTAGTCTTGAAGGAAGTTATGTTCTAAAATTGATGGTTGTTCTCTCTTTAGTTGGTGTATTTTTTATGGTGGTGACAATGGAATCTGGCACATGGTTTTATCCATCAATCTGGTGTGGTGAAAAGTTGGCGATGACAATAAAGGGGATGGTCAGTAATGACATAGTGGAATGGTTTCGACTCGTGGTTTTGTTTGTATATGGTATAAGTTTTTTGTATATTACAGTAGTGGTGATGGTCTTTGGTGGTCATCTTCTCCACTGACTACCACGAAAATTGATCGGTGTCAGTGATGATGGTGATAGAATGGAATGATTTATGGGTGAGTTTCATGATGATGATGGTGGGCAACGTGATGTGACTTAGGCCTCTATGGGTTCTCTTAGCTTGAGGTCTCCTCAGGGTCTATGGTCTTTTGAATTTTGAATCTTCATTTTGACTCTTTGAATTCAGATCCCATGTAAGGTGCAGGGTGTAAGGTTTTTTGTGTATGGTGTAAGGTGTTGTGGTTACCGCTTTTATAAAGCGGCTATTTAGAAAATCAAATAAAATGAGAATTTTCAGGATGTCTTTAAGTCTTGATTTCTATCATACTTATTCAAATCTCCTATATAATAAAAATAATATTATTATACATATATTAAAAAACCATATTCATTTATATTATACCATATATAATTTTATTATGACCTTTTATTACCTGCTAATTAGTGATTTCATGTTAAAGTTATGTCTTGGGTAATAACCCCTTTATTTTTTTATATGTTATGGTTGGTTATATTTTTGGTCCTCTTAATTTTATCATGGTTCCATAATATCAAGAATCATAACCATGATATAAATATCATATATATTTACTATATATGTATTTATAGAAATCCAGAAAATTTTGTGATAGAAAATACATCGTTCATGGAGACGGTAGGCCATATGTACACATGAATGTTGTTTTCCATTTTCTTATTGGGTTTAAAGAAAAAAATTAAATTATATATATTATAATTTTTATGTAATATATAAACTATAAATCCATCATTATTTCCAATAGTGAGAGTTGTTAATGGAAAAATGGACGACATCGGTTCAAGAGGTGGGTAGTATGCCATATACACGAACGATGATTTCATAACCCATTTGATGGAAGTGGTGATGTTTGTAGGTCGTTTACTTAAAATAAAAAATCTAAGTATATGTAATATACTTATTTTATTATACAATCTTGATATAAAATTTATTTAATTAGGTGGAGGAATAAATAAAACAAAAACACTCGTTGATGAACGTTACCTATTCTTTAGGTATCCTCATTAGGTTTGCACTAAAAGCCTTACTAAGATAGACTTATGCCCAAAATATGGATTATAAGATGATATGATAAATTTTCTAAGTGTTTTTTATATTTTTTGGTCAATCCAAATGGATTTAGAGGTGTGAAAAAGTGAGGTTAGTGATATCCCTTTTATAATTGAGGGGAAGTGGTGTTTTTATAAATACCCAAAATCATTCACTGTTGGGAGGTCAATATTACATGATGTCACTCAAAAATTGATTAATAATGGAAGATAGGGATTATTTTTTCTAGAAACACCTCCAACAAATAAAAGAAACACATTTTTTACCTATTTATTCCTTAGTCTTTAATTTTATTCAATTTTATCCTAATAGTTTCTAACAAGGTAACTTGTATGTTTTTATTTAACTAGGTGATTTATCATTTAATAAAAATATTAAAAAGAGATTTATTTGATAATTTATACCTAATTATTCTAAATATAAAATTAAATTTATTAAATAAAAATCCTATGTGTGTGGAAAATTAATTTTAATACAAACACATGTAATGCACAAAACCATGCTTTAACCTTAATCATGGTAATTAATTTTAACTGTTTTCACTGATCATTAGGGTTAAAAATTAAGATTAAATTATTATATAATATAAATTATTATTATTAAAAATATTTAATCCATTTTTTTAAAATTTATTTATAGAAGTGTAAAACTTCATATAAATAATAAAAATCCCACAGACGCAATGAGAATGTAGGTTTTTAAAGAGAAAATGTTAAAAAAATTGAAATATATTTATATCAAAGTTGAATATTAAATTTATTATAATGACATAAATTAAATTAATAAATGAACTACTTATTCTTTAAAACCAATTTAAAATATAATTTTACTTTATAAATAACTTAAATGAAAAGAAAGTTTTCAATTAAAATTCAATATTTTTCACTATTTATCAAAAATGAAATATTTCAGAAAAATCCAAAAAAATCACCCTAATATAATTTTTACATGAAGATTCCAAAAATTAAAATTATTTTATCAAATACATTTTATAACAGTTTTAAAATTTAATTTTAAATTATCTGTGTAGAGAGCGATTAAACCGTCTTTTAGATAAAAAATATTTCAAAAAAAAATTTGTTTTTCTTTTAAATGATTATTATTTTATTTATAATAAATATATTACTAAAATTTTGTATAAACTATATATTTTCATACTTTTTTTTAATATTATTAATATTCTTCATTCTAGTGGTTAGGTGATGTATTAAATAATTCTTTTAATGATATATTATCATTCAATAAAACTTGGTCTTGCATGTAACGCAAGCTAAAATAGATATTTTGTGTAACACAAACTATCAAAAAGAATAAATTCATTTGAAAAAAATATATTTTAAAAAAATTGGGGTGTTAAATTCTTCCCTAATTAAAATGTATTTCTCCCTTGAACTTTTTCTTGGTCATTAATTGTTTAACATTTGAAAAATATTTCATAGAAACCCACATTGTACAAATTAATAATATAACATCCCTTAAAAATGTAAAGTTTGAAACATAATGGTTACCCAAAGTAACTCATAACTAGGTTTCCACATGGGATAAAATATTTTGGAATTGAATATTTGGAAATTTAATAAAATCATAAATAATTATAGAGAGTTATAAAGATCGTTGATAAAAAGAAAGTTGGTGATCCAGTGAAAGTTAACAACTACAAAACCATAAATCTATGATGATTTAAGAGACCATTTGATTAATTGGAAATTAAAATGATATGATAAAAAAATTTCAAGATCCTTTTCCTAAATTTAAATAATTTCCGTGAGAGTATACACTTATTAATTTCATTCCATTTCATTACCACAATTTCACCCTTTTCTTGTGACTTGGTCAATTTCCACTTCATCTATTACTCCAAGAAATGGTGGTGAATTTGTTATGATTGAAGCGCTAATGGATTGTAATATCTATAAATATAATGATAATTTATTCTGTCTATGTTTATTTATCATCACAATAAAATGGTTAGAATAGGTTTTCAAATATGCATAAATCTTCATATGTTCAAGTAATAAATTAATCACTAAAACCTTAAACTTAAACCATTCCATAAATGGTTAACCTTATAACCCTTGTAAAATATTAAAACCCACAAAAATTTATAAATAAATACAATTAATTTAAAAAATTAACTTATTATTAATCCTCTTATACCATCAAGTGGCTCTTTATTTTTACATATCAAACATGTGAATACTTTCATCATGTATTCTCTTCAATTATGGTAATAACCTGAATTAGAATAAAAGAAATCATACTTATTCATTCATTGAATAAAACCATAGATTATTGAATATATTCCATAGATCCAATAATGTTGTAAACTCCATCAATGATAACATAATATACATTGTCAATAGATCCTTTATTAGTTCTGAGTTCATCAATACAATCCAATTTACTTTATCCATATCAATCATCTATTTATCCAAAATAAACACCATTTTCTAAAAAATTGGAACATATTAAGGGGTACCTTTCCTTAATAATTTTTTCCATTAAATATAACCTTACTATTAAATAAAATGTCTAGTTCATCATTATCATTCAACATATTTTTTCATATCCTTAATGAAAAATTATATTTTAATAGTCCTTATATATTTCATAATTCTTTAATTCCAATGCATAAATACATCAATCCTTCCACTTCAATGATTGGAATGGAATAGGTACTTCCTTGGTCTAGAAGTTAATTCTAGTTTTAAGTCATTTAGTTGGGTAATTACCATGTTTTCCACAGATAATACATTAAACTCCTAGAAATTTTTTCAATATATAAACCTCTTTTCCACATATATAACATATTCCCCTCCATTTGGGATATTCCACCAAGTTCTTCTTAACACCTTCTTGACATGTATGAAGCTGAATATTCTTTACTCTATGTTCATTACCATATGAACTTTTCTAAAAATATATCTCCGTCTTATTCTATGTGTTATGAATATCACTGATGTTTACATTGTTAATCATATATCATGATAGTTGATTAGGCCTAATCACAATATCTTTCTCTCCATTCATCGTCCAATTTGGTTTCTTATTGTCACTAAATTTTCTTTTATATTTAGTGTTAACATAAATCTTTATGGTTCCAACCATTGAATAAATATAAATATTATAGTGTGAGAAACACAAATTAAAATGGTAAACCAAATAATCATGAAAATATCTTATATGGTGTCAAAATCATGACACCTTCTTCTTTAATATATGACACATTAGGTTTATCCTAGGTCATTTATAGTCATATTCAATTTAAATTCTTCATGATGGTTCATAATGTGTTTACGAATTTTCAAAGCATATCCCCTAGGAGTGTCAACCCAGATGTACAGTAAAGCCTATTATTGTGCGCCAGTTCCCAATTGATCCAATGTCAATATGATTTTTTTGGGTCATTACCCATAAGTAAATTTGTACCATATCCACATCCACTTGTAGTATCTAGAAAGGTATTTATTTATAGTAAATCACTCACCCTATTCATTATAAAAATTTCTGGACATTTTCCTTTACTTTAACTCATCCTTAGACTTATCCTTAGATATGTACTTAGGGATATCCTTAAGTTTTCTCATCCTAGTTTCTAAAGGATAACTAAATTTTTTTATGATTCCAACTATAGTAACCCAGGCTTCTCATATATGAATATTAAATATTTTTATATGAATGTTTATTACATTACAAAAACACACTATTTAGGACCATAATAGTTTAGTTCTTTTAGAAAATTGGAACACAATATTCTAATCTAGTGAAATATATTCAATGTTCCCCACAAAGATATTCCCATTTAGTACTCTTCATAAACATACCCTATATAAAACTTTTCATCATAACCTGGGGAAAATAAACATAAGAAAGGGTGAACTCAGAAGCTCAGTAAGGGTAAACATAAGAGATATCAATCTATGATAATATAAAATCATAATATAATAATAAGGGTATATGATCATGAAAACAACTTACAAAGGTCATAACCAACTTTTTATGGATCATAAACATGATTCATGGTATAATTCTTTATCATTTCAAAAAATATGGGTCATAAGAGTGATAAATCATCATAAATCAATCATGAACCATAAAATCATGTCATAAAAGTGTAGCACCATCATAAATATAGAATATTATTTCATATTTCAAGTTTAAATACCAATACCATCAACAGAGTGGATCCAGAATTATGACATGTTTCCCATTGTGGATCAGGATGAACCTATTTCCTATTGTAAATTAGGACACACCTATTTCCCATTGTGGATCAAGATGTACTTTTTTCCCATTGTGGATCAGGATGCATATGTTTCCCATAGTGGATCAATCAAGTCGAATTGTTTCTAATTTTTATCTCATGAGATATAAAGTTATACCCAATGTATTTGAGGGAGGTATAGTTTCTAGCTATAACATATTGAAAACCATACTTATGTATTCCACAAGATCATAAAAATTCATCATATCATAACCCATGAAATGAAAATTTCCTAATAAACAATTCATCATATCATAACCTGTATAAATTATATAGGTTTCATAGTCATTTAATCATAGAATAACCCATGAAAAGAAGCTTGCTTCATAAGAACTTTATCATCATATAATTCATGGAAGTGAAATGGGTTTTAGAAACATCTTATCATCATAAATATAAACTATTCTAAGAAATAATAAGAATTTTAACCTTGGATCATATGCCCAGTAAAGCATAAGTAGCCTCAAATAATGTCATCTTGGATGGAAAATAATTTTAAAAGAGTACTTGGGACATTTCTTGAGGAAAATATATTTTCTTTGAAAATAAATTTTTAAAAAATAAACCATTATTTAAATGATTTTCTTTAAAAATAACCTTGAAATATTATAAATTAATCTTTTAAAAATCATTTAAAACATTCCTTGTAGAAAATATTATTTTCTCTTTAAAAACACTTTTTAAAACATAAAACATTTTGAAAACATTTTTATTTGAAAATAAACTTGAAAAATAATAAAGGAATATTTAAAAATAATTTAAAACATTTCTTGAGGAAAATAACCTTTACAATTTGAAAAAAAAATAAAACTTTTTTGAAAATTTTTTATAAAACATATTTTTGGAAGAAAAAGAGTTTTTGATTGAAAAGATGATTTCTTTCATAAAAACATTATTTTGAAATCATGAATACATAAAAAGAAAAAATTAAAGGTAAACCCTGTATTCTTATGATATAACTATAGGATAAATAAATTCATGAGTTTATTGAGATAAAGATCATAAGATTTTATCTTTGGAAGCATAATCATAACAATCCTGATAAACATTGAGATTGTAACTAAAACTCTTACCACTTTGGTAACTTTGAATCATAGTCCCCTTTAAAGAATAAAGTCAAATGAAACATAAAATATCATTAAAAGAAGTATATTCATGATATAAAATTTAAAAGTGTAATTATATACACCTCATATAATAGGATAGGTGCATAACATAACTTATGTCCCAAAAAAGGAAAATTGAAACAAAAATCCCTTACCAATTTTTTATCTTTTGAAATATAAACCCCCTAAAAGAGAGACCCTAAAATGGATATGTCAATACTAATGATTTTAAGTATAATCATCATAAAATAAATTCATTGGTAGTATATACATCACATAAAAGAAACATTTGGTAAATATGTCATTTGTCTCACAGAAAATAAAAGTGAGACGGAAATCTCTTACCTTAAGTCTTGAATTATATAATACTCATTAAAACCTATTGTATAATAAATATAAGTTTGTTATAAATATATTAAATAAACATATTCATATATATAATACAATATATTATTTTCTAATGACCTTTTATTGCCCGCTTATTAACGATTTTAGGATAATGTTATGTCTTAGGTAATAACTACTTTGTTTTTTGTATATATTTTGATTCGTTGTATTTTTTGTCCTCTTACTTTGATCATGGTTTTACCATCTCTATAATTATAACCATAATATAAATATCATATTGTAACATCCTAGACTAGGTGCCACGCACTGATTCCCCGAGCTGGTCGGGCACATGACCTCAGGCATGCCTCCCTATATGCCAAAGGTTTCTGAGTAGCAGCGAGGGTCTAATTTTGATCATGGGTAGAGTATACCCTATTTGTCAAAGTAATAAAAAAGTGGAAAAATTAATAATAAATAATAATAAAATTATAATATAACATAACTAGAGTAATACTAGTGTCCTAAGAAGACCAAAACTGCAAATACAATATCAAAACTAAACAGTATATATTCCATGCTTAAGTATATGCCAAGTGCCAAAATGAAAACCCCAAAAGTAAATACACTAATAACCCTTAATAATATCCTGAACTAATTATATTTCCCACATACATGCTCAATCAAAAATCATCCATTTAACACAGGTCATTTTCTCTTATCATATCCTGTAAACATGAAGTTTATTTAAGTATCGGTCAAGAAGGCCGAGTATGATGTGAGTACAACTAAGAAGGCCACCACTAACTAAATATAAAAAAATATATAGTCTATAATATTTTATAATATTTTACAAAGAAATAAGTATAATATATAATTAAATAGTTGTCACATTATCAATTATTCTTTATTTGACCACATAAACCCTCGAGTTCATGTGGACACCCGAACCTCAATATCTGCTTCAGTCCATGCCGGAGTCTGAACTATCCTAAGGGGATATCATATGTTTGAATTCCATTATTTCCATTCATCATATAAATTCACACTTGATTTCCAATATTACCATTCATTTATTCAATTCACATATGAATTTCATTGTTATTATTCATCATTTCAATTCACACATATGAATGTCATTGTTACCATTCATCATTTCAAGTCATACATGAATGCAATTGTTACCATTCATCATTTCAAGTCACACATGAATTCCATTGTTACCATTCATCGTTTAAATGTCACATATGAATACCGTTATCATCATTAATAATTTCAATATCACATATGAATGTCATTATTACCATTAATCATTTCAATATCACATATATCACAATAAAACATTAATTAATTAATAAAATTCAAAAATTTCATATTCACATATTTACATTAATTAATTCCACAATTAACTAATCACATCTATCTCATTATTAATTCAACAATTATTGTATCACATCAATCACCTTAATTAATTCACCAATTAACTAAAAACATCAAACCCATTAATTAATTCATCAATTAATTAATCTCATCAATCCTATTAATTATCCCAATTCACAATCTCATATATCCTATAATTAATACAATAATAAATTATTCAATTCAAAATCTCAATATCCTATAATTAATTCAACAATTAATTATTCAAGTTGAAATCACAATATCCCATAATTAATTCAACATTTAATTATTCAATTCATAATCTCAATATCCCATAACTAATTCAAAAATTAATTATTCAATTCACAATATCAATATCTTATAATTAATTCAACAATTAATTATTCAATTCACAATCTCAATATCCCATAATTAATTTAAAAATTAATTATTCAATTAACAATCCTAATATTTCTAATTTCACAATTCAATAAATTAATTAATTTACCAAATTAATTGATTCAATAAATAACTCAATTTCTAATCATATAATATAAATTCTACAATTATATACATATAATTTAAAATCAAGAATTTTGGATTTGAATAACATACCACCTACCCCAAAATTGAAATAGAGCGCTCACCAATGGATATCCCCAATTTGAATGGTATCAATTAAGAACGTGATGATGAATGGGGATTTAGATCTGAATACTAAATACACAATTAAACGGATCTAGACCTATATTCAACAGTGGATAAACATCCCTATTTTATCTAGGAAGAGGAGAGGGAGAAAGATATATCAAAATGGAAAGAAATCACATACCTGTAGAGGTAAAGATCTTCAATCTTCCCTAAAATTCACCGAAAATGGAGGCCAATAAGGCTTATAATCTGTCTTGGAGGCTCTAAAATCGTGAAAGAGTGGTTACGGTGAAGCTAGTGATTAATAGGTGTTAAAATGTGGGATCAATAAATTTTAAAACAAATTTTAGTTCTAGTAAAAAACCCACGCACTGTTTGCTGAGAAGAGGTGTGCGGTTTTCCAAATCATGCTCCTTAACCTTGTACCACTTCTAAGGGGTGCACGATTTCTTCTTTTAGGGGGGTAGTTTGAAAAAACATGCAATGGTTATGAAATTCCTCTCTGTCTAGGGTTGCATGATTTTTTTTCCTGGGCATACAGTTTGGTAAAATCATGCGCCAACCATGCACTGCCCTCTTTCTCCCATTTTTCTTAAATTTTCACCCAAACACACCCCATAGTAAAACCCAAATGAAAAGTACTCAATAGAAGTAAAAAAGTGTACATGTAAACAAGATCGAGACAACTCTAGAAAATGATGGTGTTTTATAATCTCCCCACCTTATAATAGCTTATCCTCAAGTTGTACTTCTAAGCTTCTCTAAGAATATAAGTTAAAAAGAATGGGCCAATGGGCCCTCATATCTACTTTCCTCTCCCAATTTTCCTTCTGAACACCTCCATGTTACCACAATACATGGACTATCGGCATTGTCTTTCCCCAAAACACCTTCTCACTATGATCCAACAAATGTATCAAATGCTCCTCAAAGGATGAATCTATTTCAAGATCAACATCATCTACATGGATCAAATGAGAAGGTTCAGGGTAATATCGCTGAAGTTTTGACACATGGAAAACATCATTTATAGAATTTTATCTCTATAGAAGAACCAATCATAACTACATCATCCCAATTCTCTCTACAACCTCAAACGGCCCAACAAACCTGGGCACCAACTTGCCCTGTCTCTATATCCTATGGTGATCTAATATGGGAAAAACCCTAAGGAATACATGATCACTATATGTAAAGTCTAGGGGTTATCGATGTCTATAATCATACGACTTATGTATACTCTAAGTTGTAGACATATACTGATGAATCAACTTCACCTGCTATGATGTCTCTTTCTTGAGACTCAATCCCAATAACTCAGACTCACCTACCTCCATCCAACATATAGTTGATCTTCATGGGATACCATAAAGTGCCTTGTATGGTTCCATCTATTTGGTTTCCTAATGACTGTTCTTATAGAAAAAACCCACCAAAGCTAGGTGCTTATACCAAGACCCACCAAAGTCAAGAATAGATGCTCACACCATATCCTCAAGCACTTCTATAGTATGCTCCAACTGTCCATATTTCTTTGGGTGGAATGATATACTCAATAAGACCTGCATACCAATATCCTTTTTCAATTCCATCCATAAGTTTGAATTAAAACACAGTTTGTTATCTAAAACAATAATATATGGCACCCCGTGTAGACAGACTAGATCCTGAACATACAATTCTACCAAATTCTCCACTTAGAAAGTCTCCCTTATAGGAAATAAATGTGCTGCCTTTTTCAAACAATCTAAAATCCCCCAAATAAAAATATTCTTTTGAGGTTTCCTTAGGATACCCATAACCAAATCCATATTAAACTCATCCCAGTTCCATTATATAATGTTCAATGGCGGTAGTAAAACACCAGGTCATTGATGCTTATCCTTTACCTGTTGATAGGTGTATTATCACGTCACGAACCCTTCTATCTCCTTTTTCATGCCCCACCACCAAAAGTTTCAACATAGTTCATGGTGTATTTTTCTTACACCTCTATGTACAACCCACTTCAAGGAATGAAACTCATGCATCAGCCCCTCCCACATACTTGTAGGCACAACAATCTGATTCCTGACATATATGATCTCATCCTCATCTATGCTCTGATTGGAAGGTGACTCCCCAACTTCAAGGATTTCCCTAAAGAACAAACACTAAATATTATCAAACTATCTATCTTTGATCCATATCAGAAGTGAAGACTCTACTGAAACTAATATGAGATTAATCTGATCCTGACTCTCTTGAACTACAACAAGCATCTTAGTTAGTAAATTCATCATACTCCACTCAACACTAGACTCCTAAACTGCCTGAGTCTGAGTCTTCCTACTTAAAGTTTTAGCAACACTATTTTATTTCCCAAGTGTATATGCTATCTCAAAATCAAATTACTACATATACTGAACCCATATCTGTTTATGGAGATTCAAATCATGTTGTGAAAATATATACTTCAATCTCTTATGATCCATATACATAGTAAACTTTTCACCCAATAGATACTTCCTCCATCACTTTAGAGCATAAACCATAGCTACCAACTCAAGGTAAAGCATATAGTAATTCAATTCATATGGCCTCAACTGCCAAGATCCATATGCCACAACTCGATCTCCCTGTATCAATACTACTATAATCTCTATTCTAGAAGAATCACAAAACACTGTATACTCCTCACCTGGATTAGGTAGGATCAAGATCGGTGTCGATGTCAAGTTCTTATTCATCTCCTATAGATATTTCTCACATTATCCAAACCATAAAAACGTGTTCCCCATTTTTGTTAATCCTAAAAGTAGTTCTACCAAATAGGAAAAGTCTTGAATGAATCTTTTATAAAATCAATCTAATCCCAAAATGCTATGGATATAAAAAAAATCTTAATCTTATCCCAAGAAACCACTGCCTGAAATTTCTTTGGGTCCATAGACACACCTTCCTCTATGATGATGTGACCCAAGAAGTGTACTTGATCAATCCAAAAATGATACTTAGATAGCTTGGAGTATATCTGATGTTATCTCAGTGTACTCGGGATGATGTAAAGATATTGTACATGATCATCATGTTCCTTGGAGTACACCAAGATTTCTTCTAAAAACACTACCAAAAATTGATCTAGTTACAAATGAAATATTATTTTCATCATGGACATAAACACTACTAGTGTATTCATCAACCCAAATAGAATTATGACTAACTCAGATTGTCCATACATGCTTCTGAAAGAAGTCCTCAGTATATCTGATGGTCGAACTCTCAGATGATGATACCCTAATCACAATTTAATCTTGGAAAAGATACAATCTCTTCTTAACTGGTCAAAAAGATCATTGATACATGGAATAGGATACTGGTTCTTCATTTCCATCTAGTTCAACTTCCGTTAATCAACAAATAAGAATAAAATCATTTCAACCTTATTTGTAAAAAACATTGGAGAACCCAAAGGAAACATATTCGAATATATAAACCCCTTATCCTCCAAATACTCTATATTATTCTTGAGCTCTTGAAGCTCTGTTGATGACATTATATATGGTGGAATTGAAACTACTTCATCCCCCAGCATGATCTCAATAGTAAATTCCACATCTCTCTCAGGTGGTAGTCTTGAAAAATACTCAATAAATACATATGAAAATCTATCCAATGTAGGTGGAAAGACATCCTTTTTTACATCTCCATCATCCATCAATAAACTAGAAACCTGGGTGGTAACCTCCTCCAATTGTTGGTGAACTAGCCCTGCATGGACCGCCTTGATATCCCACTCTCCACAGTGAATATACTTGTCACCCTCAGGAGACGTAAAAGTAAATCTTCTATGGTAATAATCTATGTGGGATAGTGATGAAACTAACCAGTCTATACCCATAATTTTTTTGGATCCTAACATGTCAAGAATGTAAAGATCCTACAGAAAATGATACTCCCAAACTTCGAGTGAACACCCTTTGCACAAGTAGATGTCCCATGACCATACTCCCAAGGGTGTATCTACCATCAACACCCCACTCAAGAACTCCACTTCTAAACTCAAACCATTCAAAATTTGTGCAAAGATAAAATGAGAGGTTTTATTATCAAATAAATCACTATCTAGTATATAATCTATAAGAATAATACATATCACTATCGATGGTTAGGCCTCTCTATCCACAAGTGTAGGCTAAATGGTATGAAACTATCTTGCCCATCCTCCCTATGATACAGTCTAATATCCTTGAGCTTGATCACTCTACTTGTATGGGAACTTTTTCCCAGAAGTACCTCTTCCACTGCATTTACTTCCATAGCCAGTAAAAATCAATCTTCCATAATTATATGGTGTAGAAGATCCCCTTCTCGCACCCTAGTTATATCTAGCTCCTCCATCACTACTTTTCAATCATGAGTTCCTACAGATCTATTATAGATGTCCCATAAATCTGAAAGATCATCACACTACTAGTTCTTAGGGATAGTTTCTACGATAGTAATCATGTATGTTACACTGGTGACATAAAATCTGAGTGAGGTCATATGTAACTCACCCTTCACCCTGGACACTATTCTTATTATTCCCCTAGATAACACCTTTATAGGGACACTTCTTGCTCTTGGAAGATGTACCTATTGGACTTCTAATAGTAACCATCATTCCTACTTCGGAATCCTATTTCAGGCTCCCCTCACCTATGAGATCCTGATCCACCACCTTAGAAAACTTCTTTATCCAAAAGAGGTTAACTTCGGACTTAATCTCACATTTAAGACTATCCTAGAAACACCTTGTCATATCTATCTCATCTTCTGAAAATATTGGATAATAGAACTACAAATCTATAAACTATCCAATATAGTCCATCACATACATACCCCCCTGATTCAACCGTATTAAATTGGTTTCTCTCTCCTACCTCAATGTATCTAGATAAAATTTCTCCAGGAACTTTTTCAAGAAGTTATTCCATAACATACTATCAAATTGTCCAGTCCAACCCTAAACATCCCACCAGCACTTTGATAATCCTCGCAACATATAAGTATCCAACTTGACCATCTTCTTAGCAAGAGTCTCCAAGTTGTCGAGTATAATCTAGATAGACTCAATCCAGAACTTTGATGCCTCAAGTCCACCCTCTCTAGTAAGAGTCATAGTGTTCTACAAATGAAACTCCTACATCATATCATACATACTCTACACAACCCACTCTAGGTATTCTTCTATGAATTACATAAAGTAAGAAATATTTTCTTTGAACTACTCCCTTGAATCCTCACCCGGCACTATCTATGCCTCAGGTTCCACTACTGGTAGATCATCTCGATCCATATCCTCTCATCATCCTCTCAACAAGAGCCATCATAGAGGAATATCTCTACAATTCCAAATAGAAATTTTAGGTTAAATAACACCACTTTATCATGATCATATAAGAGGAAAACAAAACAAGGAACAACAAGCCTTTTTCCCCAAACCCCACCACATAGTTAAAACCGATGTGATATCACTACCCTTAACCATCCTACATCTAGTTCATGGTCAAAAAGGGTAAATTCATTCCCATATTCAAGTTTCTAATTAGACTCCCATTTATTCTCATCTTTCATCATTTTATAATTCTAAATTTTATAGTAGGCACATTTTTCATTTCAATTTCACAAGCAAGGAAAAATAGATCAAGTTCAACAATATACCCAAAATATGTTTTCCCGTGCATGACTAAAATGGTCCATGTCACAAAATAATCTTGAGTTCCTAGAATTATTCATTCTTACTCATCTCTCATTCCTTGCTGGGCCATGAGTCAAATATTAACAAATATCTGAAACAATAATCACACCACACCACAAGTGTGTCACCCAAGGTGAAATAACAACAACTGTAACAAAAAATACCAATAACAACCATCCCACCCTTGGTACTTGGATTTTCTCCCATACATGGGGTAGCTAATCCCATGCATGAGATCATAACAAAGGCTCTACTATTCTTAGTTTCTTTTCTTTCATCCCAAAATATTAAGACAAAAAACTAGGCTCTAATACCACTTTGTAACATCCCAGCCCAGGTGCCACGCATCGGTGCCCCAAGCCAGTCAGGCACATGACCTCAGGCGCACCTCTCCATATTCCAAAGGCTACCAACTAATAGATAGGTTCTAATATAGATCATGGGGATAATATACCCTCTTTATAATAGTAATACACCAATGAAAAATAAATAATCAATAATAACCAAATACAAATATAACACAACCAGGGTAATACCAGTATCTCAAGATGAACAAAACTGGAAATACAATATCAAAAATAAATAGTAGATATTCCATGATAAAGTATATTCCAAGGTCCAAAATGAAATCCATTCAAGTAAAGATAGTAAAAAATCCCAAGAGGTTCTCAAACCACTTTTGGTTCCCTCATCCATGCTCCATCCTAAATCAGCCATCTAACATAGGGCATTTTCCCTTATCATATCCTACAAACATGAAGTCTATTCGGGTACTGATTAGGCATCCCAAGTATGGTTTGAGTACAACTCAGTAGGCCCCCACCAATAGTGTTTAAAATAATATCCAATCTATAAAAGTGTATAAATTTGTATAAATAAACAAGTACAATGCATAAGTAAATAGTTATCACATAATCAATTATTCTTTATTTAACCACATAAACCCCTGGGTTCCCCTGGAAACCTAAACCTAAATACCTACTTCATCCCATGATGGAGTCTGAACAATCCCCAAGGAATATCATAGGTTTTAATGTCATTTTTATCATTAATAATTCCAATTCACACATGAATTTCATTGTTACCATTCAATGTCTCAAATTCACATATGAATATCATTATTACCATTCATCATTCTAATTAAAACATATGAATTTCATTGTTACAATTCAACATTTCAAGTCACACCTGATTTCCATTATTACTATTCATCATTTCAAGTCACGTATGAATTTCATTTTAACCATTCATCCTTTCAATATCACATATGAATGTCATTGTTAGCATTCATCCTTCAATATCACATATGAATTCCCTTGTTATTATTCATCATTTCAATATCACATATATCACAATAAAACCTTAATTAATTCACCAATTAAATAATCAAATTCAAAAATCTTGTATTCACATATATCCATTAATTGATTCCATAATTAATTAATCACATCTATCTCATTACTAATTCAATAGTTAGTTTATCACATCAATCCCCTTAATTAATTTACTAATTAACTAAGCACATCAAACCCATTAATTAATTCATCAATTAATTAATCCCATCAATCCTATTAATTATCCCAATTCACAATCCCAAATATCCCATAATTAATCCAATAATCAATTATTCAATTCAAAATTTCAATATCCCATAATTAATTCAACAATTAATTATTTAATTCATAATATCAACATCCCATAATTTATTCAACAATTAATTATTCAATTCACAATCTTAATATCCCATAATTAATTAAAAAATTAATTATTCAATTCACAATATCAATATCACATAATTAATTCAAAAATTAATTATTCAATTCACAATCTCAATATACCATAATTAATTCAAAAATTAATTATTTAATTCACAATATCAATATCCCATAATTAATTCAACAATTAATTAGTATAGTCAAAATCCAAATATCTCTAATTTCACAATTCCCTCAATTAATCAATTCAATAAATAACTCAATTACTAATCATCTAATATAAATTATAAAATTACATAAAAATAATTTAAAATCAATACTTTTGTATCTGAATAATAGACCACCTACCTCAAAATTGACAAAGAGCGCTCGCTAATGAATATCCCCAAGTTGAACAGAATCAATCAAGAACATAATGAAGAGAAAGGATTTAGATCTGGATCCTAAATCCATAATTAAACAAATCAATATCTAATAATCCTAGATCTTGATCTAGAACTAATAGTTGATTGACATCCCTCTTTTATTTGGGAAGATGATCAGGGGAGAGATAGATCTAAAGGGGAAAAATCACAGACCCATGGAGGTGCCAATCTTTAGAAATCCTGAGAGGGGTATGAGTATAACTAAGTAGGCCATCACCAACGGTGTCTAAAACAATATGCATTATATAATAGTGTATGTGGTTGTATAAATAAATAAGTACAATTCATAAGTAAATAGTTATCACATTATCAATTATTCTTTATTTAACCATATAAACACCCAGGTTCCAATGGACACCCAAACCACAATACATGCTTCAGACCATGCCGAAGTCTGAACTATCCCCAAGGGATATCATAAGTTTTAATTTTATTATTACAATTAATCATCTCAATTCACACATTAATTCTACGGTTATGATTCATTATCTCAATTCACATATGAATTCCATTGTTAATATTCATCATTTCAATTCACACATATGAATGTCATTGTTATCGTTCATCATTTCAAGCCACAATTAATCATTTCAAGTCACACATGAATTCCATTATCACCAATCATCATTTCAATATCACACATGAATGTCATTGTACCATTCATCATTTCAAAATCACATATGAATTCCATTATTACCATTCATCATTTCAATATCACATATACCATAATACAACATTAATTAACTGGCCAATTAGTTAATCAAATTCAACAGTTTAATATTCACATGGTTCCATTAATTAATTCAACAATTAATTAATCACATCTATCTCGTTGCTAATTCAACAATTAGTTTATCACATCAATCCCCTTATTTAATTCACAAATTAATTAATCACATCAAACCCATTAATTAATTAGTCAATTAATTAATCCCATAAATCCTATTAATTATCCCCATTCACAATCTCAAATATCCCATAATTAATCCAATAATAAATTATTTAATTCAAAATCTCAATATCCAATACTTAATTTAACAATTAATTAATTAATTTTCAATCTCAATATCCCATAATTAATTCAAAAATTAATTATTCAATTAAAAATATTAGTATCCAATAATTAATTCAATAATTAATTATTCAATTCACAATCTCAATATCATATAATTAATTCAACAATTAATTATTCAATTAACAATTTCAATATCCCATAATTAATTCAAAAATTAATTATTCAATTAACAATTCTAATATTTTCAATTTCACAATTCCATCAATTAATAAATTTACCAAATTAATTAATTCAATCAAGATCTAAATTTCTAATCATATAATATAAATTATAAAATTACATACATGTAATTTAAAATCAATAATTTGGGATTTGAATAATAGACCACCTACCTCAAAATTGACATAGAACGCTCACCAACAGATATCCCCAAATTGAATGGTATCAATCAAGAACACAATAAAGAATGGGGATTTTGATCCGAATATTAAATCCACAATTAAATGGATCTTGCTCTAATAAACCTAGATCTAGATCTTTATCCAACAGTGGATAAACATCTCTCTTTTATCTAGGAAGAAGAGTGGGAAAGGGAGAGAGATCAAAATGGAAAGAAATCACATACCTGTGGTGGTGAAGATCTTCAATATTCCCTTCAATACTCTGAGAATGGAGTTTTGGAAGGCATAGAATCTATCTAGGAGGATCTAAAATTGTGATAGAGATGTTACAGTGAATCTAGGTATGAATAGGGGTTAAATTTTGGGTACAATAAATTTTAAAACAAATTTTCAGGCTAGTTAAAAACCCGTGCACAGTTTGCTGGGCAGAGGCATGCGGTTTTCCAAATCGTGCACCTTAACCATGTGCCACTTATAAAGGTGATTGGTTTCTCCTTTTAGGGGAAATAGTTTGAAAAAAAATGCTCAAGTCATGAAAACCCTCTATGTCTAGGGTCACATGATTTTTTGGTCAATGGCGCATAGTTTGGGAAAATCATGCGCTAACCATGCACTTCCCTCTTTCTCCCATTTTTCTTAAATTTTTACCCAAACACACCCCAAAGTAAAACCCAAATTAAAAGTACTCAATAGAATTAAAAAAATTTCCATGTAAAAAATCCTGAGATAACTCTAGAAACGGATGGTGTTTTATAATCTATCCACCTTATAACATCTTGTCCTAGAGATGTACTCCTAAGCATCTCTAAGATTCTGAGTTAAAAAGAATGGGCCACTGAGCCCTAATATCAACTTTACTTTCCCAATTTTCCTCTTAAACATGTCCATGTTTCCACATACACAAAATATCATCACTATCTTTCCCCAAAACACCTTCTCATTGTGACCCAACACATGTATCAAATGCTCCTCAAAGGATGCATCTATCTCAAGATCAAAATCATCCACATCGATCAAATGAGAAGGTTCAGTGTAATATCGCTGAAGTTTTGACACATGGAAAACATCATGTATAGCAATGTATCTCTAGGGAAGATCCAATTAGTATGACATCATCCAAATTCTCTCCATAACCTCAAACGGCTCAACAAACCTGGGAACCAAAATGCCCTCTCTCTGTATCCTATGGTGACCTAATCTAGGAAACACTCGAAGTAATACATTATCACCCTTTATAAACTCTAGGGATAATTTATGTCTATTATAATAAGACTTATGTCTACTCTGAGCTGTATACATATGCTTATGAATCAACTTCACCTGCTCTGACATCTTCTGCAAGAGACTTAATCCCAATAACTCAGAATCACCTACCTCTATCCACCATAGATTTTATCTTCATGGCCTACCATAAAGTTCATAATTTGGTTCCATATTTATATTTTCTTGATAATTGTTGGTATAGAAAAACTCCACTAAATCTAGGTGCTTCTACCAAGACCCACCCAAGTCAAGAACACATGCTCTCAGAATATCCTCAAGCACTTGTATAGTACGCTCTGACTGCCCATATGTCTATGGGTGGGATGTTGTACTCAAAAATACTTGTATACCAAGATCCTTTTTCAAGACCTATCATAATTTTTAATTAAAACACGATTTTTTATCAGAAACAATAATACATGGCACCCCGTGTAGACAGACTAGCTCCCAAACATATAGTTCTCCCACCTGCTCCACTGAGAAAGTCTCCCTTATTGGAAAGAAATGTGCTACCTTTGTCAAATGATCTACAATAACCCAAATAAAATCATTCTTCTAAGGTGTACTTAGGATAACCACCACCAAATCATAGTAAATTCATCCCACATCCACTATAGAATAGTCAATGGTTTTAGTAAACCACCAAGTCATTGATCCTCAGGCTTCACCGACTGATAGGTGTAACATCATGTCACGAACCCTCTTATATCCTTTTTCATTCTCGGCCACCAAAACTATCATCATAGTTCACGATATATTTTGGTTACACCTCAATGTACGACCCACTTCGAGGAATGAAACTCGTGAATCAGCTCTACTCACATACTCATAGGAACAATAATCTGATTCTTAATATAGATGATATCATCCTTATCTATGCTCTGATTGGAAGGTGAATCCTTACCTTCAAGGATTTCCCTCAAGAACAAACAATCATGATCCTCATACTGCCTATCTTTGATCTGTCTCAAAAGTGAAGACTCTATTGAAATTGATACGAGAGTCATCTGCACCTTACTCTCCTAAACTACAACATGCATCTCAATTAGTAACCATAGAATCAAGGTCATGCATATGCTAATTCAGTTTATGTGTCCTCAAATTCAAGACCCATATGCCACAACTCGATCTCCCTATATCAATAATTCTCTAATACTGATTTCATAAGCATCACAAAACACAATATACTCTTAACCTAGCTTAGATAGGATCAAGATTGGTGTTGATGTCAAGGCCTTATTCAGATCCTAGAGAGATTTCTCACATTCTTCAAACTATACAAACTTTTTCCCCTTTTATGTTAATCCTGAAATCAGCTCTGCCAAATGGGAAAAGTAATGAATGAATATTTAATAATACCAAGATAATTCCAAAATGTTATAGATATCGAAAACATTCTTAGGCTTCTCCCAAGAAACTACTATCTAAAATTTCTCTGGTTCTACAAACACACCTTCTTCTAAGATGATGTGACCCAAGAAGTGTACTGGATCAATCCAAAATTGACATTTAGATATCTTGTTGTATAGATGATTCTCTCTCAGTGTACTCAGAACGATGTCAAGATATTGGACATGATTGTCATCTGACTTGGAGTACACTAAGATTTCATCCACAAATACTACCTCAAACCAATTCAGGTACAAATGGAATATTATGTTCATCATGGCCATAAACACTATTGGTGCATTCTTCAACCCAAATGGAATTATAACTAACTCATAGAGTCCATTCCTACTTCTGAAATAAGTACTCAATATATCAAAAGTTCAAACTCTAAACTGATTATACCCTGATCACAATTCAATATTGGGAAAAATAAAATCTCCTCTCAACTGGTCACAAAGATCTTCGATGCATGGAATAGGATATTGGTTCTTCATTTTCATCTAGTTCAACTTCCGGTAATCGACAAATAAGCATATAATCTCATTAAACTTATTTTTAAACAACATTGGAGAACCTAAAGGTGACATATTCGGATAGATAAACCCCTTATCCTTCAAATCCTCCAGATGATTCTTGAGCTCTTGAAGCTCTTTCAATTATATTCTAGATGATGGAATGGAAACTGTTTCATCCCCTAGCAAGATCTCAATAGAAAATTCCAAATCTCTCTCAAGTGGTAGTCCTGAAAAATATTCAAGAAATACATCCATAAATCTATCCAATATAGGTGGAAGGATATCTTTTTTTACACCCCCCATCATCCAGCAACAAACTAGAAACCTAGGCGGTAAGATCCTATGGTTAATGGTGAACTGGTCCTACACATACTGTCTTGATATCCCACTCTCCAGGGTGAATATACTTGTTACTCTTAGGAGATGTAAAATTCAATCTCCTTTGGTAACAATATATGTGAACTTGGTATGAAAATAACCACTCTATACCCATAATTTTTTCAAATCCTAACATTTCAAGAATGTAAAGATCCTACAGAAAATGATACTCCCTAACTTTGAGTGAACACTCTTTGCACAAGTAGATATCTCTCTACCATACTCCCAATGGTGTATCTATCATCAACACCCCACTCAAGAACCCCTCTTCTAGGCTCAAATAATTCAAAAATTTGTGCATAAATAAAATAATGAGAGGTTCTATTATCAAATAAGTCACTATATGGAATAGAATGAATAAGAATATTTCCTCTCACTATCGATGGTATAGACTCTCTATCCACAATTTTAGGATGAATGGAATGAAACTATCCTACCCCTCTTCCCAATGATGCAGTCTGATCTCCTTGAGTTTCACCACTCTACTGATATCAGCACTCTTTCCCATAAGTACCTCTTCCACTGCCTCTACTTCCACATCTAGTATAACTCCATCTTCCAAACTCATATGGTGCAGAAGATCCCCTTCCTGCACCCTAGTTCTGTGTATCTCCTCCATCACTACCCATCTATAGTGAGTTCCTATAGAACTTTTGTAGATGTCCTATCTTACCAAAATATCATCACTCTACTAGTTCTTGGGGATAGTTTTTACGATAGTGGTTGTATCTATCACACTAGTGGCATACAATCTGAGTAAGGTCATATGTGATTGACCCTTCCCTCTGTCCACTATTCTTGTTATTCCCCTAGCTAGCACCCTTATAGGGATGCTTCATTCTCTCAAAAGATTTACCTCTATTCCTTCTAATAGTAACCATAATTTCTACACTATAATCCTATTTCATTCTTCCCTCATCTATGAGATCCCGATCCACCACCTTAGAAAACTTCTTTATCCAAAAGAGGTTTAATTCGGACTAAATCTCACATTTAAGCCTATTCTAGAAATGCATTTTCATAGCTATCTCATATCTTGTCAATGCTGGAGAAAATCACAGCAATTATATAAACTATCCAGCATAGTCTATCACAGACATACTCCCTTGATTCAACCCCTTTAACTCAGTTTCTCTCTCCTTCCTCAATGTCTCTAGATAAACTTGCTCTAGGAACTTTTCTAAGAAGTCCTTCCATAAAATACCATCAACCTATCCAGTCCAAGTATGAACATCCCAACAGCGCTTCTCTAATCCTCGCAACATATAAGTATCCAACTTGACCCTCTTCTTAGCAAGAGTCTCCAAATGGTCTAGTATAGTCGAGATAGAGTCAATCCAGAACTCTGATGCCTCGAGTCCACCCTCTCTAGTAAAATTCATAGGGTTATACAAATGAAACTCCCACATCATATCAGACATGATCTTCACAAAATTCTTTGGGACTCTTTCTATGAATTTCATAAAGTAACCAATGTTTTCTCTAAAATACTCCCCTGCTTCTTCACCCGGCACTATCGGTGCCTCAGGTTCCACTACTATTAGATCATCTTCAACCATATCCTCTTATCATCCTCTTAACAAGATCCATCATGGAGTAATATCTCTAAAATTACAAATAGAAATATTATATTACATAACACCACTTTATCATGTTTAAATAATAGGAAAACAAAACAAGGCACAATAAGCCTTTTTCCCCAAACGCCGCCACGCAGTCAAAACCAAGGAGTTATCACAACCCTTAACCATCATATATCTAATTCATGGCCAACAAAGGGTAAACTCATTCTCATATTCAAGTTTCTAATTAGACACCCATTTATTCTCATCTTGTATCATTTTAAAATTCCCAATTTCATAGTAGGCACATTTTTCATTTAAATTTCACAAGCAAGGAAAAATAGTTCAAGTTCAACAACATACCCAAAACCCATTTTTCTGTGCATGCCTAAAATGGTTCATGTCACAAAATAATATTAAGTGTCTAGAATGGTTCATTATTACTCAAATCTCGCTATTTATCGGGCCATGAGTCAAATCTCAAAAATCATTGAAATAATAATCACATCACACCACAAGTGTGTCACCCAAGGTGAAATAACATCAACTGTAACAAAAAATACCAATAAAAATCATCCCACCCTTGGTACTTGGGTTTTCCCCCATAAATGGGGTAGCTAATCCCATGCACGATCTCATAAAAAAGGATTGACTCTTTCTAGTATCCTATATACCTTTCCAAAATAGTCAAACAAAAAAACTTGGCTCTAATACCACATTGTAACATCCCCGCTTGGGTGCCACGCATCGGTGTCCCGAGCCAGTCGGGCACATGACCTCAGGAATGCCTCCCCATATTCCAGATGCTACCAACTAATAGTGAGGTTCTAATGTCAATCATATGGATATTATACCCTCTTTATCATAGTAATACACCAGTGGAAAATAAATAATCAATAATAACAAAAAGAAATTATAACATAATCAGAGTAATACCAGTATCACAAGATGAACAAAACTAGAAATACAATATCAAAACTAAATAGTAGATATTCCATGCTAAAGTATGTTCCAACTTCCAAAATGAAAAACCCTTAAAGTAAAGACACTAAAAAATCCCAAGCGGGTCCTGAAACACTTATTGTTCCCTCATCCATTATCTATCCCAGATCATGAATCTAACATAGGTCATTTTCTCTTATCATATCCTATAAACATGAAGTCTATTTGGGTACCTATTAGGTATCCCAAGTAGGGTGTGAGTACAACTCAGTAGGCCACCATCAACAGAATCTAAAATAATATCCAATATATAATAATGTATGTTGTTGTATAAAGAAACAATTACAATGCATAAGTAAATAGTTATCACATTATCAATTATTATTTATCTAACCACACAAACCCTTGGGTTCCTGTGGAAACCCAAACCTCAATACCTACTTCAGCTCATGCCAGAGTCTGAATAAACCCCATGGGATATCATATGTTTGAATTTCATTATTATCATTAATCATCTTAATTCACACATGAATGACACTGTTATAACTCACTGTATCAATTAACTTATGAATATCATTATTACCATTCATTATTCCAATTCACACATATGAATTTCATTGTTACAATTCATCATTTCAAGTCACACCTAAATTCCATTATTACCATTCGTTATTTCAAGTCACATATGAATTTTATAATAACCATTCATCATTTCAATATAACATATGAATGCCATTGTTAGCATTCATCCTTTCAATATCACATGTGAATTCCCTTATTACTATTCATCATTTCAATATCACATATATCACAATAAAACATTAATTAATTCACCAATTAAATAATCAAATTCAACAATATCATATTCATATCTTTCCATTAATTGATTCCATAATTAATTAATCACACCTATCTCATTATTAATTTAAAAATTAGTTTATCACATCAATCCCCTTAATTGATTCACTAATTAACTAAGAACATCAAACCCATTAATTAATTCATCAATTAATTAATCCCATAAATCCTATTAATTATCCCAATTAAAAATCTGAAATTTACCATAATTAATCCAATAATCAATTATTATGTTCATAATCTCAATATTCCATAATTAATTAAACAATTAATTATTCAATTTATAATATCAACATCCCATAATTTATTGAATAATTAATTATTCAATTCACAATTTTAATATCCCATAATTAATTCAACAATTAATTATTAAATTCACAATATCAATATCCCATAATAAATTCAAAAATTAATTATTCAATTCAAAATCTCAATATACCATAATTAATTCATCAATTAATTATTCAATTCCTAATATCAATATCCCATAATTAAATCAACAATTAATTATTCAAGTCAAAATCCCAATATTTCTAATTTCACAATTTCCTCAGTTAATTAATTAACCAAATTAATTAATTCAATCAAGAACTCAATTAATAATCATATAATAGAAATTATAAAATTACATATATATAATTTAAAATCAAGACTTTGGGATTTGAATAATAGACAACCTACCTCAAAATTGACGAAGAACGCTCACTAACGGATGTCCCCAAGTTAAATAGAATCAATCAAGAACATGATGAAGAATGAGGCTTTAGATCTGAATCCTAAATCCATAATTAAACAAATAAATATCTAATAAACCTATATCTAGATCTAGAACCAATAGTGGATAAACATCCCTCTTTTATCTGGGAAGAGGAGAAGGGGAGGGAGAGAGATATCTAAATGGGGAGAAATCACTACACGTGGAGGTACCGATCATCAGGAATCCGGAATAGCATGTGAGTAAAACTAAGTAGGCCATAACCAATGGTGTCAAAAATAATATCCATTATATAATATTGTATGCAATTTTATAAATAAATAAGTACAATTCATAAGTAAACAGTTATCACATTATTAATTATTATTTATTTAACAACATAAAATACTTGGGTACCAATGGACACCCAAACCTCAATACCTTCTTTGGCCCATGATGGAGTCTGAACTATCCCCAAGGTATATCATATGTCTGAATTTCATTGTTTCAATTCCTCATCTCAATTCACACATGAATTCCACGATTACCATTCATTGTCTCAATTCACATATGAATGTCATTTTTAATATTCATAATTTTAATTCACACATATGAATTCCATTGTTTTCATTCATCATTTCAAGTCACAGATGAATTCCATTATTACCATTTATCATTTCAAGTCACACATTAATTCTGTTTCTACCACTCATCATTTCAATATCATATATGAATCTCATTGTTACCATTAATCATTTCTATATCACATATGAATTCCATTGTTACCATTCATCATTTCAATATTACGTATACCACAATAAAACATTAATTAACTAACCAATTAATTAATCAAATTCAATGGTTTCGTATTCACATCTTTCCATTAATTAATTCAATAGTTAATTGATCACATCTATCTCGTTAATAATTCAACAATTAGTTTATCACATCAATCCACTTATTTAATTCACAAATTAACTAATCACATCAAAACCATTAATTAATTCATCAATTAATTAATCCCATAAATCCTAAATTTACAATCTCAAATATCCCATAATTAATCCAACAATAAATTATTCAATTCACGGTATCAATATCCCATAATTAATTCTACAATTAATTATTCAATTCAAAATATCAGAATTCCATAATTAATTCAATAGTTAATTATTAAATTCACAATATCAATATCCCATAATTAATTTAATAATTAATTATTAAATTCACAATTTCAATATCCTATCATTAATTCAAAAATTAATTATTAAATTCACAATCCCAATATTTCAAATTTCACAATTTCCTCAATTAATTAATTATCCAAATTAATTAATTCAATCAAGAACTTAATTTCTAATCATCTAATAGAAATTATACAATTACATAATTGTAATTTAAAATAAAGAATTTGGGATTTGAATAAAAGACCACCTACCTCAAAACTGATGAAGAACGCTCACCAACAGATATGCCCAAGTTGAACAAAATCAATTAAGAACATAATGAAGAGTGGGTATTTAGATACAAATCCTAAATCCAAAAATTAAATGGATCAAGATCTAAAAAACCTATATCTAGTTCTAGAACCAACAATGGATAAACATCCCTCTTCTATCCGGGAAGAGGAGTGGGAGATAGAGAAATAAAGTGATGTTAATGGGAAGAAATCACATGCCTGTGGAGGTGTAGATCTTCAAGAAGCCCGAGTAGGGTATGAGTACAACTCAGTATGCCACCACCAATAGTGTCTAAATCAATATCCATACTATAATGGTGGACGTATTTGTATAAATAATTAATTACAATTCATAAGTAAATAGTTATCACATTATCAATTATTCTTCATTTAACCATGTAAACCCTCGAGTTCCCATAGACACTCATACCTCAATACCGGTTTCGGCCTATACCGGAGTCTAAAATTCCCCAAGGGATGTTATATGTTTGAATTCCATTATTACTATTCATCATCTCAATTCACACATGAATTCCACTATTACCATTCATTATCTTAATTCACATATGAATGTCATTTTTATTATTCATCATTTCAATTCACACATATGAATTCTATTATTACCCTTCATCATTTCAAGTCACACATGGATGCTATTATTACCATTCATCATTTCAGGTTGCATATGAATGGAATTTTTTACCATTAATCATTTCAATGTCACATATGAATTCAATAGTTATCATTCATTGTTTAAATAGCACATATTAATGTCAATGTTACCATTCAAAATTTCAATATCACATATATCACAATTCAAAATTATTTAATTCACCAATTAATTTATCAAATTCAATAATTTCATATTCACATATTTTCATTAATTAATTCCAAAAATGATCAATAACACCTATCTCTTTATTAATAAAACAATTAGTTTAGCACATCAATCCCATTAATTAATTCACTAATTAAAAATCACATCAAACACATTAATTAATTCATCAATTAATTAATCCCAGCAATCTTATTAATTATCCCAATTCACAATCTCAAATATCCCATAATTAATCCTATAATCAATTATTCAATTCATAATCTCAATATCCCATAATTAATTCAACAATTTATTATTCAATTAAAAATCTCAATATCCCATAATTAAGTCAACAATTAATTATTCAATTCATAATGTCAATATCCCATAATTAATTCAACAATTCATTATTCAATTCATAATCTCAATATCCCATAATTAATTCAATAATTTATTATTCAATTCACAATCTCAATATCCCATAATTAATTAAATAATTAATTATTCAATTCATAATCTCAGTATCCCATAATTAATTCAATAATTAATTATTCAATTCACAATCCCAATATTTCCAATTTTACGATTCCATAAATTAATTAATTAACCAAATTAATTGATTCAATCAAGAACTCAATTGATAATATTCTAATATAAATTCTACAATTACATACATGTAATTTAAAATCAAGACTTTTGGATTTTAATAATAGACCACCAGCCTCAAAATTGATGAACAACACTCGCCAATGGATATCTCCAAGTTGAACAGAATCAATCAAGAACACGATGAAGAATGGGGATTTATATCTAAATCCTAAATCCAAAACTAAATTGATAAAGATATAAAAACCCTAGATCTAGATCTAAAACCAACAACGGATAAACATCCCTATTTTATTTGATAAGAGTAGAAAGATAAAGAGAGATCTAAATGGGAATAAATCCCATACTCATGGAGGTGCGAAACTTCAATCCTTCCATTGATTATCCAAGAACAGAGGTTTGGAATGCTTGTAATCTTTTTGGGAGCCTCCAAAATCATTAAAGATATGTTGGGGTCTAGGTAGGGATGAATAGGGGTTATAATGGGGGACAGATAATTTTTAAAACAAATTTTCTCTCTAATTAAAAACTTGTGCCCATGTTTTTGGGGATAGGAGGATGGTTTTTCAAACCATGTGTCTTAACTGTGTTCCACTTCTTGGGGGTGCATAGTTTCTCCTATTAGGTCATACGGTTTAAAAAACCATGCACTAGTTGTGAAAACCCTCTCTGTGCATAGTTTCACGGTTTTCAGGTCCAAGGCACACAGTTAGGGTAATTCATGTGTTAACCATACACTTCCCTCTTTCTATTATTTTTATCAAATATTCTCCCAAACACACCCCAAGGTAAAACCTAAATGAAAAATACTCAATAAAAGGAAAAATGGTACCTATAAATGATCCCAATACATCTCTAGAAAATTTTGGGGTTTTAAACATATATTTATTTATAGAAATCCATAAAATTTAGTGATAGATTATACATTGTTCATGGACACGGTAGGTGGTACGTACGCATGAATGTTGTTTTTCATTTTCTTATTCGGTTGAAAAAAAAAATAAAACATAATGATATATATTATAATTTCAGAATCTTGGTTATTTCATATATATCACAAATTTTTATTAAACTTGTACTTAATACATTCCATGTAAAGAGTGAGAAAATCACATCGCTTCGAGGGGAGATAGTCTGCCGTACACACGAATGATGTTATCATATTCTCACAAAATGTATAGTATGAAGGTATGTCTGATGAAATAATTCCAAAATAATAATAAAATCATAAATATCATAATATAATATATAAACTATAAATCCATCATTATATCCAACCGTGATAGGTGGTAATGGAAAAACGAACGACATCGGTTCGTGAAGTGGTAATCTGCCATACACACGAATGATGATTTCATAACCTATTTAATGTAAGTGGAGATGGTTATAGTTCATTACCTAACAACATATTATTATATGGAATATACTAAGGTTATTATATAATCATGATATAAAAATAATTTAAGGTGGTGGAGGAAGAAATAAAACAAAAAACCCTCATTGATTAAAGTTAGCTCTTCTTCCAGTAACCTCCTTAGGATTGCACTAAAATCCTTCATAAGATGGATTTATTTCAAAAATATGGCTTCTATAATTATGGGAGGGAATTTAAAAAGTGTTTTTATAAGGTTTTCGTCAAGTCAAATGGAATGAGAGATTTGAATAAGTGAAGGTAGTTAGTGAACTCTTATAATTGAGGAGTGGTATTTTTGTAAATATCCAAAAACATTCACAATTGGGAGGTCAATATTACCACATGTGGATGAAAAATTTGATTAATAATGGATTTTAGGTATGAATTGGTCTATAAAAAACTCCACCACATAAAATAAATACATTTTTTATCAGTTTATTCTTTAGTATTTAAGCTTACTCAATTTTATCCTTGTAATTTTTACAAAGATAACTTGTATCTTTTTATTTACTTAAGTAATTTATCATTAAATAATAAGATTAAAAATAAATTTATTAGATAATTTGGACCTAATGATTATAAATATGAAATAAAATTTATTAAATAAAAATCCTATGTGTGTGGAAAATTAATTTTAATACAAACGGATGTAATGAAAAAAACTTTATGTTAACCATAATCACCGTAATTATTTTTAACTATTTTCACTAATGAATGGGATAAAAAATTAAATTTAAATTATTATATAATATAAATTAATTATATTATAAATATGGAATCCATTTTTCCAAGTTCCATTCATATAAGTGGAATAATTTAAATAAAAAAAATAAAATCAAACACGTAATGAGAATACTAATTTTTAAAGAGGAAATGTTCAAAAGTTTGAAATGTTTTTGTATAAAAATTAAATATTAAATTTATTCTAATGATATAAATTGGATTAATTTATGTGTAATTGAACTAATTATACATTAAAACAACTTTAAAAAATAATTTAACTTTATAAATAACTTAAATGAAAAGTTACTTTTTAATTGGAATTTAGTATTTTTCAATCTTCATCAAAAAATGAAATATTTTAGAAAAATATCAAAAAATCACACTAAGGTAATTTTAACATTATCATTCAAAAAATGAATTTTATTTTATTAAATTAATTTAATAAAATTGGTAAAAAAAATAATTTTAAATTACGTGAGCAATGTGCGACTAAGCCGTATTTTAGAAAAAAAAAAGTTTTTTTAGAAAACATTTGTTTTTCTCTTGAATGATTCTTATTTTCTTTCTAATCAATAGATACCTAAAATTTTTTGTAAAATATATATTTTCACAATTTATTTAATTATATTCATATCCATCATTCCAATGGATATGCGATGTATTAAATGATATTGTTAAAAATATATTGACATTCAGTAAAACCCAGTCGTGCATGTAACACAAGCCCAACTAGATATTCCATGTAACAAAAAGTATAAAAAAATATTAAATTTATTTAAACAAAATATTTCATAAAACTTCATGGTATTACAGCTTCACTCCTTATGATCATGTAAAAACTGATAAGCTTGGTCCTCATGCTCTTAAATGTATCTTTATGGGATATCCCGAGGGTGTGAAAGGTTGTAAAAATTGGGTAGATAAACCTGGTTACCAAAAATTCATTATTAGTAGGTATGTGGTGTTTCATGAGTCATGTTCTCCCAAATACAATTCTATCACACCTAACAGTAGTGATCCTTCCATAGATCAGGATGAAGAAACGGAGTCTCTAACCCAGTTTGAGGCTATTTTCCAACCTCCTCCACTTGATCATCACCCAATGACCTTGGTTGATTCTAGCTCCAGTTCTAATTCATAATTAGAAGCTGAAAATACTACCAATAATTTAAACTATTAATTAACCCAATATAGGGTTAATAGGGTCCTTATACCTCCTACTAGGTTCATTCAATATAATATGGATTCTTTTGATTTTCATGTTTCCCAGGATTTTGTTGATGATGATCTTAAAACCTATAATAAAGACATTAATGATAAAGACTCTAAAAAGTGGTTATTTTCCATGGATTACTTAAGAAAAAATAAAACTTTTCCTATTATAAATAAACCACTCAATGATAAATTAATTGTATACAAGTGTATTTATAAAAGGAAGGTAGATAACACTACTGGAAATAAAATTAAATTAAAATCAAGATTAATTGCTAAGGAATTCCTTCAAATATAAGAAATACACTACTCTAAAATTTTTTTCCCCCATTATTAATAAGTAATAAATAATGCTACTTCTTTCTTTTTTCTACTTATAGTGAACTTCACATTGAATAACTTGATTTAAAAAACGTCTTCCTTTATGATGATTTAAATGAGAAACTTTACATGAAGCCTCATGATAGTTACTCTAGAGAATTAAAATCTAACCAAGTTTTCCTTTTAAATAATCAATTATACGGTTTAAAACAATCCTCGTGAAAATAGTATAAAAATTAGTTCCTTTATGCTTAATAACCATTTTACTAGGATCAAATATGATGCTTTTGTATATTTTAAATCAATTAAAAATAGCATGCTTTATTTGATATTGTATGTTAATGATATGACCATAAGTTATAAAGATATGAAGCTCATCACTACTATTAAATATTAATTAAAATACATGTTTGAAATGAAGGACTTAGGTGCACTAAATAAAATTCTAGGTGTTTAAATAATTAGGGATAGGCCTAGTAAACTGTTATATTTTTTACAGCATGCTTATGTTTTAAAGATTATCAAAAGATATATTTTTAAATATATCAAACCTATTAGTGTACCTTTTGTATATCACTTTAAATTTTCATTAACTCAATCACCTACTACTACTGATGAATTTTGGTTTATGTCTAAAATACCATATTCTAATATAGTTGGCAGCATCATGTATAATAAGATATACATTTGGCCATACATTTCCTTTGAAATCTTCACACTTATAAAATTTATAGCCACTCCATGGAAGCCACATTAACATTACCTCAATTGGTTGTTGTGATATTTATATTTTAGTTCTAATTTATCATTCATTTTCGGTAAAATTGTGGATAATTCTAAATTAATAGTTGTATATGTAGTTGTTAACTATTCAATAAATATTGATACTAGAAAATCATTGTCTGGTTATACTTTCATTGAAAAGAGTTACTTAATTTCCTAGAAATATAACATGTAGTTCATGGTTTCCCTTTCAACCATAGAATCCAAATATATAGCCTTAACTGAGGTTGTTAAATAGGCATTATCTCTTAAAGCATTGTTTGGTGAACTCAATATTTTTAATTCTAATTTTAATGTTTATAGTGATAGTCAATCCACATTACATTTATCCAAGAAGTTAGTATGTCATATGAAATCTAAACACATATATATTAGGTGAAATTTTCTTATAAATATTATAGAATCTAGAACTATGTTTGTCGAAAAGATACACTGTGAAGAAAATATGGGTGATAGTTTTACTAAATTTGTGGTATTGCCTGAATTAAAATATTGCTTTGATAAGATGAATTTGGTTCCAATTCTATAACCTTAAGTGCAACAACATTGCCAATTTCAATTGAAAATTGTGTATATTTTTAAAATTAGGTGTTTCATTTGTTTTTATATTGAAAATTCCTATTTTATTATTCTTCCGTTTGGATTTGATTATTTTACATGCATGCTAAAAAATTGGTTTTATTTTATTATATTCATATACATTTTATGGGACCCATTTTTTGTGTTAGAATACTTCTTATCTTCTTGGTCTAGGCCTTTTGGCATGGAAAGTTTCCTTCACTATCTTGTATTTCTTTCTCTTTTTCATTGTAGTGACCCAAGAGGCTTTATCTCCTAGTCATTGATAGTTGTTGTTTCTCGTGTGATCCATACCATCCATTTGTCTTAGTACTCGAGTGTGTCATTTTATTTTTGTTTCTGTATAGGCCTATGTTACCTGATAGTTGTTTGTGTGGTCTCAAGGAGTAGTGAATGTTAGGGGGATTGATCACCCAAGCACCCCGTTCTTTTTATTCACTCATACCTTTCCACCATCTAGTTTTGGTTCTCCTGTTCATTTTGAAACTCTACCTTCAATGTTTTATTTCTCAGTGCATGTCATCCTCCTAAGTACATCGTCGGTGTACTACTTATGGTGGATCTCCAAAAAAGGTTTATTTCAAATAACAATATGTGTTTCTAATTTTCTAATTGAATAATGACTATTTTCAAACCAGGTGAGTACATATTTGAGCATAATGATTTGCTATGGTTTTGTGATGATGGTAAGAAGATGTTAGGACTACCATACCCATGTGTCTAACACTATAATTTGTTTTACATTCCCACTTATTGATTTGTAGCTTTAGCTTCTTGTATATTCTTTCATTCATTCCTTAAACATGTATACTATAATCTTTTGTTTGCTTTTGATCATTAATAAAATGCATAAGTCGAGTGGTGTTATTATTGTGCACGTAGGCTCCAAAGGGATTGAACCAAGTAAATCCTTGTGTTCTTTAATTCTTTTTAAATCATTGCATCTTGTATGTTTAGATTATGTTGAATTATACTACAATAAATAAAAACCTCAATTCAGTACTTAGGGTTTATGAGTTCTTCTTACCGTTTGTGCACCCTTACCCCTTACAATGATCGAATGCTTGAAAAGTGATCAATGTTCAATGAATGGTCAATTTCTTGTACTATGTGTGTGGTTGATCATCATTCATTTTGAATATTGTATGTGGTGTGTCATTGGCACACGCCTATCATGGGGCATGGTTAAAATAAATATTATTTTCATATTGTAGAACAGTGGATGACTAGAGTCGTCACACTTGAGGAGACTTTTTTTTTGTTTTGAGTGTTTAATGTAAACAATTACAATATTTTTGGGTTTTTTATTAATAAAATGCAATAATGGAAATTATAATTTATACTGACATACAAACTAAACAAAATGACTTAAGAAAAGAAAGCACTTGGTCTTGGGTTCATCCTTGGATTCAATCATCATTCAACTTTATGTGTTTAATTTTAGTTTGATATTCCAAACATGAAATCTCATGTTTGAATTACTATTCTTTATTTATAAATTTTGGAATATAATTGATTACCTAATCACCCTTAATTCAACCTCCTCCTTTAATCAAGGTTGATGACACTCCTTGGTCTAGGTGGTGTCATCTTATGGGACCCATCTCAATTGATTCCATTTCATCCATTGATCATCTCAACTTCATCATATGAATAACTAACCATTGGAAAGAGGGAAAAATGATTTAAATAAAATAATATAAATAAATTGAGTTGTATGTCATTCGTGGGTAGTCATATAATTAGTCATTAGCCTTACCATGCATGTTACTCTAATTTACCACAAACATAAAATTAAACTTTAATGAAAATTTAATAATACCTTGACCTCCCCTCGGGCCAAGCCTCGGGTTCAACCTATCATTTTCGAGAATAAGATATCACAATGGTGGAGTGAATAGAACAAGAGAAGGAGAAATAGAAAAAAAAATAAAGAATAATTAAAAAGAATGGGGATAAGAGGATAAAATAATAAAAGAAAATAGAATTGGGATGAGAGAAGAGGGAGAGAGAGAGATAAATAAAATAAAATAAAATTAAGAAAATAAATTGAATATATAAAATATAAATAATTTTAAACTAATAATATTATTATTATTATTAATTATTATTATTATTATTATTAAGAGAATAATTTTTGAAAAAGGAGATAAGAAAATAATAAAATAAATTTAAAATAAGAATGTGATATAATAATAATAATTTTAATAATAATGTAATAATAATAATATTAATATTAATACTAACAATAATAATAGTTAAAATAAGAAAATTAAAAAGAATAAGATGAGAAAATGGAACAAAAATTAAGGAAAATGCATGAATTTATTTATTTATAACTAAATTAAAATTAAAATTTAAAAATGAAAACTAAAAAAATAAATAAGAGAAAAAATAAGAAGAATAAGAAGAAGAATAGGGGAGAAGATAAGAGAATGACAGCGGCATCCTTGGAGATCTCCTTGGTTGTGTTGACTGATGGTATGAGATCGTGGCAAGGCTCCTTTATATAGGCAAGGGGTAGTGGATTGTCCTTAATGGAATTAAAGGATCCCTCAAATCATGGAGGAAGTCCTGGGGAATTTAAATCACCCCAAGACCCATGGTGAGTAAATATTTCTCATGGAATGAATACAAATTTAAATATCCAGATGGAATGGAGTTAATTATTATTCATCATGAAATAATTCACACAAGCATCCTCAATGAGGTGGCAGTGGTGAGTAGGTGGCCAATGGGAGAGCAGTGGTGGATGATGGATATCGAGCAATGGAGGAGAATGAGGTTCATCGTGGGTTGTTCCACATGGAAGACGGCAGTAATGGAGGTGGCCAAGCTATAGAGAATGGTGGGTCATCAATGACTACATGCATGTAGCGGCGCTCGATGGAGGCGAAGAGCGGAGAGGTGAAGTAGCACTGTTGAGGAGCAGTACCAAGCATGGTGATCCATGGTGGCATAGAGGTGTATTAATGGAGTCTTGAGCAGTAGTTCTCAATAGTTCATGGTTGTGGTGGTGGTGGTTTTCATGGTAGTAAGAGGTGGCGAGCAGTGAACTACGGTGTGTGCTTGGGGTGACATCGATCAGTGGTGCATGCATGGGGTGGCGGCAAGCGGCAAACCATGGTGCATTCATAGGGTGGAGGTAAGCAGTGAGGGGTGGTTCATGCATGGGGTAGTGGTGAGTGGTGAGCCGCGGTGCATGCATGGGGTGGTGGCGAGCGGCGGTGCATGCATGGGGGCGGTGAGTGGTGGTGCATGCATGGTGTGGCGGAGAGCATCGAGTGGTGGTGCATACATGGGGTGGTGGTGAGTGGTTAGTGGTGGAGCATGCATGGGGTGATGGTTAGCAGTGAGCGGCAGTGCATGCATGGGGTGGAGGGTCTGCCTACTGGCTTATTTTTTACATAAAAGTTGATAAAAATTTATAAAAAACCAAAACTATAATCAATATGTCATCAAAATTTCATAAATAATTTACAAATATAAAACCAACATTCTTTTACTCTTATTAAAATAATTTTTATTCCTATCATCATAAATTCACACATTTAATTAAAACATTGAAATTCAAAGGTTTTAACATTTAAAATCACCCAAAATGATTGAAATTTGAATAAAAACTCACACATTATTTTCATCTGTTAATTACCCCCATACTTAAATCATTCTTGTCCTCAAGTATAAAATCTCAACATAGAAGACCAAGGTCACCAATGTTACAAATATTCAAATTTCAAAGTAATAAAATCAAATAATCATCAATGTCAAATCAAATTTCCAAAATTCCACATAAAATATCAATTCAATTTCTCATTTTTGAATGAAATAACCAATCTATGTATTTTACTTTTACCTTATGAAAAATAATGGAACTTATCCTCTAATTCATTCAAGTTCCTCAATTCATTATTATTAAACATTTCAAATCATGATCTACCTTACTTTTGAATCTTTTCTATCATCACTCATGATACTATTAAAGTAGAGTTATGCTCATATCATGGAACATGCTCATTATCCATAGGTTTTTAAATGAACTATTTTCTCCACTTTGTAAAGAAAAAAAAGTATATAAAATCATGAGAACTTTTAATTCAGGTTTAAATGTCTTTGAGGCTTAAGGTTGGTAGAAATTGATGTTAAAATATAATGATTAATGAGGAGGTTTATCTCTTAAGTACAATGCATGATATAAAAAAGTGACATGAAATTATCCCCCTTCAATTTATAACAACTCCTAACTTCCCCAAAACTCAAAGTAAAGATCATGATCAATTTAAGCATAATTAATGATTTGTTCCCTCTATTGAAATTTGTTTTCTACTTTTGTCACGAACCAGCCCGGGTCGACCCTGAACCGGTCACCCGAGCCGGTCCACGGCAAGGCCCGAGGGGCGTTCCCGATCCCCACGGGCTGGCAACAAGTGCTGGGCATTGAAACATTGATCGTTGGGAACGATTTCAGCCCAAACTAAAAACAGGATCGAATGAACGAATATAAACTAAACAAACAAACAGACACTAAATACACAAACAAAACTAAACCACGACATACCTCCATGTGACCTCGCGGGTCACCACCCAACTACAACCAACGTCGCTCCCACACTGAGCGACTCAAGCAGGAGAACCTGAACAAAAGGAACCTGCAACTGAAGAGGTAAAAGATAGGCGTGAGCACAAAAGTACTCAGTAGGTGAGCCCCACAACAAATCCCAATGCACTGCCAGTAAATAAAGAATCTACCTATTCCAGGTTTGAACTACAATGTATAAAAGTATGCTTTTACAATGTTTCACTTGAAAAACTAAACACAAGCCATCACCCTTATTCCTTTTTAAAAGTTGAATTTCTTTTCATTGATTCTAAATTCGTTCTGAACGATAAAGAAGTGTTACACTTTCAGTTTTACTATACAAGAGAAAAACGCATTTTTATTTGAAAACCATTTTCGCAAAGCAACCAGTACAAGCGGTAAAGAAGAACTGAAAGTAATCAAGCAGGAAGGAAAGCAAGTGCAAGTAGAAGTAAACAGGCAAAGAAAAACCAAGTGCAAGTAAGAATAAACCAGAAGTTATCAGCAATAACCATGGGCACACACGCACGCACTCACACACACATACTCACACACGCACACACTCACACCCAAGTGGTCCCCCGTATGCCGACGGAAGGCACCACGCCAGAGATGGTAGAGCACTATGGGTAAAACCCCTAAGGTTCATCTAGCTCGCGTGGGACCCTAGAACCTCGTGTCTCGGTGAAACGTGGCTTAGAAGGCCACGACCCTCAGAAAACGTGGCTTAGAAGGCCACGACCCTCAGAACACGTGGCTTAGAAGGCCACGGCCCTCAGATGTCATATGTTTAGTTAGTGTTGCAAACGTCAATCCAGCTAAGTGAAACAGGGACGACACCCATCCGGCTCACTAGCGCACTAGTTCTAGTCCGCCCACCTAGATACCCAGGGTTTCCCCGTGTGCTCAAACAAGTTTCACATTCACATAGTATGTTTCTTCCTCATATCGCAGGCCAAACAAGATATTGCACACAAAAGTCACCATTTCCACACCCAAACAAGATTTCAAAACTCACGCACACCAAAAATACCTTTCTAGAAATATAAATGTCATTACCAAATCATTTCGCAAAAACCCCTTTTTGGAAACACTCAAACAAGAACATAAACAACTTTCACAACCCAGAAAGCATTATTTTTAATAACACAACAAGGGAAAACATCTTTCGTCAACCAAGAACCAAACGTAAAGTTTCCAAAAACAATTTCAAAAGGTCACACGACGTTTTCTCTAATCAAGGCTATAAGAGAACACCATTTTCCATAAACAGTACATTTACTAATTTACACACGCCAAAAACATTTCAAAACCCAAATCAACATGTCTTTCATTACTCATGAAGAACCATTTAGCGACATTACTATGAAATCCCACAATTGAAACCAAGAAAACACTTTTAATGAAATGCTGGAATTAAACAGTTTGCATTATCAGCAAATCACCACACTATAAAAACTACTTAATATTATTTTCTTAAATTTACTGAAATTTAATAAAAGGACAAGGAATAAATAAATTCTTAATTTAGAGGCAAGTGCATAGGGAGACCTACCTCAAGACGCAGCTCGGAACGAAACGACACGGCGCAAGACGGCAGAACCTCGAAAACAAGGCGCGGCGATGGCGCTTTCTCGGAAACGCCCTGCGCGGGTCCTAAAGTCTTAAACCTACCAAAAACAAATATAAATTGATGAAGAAAACCCCTAACAAAGCACAAGTAGATGCCAGAGTAATAATAATAAGAAAATAATAATATTAGTAATAATTTTATAATGATAATAATAGCATAACCATAATAATAACAATATCATTAACAAGATAATAACTTAATAATATTAACTTGAAAATAATGAAAATAATAATAATCTTAATCTTAATAATATATTAATAATAATAATATAATAATAATAATAACATACTTTAGTAACAAGAATGATATAAAAAATAATAATTTAATAAGTATATTAATAATATAACAATAATAACAATAATGATAAAAATAATAAGAATAGAATAATATCAACATAATAATAATATAATCACAATAATAATAATATAATGGTAATAATAATATAATCACAATAATAATAATATTAATATTAATAATATGATAGTAATAATAATAATAATAATAATAATAATAATAATAATAATGTAGAATTAATAGCAATAACAAAATAATAATTTTAATAATGATGTAATAATATTAATAATAATATTAACATAATAATAACAATAATATTGATAGTATAATATTAATTGTAACATAATAATAATAATTATAATAAAATGAAACAAACAAGAATAACAAATAATAAAAAATAAAAAAAAAGACTCACGCAGGGGGGAAAGGGTCGGCGACGGGAGGAGCAGGCGGGGCATCGGGGTCCGGGGTGCTGCGCGAGGGAAGGCCGGGCAACGGGGGGGGTCGGACGGCGGCGCAGGGAGGAGGGTGCAGGGCTCGGGACGTCCTGACTTCGGCGGCTGGTGTGCGGGACGGCGGAGGCTGCAGGGCGCGGTCGGTGAGCAGGGGAGAGGAGCGAGAGCCGGAGGCGGGGTCAGGGTGGTGTCACCGCCGGGGGAAGAGGAGGCCGGTAGAGCCGGGTCGGCGACGGGGATAGGGGAAGAGCAGGGGCGGAGCAGCCGGGCGCGGCGGCTTGGTGCGGTGGGATGGAGATCGGCGGGCCGGCGGAGGTCGCAGGAGCGGTGCGAGCAGGGAGTCGGACAGGGGGAGGGGAGCGGCGGACGAAGGGTGCAGCGAGCGGCGCTGCGGGTGCGGGAGGCGACGGGAGGCCGGCAGGAGGAGGAGGTCGCGCGGCGGCGCTCGTGGAGGAGAAGGGAAGGAGGGGGTGTTGCGGATCGGCGAGGTGCAGGGGAAGAGGAGCGGCCGGGCGCGGCGGCTGGGTCGGCACAGCGGCGGAAAGCCGGGACGAGGGGAGGCCGGAACGGAGAGCTGCGGCGGCGGAGGTCGGGAGCCGGTCGAAGGGGAGGCAGGACGTCGGCTCGTGGGGGTTTGCAGCGCGGCGCGAGGCAGGAGGCAGGAGCTGGGGAGTGGGAGGGCCGTCGTGCGGGAGCAAGGGAGCGGCCAGGCCCGGGGTTCGCGCAGAGGGGGAGCGCCGCGGGTAGGAGGAGAGGGGAAAGGGTGCGAGGCGGTGAAGGGGGATGAGGGCGGAGGCGGCCTGGAGCAGGAGGGGGAAAGTGGCGGCTACGGGGTAAGGGTAGGGTTAGGTCTAGGGTAGGTTTTAAAAAAATATATATATATACATGTATGATAAAAATAATAATATTAATAATTATAATAAAACATTATAATAACAATAACAAAAAGTATAATTATAATCAAACCAATTAATAATAATAAAATTTATCATAGAAATAATAATAGAACTTATATTAATAATAATAATAAAACTTTATAAAGATAATAATAATTATAAAATTTACAATAATAATAATAATAACAAACTTAATAACTAAAATAATAATGATAATAAAAAAAATAATTTAACAATCCTAATTATATTAACTATGAACATAAAGTAGAAGTTAAAATTTAACCACCGGGCGAACATGTGGTCACCCGGGCCGAACGCACGATCACCGCTAGCGATGCGATGATCGCGCACCGGTGCGAAACCATCAATCACAATTAATCTACGAAAAATTTAAACCGGGTCCAAGAAAAGAGAAAAATTATGGACGTCCGCGGTCGGGGTGTGAAAATTCTCCCCACCACAGACACTTTCTGCCCCCAGAAAGTCACCAGGTCACAAGTCAGCCAAAAACCAAGTCTATGCCCAGACAAAACTAAAGGAACTGAAGAAACTGAGGTTCTCGGGGATGACCTTACTCTACACAGGTCACACCCGACCGATTCAAGAGAAAACCGGGGTCCGAGATTGAGGGGAGAACACGAAGGGGTTCTCCCCACCACAAGAACTTAACTAATGCTGAAAAGAAGACCATTTAAAAAGAAAACCCCGGGAAGGGGGGGGGGGGTCGACGTGGGGACTCCCAACCAATTCAAACCAACTCTTATAACACGATTACTACAACACCCCTGTCGAAACCTTGAACCCTCGACCAGAATCAACCACCTTCAACACTAGGGGGAAAACCCATGGAAAACATTTAACCAACATCAGATTGGAGACATGATCCATTGAAGTCCATAAAACATAACCACATCGACAACATAACTAAAACAAGGACAACCCACACGAGAGTCAAACACACTTTTAAGAAGGACACACGATTTAGAATATTACATTCCCACGACAAATCCGCTTAGATTTATCATCGAACAAGTCCACCATCACTTTATAGAAAAACAACGCATTTACAACGTTGTTGGGACCTCAATAGCAGGGAAACAAACATGAGAAGGTTTTTAATTGATCCACCGTCCATACGGAATACAGAACTTGGACCAAGGCTTCACAACCCTGGGAACTCCTGACTGTGCGCGAGCTTCACCCTGAGACTTGTAGCTGGGGCTCTGATGGCTGAAGCATCTTCTGCCTCACAGTCAGGTACTGACGTTCTCCCATCACGGCGTCCTCTTCAAGCGACGCTTCTTGCAAAACTTCTCCAGATGACCCAGACAACCGCATCGATGACACGTCTTCGGAGGGTTGCAACAAGACGGCTTTAAATGCCCAAAACGACCACACTGAAAGCATACTATCGAACGATCTAATGAACTGGAAGCTGGGACCAGAGGGGATAACTCATTAGGAACAGGTATCCCTGGCGCCATTTTCCTCACCAGGGGGGGGGGGACTCTTACGAACAACAACAGGGGACGCTGAAGTATTAACCACCCGCATACTAGAAACTAACTCAGCCAAGAAAGCTTCCTCCGCGAGCTTCTCGAAACAAGGGTCTTTGGAAGGGAGGACTCGCTCCTTGATCTCTGGACGAAGACCCCCAGTGAAAAGAGAGGCCTTCATGAGCTCATGCGACGCTATCTCTGGAGAAAAGGAAATCAGTTCCTTGAAATGGTCAACATATGCCCTCACCGTCCGTCGACCTTGTTGAATATGCACAAGCTCCTTCCTTTCTCCAGCTTCACTTCCTCAGGTGCAAACCATTGGATGAAAATTGTTTTAAAGACATCCCACATCATTTCACCTTGCGTTGACGGTGGGGTAACCATCTTCCACTGGTCCAGAGCTGGACCCTCAAACAACTCCATAATTGCACGGACCTTAACACTATCGGGAGTTCCCAATATTCTAAAGACACGTTCCACTTCCTCGAGCCATTTCACTGCCTCTAACGGACCCTGATCACCATGGAGAATAGGCAAAGTCTGAAGAGGACCAAAAACTGGGCATGACATATCTGAATCCTTAGAGACCTTTCTGGGCGGCATTTCCTGAGCGATATATAAAACTCAAAGCCAAAACCAACATCAAATCGAAGCAACATCAATAAAAGCGTCTTCATCAAAACCAGTCAACATAAGGACCAAACAAATACGAACACAATCCAAAATAAAATCTCCTTTTCAAAATCCCCTTTTTATTTTAGATTTCAAAACCACCTTTTCTCAAGATCACTTTCCAAAAACCAATCCACTTTCAAACCAAAACTTTCCAAAACCATTTCCATTTAAAACCAATTTAGAAAACAAAGTCAAGCCCTTAACTTCAAATACGCCCCCAGGTAATCTCATGAACCGTTGCACATGTCTTCATCCACATTCCATTCATACGTGCATCAACACACACTTTACATGCATTCTCACACATGTGCAAACGTTCATAAAGAGGAACCGAGGTTTCAACCCAAATCATTCTTATCCAATTCCAAGAAAGCAACAAATTTCCAAAACAAGAGATTTCAGTTTTAAAACCCATTTCATATATTTAAAGTCCTTTAAAAGAAACCAGTCAAATTTTCAAAAACCCTTTTTCATTTCCAACTACGCACTCACACAGACCAAAACGGAAACAACATCCAAATTTGCATCAATCACTGAAATGAGGGACTAGTAGTCACACTCAACCTGGCGACATGGTAGTGGGCCATGTCCCAAGTCAGCGTCGACCACTAGGAGGAATTCAAACCACGTACTCAGACTCCACATGGGTCACTACTCCATGTGAAATCACGACGTAACGTCGGCTTGCCTCCATTATCATCTCTCAATCCAAGACAAACCAGAAAAGACAAGGTCACAATTCCCGAACTACCCCTGGTAACTCGAGGATCAGTGCGGGCAAGAGTTCGCGACGCTCTTCCCGTACTTACCCCTCGAGTTCCGACAGTCCTAATCTCCTTCTACCGGACAACCCAAATAACAAGAACCACCTCTGATACCATTTTGTCACGAACCAGCCCGGGTCGACCCTGAACCGGTCACCCGAGCCGGTCCGCGGCAAGGCCCGAGGGGCGTTCCCGATCCCCACGGGCTGGCAACAAGTGCCGGGCATTGAAACATTGATCGTTGGGAACGATTTCAGCCCAAACTAAAAACAGGATCGAATGAACGAATATAAACTAAACAAACAAACAGACACTAAAGACACAAACAAAACTAAACCACGACATACCTCCATGTGACCTCGCGGGTCACCACCCAACTACAACCAACGTCGCTCCCACACTGAGCGACTCAAGCAGGAGAACCTGAACAAAAGGAACCTGCAACTAAAGAGGTAAAAGATAGGCGTGAGCACAAAAGTACTCAGTAGGTGAGCCCCACAACAAATCCCAATGCACTGCCAGTAAATAAAGAATCTACATATTCCAGGTTTGAACTACAATGTATAAAAGTATGCTTTTACAATGTTTCACTTGAAAAACTAAACACAAGCCATCACCCTTATTCCTTTTTAAAAGTTGAATTTCTTTTCATTGATTCTAAATTCGTTCTGAACGATAAAGAAGTGTTACACTTTCAGTTTTACTATACAAGAGAAAAACGCATTTTTATTTGAAAACCATTTTCGCAAAGCAACCAGTACAAGCGGTAAAGAAGAACTGAAAGTAATCAAGCAGGAAGGAAAGCAAGTGCAAGTAGAAGTAAACAGGCAAAGAAAAACCAAGTGCAAGTAAGAATAAACCAGAAGTTATCAGCAATAACCATGGGCACACACGCACGCACTCACACACACATACTCACACACGCACACACTCACACCCAAGTGGTCCCCCGTATGCCGACGGAAGGCACCACGCCAGAGATGGTAGAGCACTATGGGTAAAACCCCTAAGGTTCATCTAGCTCGCGTGGGACCCTAGAACTTCGTGTCTCGGTGAAACGTGGCTTAGAAGGCCACGACCCTCAGAAAACGTGGCTTAGAAGGCCACGACCCTCAGAACACGTGGCTTAGAAGGCCACGACCCTCAGATATCATATGTTTAGTTAGTGTTGCAAACGTCAATCCAGCTAAGTGAAACAGGGACGACACCCATCCGGCTCACTAGCGCACTAGTTCTAGTCCGCCCACCTAGATACCCAGGGTTTCCCCGTGTGCTCAAACAAGTTTCACATTCACATAGTATGTTTCTTCCTCATATCGCAGGCCAAACAAGATATTGCACACAAAAGTCACCATTTCCACACCCAAACAAGATTTCAAAACTCACGCACGCCAAAAATACCTTTCTAGAAATATAAATGTCATTACCAAATCATTTCGCAAAAACCCCTTTTTGGAAACACTCAAACAAGAACATAAACAACTTTCACAACCCAAAAAGCATTATTTTTAATAACACAACAAGGGAAAACATCTTTCGTCAACCAAGAACCAAACGTAAAGTTTCCAAAAACAATTTCAAAAGGTCACATGACGTTTTCTCTAATCAAGGCTATAAGAGAACACCATTTTCCATAAACAGTACATTTACTAATTTACACACGCCAAAAACATTTCAAAACCCAAATCAACATGTCTTTCATTACTCAGGAAGAACCATTTAGCGACATTACTATGAAATCCCACAATTGAAACCAAGAAAACACTTTTAATGAAATGCTGGAATTAAACAGTTTGCATTATCAGCAAATCACCACACTATAAAAACTACTTAATATTATTTTCTTAAATTTACTGAAATTTAATAAAAGGACAAGGAATAAATAAATTCTTAATTTAGAGGCAAGTGCATAGGGAGACCTACCTCAAGACGCAGCTCGGAACGAAACGACACGGCGCAAGACGGCAGAACCTCGAAAACAAGGCGCGGCGATGGCGCTTTCTCGGAAACGCCCTGCGCGGGTCCTAAAGTCTTAAACCTACCAAAAACAAATATAAATTGATGAAGAAAACCCCTAACAAAGCACAAGTAGATGCCAGAGTAATAATAATAAGAAAATAATAATATTAGTAATAATTTTATAATGATAATAATAGCATAACCATAATAATAACAATATCATTAACAAGATAATAACTTAATAATATTAACTTGAAAATAATGAAAATAATAATAATCTTAATCTTAATAATATATTAATAATAATAATATAATAATAATAATAACATACTTTAGTAACAAGAATGATATAAAAAATAATAATTTAATAAGTATATTAATAATATAACAATAATAACAATAATGATAAAAATAATAAGAATAGAATAATATCAACATAATAATAATATAATCACAATAATAATAATATAATGGTAATAATAATATAATCACAATAATAATAATATTAATATTAATAATATGATAGTAATAATAATAATAATAATAATAATAATAATGTAGAATTAATAACAATAACAAAATAATAATTTTAATAATGATGTAATAATATTAATAATAATATTAACATAATAATAACAATAATATTGATAGTATAATATTAATTGTAACATAATAATAATAATTATAATAAAATGAAACAAACAAGAATAACAAATAATAAAAAATAAAAAAAAGACTCACGCAGGGGGGAAAGGGTCGGCGACGGGAGGAGCAGGCGGGGCATCGGGGTCCGGGGTGCTGCGCGAGGGAAGGCCGGGCAACGGGGGGGGGTCGGACGGCGGCGCAGGGAGGAGGGTGCAGGGCTCGGGACGTCCTGACTTCGGCGGCTGGTGTGCGGGACGGCGGAGGCTGCAGGGCGCGGTCGGTGAGCAGGGGAGAGGAGCGAGAGCCGGAGGCGGGGTCAGGGTGGTGTCACCGCCGGGGGAAGAGGAGGCCGGCAGAGCCGGGTCGGCGACGGGGATAGGGGAAGAGCAGGGGCGGAGCAGCCGGGTGCGGCGGCTTGGTGCGGTGGGATGGAGATCGGCGGGCCGGCGGAGGTCGCAGGAGCGGTGCGAGCAGGGAGTCGGACAGGGGGAGGGGAGCGGCGGACGAAGGGTGCAGCGAGCGGCGCTGCGGGTGCGGGAGGCGACGGGAGGCCGGCAGGAGGAGGAGGTCGCGCGGCGGCGCTCGTGGAGGAGAAGGGAAGGAGGGGGTGCTACGGATCGGCGAGGTGCAGGGGAAGAGGAGCGGCCGGGCGCGGCGGCTGGGTCGGCACAGCGGCGGAAAGCCGGGACGAGGGGAGGCCGGAACGGAGAGCTGCGGCGGCGAAGGTCGGGAGCCGGTCGAAGGGGAGGCAGGACGTCGGCTCGTGGGGGTTTGCAGCGCGGCGCGAGGCAGGAGGCAGGAGCTGGGGAGTGGGAGGGCCGTCGTGCGGGAGCAAGGGAGCGGCCAGGCCCGGGGTTCGCGCAGAGGGGGAGCGCCGCGGGTAGGAGGAGAGGGGAAAGGGTGCGAGGCGGTGAAGGGGGATGAGGGCGGAGGCGGCCTGGAGCAGGAGGGGGAAAGTGGCGGCTACGGGGTAAGGGTAGGGTTAGGTCTAGGGTAGGTTTTAAAAAAAAAATATATATATACATGTATGATAAAAATAATAATATTAATAATTATAATAAAACATTATAATAACAATAACAAAAAGTATAATTATAATCAAACCAATTAATAATAATAAAATTTATCATAGAAATAATAATAGAACTTATATTAATAATAATAATAAAACTTTATAAAGATAATAATAATTATAAAATTTACAATAATAATAATAATAACAAACTTAATAACTAAAATAATAATGATAATAAAAAAAATAATTTAACAATCCTAATTATATTAACTATGAACATGAAGTAGAAGTTAAAATTTAACCACCGGGCGAACATGTGGTCACCCGGGCCGAACGCACGATCACCGCTAGCGATGCGATGATCGCGCACCGGTGCGAAACCATCAATCACAATTAATCTACGAAAAATTTAAACCGGGTCCAAGAAAAGAGAAAAATTATGGACGTCCGCGGTCGGGGTGTGACAACTTTTATAGATTTTTTCTTTTTCAAATAACCTTTTCATTTTTTAGAAGGTTATGATTAGAATAAACCTCACATCCACCACCTAACTATATATAATAAAAATAATAGGTCTATATATCATAAAATTAAGTTTAGATAATCGATGGATGAAATATAATTGATTAAGTTAGGTCCTGGAAGATGAAAGCTCCTAGAAAAATGAGTGTCATCAACCTTGATTAAATGAGGAGGTGGAATTAAGGGTTCTTAGACATTCAAAGATTTTCTATAATTTTAAAAAAAAATAACAATAATTCAAACATAAGATTTCATGTTTGGATTATCAAACTAAAATCAAACACATAAAGGAGAATGATGATTATTTCCAAGGATAAACCCATGACCAATTTCTTTCTTTCGTTAACTCATTCAGTTTAATTTTCATGTTAGTATAATTATAATTTCCATTATTACATTTCACTAATAAAAAACCCAAAAATATTGTAATTTTTTTCATTAAACACTCAAAACAACATGAATAAGAATTCATGTTTAGATTATCAAACTGAATTCAAACACATAAAGGATAATGATGATTGAATCCAATGATGAACCCAACACTATTTGAATTCTTTCCTTAACTCATTCTATCTATTTTTCATGTTATTATAATTTATAAATTTTTTTTAGCCTTGGATTCAATCATCATTTTCCTTTATGTGTTTAATTTTAGTTTTATAATCCAAACATAAAATATCGTGTCTGAATTACTATTCTTTATTTAGAAATTGTAGAATATTATTGAATGCCTAAGCACCCTTAATTACACCTCATCCTCTAATCAAGTTTGATGAAACTTTTTGGTTTAGGTGGTTTCATCTTCCAGGAGCCAAATCTATCGATGTTGTTTCATCCATTGATTAGGTCAACTTCATCATATGAAGAACTAACCAATGAAGATAGGGGAAAATGATTAAAATAAAAGAATAGAACTAAATTGGGTTGCATTTCACTGGTGGGAAATCATCTAATCAGAGACATTCATCTCACCACTCATGTTACTCAAATTTACCACAAACAAAAAATTATGCTTTAAGGAAAATTTGATAATACCTTTACTACACCCCAAGACAATACTTGGGGTCAGCCTCTCATTTCCTAGATAAAGATATCACGATGGTGGAGTGGATGGAAGAAGAGAAGGAGAAATAGAATAAAATAAAAAACAATAATTAAAAATAATGGGGATGAGAAGATAAAAGAATAAAAGAAAATATAATTGGTATGATAAAAGAGAGAATGATAGAGAGGGATAGAGAAATAAAATAAAAAGAAAATAAGAAAATAAATTAAATATATAAAATATAAATAATTTTAAAATAATAATATTGTTATTATTATTATTAATTATTATTATTATTAAGAGAATAATTTTTAAAAAAGAGATAAGAAAATAATAAAATAAACTTAAAATAATAATATGATATAATAATAATTATTATTATAATAATGTAATAATAATATTAAAAATAATAAAAATATTAATATTAGTATTAATATTAATATTAATAATAATTAAAATAAGAAAATTAAAAAGAATAAGACGAGAAGATGGAACAAAATTTAAGGAAAAATGCATGAATTTATTTATTTAAAACTAAATTAAAATAACAATTTAAAAATTAAAACTAAAAAAATTAAATAAAAAAAATAAAAAAAAAAGAATAAGAATAGGGGAGAAGAGAAGATCATGGAAGCATCCTCCTTGGAGATCTCCATTGTAGTGTTGACTGATGGTATGGGATCTAGGAAAGGATTATTTATATGGGCAAGGGGGAGTGGCTCAGCCTTAATGAAATTTAATGATCCCGAAAATCTTTGTAGAGATCTAGGGGAATTTAAATAACCCCAAAACCCGTGGTGAATAAAGATTCCACATGGAACTGAGTTAATCATTATTCAATGTGGAAGAATTCACATAGGCGTCCTCAATGAGGTGTCCACAGTGAGAAGGAATCCACTGGGAGAGCAGCAGTGGCCAGTGGATTTTGAGCAGCGACGGAGAATAGGGTTCCTCATAGGATATTCCATGCGATAGGTGGTGAAAATGGAGGTGGGAAAGCTGTAGAGAATGGTGGGGCATTGGTGACTGCATGCATGCAGCGATGTGTGATGGAGGTGGAGAGCGAAGGTGCGAAGTGTCTCAGGTGAGGGATGGTGCCAGGCATGGTTATTCATGACAATATGGAGGTGTGGAAATATAGGCTCGATCAGCGGCACTCGATAGTGCATGGCCATGGTGGAGGCGGTTTGCATGGAGGCAAAAGGTGACAAGTGGTGAACGGCGGTGCAGTCATGGGGTAGTGGTGAGCGGTGGTGCATGTATGGGGTAGTGGTGAGTGGGTAGTAGTGGTGCATGCATGGGGTGGTAGTGAGTGGTAGGTGTTGGTGCATGCATGGGGAGGCAGCGAGCGGCGATGCATACATGGGGTTGCGGCGAGCGGTCATGCATGCTTGGAGTGACGATGAGCGGTAAACGGCAGTGCATGCATAGGGTAAATCACCATGCCTAGAACCTCCCCTCACCAGCTACCTCCTAGATTCTTCCACCTCTTCGAGGATGCCTGTGTGAATTCTTCTATGCTAAAGAATGATTAACTCGGTTACATTTGGTTATGAAAATTTGCATTCATTTCATATGGAATCTTTATTCACCATGAGTCTTGGGATGATTGAAATTATCTAAGATTTACACCATTATTTGAGGTATATTTTAATGCCATTAAGGCTTAGTCACTCCACATTTTACTATATAAAGGATCCTTTCTAGATCCCATGCCATTAGTTGATAATACCAAGGAGATCTCCAAGGTGGCTGCTACAATTCTCCTCTCTTCTCCCCTATTCTTCTTATTTTATTTTTATTTTTTATTTAATTTAAATATTTTTTTAGTTTTCATTTATTCAAAAGAAATATTATTTTATTAATTCAGAATAGTGGATGACCAGGGTCTTCTCACTTGAGGATCTTTTTATTTGTTTCACTTACTTATTCTAAATCGCCTACTTTATTTCTTTTTTTTTTGAGTGTTTGATGAGAACAATTATAATATTTTTGGGTTTTTTATTAATGAAATATAATAATAATAATTCTAATGTATACTAACATAAAAACTAGACATAATGATTTAAGGAAATAAAACACTTGGTCTTGGGTTTAGCCTTATATTCAATCATCATTATCCTTTATGTGTTTGATTTTAGTTTGATAATAAAAACATGAAATATCATTCTTTTAATCAAGGTTGATGACACTCCTTGGTCTAGGAGGTGTCCTATTCTAGGACCCAGCTCAATAGATGATGTTTCATCCATTGATTATCTCAACTTCATCATATGAATAACTAACCATTTGAGAGATGAAAATGATTTAAATAAAATAATAGAAATAAATTGAGTTTCAAGTCATTGGTGGTCATTCATCTTATGAAAACCCTGCACTTTATTACAAACTTAAACAAGATTTATTACATAAAACATTAATTTTATACAACATAGAATATCGAGAGGTCTAGTGTCTTTGGGTATTAGGAACATTACATAACAACTTAAAGAATATAATTCAATATCTTATTGAAAACTTCCTTTACATGACCACTACATTCTCTCCTACTAAGCATTGCATGGGATAACCTGAGGACATGCATAAGAAAAGGGTGATCTATAAATCTCAGTAAGGGATTAAATAAGGAATAACATGAAGATTAAAATACATGTTAGGTAATATGCATATCAAGGGAGCACAAGAGAAACATGAACATAAAGGCATGATAAATCATCATATTCATTACATGGAAATGTGGCAACAACACTTAACATGGAATTAGCATGAGCAAAGGCTCATTGCACGTAGAGCATGAGTAAAAAATAATTGTACATGAACCATGAGTAAACCCTCATTGCACTTGAATTATCATGAGTCAACACTCATGACATATCGTGCTACTATACTTTACCCAATGCATTGGAGCGCTATCAGGGATCACCCTTCTAAAACATTTCATTTCATGCATAAGTGGGTCACATGGATCATACAACCTTGAATAAATCATCATAATTTATTCCAAGATAAAGGTATGTGGAATAAATACATTAATCTTTATAATAAATATGTAAGTGTTCATAAAGTTGAATACCCTTGATAGAGAAATGGGCATGGTATTCACTACACAATGACATTGGCTTGGAAAATCGTAGTGCAATTTCAGCAGCATAACAGCAAGAGATAAGAACTCATAAAAATGGTTGATGAGAGATAAAGGGTTGTATCATCATATTTACATGAAATTTACAGTAAGGTGGTCATATAGATACATGTACCAACAAATTTAATGAAATTTAGATGCATAATACCAAAGAATTACTTAGATGTAAATGAGGAGAGAGAAATCCATCACGGAATTTTGGCATGATAACAGGTGTACATGGGAGGCATTAATAAGAGAGAAAGGGGTCTCCCATCATCCAAACATAAATAGGGCAGTATTGGTGAGGTGATAAATCATACCCCAACATTTTTAATTGAAAACAAAATGACATAACAACTTGATGAAAATTGGACAAAAATGAGAAAGGAAGCAATTTCTTACTTGGAAGTGTGTTCCCAAAGGCTTGGGAGGGGCTTGAGAGAGACTTATTGGGATCTTGGGCACATTGGGAGGATTTTAGAGAGTTGAGGGCAGGGTTTTTTCAAACTCTAAAGGCTTTGAGTGAAGAGGAAGTGGGATCTCGGGTGGGTTTATATAGGAAAGGAGAAGGAATTCTTTATTATTTAGGTTTGGGATACCTCACATTAAACTAATCAAAACCACAAACCATCCCATGGTTTTTGCCCATGGTTTTTTCAAAATGAGATTAGAAAAAAATATTTTATAAGACCAATTGCCTAACTTCTTAAAATAATAGGTTTTCTTATGTAGAGGTGAGTCACACTCTCAAGGAAAACAATTTAAAAAGACAAAATGTTTTATAAGCCTTGAAGGATCCATGAAAGATTTGTAAAATAAATCAAACAAACACAAAATCACATTATTTTAATGGTAAAACATATATTGGCCGAACATAATATTTTTAGTATTTTATTACATCACTATTGGGTCATTATGATGTCATAAAACACATTATATATTTAAACGGTATTTAATTTTTACCCAAAAATTCGAGTGTCTCAGAAAATTATAAAAAATTCACCATTGATTAATTTTGATATCCTGATTCCAAAAATAATATTAATTTTATCTAAATAATTTTCTAAATATGTTAATTTTTACTTTTAAAATAAAAACCAACATTTATCAAAAATTTATGGGTTTTGACAAAAACAGCTTTCAAGCCTTCATAAAAATTAAAATTGTATTCGTAAAATTATACGATCATTTATATTTAATAAAAATTAATTTAATAATAAAAATATTGTTTAAAATATTATTTAATTAAAAAATACATTAATTCATAAAAATATATTTCTTAGTTGAATATTAACTAAAAATACTATTTCTGCTTTAAAAACTATTTACAAAGTAACAATAATAAAAAGAATTTATATTATCTATAGTAGAATAATGTACATAATTATAGTACTACGGTCTTGTTACATAACCCCTTAAAACACCCACATAAGACCTTCGGTTAAGGTGTGCGATGGTGACAGGCTTTTGGGGTGGCTCAGATAACATCGCGTGAGTGGTAATCTCTATCAACTTCTACTTCTCCTTTAGGCGGTTCTGCTCAAGCTTAATGTATTCAAGCTAAGATTGGTCTTGGTAAAGAGTGAATCCCAATTATACCACCTCCTTTACGAGCTCAAAAAAATGGGCTTCGTATGGGGCAAGTCTACCGGATGAGGCCATTGCTTCCTTTATTTGAGTAAATTGGATTTGTTAAAGCCCTATATTTATACTAATCATGCGATCACTGTTAAATGGATATATTAGAAACGGTCACAATTTTTAACAGTATTTTAAAATCCAAAACATAAAACCAAATAATTCCATAAATTTTACATAACCATAAGAAGACATTTGAAAAGACCAAGAGGAATTTTCATTAATGAATTTTTGGGTCGTTACAATCTTCCCCCTTAAGAAATTTTTTCCTTGAAATTTACTTTTCCCACACTAAAATAGATGAGGGTAACTCTACTTCATCACTTACTATGATTCCCACATTGCTTCTTTAAACTTGTGGTTTCGCCATAACACCTTCATGAGGGGCATTGTCTTATTTCATAGCACTTTTTACCTATGATCTAAGATCTTCACTGGTTTCTCCTCATAAGAAATATCATCCTCAAACTGTACTACCTCTGAAGAGAGTACATGTGAAGGGTATAGTATGTACTTCCTTAAGAGGGATACATGAAAGACATCAAGTACTCTGGCCATGGTAGGTGGAAGTGCTAGTCGATAGGCCATAGCCCTAACACGATCAAAAATCTCTAAGGGGCCGATGTACCAAGGACTTAATTTCCCTTTATTTCCAAAACCTCATGACCTTATTCCATAAAGATATGAATAGAAATACCATGTCTCCAATTTTAAACTCAAGGTCTTGTCTATGGTTATCCGCATAACTCTTCTGTCGACTTTAGGGTGCCTTAATATGCAGATGAATGGTTTTCACCTTCTGCACCATTTCTTCGACCATTTCAGGTCCTAGCAGCTTATGCTCACCGAATTCATCACAACATGTCAGTTTTCTACACCTTATCCCATACAAGTCTTCATAAGGTACCATTCGGATGCTTGAGTGGAAACTGTTATTATAGAAGAATTTAACCAGAGGAATATGTTGATCCCATACTCCTTTAAAGTCCATTGAACATGATCTTAATATATATTCTAGTGTCTGAATAGTTTTCTTAGATTGTCCATCAGTTTGAGGGTGAGTCGTACTGAAGTTCAGTTCAGTTTCTAGAGCATGTTTAAGACTCTTCCAAATCATAGAGGTGAATCTTGGATCTCGATAAGATAAAATAGATATTGGTAATCCATTCAGCCTTCCCACTTCCCTAATATATATCTTTTCCAGTTCATCCAATGAGAAATCCTCCCAAATTACAATGAAGTGTTCAGACTTTGTAAGATGATCCACAACAACCTAGATTGCATTATTTCCTTTGGATGTATTCGGAACACTACTGGAATGTGGGTTTTTTCCAACACTTCCATACCAATGGTTTCATAAAACATTTGGTAAATAATAGTTTTACCAATGGTTTCCTAAAACCATTAGTAAATCACCTTCTAAGCACCCTTTACCAATGGTTTAAATAGAACTATTGGTAAAAGGATGGCTTAGGGGACGTTTCACCAACGGTTCTAAGGAATCGTTGGTATAAGTGTGGCCTGAAAATTTTTACCAACGGTTTTTAAAAAAAAGTTGGTAAAAGTTTCCCCAAAATTAACAGCAGCCCCTCCCCTCCCCCATTCGCGATACAGAACCCTAAACCGCATCACTTCCCCCAAATTCCCCCTCTCTCTTGGTGATCTAGGATCTCCTTCGGCTTCCTCTTCCTCCATCTCATCCAAGCTGCTGAATCTCTTGCTGAATCTTCATCCAACCCATCCCAAATTAGGTATTTTCTTAAGTGGTACCTTATTTTTATTGAAATTTATCTAATATTTCAGTTTTTAGTTTTTATTTTGATGTGTATATGTTTTTGTTTCTGTTTTTATTTAACCTATAATTTATTCAATCGAATCCATTAAATTAATTAAATATTTAACCCTCTATTGAAGATGAAGGGATTTTTTCTCCGGAACCATAGAAAAACCTTTTAGTTTTTTTATTTTTCACTTTAATTTATCATATCATTATATTAAAATGTTATATAAATAGACTAGATAGTTATAGATCTCTCAGTGGTCACGTACATGAATTGTATCTTACACATTGTTCGAGATGCCATTGGGTACCCGGATAAACTACATGATTATATGTTTAGATAAGGGGAATCACCATCTTACAGATGCATGACTACTCACATGACATAGGATGGAGCATAAGAGGGTTATGTGCACAATCTTCAACTCAACTAATGTAACATAGGTGCATATTCAATGGCTAAGTTTACTAGTATGGTGTTTCCAACAACATGCTATATAATGAACATAATGAAAATTGAAGAGATTATTAAATGGAACTGTTCCCCCCTTGCTTTCAGGAACATGATTTGACCCATGGGGCGGTGTGGTTCTTATATATTGGGCGGTGACATGTATAGTCACCAGATACAGGTATGTTTTTGTTTAGTTTTTATTTTATTTTCTTTATCGCATTGGCCACTTAGGTATTTTAATTCTTTCTACAGACGGAGGGTAGTGATGCTATCCTGACTAGTTGACATAGATCACTTGTATACTGTAACACCATGAGGTGTGAGTGTGAGGAAACATTGCAAGATAGAGGAGCCTTGGGGTCTTCCATGAGATGGAATTGTTTTTCTAAAACATTGTGTGGGAACATTTCGGGAGTATGTTGGAGTCATGAAATAGCCCCAAGTGTCACCATGAGATAGCATAAATAACCCCAAGTGTCTCCATACATCATATCATCCTCGCATGGGTTGGCCACTCACCCAATCCTATCAAACCTATTATAGTCTATCCTCTCAGTCACATAGTCTAGACTCATCTCTTGGGGATTATCCCATGCCTCAATGCACATCTCATCATCCAACTAGACAAAGAGGATTATTCACCTTATGATTGTCCTAGTCACAAAATCACACCATGTCAAACCCATCTACATTATATTCTCAATAATTTGGTCAAGAACCTCATCAAAATCATGTATTATAACCCATCCCCACTAACCAAGTTCCATACTAATCTAAATCACACCCAGACTCTTGGAATTATAAATCCAATATGTCCAAAAATACCCAATACCCACACTAGCATCTCATCCTTCATCTCTTTAGTTGAACTCTTGAATCATTAAATGGAGTAAAACCTTTCACAATACATTGTATATACTCAGAGGAACCATCCCACTCTAAGAACCTACCAATATTCCAATAAATCCTCATAAGTATTTCCTCATCAAATGCTAGATGTACAATTGCCACACCTATCACTACAAGGCCCAATCCTATTAGGAATATTTTACTTGATCTAAATCCTCATCGTTAGTGACATCAATCACATTAAAGAACAGAAATGTCAACTGAACCCTACATTCCAAGAATTATTCATGTGGATATGCCCCATGGAAATAGGCTAATAACTAAAACCATAAATTATAATGCCAAATACATGCATCATTTTTAAATAAACATCTCAAGTGTAAACATAAAAACCAAGAATAATAATACCTCATCCCTTGTATCTAACAAAACCAAACTAAGTTGAAACTTGGGACAAATTGATTATATACCATTAATAGGATGAGTAATTGTTAATTAATAGGAATGTACTATCTGATAGTATCATTTTGAAACATTGATATGTTTCCCCTTTGCTTGCAGAAACATGATTTGACCCATGGGGTACTGTGGTACTTATATGTTGGGCAGTGACAGGTATAGTCACAGGAGACAGGTATGTTTTAGTTTAGTTTTTATTTTATTTTATTTATCGCATTGGTCACTTAGATCTTTGACTGATTTCTATGGACAAAGGGTAGTTATATTCTATGAAGGGTTCCATAAGGAGTTCAGATTGATTCAGTCCATTGGCTTTGATCCAATGTAAGATTCTATGGTTACTACTTGTCTCACACCTCGTGTATTTGGGGATTTAGTGTTTTTTAATCCATATTATGTTTTTGGTAGGGCGTTGGATTGTTTCGTGTTGGTTTGGGTGGATTTGGTTCTCCGATACCAATCTAGGTAAGGCTTTAATGCCATTGGTTGGTTTCTCACTGGTTATGTAGAGTCCTTAATGTGTTTTAGGGTTCTTAATATCCTTTATGTAGTGCGTTGATCCCTGATCATTGGTTTTGAGTCTCCAAGTCAAGGGAAACTCGCCTGCGTGTGCATAGGTAAGTAAGTATATGTATGTGGGCTCCCCTGTTATGTGTATAGTCACCCATGACAATGATTATGCGCGTATGGGGCTAGGTGTGCCCATGTATATATATATAAATGCATGAGTAGGTGAGTGGATAGTGATATATGAATATAAGCATATGTGCAAGGATCCCCTTGCACATTCTCATGGCCATGCAGGTGTGTGCATAGGGGCTAGGTGTCCTTGCATGTGTGTGAAGGTGCGTATACCCAGTGGAGGAGTAGCAGCTTTTAGTTGAAAAGATCAAAGAGCTGAAGTGGACGGCTTGGTTCCACCTTGAGGTAGAGTCCCTCTCGTATCCTCTTTAATTTAATAATGATTTAAATTGAATTTATCTTCTTTCTTAATTAGGATTAATTATATTGAATTGCATATCTTGAATAATTTTTCTTTAATATAATTGTTTCATTTGATAAATAAAGTCATTTTTTTATAATAAAACCCCTCCAACGGAGGTGTGCTATCTGTGAAAACTCATTGTGATAGTTTAGGGTGTATGATTCTTTTCCGTCATTTCGTTTCCCTTTAGACTTTGCGTCATTGTGCAACTCACTATAACCTTCCTATGGTCCCTTGTTATAACATATTAAATAGTTGACTTGTTCTATCATGTCTGTTGTGACCTTATCTTATGGAGAAACCCATTTCGGGTGTGCCTAGCCTCTTGGCCACCCCTTATGGTGTTTACCCGAGCCTATATATCTAAAAACACTGATGGTGTCATTGTTTAAAACCTTTCAGGCTTATGGTGCTCCCCACCATAAGCTTCGTCTTAACACTGTTTGGGGTGTTTTCCTAGCCTCGATGCACATCTAATTTTTTACATACATGAATTCTCCCATAAGATTTGTGTTGCATCCTGAGATGTTAAAACATACTCAAATTCTATTGTTCTCAAGGTGACTGAACTTTTATTATTAGAGTTCCAAAAATAAATATACCATTGATAAGTAATAAACCTTCATAATTTGACTCTAAATTGGTAGTTTCAACTACCGAGTACCACTTTTAAAAACAATGAATATAAAATATATATCTTTATTATACCACAATCCTAAATCAAGAGTCTATTTTTTATAACATAAGATCAGTTTCTATAATGTAAAGGACAACTACATAGGATTTATTTGGAATCCTGACTAGAAGATGCTACCCCGCTGATGTCGCTGGACCGGGCCAACACGATGCGGTCACGCCGCGGTCACGCCGCGGTCACGCCGCGACTAGGCCGCGGCCACGCCGCGGTCACGCCGTAGTCACACCGTGGTCACATCGTGGTCACGCCGCCGTCACGCCGCCTTCACACCGATGTCATGCCTCCATCACCCCGAGGTCACCCACACCGTGGTCACACCACCGTCACGCCACGATCACGCCACAGTCACATCGCGGTCACGCTGCGTTCATGCCGCGGTCACACCGTGGTCACGCCGCGATAATGTTGTGATTTGGCCCTGCTCCAGTACGACATCCCATGGCGGTTCGAAGTCCTGTCAGAATTCAATGTATGATACCTATATAGATTTTTAGATACATTACCCATCCATAGTTAATGGGGAGGGAGGCGACGGCGGGAAATTTTCCCTTCTTCCTATCGATCCCTTCGCTCATGGCAGGAAGATGCTGCCCCGAAGATTTCACTGGACAGGGCCAACATGCTGCGGTCATGCCACGGTCACCCTACGGTCACGTCGCGGTCACGCCGCGGTCATGCTGCGGTCACGCCGTTGTCACACCGCGGTCACGCCATGGTCATGCCACTGTAATGCCGTGATTTGGTGTTTCTCCAAGATGACACCCTGTGGCGGTTCGCAGTCCTGTCGGAATTCAATGTATGATACTTAGATAGAGTTTTAGATACATTACCCACCCATAGTTAGGGGGAGGTGACGTCCAGAATGTTTCCCCGCTTCCTACCACTCCCTTCACTCCTGGCCAGAAGATGTTTCCCCATGAATTTCATTGGACTGGGCCAAAACATCGCGGTCACGCCGCGGTCACGCCGCGTTCACGCCGCGGTCACGCCGCGGTCACGCCGCGGTCACGCCGCGGTCACGCCGCGATCACGCCGTGGTAATGCCTTGATTTGGCCCTACTCTAGGATGAAACCCTGCAGTAGTTCACATTCCTATTGAAATTCGATGTATGATACCTAGATAGAGTTTTAGATACATTACTCACCCATAGTTAATGGGGAGGAAGGCGACGGCCGGAATGTTGTCCCACTTCCTCCCACTCCCTTCGCTCCTGGCTGGAAGATGCTGCCCCGCGGATGTCACTGGACCAGGCCAACACACCGCGGTCATGCCATGGTCATGCTTCAGTCATGCCGAAGTCACTATACGGTCAATATGAGGCGCGGTGTGGCTGGCACCACTCAAAATGTCTCACGTTTCTTCTAAATGGACAACATTTTAAGTGAAAACAACAACTGGCATACAGAAAACTGACCAAAAGCATTCAGATTCTGTTGATAATTTAGGAAAAGGATCCATGGGTCATTTGTGATGTGTAAGAGTCAACCCCACCTCAATATGAGGCATATTGTGGCCAAAACCACTCAAAGTGCCTTTCTTTTGTTTAAAATGGATATGCTTTTAAGTGAAAACAACTTGCATACGGAAAACCAACCAAACACATTAGGATTGTGTTTATACTTTAGGAAAAAGATCCATTGGTCATTTTTTATGTTTATGAGTCAACCCTGCCTCAATCTGAGGCTTGGTGTGGCCGGCACCACTCAAATTGTCTCTCTTTTGTTTCAAAAGGACATCATTTTAAGTGAATACAACAACTGACATACGGAAAACCAAACAAAGGCATTCAGATTCTATTGAAACTTTAGGGAAACGATCCATTGGTCATATGTGATGTGTACGAGTAAAAACCTCCTCAATCCGAGGTCCGGTGTGGCTGGCACCACTCAAACTGTCACACTTTTATTTGAAATGGACAGGATTTTAAGTGAAAACAACAACTGGCATACGGAAAACCAACCAAACATATTCGTATTGTGTTTATACTTTATGAAAACTATCCATGGGTCATTTTTGACATGTTAGATTTAACCCCACCTCAATCCAAGGCGCTTTGTGGCTGACACCACTCAAAGTGTCACTCTTTTGTTTAAAATGGGCATCATTTTAAGTGAAAACAACAACTGACATATGAAAAACTGACCAAATGCATTTAGATTCTGTTGAAAATTTAGAACAAAGATCCATGGGTCATTTTTGACGTTTACGTGTCAACTCCACCTCAAAATGAGGCACGGTGTGGCTGGAACCACTCAAACTATCTCACTTTTATTTGAAATGGACAGGATTTTAAGTGAGAATTACAACTGGCATACAGAAAACTGACCAAATGCATTAGGATTGTGTTGATACTTTAGGAAAACGATCTATGGGTCATTTTTGACCTGTAATATTCAACCCCGCCTCAATCAGAGGCGTGGTGTGGCCGACACCACTCAAAGTGTCTCTCTTTTGTTTAAAATGGACATCATTTTAAGTGAAAACAACAACTGACATACGGAAAACTGACCAAACACATTCAGATTCTGTTGAAAATTTAGGAAAACGATCCATGGGTCATATTTGACGTGTAAGAGTCAATCCCGCCTCAATCTGAAGTGCGGTGTGGCCGACACCACTCAAAGTGTCTCTCTTTTGTTTAAAATAAACATCATTTTAAGTGAAAAAAACAATTAACATATGAAAAACTGACCAAATACATTCTAGTTCTGTTGAAATTTTAGAAAAAAGATCCATGCGTCATATTTGACGTTTACGAGTTAGCCCCGCCTCAATCTAGGGCGTGGTGTGGCTGGCACCACTCAAAGTGTCTCTCTTTTATTTCAAAAGGACGTCATTTTAAGTGAATACAACAACTGACATACGGAAAACTGACCAAAGGCATTCTTATTCTATTGAAACTTTAGGAAAAATATCCATGGGTTATATGTGATGTGTAAGAGTCAACCCCGCCTCAATCTGAGGGTCAGTATGGCCATCACCACTCAAACTGTCGCACTTTTATTTGAAATGGGCAGGATTTTAAGTGAAAACAACAACTGGCATATGGAAAACCAACCAAATTAATTTTGATTGTGTCGATACTTTAGTAAAATGATCCATGGGTCATTTTTTACATGTAAAATTCATCCCCTCCTCAATCCTATGCATTGTGTGGCTGACACCACTCAAAGTGTATCTCTTTTGTTTAAAATAGACATCATTTTAAGTGAAAACAACAACTGACAAACAGAAAACTAACCAAACGCTTTTGGATTCTATTGAAACTTTAGTAAAATGATCCATGGGTCATTTTTGACATGTACAAGTCAACACCTCCTCAATCCGAGTGCGGTGTTTCTAGCACCACTCGAAGTGTCTCACTTTTCTTTGAAATGGACAACATTTTAAGTGAAAACAACAACTGACATATGGAAAACTGACCAAACGCATTTGGATTCTATTGATACTTTAGTAAAAGGATCCATGGGTAATTTTTTATGGGTAATATTCAATCCCACCTCAATCTAAGGCACATTTTGGTCGGTACCACTCAAAGTGTCTTTCTTTTGTTTAAAATGGATATGCTTTTAAGTAAAAACAACTGGCATACGGAAGACTAACCAAACGCATTCGGATTGTGTTGATACTTTTGTAAAACAATCCATGGGTCATTTTTTATGTGTACAAGTCAACCCCTCCTCAATCCAAGGTGTGGTGTGGCCGGCACCACTCAAAGTGTCTCTCTTTTGTTTCAAAAGGACATCATTTTAAGTGAATACAACAACTGACATATGGAAAACCAACCAAAGACATTCATATTATGTTTAACCTTTAGGAAAATGATCAATGAGTCATATGTGACTTTTAAGATTCTACCTCACCTCAATATGAGGGCTGGTGTGGCTGGAACCACTCAAACTGTCTCACTTTTATTTGAAATTGACAGGATTTTAAGTGAAAACAACAACTGGCATACGGAAAACCGACCAAACTCATTATGATTATGTTGATACTTTAGAAAAAAGATCCATGGGTCATTTTTGATGTGTAAGAGTCAACCCCGCCTCAATCTGAGGTGCGGTGTGGCTGACACCACACAAAATTTCTCTATTTTGTTTAAAATGGACATCATTTTAAGTGAAAAACAACAACTGACATAAGGAAAACCAACCAAACACATTCAGATTATATTTAAACTTTAGGAAAACAATACATGGGTCATATGTGACATGTACAAGTCAACCCCGCCTCAATTAGAAGCATGGTGTGGCTGTCACTACTCAAAGTGTCTCTCTTTTGTTTAAAATGAAAATCATTTTAAGTGAAAAAAACAATTGACATACGTAAAACTGACCAAATGCATTTAGATTCTGTTGAAAATTTAGGGAAAATATCCATGGGTCATATTTGACGTGTAATATTCAAACCCACCTCAATCCAAGGTGTGGTGTGGCAGACACCACTCAAAGTGTCTCTCTTTTGTTTAAAATGGACATCATTTTAAGTGGAAACAACAATTGACATATGAAAAACTGACCAAACGCATTTGTATTATATTGAAACTTTAGTAAAATGATATGTGGGTCATATGTGACATGTACAAGTCAACCCTGCCTCAATATGAGGTATAGTGTGGCCGGTATCACTCTAATTGTCTCTCTTTTGTTTGAAATAGAAATCATTTTTAAGTAAAAATAGCTAGCATATGGAAAACTGACCAAACGTATTCGGGTTGTGTTGATACTTTAGCACAACTATACATGGGCCATATGTGACATTTACGAGTCAACCCCGCATCAATTTTAGGTGTGGTGTGGGCGACACCACACAAAGTGTATCACCTTTATTTGAAATGGAAAACATTTTAAGTGAAAACAACAACTGACATACGTAAAACTGACCAAATGCATTCAAATTATGTTGATACATTATGAAAATGATTCATGATTCATCTGTGACGTGTACAAGTCAACCCTACCTCAATCTGTGGCATGGTGTGGCTGGTATCACTCAAATTGTCTCTCTTTTATTTTAAATGGGCGGGATTTTAAGTGAAAACAACAACTTGTATACAGAAAACTGACCAAACACTTTCATATTGTATTAATATTTTAGGACACCGATACATGTGTCATTTTTTATGTGTACGAGTCAACCCCGCCTTCATCTGAGGCATAGTGTGGCTGGTATCACTCTAAGTGTTTCACTTTTTTTTAAAATGAACAATATTTTAAGTGAAAACAACAACTAACATACAAAAAACTGACCAAACATATTTGTATTGTGTTGATACTTTAGGAAAATGATACATTGGTCATTTTTTACGTGTACGAGTCAACCCCACCTCAATCTGAGGCATGATATGGTGGAATCCTACTCTGATCAATAGATCGCACCATACTTGTGCCATTTAGTGTTCATAGCCTTAAGAACATTAATATTATTCTCACTAAGGTCAATAAACTTACAATTCCATTCTTCTAGACCATCACAAGTTGAAATTCTAATCATTTCTGTTCTTCCTGAATTTTAATTCAAGTAAAGAGTTCCATACTTTACTCCTTTTGTAACGACCATGGAACAATGGGTCAGTTTCCATACCCCATTTTCAAATTTAGTTTCATAGCATGCATCATCAAACTTTCTCTTTAGATTTAGGAAGAAGAAACCCAATCCTAGGTAAAATCCACTTTTAGATGTTTTTCATTTTCTATAAATGTTGCTTTTGTTTGTGGATAGGTCATATTTGGGTGTTCTTTAGTTGTCAAAAGATCTTATTATGATCCTCAAAAACATAACAATTTCAAAAATTGAGGGGTTTTATTTCAAAACATCAAGAAAGTGTAGCGAGGGAATATGATGCCACTTGTTAAAGTCCTATGGTAGGATGGTTTGGTTAAAGAGGCTATTTGGGGTATGATTCGGTTGGATCCATTTTTTTGAGGATATTGTTTGTTGTCGCTTTTATTCTCACTATTAATCATGAGAGGGTATCATCAATTATTTTTATCATGGAATAAAGAAGTGCCTCCCTTGCATTAATCAGTAGTACACCATGTATGACTATAACCCATCATAGAAGGGGACTGTTTTTTGTCAACCTCATATGCATCACGACATACTCTGGATCAGAAACATGTTCAACATCCACTTATTCAACCAATTTGGACATGATCACTATGCGTATAAAAACCAATACCCAAGAATATTATGTTATTACCACTATAGAATCTACCAACAAAGCCATTACCATTCACCCAATATCTGGCCTTAACACCCCTACCTTCTCCATCTTCCTTCTTAGTGCATCAAAACAGACATTTCTTTTAAAAATAACATATTCCATTTCAAATTTGAACATCTACATATATTTTATCCAACACATCTGAAAACGATTTAGTTCACATTAGAATAAATTATATTACTATGAAATTCAGTTTGTATATATAACATGTATCTAATCAAAGAGGTGGTGTCTCTGAAATTTACTCTCATCAACGATAGTTGCAAACTCTTTTTAATGAGTTGGGTAGTTTCAATCATGGGGTTATAAGTGAAAAGACTCCTAAGAAAATAGCTTTTCACCATATATTATAAAAAATACAAGTTCAATGAAAAATGCATCACAAATCATTACATTCCCAAATCTAGGATCAGAAAAAAAATTGGTATTTGAGCCAATTTCAAACTCATATTCAACTCTAATAAGTATTTCTGAGACTATTCTGCCTATTAGAATTTGATGGGGAGGTGGGGGGTTGTGCTAGTTGGGGGGTTTGTGCAGGGGTGAGGTGAGTTACTACTAGAAGAGTGGTTGTCATGTGAAGATTTAAATGGGTGTAAATAATTTTTGAGTTATTGAAACTTTTATTCAACTCCACTGGAAGATTGTTTTCATATGAAAATTGAAATAGGGAATCGTATTACATGACATGGTTGGAAGAGTTTGATGGTTTTATGTGTTTTTTTTTGTGCTATTATAGGTGTTTTTTTATGTTGTTTTAAGTCTGTTTGTGTGTGTTTTTTGGGATATTTTTTATGCAGGTGTATACTGGAGGGGCTACTGGAGGGGCTTTTATGCAATAGTTCTGGAAATACACAATACAAATGGCTTTAAACCATTGGTATAATTGAGAAAAATTTAAAAACTATCCCAACAGTTTTAAAACTATTGGTATAGTGTTTAGTCTTCAATATATACCAATGGTTTCAATGAAACCATTGGTAAAAATTCTATACAAACATATACTAATTGTTAGGCTACAACTGTTGGTAAATCAATACTTACATGGCCTATACCAACGGTTTAGATCAAACTGTTGGTATAGGGCTTTACTCACGGCTTACTTCCCTACGGTTTGTAAAACCATTGGTATAGACTATACCAATTGTTTCTCAGCCTATACCAACGATTTAAAACCGTTGGTATAACCTTCATTTATAGTAGTAGAAGTCTGGTGACAAAGTCTTTGGTGATGTTCTCACATTTCCATTCTAGTATGGGCAATGGTTTCATTATCCCCTTAGACTTCTACCTCTCTTCCTTCACTTGCTGATACACCAGGCACTTTGATGTATACTCATCAATCTCCTTCTTTATATTATCCCAACAATATTGCTCTCAGATATCTCAATACATCTTTGTGTTTTCTGTGTGAATAGAGAAATTTGAACTATATGCATCTTCCAAAAGTTCCTTCTTCATCTCTGGACTTGATGAAACACATAGTCTTTTCCCAAATCTCACAATTCCTTCTTCATTAACATTGAACTCTGAGGATTTACCTTTTATGATAGCTTCCACTTTTTTCTGAATTCCCACATCATCATTTTGGTCATCATTTAACCTTTTCAAAAGAGATAGTTGAGAAATAATTTGTGAAAGGATTGATGATGTTCCCTTTTTTATGATTCCCATTTCCATCTTCAACAAATCTAAGAATATTGGATCCTTCTCAATTCTCATCAATGATAGAATCACTGGGTCCTTTCTACTTAGAGCATCTGACACCTTGTTCGCTTTCCCAGGGTGGTAATGGATTGAGCAGTCATAGCCTTTGATCATCTCTAATAATATTCATTGGTGCATGTTCAACTCTTTCTGTGTGAATATATAATTGAAAATTTTGTGGTTTGTATATATTTCACACTTCTCTCCAAAGAGATAATACCGCAAAATTTTTAAATCGAAGATCACCACATCCAACTTCAGATCATGTGTTGGATAATTCTCCTCATGAAATTTCAATTGCCTTGAAGCATAGGCAATGACTTTGTCATTTTGCATCAACACACAGCCCATTCCCTTCTTTAAAGCATCACTGAATACCACAAAAATTTATCCACTTGTGGGTAATGTGAGAACGAACACAGTGATAAGCCTCATTTTCAACTCCTTGAATCTTTCTTCGTATTCATCACTCTAAGAAAAATTTACTTCCTTCTGAGTTAGTTTGGTAAGAGGGTTGTAAAATTGTGAAAAATTTCTCAAAAATCGTCTATAATATCCAGTTAACCCCAAGAAGCTATGGATATTCGTTACTGATGTTAGCCTCATCCATCCCTCTATTGTAGATGTCTTGGAGGGATCCATAGATATCCCATTTCTTGTGATGATATGGCCCAAGAATGAGACCTCCTTCAAACAGAACTCACAATTGTTGTACTGTAAATAGAGCTTCTCCTTTATCAAGGTCTCTAGTATAGTTCTTAGATGCTCCTCATGATCCTCCTTGGTTTTGGATTATATTATAATATCATCTATAAAGACTACCACAAATTTTTTGAAGTAATCTCTAAAGAATATATTCATCAATTCCATGAAGCTTTTTGGATCATTAGTGATTCTAAAAGGCATTACTATGAATTCATAGTGCCTGTATCTTGTATGAAAAGTAATCTTGGGGATATCTTCCTTCTTCACCCTTACTTGATAATATCCCGACCGCAAATCCACCTTGGAGAAGTATTGTGCTCCACACATCTAATCAAACAATTCATCAATTTATGGGATAGGATACTCGTTATTTATCATGATTTTTTTAAGCTCGTGATAATCAATGTAAAGGCGCGTTGACCCATCCTTCTTCTTGATGAAGAGGATTGGTGCACCCCATGGTGAAGCACTTGGGCGTATAAACCCTTTATCCAGATTATCATGTAGTTGTTTCTTCAGCTCCTCAAGCTACACAACAGCCATTCTATATGGATTCTTGGATATTTTCAATGCCCCAGGTATAAGATCAATTGAGAATTCAACATCTCTTCTAGGAGGAAGATCGGGCAATGCCTCAGGAAAAACTTCAGCAAATTACCTCATAATAGGCATTTCTTCAAGGATGGTTTCCTCCTTAGACTCAATCATCTGAGCCATATACGTGTTCTCATATGAAAGTAATATCCACGCTTGAGATAATGAAGCTAAAGAATATCCATCTTCCTCCTTTCACTTGTACAGAATCGGGGTTCAATTCTCCACATGGAGAGAGATTTCCCTCTCACGGAAATTTATGTTGGATCTATATAAGGAAAGCCAATCCATGCCAAGAATTTCATCAAATTCCACCAGAGGGAGTATGATAATATTATTCAGGAAGTTTAATCCACCGATTATGACATGGGAGGAGTTATATTCCTGGGATGCAATGATTGCCCCATTTTTCGTACTCCCAAACATCTTTACTTCCATAATTTGTGGTGGTGGTGGGATTGTTCTACTAAACTTTAAGGATATAAAAGAATGTGTATAACCTGAATCAAAAAGTGTGTTCTCTATTCTTTAATGAATAACTAGAATACCTGTCACCACTTCATTGTTGGGGTTCACTTCAGAAGTAGTTCTGGAAAAAGCTCACACTTTCTGCCTTGGATGTTGTTGGTTGCCTCTGAAAACCCTTGGCTTAGAGAATTAGTTTGAAAAGTGCATCAGTTCTTTGTAATTGAAGAAAAAAACAACGTGTTGAGGGTCAAGCGGATCGTTCCTCTCCTCTGTCGCATTCACAGGTTTTTCTTGCCAACAGTTAATAGCCAGGTTCCCTTCTCTTCTACACCTAAAGCATTTCCCCATCCCCTTCAGGAAATTTCTAGGGTGCTTCTTTTCACACCTTTGGCAAGTGGGGTACTTTATTTTCATAGCACCATTAGATTTATCCATTGGACCACTATTATTTAAGTCCACCTTACACTTTTTATCCCCATGATACCCCTGAGATTATCTGATCTCCATTTCGACCTTGAGGGCACATCAGACAATTTCCTCATAGTTGTCGAAGTCATGGATCGCCAGTGCTTTCCGTAGGCTAGGTTTCAGCCCACCAAAGAAGCAGTTAACCTTGAATTCGGGGGTAAAGAGAAATCCAAAAGTGTATCGTGCAAGCCTTGTGAGTTTTTCCTTGTGCTCTGATAGATTCATCATCTTTTTGCTTGAGGGTGAGGAAGTCCCTTTCTATCTTAAGCCGGAGGGTGCGCGGAAAATATTTATCAAAAAACATCTTCCAGAAATACTTCCATTCCAACGCCTCGATCTCTTCCTCGGGCTTTGTATTTTTTATCAATGTTCACCATTGATCGTCTTCACCCTTCATATGATAAGCAGCCATAAGAACCTTCTCTTGTTTGTAACATTGAAGGATGGAGAATATCTTTCCAATGGAGTTGATCCATTGTTCGGAGATTGAGGGATCGAATGATCCATTAAAATTAGGAGGACTTTGTCTCATGAAGCTCTCTATAGCAACTTGTTCTTTCTTAGGGGGGGTTGATCGTTCCTCCTGACCCATGTTTCTATTCAATTCTTGAGTTAACTGAGAGAGTATCGTGACAAAGTTCGTGATTCCCACTCCCATCGGATTGGGAATCTCATTAGAACATTCATCACATTGGTCTTCACATAGGTTGTTAGCTTGAATCCTCCTATTACCAGCCATTGGCTGGATTAAAAGGAAAGTTTTGGGAAACACATAATGTGTAATCCAAAAATAAATGACTTATAAATATATTTTATTTCCTTAACTTATGAATCCATAGGCTTCAATATATGTTATCCATTATCTACTTTCTAACATATAATATTAGAGGAATTCCATTAATAATGGTTCATACTAATCTTGTGAATTAACCGATGCATATCCCTAACGAGTGTCGTAACTAAGAGTGAATCAAGGCCCACTATCGTGTACCAGGATATCCTGGGTCAAGCCCATAACTCTTTGTCAGGGTTTTCACCCCTAGTCACATCTATGCCAAAGCCGCCACTACCAACTCATATCCAGACAGGGATGTATTTGCTTGATAAACCACTTAATCAATACCCACCAAAATGTAAGTATGTTTTTATTATACTTAATATTGTCTCTAAGGCTTCACTATGGTTTTCTAATCCTAAACCCAAAAATAACTAAACATGTCCTATGATACCAAGTATGACAACCCTGGTCTTTATTACATACTTAAACATGATTTATCACATAAAACCTTCATTTGATACAACATATAAGATCGAGAGGTATATTGTCTTAGTTTATTAGGAACATTACATAACAAATTAAATCATAGAACGCAACATCTTATTGAAAACTTCCTTTACATGACCACTACATTCCCTCGTACTTTTCATTGCATAGGATAACCTGAGGACATGTATAAGAAAAGGGTGAGCTATAAATCCTAGTATGGGAGTAAACAACAAATAACATGAAGATTACAATACATTTTAGTTAATAGGAATAGCAATGGATAACAAGAGAAACATGAACATAAAGGCATGATAAATCATGATAATCATAACATAGAAATGTGGAAACAACACTTAATATGGAATTATCATGAGACAAGGCTCATTTCACATGGAGCATGAGTAAACCCTAATTGCACATGAAGCATGAGTAAACCCTCGTTTCACTTGAATTAGAATGAGTCAACACTCATGACACATCATGATACTATACTTTACCCAATGCATTGGACCACTATTAGGGTGCACCCTTCTAAAACATTTCATTTCATGCATAAGTGTGCCACATGGATTATACAACATTGAATAAATAATCATAATTTATTATATAAAAAAGGTATGTGGAATACATACATGAATCTTTATAATCAATATGTAAATGTGCATAAAGTTGAATACCTTTGATAGAGAAATGGGCATGGTATTCACTACACAATGACATTGGCTTGGAAAATCATAGTGCAATTTCAGCAGCATAACGGCATGAGATAAGAACTCATAAAAAATGGTTGATGAGAGAGAAATGGGTGTATCATCATATTTAAATGAAATTTATAGTAAGGGGTTAATATAGATACATGTACCAACAAATTTAATGGAATTTATATGCATAATACCAAATAATTACTTGGATATAAATGAGGAGAGATAAATCCATCACGGAATTTTGGCATGATAGCAGGTGTACATGGGAGGAATTAATGAGAGAGAAAGGGGCCTCCCATAATCCAAACATAAATAGTGAATTATTGTGGAGGTGATAAATCATACCCCAACATTTCTAATTGAAAAAAAAGGTCATAAAAATTAATGAAAATTGGACAAAAATGAGGAAGGAAGAAATTCCTTACTTGAAACTGTGATCCCAAAGGCTTGGGAGGGGCTTGAGAGAGACTTATTGGGATCTTGGGCACTTTGTAAGGATTTTAGAGAGGTTAGGGTAGGGTTTTTGAAAACTCCAAAGGCTTTGAGTGAAGAGGAAGAGGGATATTGTGTGGGTTTATATAGGAAAGGAGAAGGAGTTCTTTATTATTTAGGTTTGAGATACCTCACATTAAACTAATCAAAACCACAAACCATCCCATGGTTTTTGCCCATGGTTTTTTCCAAAATATATTAGAAAACAATATTTTATAAGTCCAATGTCCTAACTTCTTAAAATAATAGGGTTGATTATGTGGAGGTGAGTCACACTCTCAAGGAAAACAATTTAAAAAGACAAAGTGTTTTATAAGCCTTGATGGATCCGCTAAAGCTTTGTAAAATAAATCAAATAAACCCAAAATCACATTATTTTAATGTTAAAACATATATTGGCCGAACATAATATTTTTATTATTTTATTAAATCACTATTGGGTCATTATTATGTCATAAAACACATTATATATTTAAACAGTATTTAATTTTTACCCAAAAATTCAACTATCTCAGAAAATTATGAAAAATTCACCATTGGATGATTTCAACATCCTGATTCCAAAAATAATATTAATTTTATCTAAATATTTTTCTAAGTATTTTAATTTTTACTTTTAAAAAAAAAACCAACATTTATCGAAAATTCATGGGTTTTGACAAAAACAGCTTTCAAACCTTAATAAAAATTAAAATTGTATTCATAAAATTATAAGATAATTTATATTTAATAAAAATTAATTTAATAATAATAATATTTTATTAAAATATTTTTTAATTCAAAAAACACATTAATTCATCAAAATATATTTCTTAGTTGAATATTAACTAAAAAATCTATTTGTGCTTTAAAAATTATTTACAAAGTAAGAATAATAAAAAGAATTTATATTATCTGTACAAGAATAATGTAAATAATCGTAGTACTAGGGTATTGTTACAAAACCCCTTAAAACATCCACATAAGACCTTAGGGTAAGGTGTGTGATGGTGACAGGTTATTGGGGTAGCTCGGATAACATCGCGTGAGTGGTAATCTCTATCAACTTCTACTTCTCTCGTAGGTGGTTCCGCTCAAGATTAATTTATTCACGTTCGGTTTGGGCTTAGTCAGGAGAAAATCCCAATGACACCACCTCCTTTATGAGATCTGAAAAATGAGCTTCATATGGGGAAAGTCTACTGGATGAGGCCATCGCTTCCTTTGTCTGAGTAAATTGGATTTGTTAAAGCCCAATATTTATACTAATCATGTGATTACTTTTCAATGACTATATTAGCAACAGTCACAATTCTTAACAGTATTTTAAAATCCAAAACATAAAACTAAATAAGTCCATACATTTTACATAACCATAAGAATACATTTAAAGAGACTAAGAGAAATTCTCATTAATGAATTTTTGGTTCGTTACGCATCTATTTAGATAAATTCACCTCATGCATGCCTATCATGGGGTATGGTCAAAAGGAATATTTTTTTTCTACTGCAGAATAGTGGATGACCAGGATCATCTCACTTGAGAAGCCTTTCAATTTGTTCACTTATTCTAAATCACCTATTCTATTTCTTTTTTTTTTTGAGTGTTTAATGAAAAAATTTACATTATTTTTGGGTTTTTGATTAATGAAATGTAATAATGGAAATTCTAATTTATATTAACATGAAAACTAGATAGAATGAGTTATGTAAATAAAGTACTTGGTCTTGGGTTCATCCTGGGATTCAATAATAATTCTCCTTTTTGTGTTTGATTTTAGTTTGATAATCCAAAAATGAAATCTAATGTTTTAATTACTATTCTTTATTTAGAAATTTTGGAATATAATTGGATGCTTAAGCATCCTTAATTCAACCTACTCCTTCAAGCAAGGTTGATGACACTCCTTGGTCAATGAGGTGTTCTCTTCCAGGACCCAACTCAATTGATGTTGTTTCATCCATTGATTAAATCAACTTCATCGTATGAAGTTCTAACCATTGGAGATAGGGAAAATGATTTAAATAAAAGAATAGAAAGAAATTGAGTTTCATGTCATTAGTGGGCATTCATCTAATTAGAGACATTATCCTCACCATATATGTTACTCAAATTTACCACAAACTTAAAATTAGTCTTTAAGGAAAATTTAAGAATACCTTGACCTCCCATCGGACCAAGCCTGAGGGTCAACCTCTCATTTCTAAGAGTAAGAGATCACAATGGTGGAGTGGATGGAAGAAGAGAATGAGAAACTGAATAAAATAATAGAATTTATAATTAAAAGGTATGGGGATGAGAAGATAAAAGAATAAAAGAAAATATAATTGGGATGATAGGAGATAGAGAGAGATAAAATAAAAAGAAATTAAATATATAAAATATAAATAATGTTGTTATTATTTATTATTATTATTATTAAGAGAATAATTTTTGAAAAAAGAGAGAATAAAATAATAAAATATATTTAAAATAAGAATGTGATATAGTAATAATAATTATAATTATTATAATAATAATAAATTAATGATAATATTAATATTAATAAAAATATTAATACTAATATTAATACTAACAATAATAATAATTAAAATAATAAAATTTAATGGAATAAGCTGAGAAGATCGAACACAGTTTAAATAAAAATGCATGAATTTATTTATTTAAAATTAAATTAAAATTATCATTTAAAAATGAAAACTAAGACAAAATTTAAATAAAACAAAAAAAATAAAAGAATAAGAATATGGTAGAAGAGAAGAGCATGGAACTAGCCTCCTTGGAGATATCCTAGGTGGTGTCAACTGGTGGTATGGGATCGATACACGGCTCCTTTATATAGGAATGGGGAAGTGGCTCGGCCTTATTGGAATTCAAATATCCCTTAAATCATGGAGGAGATCTTGGGGAATTTAAATCACCCCAAGACCCATGGTGAATAAAGATTCCACATGGAATGAATTCATATTTCAATCACTATATGGAACTGAGTTGATCATTATTCGGTGTGGAAGAATTCACATAGGCATCCTTGCTGAGGTTTCATCGGCGAGTAGGCGGCCCATGGGAGAGCAGCGGTGGCTAGTGGATCTCGAGTAGTGGCATAGAATGAGGTTTTTCATGGGATGTTCCATGCAGCTGGAAGTAGCAATGGAGGTGGCTAAGTTATGGATAATGGTGGAGCATCGATGACTACATGCATGCAGCGGCGCTCAACAGAAGCGGAGAGTAGAGGTGAAAAGTGGCACTGGTGAGGGGTGGTGCCAGGCATGGTAATCCATGGTGGCATCGAGGTGCGGTAATGGAGGCTCAAGCAGCGGTGCTCAACGGTGTATGGTCGTGGTGGAGGTGGTTTGCAGGGCAGTAAAAGGCAATAATCGGTTAGCAGGGGTGCATGCCTAGGGTGGCGGTGAGCAGCGATGCATGCATGGGGTGGCGGCGAGCAGCGGTGCATGCATGGGGAGGCGGCAAGCGGCAGTGCATGCATAGGGTGGCGGCGAGCAGATAGCGGTGGTGCATGGGGTGGGAGTGAGGAGCGCTACATGAATGGGGTGGAGGGCCTTCCTATTGGCCTATTTTTTACACAAAAATAATCAAAAGTGTTAGAAAAATTCCACACCCTAATCAAGATGTCATCAAATTTTCATAAATAAATTCCAGATATAAAACCAACATCTTTTTACTCTTCTTAAAATCATTTTTATTCCTATCATCATAAATTCCCACATTTAATTAAAACATTGAAATTCAAGTGTTTTAAAATTGAAAATCAACCAAAAATGATTGAAATTTGAATAAAAATTACACATTATTTTGGTATGTCAGTCATCTTCTATGTATTCCCTATGTTTGTGCTTCTTGTGTAGTTTTTTTTAATATACATTATTTTTTAAAAATAATTTTTAAAATAAGTCTAGATTTAAAATATTTTTTAAAATAAGACACAATGGCAGTATGGTCATTTCCACCTTTGGTATGTTTTCGGATAGGCCAAAGGTGGCAAGTTCCTTGCCTCCTTTTCCATAAATTTAAGGCAAAGGCGGCAAGGGTCTTGCCGCCTTTGCCCAAATGAAAAAAATAATCTTATTTTAAATATACATGTTTGTATATTTAATTTGTTTTTTGTTTTTATATATATAACAAAAAATTTCAATGGTATTTAACTGCTATTTAATATCCAACATTACTGTCATTAAAGAAGTCTGTAATTCTGATAGAAAATCTCTCACTCGGATCCTTTTTATAAGGGGGTTTGCCCTGAAAATCCTTCTAGATTTCCAATGTGCAATTCAAATCCTCCATTTCCAGCACATAATTAATAGTATATTATTATTAACAATTAGTAATTAATTAATAATAAATATTAATTCGGAAAAAATAATAATTAATTATTAACATTTATAATTAAATATTAATAATTAAGTAATTAATATTAATAATATTATAAACAATATTAATTAATTACTTATTAATTATTAATAAATTATTAATAATATTAGTAAACAACTAATTAATTACTAATAAATTATTAATAATTAATAGGTTTTAATTAATTAGTAAATAATAAATATGTAGTTAATAATAAATAATATTAATAATAACTAAATAATAAATAATAAAAGATAAATATATAATTATTATTATTATTAATTAGTAACTAAAAAATAATTTTAAATATTTATTCGTAATTCATATTAATTAGTAATTAATATTAATTAAAAACAATTATTTAATCAAATAATAATAATTTAATAATAATTAATTAATCATTAGTATTTTAATAATTCAATAATTATTAATAATATTTGGTAACTATATGTTATTTTTAAATATTTATTACTAGTTGTATAATAATAATTATTCATAATTATTAATTATTAAATAATTTACTCATTGATTTCTACTTAATATTTTTAATAAGTAATTAAATTTTTTATAATTAATAATTAATTAATAATTAATAATTATATTATTATATTTAATAATTAGTTAATAAATAATAATTTTAAATATTCATTATTAATTAATATTAATTAGTAATTAATATTTATCAAAAATTAATATTATTAAATTCTAAATAATATTTTTTATTAATATTTTTTATTTATTAATATTTATTATTAATTAATATTTATTAATAATTAATATTATTTATAAATAATTAGTTAATTAATTAAAGCTAATTTAAAAATAATTAATTAATAATTAATAATTTATTAATTTAATCTTTCTTATTAATATTTAGTAACAAAAAAAATTAAATATTTATTAGTAATTTTTTAATAATTATTAGTTAATTAATGATTAATTAGTTAATTAGTAATTACTATTATTAATTAGTAATTAAATATTGCTTAATTATAAATTAATTTATAACTATTAACTGTTAATGATTTATTAATAACTATTTAGTAATTAATTAATTATTAATTAATATTTTTTAAAATATTTTTAATATTAATTACTTAATTATTAATATTTAATATTAAATGTTAATAGTTAATTATTATTATTTATTATTAATTAATATTTATTATTAATTAATTACTAATTGTTAATAATAATATATTATTAATTCTGTGCAGTAAAGGGAGGACTTGGATCCCACATTGGAAATCCAGAAGGATTTCTAGGGCAGGCCCCCTTATAAGAGGGAGCTCTGGGTGATGGTTTCTCTTAGAATTTGAGACTACTTTAATGGCATTAATGTTGGATATTAAATAGCAATGAAATTCTATTGAAATTTTTTATTATACATATTAACAAAATAAAAAAAATAAAAAAAATAAATATACAAACATTCATATTTAAAATGATATTTTTTTATTTAAGAAAATAAGATAAATCCATTTCCGTCTTTGCCTTAAATTTATGGAAAAGGCATCAACGATCTTGCCTCCCTTGGCCCGGGAAAAAAACAGGCCAAAGGTGGAAAGGCCCTTTCCTCCTTTGTGTCCTAGTTTTAAAAATATTTTAAACCTAGACTTTTTTTATTAATTATTTTTAAAAAAATGTATATTAAAAAAATTCATGGCGTGAGTATCACATAAAGTAAAGAATATGGTGTAAAATTAAGTCCTTATGTATAAACCAAAAGTCGAGCAACACTGTAGATCAAAATAGGTTACTGTAAATGCATATTTATAATTATAAATGCATCATAAAACTCATTTTTTTTAAAATTGCATGACGTGTGTTGAAGCTCTTAATGAAACATGGTCGAATGTCTTACCACAAGATATTAACTCATGACTTGTCGTTAACAGGTTATAACACCATGTATAAACATTATAAAACTCATGTAAGAAAATATATGTATGTATGTAAATGTAATCCAAAAATCAAAATAAATGAATTTTTTCCATAACCATATTTCCTGTTAAGGATAAAAACAAGAAACTTCCAAAGTTTACAAAAAAACTGCTGAAACTCTGAAAATAAACTCTAAAAATAACATAATATAATTTATGTGATAAATAATAAATATATAAATAATTGATTGTGATGTATTTGTTATATTTAAATCATACTAAATAAAAAAAATGGTCAAACCAAATAATAACAACTACCCTTCTTGTTCTAACACAACTATGTTAGATGAAATTTACACTTTGTATCAATTGAAATTTACAAGTCATTTCTTTGAATCTATTGAAAATTTATAGTGTGAATTTCCACCAAAAATTCCCAGAAGAAAGTCACAATGGAAATTTCTACTTATATACAATTTTAATTTCCAATTCAAAATTTCCATATGAAATTTCTATTTCAATTCAATTATCCAGGTTTGTTCTCTAAGTCAATTGGTAATTTCCAATGTGAATTTTACAAGGAATTTCTAGTGTAAATTTCCAATGGTAATTCCAACTAGAAACCCCAAGTGGAAAGTCTCATGTTTTCCTAATCATTTGTTTTTGAAAAAAACTATTACAAGGAAACCATTCCCTCTTGTCATATAAATAATCAAAAATTCTTTAAAACTTATAGAAATAAAATCATAAGAAAAAATAATTGAACATATCACCTTAAAAATATAATCATGTCATAGGGTTTGATATAGAAACCATAGTGAAAATCCCCATTTCTCTATATCACCAATTAACCATCCCCCCAATTGGTCTGAACAAATCTAACCATTTGATCTTGTTAATCCATAGTAAAATTTTTATTTTGAGGAAAAATAATTCAAGTAACTTCACTTCTTCTTATGATAACCAATTTTTTTTACTCTAAATCCATATCCAGCATCGTCCTTCTAGGGTCTTTGAGAAAATAATGAACCATATAAATTCATCATTCAACTAATTCCCTTACACTCAAAATTTCTACAACTACACACTCCATGCCATAACAAACACCACAATCCAAAATTGTGTCTCCCTACTACGATGTATTCTCAATTATCAAATCCCATTTATATTGGTCAACATATCCTAGAGTATCATTGGTTAATAGGTTTTCCAAAAAATATATATATAAAAAGAAATTAATGAGCACATTATATTTCAATGTCTTTAAAAAAAATTAAGATTATTTAGGTTCTTACCACACTAAAATAATATTTAACATAGGTATCACTAGATCATGTCATGTGAATGGGATGTATAAATTTAAATTATTTAAACACTCTAGATTTCATATACATGATGATAAAATTATAATGGATATTTTCAAAGTTCACTCAGTAAAATAAAAAACTTGATCTCCTCATGCCATTAATTTCTATCTAATTCAATAGGATTTCCTTTAATCTCCCATTTTTTGAATATATTACTCCCTATAATTCGAAAAATAAAAATAAATAAATCCATATACTCATTTTTTTAAAATTAGAAATTATATAATATTAACATGGAGAAAGATAATGATTCATTTTATTAAAATCGAACTTCACTCTTACTATAAATGTTCTTAGTAAGCAGCGGATTTCCATTTCTGTTATGATAATGATTTTGTGTAGTTGACATATCTACTCAATTATAACTATATATTCATCTATGACTTGTGTTTAAAAACATAACTTATTAAATCATAAAAAATCAACGTGGGAAAAGTAAACTAATAGTATAACACTTACTGCACTAGATGTGCACCTCTTATTTAAAAAATAAATAATTTTCTTCAAAATAATCTAAAATGTTTTCTTAGTGGATTATCATACTAATGTATTGTTATTATGAAGTAAATTTGTATTTTTAGTAAAAATAAAATATATTAAAATAAACAATAATTGTATAGATATAGTAACAATACCTATCTCTGTTGATATCAAGCAGTAGTTGAAGTAGTTTCATACTGTTATTTGTAATTATGGACTACTACTTCACCCATGTTAATAGTAACTAGGATTGATTTTATGTCATTATGGGTCTATTCTTGGTAGTCAGGTTTGGATATACGTATGGAGAGTGATTCTTCATTTCACTATACCTAATATTGATGTATCTAATCAAATACCTTTATTTTGAGGAGGATGGATCGACTGCATTGGTCTCCTCGTGACCTTTTTCATCTTTTGTACTCACTTCTTGAACATCATATCCATCACCCTGTATTACATGGTTAGTAATTGTTTCCCCCAAAACTATGTCATCTACTTGAATTTATAATGATCTTCCCTCAACAACAACATATGATGCTTCATATTTTACTTTCTGTATATTTTTATTCCCAAACTCCACTTCAGTAAGTTTTTTATACTCACCAGAAATAGATCTTGTCTCTTCCTTTTCCTTCAAATTCAATTTTTGTCTCTAAAGTGAAATTTTTTTGTCCTTCATTTTCAGTTGTTCCTTCATTCACTTCAACTTTATATAAAGTTTCACATTCTCTAAATATAATCCCATAGTATACTCCTTTATAACTTCTTTCTCTTTTCCTTTGATAGTAGATGAAGGATGTTTTTCTCCACAACTAGTTGAACAACTTATTTAACCTCAGTGGGGATTGATTTCATCCCACTGATATGTCTTGGATTGGTTGTAATATACATTGAATAGTGTAATCATACACACTATAAAATATCATATATGAATTTTAAAACAAATTTCTATTCACTAACCTTTTCTAGTGACATTGTTATCTTACTCGTTTTTCATGGAGAAATATCAATATCTTGAAGACTCCGCATAACAAATGATGAAGTAACTCACTCTCTTTTTGTAATAAAATTTATATATTTCTTATTATAGCAATAATATATCAGTGAATTAAATTAGAAGTATATAAACAAACATAAAAAAATAAAAAAAAAGTTAAATAAAGTTTAACAGCTTACCAATAAACTTAAAAAATATCCAGTCACTTTTAAAGGATTTATGTAGTTTTTTTCACTAAGTTAATCAGCTACTCATGAATACTATATTACCATGATAATCTCTTGATTTTTGAGAAGTCTTCGAAATATGTGACACAAAGTAGCAAAGAAAACATATGACATCAGAAAAATCATCCTCTGTATTACCTTAAACAGTTTTAATAACAACTCTCTATAACACACTCTATGATAGGAAATGGCTATAATTTGTAAAATTCCTTCTCAAAAGTGTTGAAATATTCAGCCTTAATGTATTGGAATCTTAAAAAAGGTATATCATCATCCCAGATGCCAAATATATGGTGGATTTCGATTGCTGTTATTTTCATCATCTTACCAGCTATGTCAAACATTTTTAAATATAAATTTCACCTCGGTAATAAATATAAAATAAATCCATTAATTTTTTAAACTTATTGAATGACACTATATTATCAAAAAAATCTTAAAAAATCTAATAAAATAATGTCCTTCTAAGAAACTTAATGTGTTTGTTAATAATTTTTAGTATAATCTCATCAAAAAAAATTAACAACCAGTGATTAAAGACTTGTAATGGATAGTAGTTAATGTAGAGTCATATTATTTTATAAATAAATAATATCCAAAATAAATTAGCATCCTTTTTGTGAAAGAAAATTTGTAATATAAATTCCCACTGAACATTCACATTGGAATCCTAATTGAAATATCCACTAAAATTCCCACATGACATTCTCACTGGACATTATTTGTGGAAATTCCTAGTAGAAAATCTCATTGTAAATTGACAGTTGAAAATACTATTAGGAATTTCTAATGAGGATTCCCACAAGAAAATTCCATGTTATGGAAAAAACTGAGGGAATTATATGCATATTTTATATTTGATTCAATTTTAAATTCATGCTAGAAATTTCCAGTGGAAATTCTTAATGAAAACTCACATTGAGAATTCCTAGTGTAAATTCCTAGTGTAAATTCACAGTGTAATTCACATTGGGAATTTTCAATGGGAATTCCCACTCACTACTTGAAAGTTTCATAAACAAATGGGAGAAATTATTTTCATAATTCACATTTTAATTAATTTTAAATTAAAAGTGAAAATTACGTGTAGAAATTACTAGTAGAAATTACTAGTGGAATTCACCCTGGGAATCGCCAATGGGAATTCACGCTAGATACTTGAAAGTTATGGAAAACATATGAGGTAAATTCCATATATAATTTACATTTTATATAATTGGAAATTGAAATTTTAAATTCTAATTATAAATTCCTAGTTGAAATTAAAAATAGAAATTCCTAGTGGAATTTCTTAGTGTAAAATCCCAATAAAATTTACCAGCTGAAAATCCCATTAGGTTGCCACTAAGAATTACCACCGAATACTTGAGTGTATTAGAAAAAATTGGGGAAAATTTAATTCATAATTTTGATTTGATTCAATGGAAAATTAATATTATAAATTCCTAGTGTAAAATCCTAGTGGAAAATACCTATGGGAATTTCTAGTCGAATTAAAATTTGGAATCACCAACTGCTACTTGCAAGTTATAGAAAAAAAAATGGGGAAATTTTCATGAATAATTCATATTTGATTCAATTGGAAATTTACATGGTAAATTCCTAGTTGAAAATATAATTATAAATTACCTTTTGAAAATCCCATTGGTAATTTCTAGTTTAAAATCCCACTATAAATTTGTATATAAATTATCATTGTATACTTGAAAATAAAGAAAAGTAATTGAGGAAAAATACATACTAACACATTTGATTTAATTTAAAATTAATAATGAGATCCCCACTTTGAATTTTCAATGGAATTCCCATTGGAAATCCCCATTGGAATTTACACTAGGAATTGCTAATGGGAATTCCCACTAGTTACTTGCAAATTCTAGAAAACAACTGGGGAAAATTATATGCATAATTTACATTTCATTCAATTGTAAATTAATGCAAGGAATTCCCACTATAAATTCCTAGTTGAATTCCCATTGTGAATTTCCAATAGAAATACCCACTATCTACTTGAAAATACTGGAAAACAGTGACTTGATTTAAATCAATTGGAAATTCCCAATGGAAATTCCCACTAAAAATTGAAAGAAAAATTATCATACTTTCAAATACTTAGATTACCACTTTGAATCATTTGGAAATTCAAAGTGAAAATTCCCACTGTAAATTCCCAGTTGAAATTACCATAGTTTAAAATACTTATATTTCCATTTTAAATCAATTGCAAATTCCCAGTGTAAATTACCATTGGAAATTATCATTAGAAATTCTCATAGTTGAAAATACTAAAAATTCCTAGTAGAAATTCCCACTAGAAATTTACAAGGTAACCAAAAAATATTACATCCCATTAAAAACTCACACAGGAAATATATAATTTATATTCATGGTAATTCCATTATAATCCAAAAATAATAATTTCACTTTCATCTAACAAAATAAATATATTTTAACTAGTCAAAACCTAAATAAAAAGAACACAGACAATCATTACATTAAAAATATTCCATTTTTTAACAAAAAAATTATAAAAAACCAATTTTTTTATTTTAATTGACATAACCAAATACGACTCATCATGGGAACCATATCATGTCAGCAATGAACTTCAAAAATTTATAAAAAAACAAAAAAACACAAAAAATCACATAAACCTCTTATTGTCTTCTATTGCTTACAGTGGAAAACCTAGTCTATGCCATCTTCAAAGAAACCTTCTTCTCCTCTTCAATAGGGTGTTTCCCTTGAATCATCAAGTTGTCTCTAGTTGGGTGTCCTTAAAATATCAATTTTGTTATAGAATCACTAAGGGATTCATCTCATGACCCCCTCCCCTCAAAGATACCACAATGAGGAAAAGAGAGATAGTGACTGCCCGAGTCCTGCATCCAGTAGGCCCTAGGTTGGATAATATCACTAAGGTGATAATAAACATACATATGGAAAATATTACCCTATAAGATAAACATATGGAAGGGAGATATAAGATAGAATCACCAAATAAAACCTACTCATACATATATATAAAATAAATCCCAAGTGAAAATATAAAATTCCATACAATAATGAAACAACTGAAAGGAAACTACAAGTACCAAAAAGGTAAAGATGGCAGTGACCACGAATCCCAAACAGCTCTTATTAATCCATGAGCTAGTATTATCAATCCTAATCTCTAACATGCTATGGATGACCTAAAAAATAGATTATATATACATAGGGTGAGAATAACAGTATACTTAGTAGGATCCTCCCCAAAGCCTCTAATGAAAAAAATAAAGCATGCTAAAGCACAGTAAACAATAGTGAAACTAACTCATCACCTAAATAGGTATAATAAGTTCCCAACATCACCATGGATATCTCTCACGGAGTATAGAATATAAGAGAGAGTATAATATAGTAATGAAACATCAATGGTACGCCACTCCCTCTTCCCCACTTGTTTTCTACTCTTCCCCAAAGTCGCACGCCCTGATCCATCTCTCTCCAAAAGTAAGCTGACCCAAAAACACCTGGTCAAGGCATCACAACATGCACCTTTTGCATCACATAATCACATCATCACATCCACTTATCCATATATAGTAACCAAGTAGTTCCTAATAGTCACCAAAGCTTGTATGATTCATATCAAACATAGGGTATTATACCTCAATCTATTACATCACATACACTGAGTAAGTACCTCAATCCATCATAGCCTATACACATCATACCTATAATAATACTTTGGATAATATATTTGGTAATACATGTGTGTGAAATAACCACAACCCATCACATCCCTCTACACACATATATGGGAAAGATAACCTTCGTGCATACCAACACAAGTAACTACCAAGAGAAGAGAGTGGGGCCAGAGGGGGTAGTTATTCATCCATCCTCCCATCAGGATGTTGAAAAAACACCCTCCTAGATTCTACTGGGTGTTAGTTTCCATAACATATATAGGTGGGGAAGCATATGAAATCATATAATGTACATGATATAATATAGCTCACAGCCACATTATGAGAATAACCTAGTATTAGACTCAACAACAGCTAATGTTGCTTGAACTCCTGGCTTCCAATAATAAAACCGGATAACCTATAATCACACAAGCATATAAAAGAGATTCATTAATTACTTATCTCCTTTTTATTATTTCATTATGTTAATTAATTCATTATCCATTAATTAATCATTAAAATTATTCCATGTTACATCAATCATCCAAGTAAAGTATGTTCCTTCCAGGTATAATCCAAACTAAGTCTATGGTTTATTAAGATTGACATCTTTTAAGCATTTTCATTCCATAATCAACCAACCCCATGGGTTAATAGTTATTTTTTCATTATTAGCATCATTTTATATCCAGGTACTCTAGGAAAACCATCCTAAGCTACCACAAAGAGGAAACATGCAATCAAGCACCTCCAGCTACCTCAAGTAGTGGTAAAATGAATGTAGATAAACAATAAACCTATAAATCATCCATTAAAGAGATTTATAAGTGAACATATAATCTATCAGTATCTCATCAATGGTTAATCTCATATTTAACCCATTTTATCCCCTCCAGTTCCATCCTCAACACACACATGAATATACCAATGCTTCTTGTTGTCACATGAATCAAATATTTCCACATCATCTGGGCCTCCCTCCCCACATATCCCAACATACATCCCAAGATCAGTCATCCCAATATCACATCACATTTGGGTCTCCCTGACCTACATCACAACAGCCATCCCAGGCTCATCCATACTAAGCTCACATCACAAGGCTTATATCCAGAGCACATCAAAAAAGTAGTAGGAACAAATAATAAAAATTAATAGGGTAACACGACCCTAAAAATAAGGCATCTAGCCTCCACATATAAACGAGCTCTCATGGATCCAACACAAGGCACTCGATCTTCTCAAGAAATGGGAAACTTAAGCCCCATTAAATTTCTTTATCGCGGAACTAGTTCTTATTCCATATTAAATTAACCAATTTATTTATTAACAGGTTCCAACTACGAGCAACCTATGACATTAGGTTATAACAATATCTTAAAGAAAAAACATTCTTTTAGATTTTATTTTGGTTTAAAAAACCTAGAGAAGTATCATTCTCAATTATCATTACTTTTATTTATTATCAAAAACCCAAATAAACATGCTTCACATTATTTAACAATTCCATTAATCATATGTAAAATAAATTTCAATTAAACATGTGTATTGCATCAATTTTATTATTATCAAATTATATCAACTACTGGATTACAAACATGACTCTTTAATTTCTGAATATAATTAATTATAAATTAATTTTGGGTCTACGTTATTTATCAATTTCAACATGCTACTCCAAGAATAGAAACATAAGAACAAATCATACAGCATAGATATCACACTATCTATAAAAACATGAGGTAAACTATTATCATGGTATAAAGAAACAACATCATCAACATGAAATCTCTATCCAATTTCTTAATTTGGTTTAGTAATTATTAGGTTAATTTATTTTTCATAAAAAGGGATAAAGGGTGATAAATTTATGATTCCATGTAAATAAATAGAGAACCAATGAATCTCTTACCTCAAAAGTCATCAACATTATTCTCATGAGAACAGAACACATCACGGATCTCTGATCACCTCTACCATAATAACTGCATCCATAAAATTATTATGTGGCACAACCGCACCAATAACAACTAAGAAAACCTCAAAAGAAACATAGGATATCATCTTCCATCTTAAGGAAAGAAGAATGGGAGACCTAAACAAGGAGAAACTATAAGAAATAGAGGTAGAACTCACCTTGGATCACCATGGATTAAATACAAAAGGACAAGGATTGATTCCTATTGAAGGGATCTCAAAATTCCAATGGAGAGAGCCACTAGTTTCCTATAATGAGAAATAGGGGAGGTTGGCTGGAGGTTTTGGATAAAACCAGAGCTATTGAAACATTTAAAAATGCATTTACTGGGGGATTTACATGATGTGTGATTGCCTTTCACATCATGTAATCCTTGGGGTTATGTTTACACTGAAAAACACATTACCTTTTATTTTTTAACCCCAAAAATAGACACAATATGAACCTTCCCTGCACAATACGTGAACCACCCTTTCACATAGTGTAACTTTACATAAAATTAATTCTTCTTGATTCAATCCTTCTGCATCCAAACCCCTTTAAACCACTTCTAAGCCTCCTATGAGAACTATGAGCCTAAAAAATATACAAAGGGTCAATCCACATGGATTCAGTCCCTTACATTAGATAGATCTCAAAAAATTCTCTTCCTCGAGAATCCAAAACCAAACCAAAGATAAAATTAAAAGGGATCATCCGAACAGCCACCGCTAGAGATACCTCTCAAATATCCTGCCATCATAGGAGCTCAACCACCTCACTAAGAGGAAAATTGCATAAAACCATGTGAAAATAACAACTAGATCCTAAAAAACTCTCCCAGGGGAGATACCACTCAAATGAGAGTAAATCCATAATGATCAACAAGAGGAAAACAACTCATATGCTATAAAGGTCAACAACCACAAAACAACAACATTACAATAGAAGAGATAAACATCAAACAGCTTAGTGTACTGATTCTTCATTTGTGACTCACATTGCCAAGTACTCTTCTCCACACCACCATTCCACCACAAGACACAAACCAAGGGAATAGCATGCCCACACAACACTTTCTCTTGGAGGTCTTGAATCTCCACAGGCTGCTCCTTGAAGTTCGCATCATCGTCAACATCGATATTTCTCCAATTAATGACATGAGAGTCATCATGAATATAAAGAAGAAGTTATGACATGTGAAAAACATTGTGTATCTAAATAATATGTGAGTGAAGTTATATCTGATATTCCATGACTCCAATATGAGCCAACACTTTAAAAGGTCCAAAAAATCAGGGAGAAATCATACTCCCATGACAAAAACTTCATTGTCCACAATAAGGAGTCACCTTTAGGAACACATTATCTCCAACGTAAAACTCTGGAGGTCACCTCCTATGATCGACATAGTATTTTTTATGATCTTATGCTAACTTTATCCTATCGAAAATTACTTGAACTATCTCCATTGTATCTTGTACTAGTTCTGGCCTAAGAATTATAGCCACTCTGACACCAATCCTACAAAACAAAGAATGGAAAGGTCATCTATAAAAATCTTCAAATGGTGTTATATCTATGGTTTAGTGGAAAATATTATTTTAAGAAAACTCAATGATGGTAAGGTGCCTCATCCACAAACCTCCAAAATCCAGGACACAAAATGAAAACATGTATTCAAGAGTCTGGATGGTCCACTCTGTCTGACCATCCGTATGTGGATGAAAAGTAGTGCTCAGAAATAACTAAGAACCAAAATCATGTTGGAGACCTCTCCATGCCATGAAGGTAAAATTAGGGTCTTGATCAGAAATGATCTTCCTCGAGACTCTGTGGACTCGCACCACCTCCTCCAGATACTGCCTTGAAAAAACCTCCACTGAACTCGACTCCCTGATCTCTATAAAGTGGGATGATTTTTTCAAATGATCAAATATCACCCATATAACATCATATACTCCATGAGATCAAGGTAAACCAGTAACAAATACCATCAATATTTCTTCCCAGTTCCACAGGGGAACGTCTAATGACTAGAGAGAATCACCATGAACACGCTACTCAGGTTTCACCTTCTAGCAGACTAAACATTGTGAAACAAACTCCACAACTACATTCTTTAACCTAGTCCATAAAAACTGACCTCTCAATGCTTGATACATCTTTTTCACACCAGGATGTACCACCAAATAATAACTATGGAACTCACGAAGAACCATCACATGCATCTCCAAAGTAAATAAAATCATTCCTTGAAATAAAACTAGGTGTTTTCTATCCTCAGACCATCCATCATGGGCACCACCAAAAATAACTTGGTACCTCTAGAAATACACCTCAAAATCCCCCAACTAGGACTCCTCCACCTACTACACTAATTATGAACGCACTATATTTTGGAAAAGAAAACCTCTACCTATAACCTTTCCCATATCTAGATGCATAACTGAGAGTTTCTCCATCACTCTCCATAAATCCCTATATTCATGCACGACGTCACTATATGAATTCATTATTAGCGCATCATCTACAACATTTCCCTTTTTGGGTATATAAAAAATCTCAAAGTTGTAATATTTCAATAATTCCATCCACCGACACTAAAAACGTCAAGTCGGGATGGGAGAAGACATAACTCTAGCTCTTATGGTCAGTAAAAGCAACAAAATGCTCACTGATGAGGTAATGTTGCCACAGCTTCAAAGAAAACACCACTGCCACCAACTTAAGATCATCAGTGGAATAGTTACGCTCATGGGGACATAACTACATAGACCCATAAGAAATAATTGATATCTACTTCATCAAAACACAACACAAGCCAAGATGTGAATCGTCACAGAAAACCTAAAACTAAACTCTCCCTGTTGGAAAACATAATACCAAAGCACTGAAAAACTTCTCCTTCTGGTACACAAAAGTTGTTTGACGCTGGTCAGTCCATAAGAACACCTGATCCTTCCAATTCAAGGCTATAAGAGGAGTCTCAAACTAATAGAAATTTTATATGAAGCTCTCATAATAGCCTTTAATACTAAGTAAACTCTTCACCTTTGCCACTATATTGGGAGCTACCCAAGATATAAACGCCTATATCTTCAAATAATCCAAAGTTACTCCCTAATGAGATACCACATGACCCAATAAAAGGAATTCATGAGCCCAGAACTCACACTTTGTTAACTTCCAAAATAGCTGCTCATGGTGAAGAACTCCCAAAATGACATGCATATGCTCTATATTTTCCTCCTCATACACAGAGTAAAAAAGTATTTTGTTGATGAAAATCACCACAAACTTATCTAATAACTCTATGAAAAAATCATTCATCTGCCCCATGAACACAACTGGAGAGTTTGTCACACCAAACGACATCACAACAAACTCATAATTCCCATGATGACAATGTGAAGTAGTCTTCTAAATATCCTTATCCTTCACTTGCATTTTATGATATCCAAACCACAAATAGATCTTCACGAACCAACTTTAACCCTCCTGATGATCAAATAAATTATTAATCCATGGATAAGGATAATGTTTCCTCACTGTCACTTGGTTTAATATAAGATAATTGATACCAAGTTGCAAAGTTCTATCAGCCTTCTTTATGAAAAAAAACTAGTACACCTCAAGGTGACACACTTGAATGAAAAAAAACCTTGCTGAAGAAGATCATTGAGCTATACTCATAGCTCCCATAACTCATAAATCTCCATACTATATGGATATATCAAGATAAGAGACACATCTATTTGTAGCTTGATCCAAAACATGATCTCCCATTGAGGGGGTAACACTAAAACCTCCTCTGGAAAGACATCAAGGTACTCTTCCACAACCTTGGGAAACACTAACTGTTGAACCTCTAAAGAGGTTAGCATCAAATCATCAATCAAAGATGATAAAGACGAAACATAATTATGACCCGTCTGAGGCTCTCACTCACCAAATAAACACTATTGTCTCTTCATTAGCATCATAGAACACAACCACCCCCTGAATAAATCCTAGATATCATGAATTGAATACAACCAACCCATGATGAGGATGATTTCATATGGATATATCTACAAACATAGGAAATCTCCCCAAGAGAAGTGTTTCACCAACACTAGATCGTAGTCTCTACATACTTCATACAAGTTATCTTGACCTCTAACTAGTGCAGTCAATGCCAATGGTACTGGAAGCCTCTCTACCTCAATTACCAAAGAATGGATGATGATAGGTGATATAAAGGAGTGTTTTACTCCTAAATAAAAAAAACATAAACCCGCATATAAAATAAGTAAAGGGTGCCTCGAACAACATCTAGATCACCTGGCACTGTAAATGCTAAAGCATGAAGCTGACCACAACCTACTCCACGGACTCTCTGGACCAACTAAAGATTACCTCAATGGCCATGATTTTCTCTCTGGGGATGAGGAGTGTCTCATGGATATACTCTTCCAACCCCATCTCCTCTCTACTGATTCCAAATTGGACCACCCTACTACTACTACCTTAGTTGAAACTGCCTCAATGGTGGAAACTGAAGTGGAACACACATTGACTGCTCAGAAAGGTCAGGCACTCTCACCATGGATGAACTCGTACTCTATAATAAAAACATGAATATGATCTACTTTTATAAGTCTGAGAGTATATTCCCCTGAAGAAACAAGATAATGAGGGTTAGGACCTACCCCCACCTAACTAAAATCTCTTCTATCCCAGAAACTAGAAACCCATAACCACAGCTATAATTCATGAGGAATCTTGATGACTCCCCTCTGGTGATAATCTAGTTTTGGACAATGTTATCTCAATAACCTATGATCTTGAGAGTACCTCGAGATACATATTCTTCATAAATGGCGTGGCCTGGTACTAGATCTCTGGATGTAAAAACACCTCGAAATTTCACACTCTAGCCACCTCATGTAGAAATAGGTCTAAAAAATATTGAAAAAGGTACTATAAATAGATCATGAACTCTTGCACATTGGATCTCCCCTATCAAATGGTACGAAGCTCCTAGAAATTATCCACCTTCACAATCGAATAAAGAAACTATACACTAAAATGGTCTTAGAACTTCTCTCGTGATATTTTCAACTCCTCACGATCCTTAGGGAATAAGAACCAACACTGCCTCACTGCTCCACATAGTATCATCATAGCCAAAAAAAAACCAGTACTCTTTCCAAGCATAGATCAAACTGAAATGTATCTTAACCTCTTATAACCAGTATTTTGTTACTAAATATAAAATGCATCCCTCATACTTCTACAAAAACTAGTGATGAAACTCTCAGAGTGTCCTCGTCTAAGTGACATTGTCATTGACCTCTACTCTATGGTGATCTTCTGGCACATCCAACTGAACATATTTAGTGTGAAACTGATGAAGACATTGATTTAGGACCATGAATTCAAAAATAAAAAAATGTTAGGGATCCTAAACTTGGAATATGGAATATTTATCATTAATTAATTAATTAATTATCTTGTTTAAGTTGTAACCTAACCCAAGGTATACCCATTTCAAACACAGAAACAAAGAATAATGATGCCTGATATTTTCCTAGGTCTCTACTTAGAAACTACTATAATTTCATTTAGTAGCCTTAGTAAACTTAAAGGTATGTGAATTAGATCATAGGGGGGGCATAAATACCTTTGTAGTATCTAATATCATATGTTTATATCTCTTACTAAACATAGATGGCACTGCTTCCCTACGAACCCATGAAACCTCAGTTGTGTCTAACTCCAAAATCCATCATATCCCTCAACTTGAACCCTTGATACCGCTCTATCATGAACCCCTATCCATAAAGATACCACAATTAGGGGAGAGAGATAGTGAATACCTGAGTCCCACCTCTAGTTGGCCCCAGGTTGGTGATAAGCACTGGAGGTATAATAAACATGAAAATGGGAGGCATTTCCCTCTAAGAGAAACAAGCAGAAGAGAGATATAATATGGATACACAACCCAAAACCTCCTCATACATATATATGAAATAAATACCAAGTGAAGACATGAAATTCCATACATTACTGAAACAACTGAAAGGAAACTACAAGTAAGAAGAATGTAAAGATGGCAGCAACAATGAAGCCCAAATATCTCATGTTAAGCCCTGAGCTAGTAATATCCAACTCAATCTCCAACCTACTCTAGTTGACTTAAAAAACAGTTTAAATATATGTAGGTTCATTGTAAAATTATACTTAGTAGGATCCTTCCTAGATCCTCTCATGAAAAAGATAAAGAAATAATGTTAAAGCACAGTGAACAATAGTGAAAATAACTCATCATCTAAATAGGTATACTAAGTTCTTAGCATCACCATAGTTGTCTCTCACCATGTATTACATTCAATAGATTATATAATATTGTAATAAAACATCATGTGTACCCTACTCCCTCTTCCCCACTTCCTTTCCTTTATGCCCCAACGTCACACATCCAGATCCATATATCTCCAAAAGTAAGGTATCCTGAAAACACCTTTGCAAGGAATCACAACATACACCTCATGTATCACATAACCACATCATCCCATACACATATCCATACATAGTAACCAAGTAGTTTTTGGGAGCCACTATAACCCATATGACATATATCAAACATCGTATATTATACCTAAATCTATTACAAACCACTCACTAGATAAGTACCTCAAGACATCATAGACTATTCATGTCATACCAATAATAATCCTTTAGATACTATATCTAGTAATAAATGTGTGTGAAATAACCAAAAGTCATCAAAACCCACTACACACGTATATGGGAAAGATAATTTCCATGAATACTATCACAAGTAACTACCAAGAGAAGAGAGTGGGGCTAGAGGGGATAGTCATCCATCCATCCTACCATTGGGATGTTGGGAAAAATACCCTCCTAGAGTCCAATGGGTATCAATTTTCATAATCAAAATGGGTGGTACATCGTATGAAATCATAGAATATAAATGATATAATATAGCTCAAAACCACATTATGGTAATAACCTAGTCTTAGAATCAATTGAAGCTAACATTTACCGGACTTCTAACTTCTAATTTTAAGACCATATATCCTATAAGAACACAAGCATATAAAAGAGCTAGATTAATTACTTCTTTCCTTTTTATTATTTCATTTTTTAATTGATTCATTATCCATTAATTAACCACTAACATTATTACACATTACATTAATCATCAGATTAAAGCTCGTTCCCTCCAAGAATAATCCAAACCAATTCCATAATTTATCAAGATTGACATATTGTAATCATTTTCATTACATAATCAATCTACCTTGTGGGTTAAGAATTATTTATTCATTATTAGAATCATTCCATATCCAGGTACTCTAAGAAAACCATCCTAAGTTACCACCACGAGGAAAAATGAAACCAAGAACCTCTAGATAGCTCAAGTAGTGAGTAAAGGAATACAGATAAATACGAAACCTGAACATTTTCCATTAAATAGATTCATAATAAACCATACCAACTCTCAACATCTCATCAATGGGTAAGACCAACTTTAACTCATTTGATCACCTTCGGTGCCATACCTAAAACTCATATGCATATATTGATGAATCTTTCCATAATAGGCATCAGATAATACCATTTAATTCAAGTATCCATGCCCACATATCACAACATCCATCCCAAGCTTATCCATCCTAGGCCCACATCACATCCAGACCTCCCCACCCTATGTCAAAATAGCTATCCCAAGATCATCCATACCAGTATCACATCACAAGGATCGTATCTAGATCACATCAAAAAAAGTAGTAGGAAAAAACAGGTATAATCAACAAGGCAGCATGACCCTCAAAGCAAGGCATCTATCCTCCACACATAAAGGAGCTCTCACAACTCCAACACAAGGCAATCGACCATCTCAAGAAATAGGAAACTCAGGCCCCATAAAATTTCCTTATCACACAACTAGTTATTATTCTATCTTGAATTAATTGATTCATTTATTAATAGGTTCCAACTATGGGAAACCTATGTCATCAATCTATAACAAGTTATCAAAGGAAAAACATTATCTTAGAATTTATTCTGATTTCAACAACCTAGAGAAGTATCATTCTTAATTATCATACCTTTTATTTATTATAAAAAACAATAAACATGCTTCACATTATTTAAAAATTACATTAATCTTATGGAATATCAATTTCAATTAAACATGAACATTTCATCAATTTGATTATCATCAAATTACATCAACCACCAGATTATAAACATGCCTCTTTAATTTATCCAGACAATTAATTATCAATTAATTCTATATTTACATTCTTTATCAATTTCAAAATTATAATACAAGCATGAAAACATGATAAAAAATCATATATTATAGATATCACACTATCTATAAAAACTAGTGGCAAACTGTTATCATGGTATAAAGTAACAACATTATCAACATGCGATCGCAGTCCAATTTTCTAATTTGGTTCAATAACTATTTGATCAATTTAATTACCATAGAAATAGATAAATCATGATCAATTTATGATTTCATGTAAATAAATAGAGAATAAAAAAATCACCTACCTCAAAATTCATCAACATTATTCACACGATAACGGACCATGTCACGGATCTCTAATCATATATCCTGCAAGGACTGCATATATCTAAGGATTCCGTAGAACAGCCACACTAACAAAAAACAAGAAAACCCCATTATAAACATGGGAGGTCATCCTACATCACATGAAAAGAATAATGTGAGTAAAATGAGACTAAAAAGGATAAATCACAAGAAACGATGGTATAACTCACCTTGGATCACCATAGATTGAAGAAGAAAGTCCAAGGATTGGTTCCAATCGAAGGGATCTCAAAAAAACAAAGGGAGGGATTCATTGGTCACCTGGAATGAGAGAGAGGAATGGTTTTCCATAGGGTTTGGAGAAAACCTGAGCAGTTGAAACATTTAAAGATGCACTATATAGGGTATTTACATGATGTGTAATCCCCTTTAAAGTATTTTAATCCTTAGGGTTAAGTTTATTACAAAAAATGTATTGCCTTTTATTATTTAACCCCATAAATATGCCTATTGTGAACCAGCCTTTAAAAATATATGAACCACCCTTTCATGTCATGTAACTTTACATGATGTGAATTCTTACTACTTCTATCATTTTGCATCCAAACCCCTCCAGACCACTTCTAAGACTCCTTCAATCACCACGAGCCTCATAAAAATGAAAAGGGTTAGTTCACACAGATCTAGGACCTTACAATTTGATAGAGGTTTTAATGGAGTGCCAAGGGGTTTGTTTCCCTAGATATGATTAGGTTTATATGGAATCATCGTCGAATAATAGATGTGAAGGTATTCAAGAGGGTGTTTGTCGGAGTGCCAAGGGGTTCATCGGATCAATGTTGATGTCACTGAAGGGGTTTGAGTGAGTGCCAATTTTTTTGTTTCTCTATATGTGATTTGGGATTATAATTTGAATTCCAAGCCCTAACTCTCATCGAATGTCCACAAACAAGAGTAGAGACATGGAATATATCTAACGGTAAACTTGAAGGTTTGGTTGAGAGAAAAACCTCATATTATATTTTTCTATAATAATAATGTTTTTTATATATTTTTTTTGATACTTCATGTGTTTTTTAACTTATAATTATTATTTTGTATTAAAATAAATTTCAATTAAACTATGATGGAATGAAATGATTTAGTTAATATTGTAAGGTGTATTTGTTTTTGAGAAAAAAATATTGTCTTCAATATTAAAAAATATCTTACAAAATATTTTTTATGGAAACATTAAAATGAAATATTTTTATTTTTTTAATATAATTCATTTTATTTTGTTTATATATTTTTTCCTTTATTTATTTAATTTAATATATTTTTTGTATATAAATCATTAAATTCAAATTTTTTAATTTTTTATCAATGAATCCAAATATTTAAATATGTGTACCGTAATAGTGTATGGAAATTTGAATTTTGAATGTATCATTAAACAATATAAAATATGAAAAGCAAAACAAAATTCTATATATTGATATTTTTTATTATTTTTTGAAGAATTTACATATAAAATTATTGTCTAGTGTTATTTATCATGGAATATATTAAAAAAGTACGGTGTATATCATTTATTGGAAAATTTTATTGTTTTTTTAATAATACTATCATTTATTCATTGGGAAAAAATTTAATTAAGTAATATATAAATGGTTAAATTTATAAAAAAATATCAATTCAAAATTATTAATGATTTGTATCAGGATCATTTTCCTCCATCCCAAAACTTCTAGGCCCAACTCATTTTCCCTTATGGGGTTATGTACTAAAACCAAATGGTGATAAGAGGAGTAGTCTAACCATGATTATATGTTAACCAACATTCCATGTCGAAATAGATATGTGATTAGGCTTGCACGCACAGCAATCCTCCCTTGAAACCAAAGACCACACATCTAGGACATCCACTTCAATGATAATCCACCATATCCAAACATATTTCACCGATGTTTTCTCATCACAAAGTCCCACCGCCTTACCACTGATATCTAGAATATTTCTTACACACTACAGATACACATGCTTCGATTGATCCACTAATATTGTTATCAAACTAGTTTAGGGAAATGTTATCCACGTCAAACATGGGATACATCATGGCTCTGATACCACTTGTTAGTATCATTTTTCTCCAGCCTAGCCCTTCCAGGACCAACATATAATCCCTTAGAGTGTTCCATCCTAAAACCAGTTAGTTATATGAGGAGTGTCCCGTCCAAGATTATATGTTAGCCACCATTACATGTGGAAAATAATGTGGTATTGGGTTTTTACACCCAACAATTTTATTATATAAATGTTTTTTTCTTCAAAATATATAAACTTAAAATTATAAATAAAATTTCAAAAAAACAAAAAAAAAATTTACATATGTTATTTGTTTTAAAAATATCAAAATATTTTTTAAAATTAAGTATCTAGTTTTATAAACATATAAAAAATATTTCTTATTTAAAAAAATTAATATCTAAACATTTTATTCATGAAGATATGTATATAAACTATAATTAATTTAAAAATGTGTTGATAAAATAAAAAAATACACAATACACACACATACATCATTATAAAAAGCATAAGTAAGTGAAATTCAAACAGACATTGGTGAGGCTTCCGAGAAAGAACATGTTGGGTATGTTTGAACTCACACATATCATTATACATTGTTGTAGATTTATAAAATAACCCAGGAAGAAAAGTTAAGAGATGTTAGTATTTGGTGATGGTTTTATAATGAAACTGGGTAGAGGGGTCTCTAGTGGGGGTTTTTAAGAGGAAAATAGTTTGGTTATTTTATAATTTATTATTTATGCTCTATTAAAAAAAATTCAACATATTAAACATTATTTTAAAACAGAATCTTGATTTATTTTCCAATACCTTTTTTATTTTCATTTCCTATCCAATTTCCCTCAAAATGTCCCATCATGTCATAAAGGTATTTAAATGTATCATTTTCTCCATTTTATAGTTATGTGTTATGCTATATACAATCTTGTTTTTGTTGGTAAGGTAATAGTCCATTTGGTCGATGCCTTAACTAACATCCATGAGGTATTATATTTGAGTTAGTAATTTAATTTATTATAATTAATATGCATTCATAAGGGAAAAACTATCATTTGGGGTATTTTTTAATTGTGAGTAGAATAGTATGTAATGGCCTTCCATATCATCCCCCACACACACCAATTTTTTATGGTTCTTTAAATCTGGTGGTAATGATGGAATGGATTGATCATAAATAATCATATTATTTAAAAAATATAAAAAATAAACTAAATAGAAATTATAATGATAAAAACACATGAACACACTCTAAAACCTACCCCCCCCCCCCAATTCTAATTGTCCAATTATGACCGGACCCCTTGTACTAAGTAAATTTTTAAATAGGTTTTTTATTTAAAAAAATTGAAAGAAGAGATACGTTTTTTAGTATTTCAAAAAAATGGGTCTAGTGAAGTGTGAATGTCATTTAGGCTTCTTCCTCTGGTGAAGAAGCATGAATGGGGTTCATGCTTCCTACATTGCATAAAGTGTGAACCCCGTTCATGATTCCTATGAATTCGTCACATGGGAGATGTAAATGAGGTTCATGGATACTATTTAATTTTTTAAAAATTTAATATTACCTTATTTATTTTGTTTTTATCTATATATATATAAATACAATAAAAATTTTATTAATAGTATAATAAGTAAAACATAATTAATTAAATAACCATATAATAAATAATGCATAATTGATTAAATAATGATATAGCAACTAATACATTATTAATTAATTAATATATTTCAGTTTTTTAGTCACTAAAAATATAATAACTATAAGTAGTAATTAATCATGTAGGTAATAATATAATATTTAATACTTATTAATTATAACATATAATATTAATTAATTATTGTTAATTACTAATTAAAATAGTATTTAATTTTTTTATAATTTTTAATATATACAGAGTATATTAATAATTATTAATTAATATATAATATAATATATTAAAAAATATTAATTAATATATTATAAATAAATTTTAATATAATTATTATTAATATATTAGTATATAATATAATTATTAATTATTAATTCTATTATTTATTAATGATTAATAATATGTAATTAATCGCTATTAATTATTAGTAGAGGACGGATGAGGGTAGGGTTTGTGGGATAAAAATCATCTCCAGTATCCCTTTTAACTAGATATTCCAGCACACCCCAGGGATTATTACACATATTTGGTTTTTTTATTTGTCAGGTCAATTATATATATAATTCCTCATATTTCAATTTGTAGATGGGTTTTTACTTTTGTGAGGAGAAGTCTTGTGATGGGTCAATTTTTTGCTATCGCGACTCCGGTGATTTCAGTGACACTGACAACTTTGATGACTCAATCAAACTTCGGTGATGACTTCAACAAATTCGATGACTTTGGGGACACCAACATCTTCTGAGAACATAGTGTTTTGTTTCCCCCAAGCCTCCTCCAAGGCAATGTCATGATTTATCTTCCAAGAGAACTGTGGTGACTCCAGTGGTTCTTAGTCTCATTCCCCAAAACTTTTTTTGTATAAAATAGGCACCATTGGAAGAAGAAGTTGGTGTAGCTTATCTATTTCTATTGAAATTTATATTATCATCATCAGTGGAAATCTCTTTTCCATTTCATAAAAACTAAATGTTATCTTATTACAATTCATTTTTTAATACATCTCTCTTATATGTAGTTTTATTTGAATGTTATATTTCAATAATATTTCAATTATAAAATCAGCTATTTAATTTTAGAATCCACTATATCTCGTGTGAACAGAGGACAAAAAAAACTATTTTATAATTTTATTGGTGAAAGTCCCATTGAAAATTCCACTGGAGGTTCCATTGGAGGTTCCACTAAAACCTCAATTGAAAATTAAACTGGAAGTTCTAATAAAAGTTTCACTAAAAGTGCCACTAGAAGTTCATTTGTGTATGTATTTACAAGGAATTCACTCTAGAACATCTAGTGAACATTCCACTAGAACATTCAGTGGAGATTCCACTAGAACATTCGGGGGAGATTCCACTGGAACATCTATTAGATATTTCACTAGAAATTCCTTTCGAACTTCCAATCCTATTCTAGGAAAAGTATAATAATTTTTCATTTAAACCTATACTATAATTTGTGTAATCATACAAAAAACATGTTTTCTATTATACTGTAACTTTTATAGTATTTAGGGGGGATTTTTCTATTTTTTCTCTACGAGAATTTACAATTAATATTCCACTAAAATTTCTAGTATATCTTCCACGAGAACATATAGTGGAGATTCCTCTAAAACTTTCAGTGGAGCTCCCACTGTAAATTCTATTGGAGCTTCCACTAGAACATCTGGTGGAACTTCTGCTAGTGATTCTACTAGAATTTCCACTGGAACTTATAGTCATATTCAAGGTAATTATAGTGAAAATCAACCTCAAATTTTGACTAAAACCAATACTGTAATTTTTGGAATATAATAAAGAACATGTTTTTTATATTTTAATAAAAAATATATATGATTTAGGAGGGAATTATTTTGTTTTTCTCCACTGGAAGTTCTAGTGGATAATGTAACTTCCAATATCATTCTTCCTAAAGTTATAAATGAAACATGTACTGTAATTTTTGGAATCTCCCAAAAAACATGTTTTCTATATTTTAGTGAAATATTTATAGTATTAAAAGTGGAAATTTTTCTGTTGTTTGCCCATTATAACTACCAATGAAGTTTCCACTTGAACTTCTACTAGAACATCCACTAGAACATCAGTTATAAATTCTACTAGAACTTCTGGTGGAACTTTTCATCATATTCTACCTTAATTTATGACTAAAACTTATACTGTAATTTTAGAAATCCAAAAAAACATGTTTTCTATATTTCACTAAAAAATTAAAAGATTTAGGAGGGAATTTTTTTGTTCTTTCACCACTAGAACTTATAGTTGATCTTCCACTATAACTTTTAGTGGAACATACAATCTTATTCTACCTTAAGTTATTACTTAAACCTATACTATAATGTATAGAATCCCCTAAAAACATTTTTTCTATATTACATTGAAACTTTTTTAGGATTTATGAGGTAATTTTTCTATTCTTTCCCCACTATAACTTTCAATCGAGATTCCACTGAAACTTCTAGTAGAGATTCAACTAGAACATCCACTAAAACTTTTATTTGAACTTAAAATATAACTTTCAGTTCTATTCTACCTTAAATTATGATTTAAAATTGTACTATAATTTTTAAAATCCCCAAAAAACATTTTTTCTATATGAAACTAAAACTTTTTACAGGATTTAAGAGGGAATTGTTCTATTTTTATTCGATATAACTTTTGGTGGATATTCCACAAGAACATCCATTGAAACCTCTTCTATAACTTCCACTAGAACTTCTAGTTGAACTTCCATTCCTATTCTCTGTTAAGTTAGGACTGAAAATTGTACTTTAATTTGAGTAATCTCAAAAAAACATGTTTTATATATTGCACCAATTTTTTTATAGGATTCATGATGGAATTATTTTATTCTTTCCCTGCTATAACTTCTAATGGAAATACCACTCCTATTCTACCTTAAATTATGAAAAAAACATGTACTATAATTTATGGAATCACTAAAAAAACAATTTTTCTATATTAGATTGAAATTTTTATAGGATTTAGGAGGTAATTTTTTAGTTATTTCTAGACCTATTATAATTTCTATTATTGGAAGGGTAATTTGTAACTTTAAATTTTTAGGTGTGAATTTTAGGTAAAATATGACATGTTTACAGATAGTTATATAAGAAATCCAACCAAATTTGAAATGTGGTCATACAATTTCACTATGGGGCAGTCCTTTTTGGAATATATTTGAGGCCTTTATAACTAATATTGTATCATCATTTGATTGTAAGAAATCAAATAGCTCTATTTTTATGTACTTGATAACTATGATTCCAAAAATATTCTAAATAGGTGGTTTGAAAAGAAAATTCTTTGAAGTTGATGTCTAAAAGATATTTGGGATAACTAAAGGTGAAACAAAAATGGAAGAATCCTATACTATCAAGTCAACCAAGGAACCAATATATATACATATATTTGAAAAAAAATTTGAATTATTTAAATAGAAGACAATAAAAACAGCTCTTTTGGAAGTTGTAATAGGAAATGAAGCAGAGGATCATATTGACACAGCAACACTCTAATGTTTTTATGCTAATTTTTTTTTCTTAATATGGGTTCTTATTTGAGTTGGGGTTTCATCAATGATGTGGATATTTTTATAGACATGATAACACTAAAGTGGTTTCGTGTAATCCATCAACAATTGATTAATTCCATTAAAGAATTTCACAATATGTGGTCAAAGATTATGGGTGTTATTTTCATATTACTGGTATGGATTAAAATTTATTTTCAATTCTATGTATAATTAGTCTTCATAGCATTGTTAGTGTTGTAGTATTGGAATTTTGAATAAAGTGGAATACTAAAAGGAAATGAACAAGATGACAATCTTCCTTTCATAAAATGGTGATTGTAAGATTTTTAATTTGCTATCAAGAAACTAAAGATTAAAAAAGTTGTATCTGGTGGGGTAAGACTTCTAATTATATTCTTATTTTAATGATTTTCTCAACACACAATTATGTAAAACGAAAAATATTAAAGACAAAGAAAAATGAAGAAGGTGACGAGGAGAGAAAATCACTAAGGAATGTATTATTTTACAGAAGAAAAATATGGATGAAAATGACAGAATATATGGTATTGAAGAATAAAATTCAATATTGATATGAAAACTAGAGACAATGAAAGAAAAAATCTAGGAAGCGAGATGAAGAAATTAAAAAAAAATCAAAACTATTGTTAAGTGATAACCCCAAGAAAGGGGAAATAAGAATAGAAACTATCATTTATGGAGAGGAAGTGACCCCTACTATAATGGAGCAAAACAAGATGTCAACTCCCAATGAAACTGTGATCTAGGAGGAGGCAGAACACCATGAAGAACCTGTTAAAAAAACCACACCTATCCCAGACAACAACCAAGATGAACATCTGAAAACATACTCACTGAACCAGATCATTGATTAGAAATGTAAAATCAAGAACAAGAAAATAAAATAAGTTGGATTTGGTGTATATTTATGAAATATGAACTAGAAGAATAATAATGATAGCAACATACTCAAGATCAGTAGAAGAACCAACTAATCTACAAAAAACCGTTGAATTAGATAGTATTTCATAGAAACTGGAATATAGAAGGATTTTTACAGGGATGGCTATCATACAAAAGTGAACTAGGTAGAGTCAGCAACTCCAAAAAATAGACTATGAGCACCATGAGAAGATTCTAGAGTTGGATCGATCTTGGTATATTGTTAGGAATAAATAGAATTACTGCCCATAATTCAAATTTTACTATTAAAATACCCTTAATAGTAATTTTTTTCATATAAATAACTAATATTATTCTATAGTGAATAAGTCTGGTAATCTAAAATGAAGTTTTATTCAATAGAAATGGGTGATATTTTATCTCTTTTCAAAAAATATGACAAGTATCAGGATGAGTATTTAATTTAACCAAGCTTATTTTAAAAAAAAATATTCAATTAGTGTCACATCCTCCACTCCTTTTCAATAATATTAGGTAATAGATGCATATGTTCAAATAATAAAAAGAAAGTGTGAAATGGGTAAGACAGATAGAATATTCCCAGATAAATCCAAAATTATTACAAGTGCTTCCATGGTAAGAATATTATTGTCTACATTCTTTAAGTTACAAATGTAATAATTCATAGCTATTCTAATTTAATCGATATTTATAGGGAATAATTTCTGGGGGGAAATCAAAATTTTATACAGATGTTGATAAAGAAACCATTTAAAGATGCACTATATTTGAATGGAAAAAATTTCATCCACATCAACACTACAAATATACATTGGACATTGTTCATTTTCAATATGCAGAGAAAATATTTCAGCCACTACAACTCGATGCAGCCTCAGTTAGGTGGTGGTGAACATGATATTTATCATAAGTATGCATTAGTAATGGTATATTTTCTCCTCTTTATCATGAAATCCTTTTTAAAATAAACCAACTAAGATAATTAAATTTTTACAAAAATACACACTTTCAAAAAACATTTATTGAAAAAATCATCAAGAAATGAAGCCCTGGTTACATGGAAAAGATTCCTCTCACATTAATTATATAAGATACTCCTAAATAGGTTGATGCAATCTTAGATTGCACAATAATAGTTTTTTATCTTATGGAGAAGTTGGGAAACAATCAATCATAAAATAAGAAGATAGCCTAAGATGAAGTTCATTATCTATGGCTTTATATGGAACACTACTTCCTTTCCAACCTTGATAAAATCTAGTCAGAAACATATTATAAAAGTAGTATTTTCATCTTATATTTAGTATCTCCAACATTTACATAAAAATTTAATCATACCCTTTTTATGGGTATGATATGAAATCAGAATTGAACATTTTCTCAGTTTCTTGGATTTGTTCAAATTTTTGGTATAGTATTAGTTTTGTTTGAACATAAAAAAGAATGAAACAATGTTTTCATATAAGGAAAGTGGTTTCAAATACCAAATTATCCACATTACCATTCAAAACAGAACATTTTATCCAGTTCTGTCAGTAGTGTTCAAACATCATTAGAACATGATGCCACTATAAATGGTCTCAAATACCAAACCGGTTGTCTTAGAAATCAAAATATTTTCTCGATGTATAAAAATTATCATATAGCACTCGTGTATGCAAGTGTGTTTTAATAAAACGGTGTCCCAATACATTACAATTCAAGAAGGCCTATAAATGTTCTCAAATACCAAATTGGGTGATTTAAAAATACCAAGATGGTGCCCCAGTATAAATTTTCTCAAATACCAAACTTGGTATTGTAAAAAACAAAACAATTTATGGATCTATAAAAATTATCATATAGCACATATTTATAAAAATTTAAGTTTCTTAAAATAGTTTCCCTATCCATTAAAATTCAATTAGCCTATAAATTATTGAATGGGTTCATATAACAATTATCATACAGCACATTTGCATACAAATTTTAGTTTCTTAAAATGGTGTCCCAATTCATTAAAATTAAAAATATACTATAAATGCTTCAGTGGATTCATTAAAATTCAAAATAGCATATACATGGTGTGGAGGCATCACAAGTCAACCCAAAAAACAAATTTCTTCCAATGTCGGCTCTACTCGCTCACTCTTCCAATTATATGGTAGTCTACCTTCAAATATGAATTTCTAATTTGGTTGACTGTTATTCCTATAATAGCGACAAAATTTACTAAACTTATAGAAAATAATAATTATGTTAAATAAATTACATTTAAATGTGTTTTTGTGGCTACAACAGGGAAATCTGAACTTTCTTGATCTGAAATTCCATACATGTAAAGAAAAATGATATCAAATAACACATTACCATTAGAATACTTTTCTTAGAAATGATATTCATCATAAAATGAAATAATTATGTCATCATAGCACTAGACTTGTTCATATTTTTATTCAATTATGTCAACTCTCAAAAATTGTTTTCTAAAAAACTTTTGATTTAATTTCCCCCTTTCATATTTTGTTTCCTTCTAAAAGATTCCTTTCTTAAAATTGTGTCAGAACTATCATGACTAACAACTCTATCCATTGATGTATTTAGGGTAGTAAACTCTTTGTAAAACTTACTAAAATTAGAGATAAAAATGTCATATCTTGTATCTATCTAAAAATTAAAGATGATCAACTTCATTCCCATTCATGATAATTCTTTGTAATGTTTTTATATAACTAAATTTCTATCAGTATTTACATTAATAGAATCTTATTTAAACATTAGAATATTTCTAGTTGATCGAGTCCACCTCCCCAAAATATATTCTTTAGGTATTGATATTACATAAATATGATCATAAATTTTTAAAACATGATAAAAATATACCCAAACGACTCAAATTTTTAATAATATCATTGAACAACTTTATTGGAAGCTTCATATGATACACAAAATTGATCTTTAAAGCCAACTATTCCAATAACATACATAAATTAAACTATGATTTCAATACATGATATTAGAAAACAAGAACCTATTATTTGATATTAATATTGAAATAAATCAAATAACTTAGGTTTATATCTAGTAGAAACATGGTACATCAATGCATGGTAAGGCAAAAGATTATGAGAAAAATTCTCCCACATCTCAAATTCAGCCTTTATTTCTCAATATCAATTTTTTTCCAAAAATATCTCAAAATTATTAAAGAAATCAACAACACTTACATTTTTATGAACTTAATCTTTAATCATGCCATTAAAAATTTTACTTAATTTATTTTTGGGAATACCCAATGTTAAAGCATCTTTCAAAAATAAATACGCCAAATTTTTACATAACATGAATACATCATCTAACCACTATGATTTCCCATCCTCATATTTTGCTCAGAAGGAATCCAAATCATGATCAAATTGATGTGAATCATGGTATTGGAATATACACTTATTAAATATAATTAGAAAAATTGATCTATATTTCATCCAATTACCTAAATGTTTGATTCTATTTTTCATAAAATTCCATGTATAAAGGCAATATTGAGTTCCCATAAAAACATCATAAATATATTTTTCTATTTCCATATCTTGATCAGTAAATATAGTTTGAGTTAATTTCATGTGATGAGCCTGAATTTTTTTTGAAACAACTAAGAAAAGGAAGTCACGGTTTCATTATAAAACAAAGATTCCCCAAAAATGACAATAACTTACTGATGTGAAGCCCACAATGACACATTAGTGATTGTACTATTTATTTGTTCTAAAAGTGGTTTCAAAAACAACAGCATCTCCAAATAACACATAATATGTCTTCGGTTTTGGATCAAACTAGAAAATATTGGTAATTTTCCCAATCAAGTCAAACATCATAGTATAGACAAATGATGTGTTGTCCTAACATTGTCTTTACAAGTACTCTAACATGAAACACGAATCACCATGAACTAATTACCTTTCTCTTTTAGACCTTAAAAAATTCATCTGATTGACACGTGTGTACCCAATAACATCCTGACCCCTTGAAATAGTTTTTTCCAAGGAGAAGGAATCATTTGGTTTAATAATGGATAAAGCAAACTCATCAACTTGTGCTTCTATTATTTTCCTTTAGGACCTCATCAAATGAATTAATTTAGGATTGAAAAAGGGAAGATTATCCCCTTAAAAAAATACATTACATGCATATTTCCCACAAGATAATAAGGTAACCCCCATTTGAGCAAGGCAACCTGTACATGTCTCAGCCTGAGGAAATTCAACTATACTATCACATTTTTCAACCTTCAAATGACTTTCTTTTCTAAATGCATAAAGGCATGATGTTATGATTGATTTATCCTTTATCCTTTTATTAAAGTATTTTTGGCATACACTAATCCCATTTAGTCTCTCATACATAACATAGAAACATTGTGCATCCTCAAGTAATTTGAACATCATCCCTACAACTCGTTTAATAGATGATGATGCAACATCAACATCATTAATATTGGAACAACCTACAACATAGAAACTTCAGTTCAAGGAAAGTACATAAATTCACATATAAAATATATTTAATATAGTTATTACAAAAAATTTCTAAATATCATTGATAAATCATTCTGTGTAAATTTTAGAGGAAGATCCAATTAAAGTTCCACTGTAACTTCCAGGCAATTTTTTTGGGAAAAATCTAAACGGAGTTCTAGTGGAAGTTCCACAATAAAAAAAGTATTTATTTATAAAAATATAGAATATATTGATAAAAAATAAATTTTAATAAATATATTTATAAAAATTTCAATTACAAAAATATGTATTACATTTGTTACATAATTTTTATTAAAATAATATAATTTACCATTTAAAAATGAATATAATACATAAATAAAAATGTAAATTAAATTTATATACTTAGGAAAATAAATATTTAAAAATATGTAAAATAGAAATATATTTATGAAATAATAACTAAAACTAAATATATAATAAATTCACTTATACGATATATTGAATATATTTTTTTATAAAAAATTTATAAATAACAATTATAAATCCATTCAGTGTTAGAACAAAATTTCCAATGGAGATTCCAGTGAAAATTTTAATAGAAGATCCAATGGAAGTTCTAGTGGAATATCCACTAGAAGTTCTAGTGGAAGTTCCAAGGGAAGTTCCAATGGAAGTTCCATTAGACGTTCCACAATACAACTATATATCTTTATAAAACTAAAAAATATATTAATAAAAATTAAACTTTAAAAAATATATTTAGAAAAAAATCAATTATAAAATATATGTATTACATTTGTTATAAAAATTTTATATAAAACTAATATAATTTACCAGTTAAAAATGTATATAATATATTAGGGGAAGTTCTGATGAAAGTTCCAATGGAATTTCTACAATACAACAAAAGTATTTATTTATAAAACTATAAAATATATTAATAAAAATTAAATTTTAATAAATATATTTATAAAAATTTCAATTATGAAAAATATGTATTTAATTTGTTACAAAATTTTAATTAAAATAATATAATTTACTAGTTAAGAATGTATATTACATATAAATAAAAATATAAATTAAATTTATATATTTAGGAAAATAAATATTTACAAATATATAAAATAGAAGCATATTTATGAAATAATAACTAAAACTAAATTTATAATAAATGAACTTATAAGATATATTGAATATATTTTTTACAAAAAAATTATAAATAACATTTATAAATCCATCAAGTGTTGCAACAGAAGTCCCAGTGGAAGTTCCAATTGAAGTTCCATAGGAAGTTCCAGTGGAACTTCCACAATAAAACAATAGTATATCTTTATAAAACTAAAGAATACATTAATAAAATTAAATTTTAAAAATTATATTTATAAAAAATGAAATTATAAAATATATATTTAAATATTCATATATTTTTTATAAAAATAGAATAATTTATCAGTTAAAAATGTATATGATATATGAGGGGAAGTACCAATGGAAGTTCCAATGAAAGTTCCAGTGGAAGTTCTAGTGGAAGTTCTAGTAGAAGTTTCACATTACAACAAAAATATATATTTATAAAAATATAGAATATATTAATAAAAATTCATTTTTAATAAATATTTTTATAAAAAATTTAATTATAAAAAATATGTGCTATATTTTTTACATAATTTTTATAAAAATAATATAATTTTCCATTTAAAAATTTATAAACTATATGATTAAAAATGAAAATTAAATTTATATATTTATGGGAATTTATAATAAATACACTTATAATATATATTGAATATATTTTTTACAAAATCTATATAAATGAAAATTATAAATCCATTAACTATTCTAATAGAAATTATAATGGAATAATTGTTGGATGTTTGAGTCTAAGGAAAATCCATTGTAACTTTCATTGGAACTTCCACTGAAAATTCGTTGCTTCAATAAAATTCAGAATATGGTATTGGGAAGAAAATATTTCAACTTTAACATCAAATATAATATGTACAAACATGGAATAATAATTTGGAATACCTTAATCCATAAACATTATATGAAGTATTAAAAAAAACTCTAAAACATAGAAGATGTTGGCTACTATCCCCCACAACGGAGAAACCCAACTAGAATGAACCACACAGAAAATACAGTGTTATGGAAATTGAAACTAACCTATAAAGAAACCTGGTGAAATTGTCCTTTGATGACTCTAAATATTCACGTGTTGTGAAACCTAGAAAAACCTAGGGAAACCTAATGGAAATAAATTTCACAAATATAGTAGTGAAACTTCTATTTAGGGGGAATTTAGTTGTTGTAGCAGTCATAGAATGTTAGGAGAATGAGGATGTATATAATCCTTATGATGAAGGTTATCTTGGTGATCAAATGGGGGAACGTTCATTCTCCTCATTGAAGGATTAAAATCTTGTAATATTCATTAAAAAGGGTACTAATGCTCATGTGGTATCCAATCAAGATGTGATCTTGCATCTATTGGAGTCATGAGAACATTTAGTAATCACAAGGGTTGTGTTTCCTTCTAAGAATAAGGCATGGAGAACTTATTTTTTATATCATCATCTCACTGAAATTTGGTGAATCACATAGTGGAAGTGTATTCTGATTGGAAGATATTTATATCATATTTTTTCCCTTTATAGGAATTGAATCATTGTGCCTGGGGATTTGGTTCCATTTCTTTGAAACTGGATATATTGTTCATTTAGGAATTAGATTTCAAATTTAATCTATTTTCCTTTATAAATACTAATGTGTGATTATGGATTAGGATTTTTGGATTGAACTAGATCTTATGGAATCCCTGAATTTTATATGATATTTTTTCTGTGATTGGAATTCTAATTAAAATTGATAGGGCTTTTGAGGAAGCTCATTTTGGATATTATGTTGAGATCCTTGTGGGAGTTGATTTGTTTTATCCTTTGATTAATAAGGTTTTCCTCTCCTCCTTTGATGATGTTCTTAATTTTCAAATTAAATTTGAGTACCTTCCTGTATTATGTTCTTCTTTCCAATATATTGGTCATTCTTTAGACAATTTCCAAAAGGAATTAACTTATTCGCATGCTCTTTGAATGGGAATGTTGAGGATAATTTTTCATAAGCTTTATGAGGATAATATTATTATATAATAGAGTGTAAAAAAATAGGGTTCTGGTTATGAAGTTTGTATCACTACTAAAGGAACTATAGGTCGTATACAGTCTTATGTTCTTACTCTGTCTACTATTCAGGAGAGGGTGGATGGGCTTAGCAGTGGTCTTATATTGAATCCTAAGTCTTATTAGAATAAATGGATTGGAAAGGGGGAGATCGTGTTGATGGATCTTCTTTATCTGTTGATGGTTATCCTCGGTATATAGTAGGAACCCTCGTTATTTTTCAAGGAAAGGAGCCTAGGATGACCTCGAAAATAAGGAGTTGCATTCCCCCACAGGGGTTACATTCAAGGATGTTATTTCTAAGTAAATCAAGGTGGAAGAATGTGGTGGTGATAAATTTTATGACCAATCCATTTGTTAAGTTTCAATACATAATATTTCTAACCAACAATTGTGGTAGGAGGAAGGGGATTTCAGATATCACAAAGTGAAGTAGAAGTTGAATGCTGAATATCTAATGATATCTAATCCCATGATGGGTTATCAAAACCAGAATTTAGTGTTGGAGTAGGGCTTTAGGGTTTAAGTTCTGATTCTAGGGGTTTTTTCCCCTAATATAGTTTCCACCTTTAATCAAAATCGGATTTTTGATTGTGATATTGGTAAGAAGGCACTAGACGCTAAATATCTTATCCATCTGACTCTAGATGATATTTCAATAGGGGCATTTCACTAAAAAAAAGAATCTTATAAGGTTGTATCCTTTTTTAAATCTAAGAAAGGGGGAAAACCTTCATCAGTCCACCTCCAACTCCCTTTCCATTTTGAATGATCTCTCTAAATATGGGTTTAGGAGGATGGAAATTTAGAGAAAAAATGTGGCTTGAGAGAGTCTTCCATGGTGGAGGTTCCTCTTCCTGTCATGGTCATCCCTAAGGATCAAGATCATGCTAATTTTTCAATAGAGTAGGATCAATAACCTTAGCAATAACCCAAGTTATAAAGATGAGAGAATTGTCCATGTGGAAGGGGGTATGGGGGTCTACCATCACATGAGCTTCTAATCTCAAACTTTGTTTCTGGGAATAATTGGTGTGCATAGAGATAGGTATGGACAACCACTTCTCTAAGTAAGTGTTTGTGACACTTTTTCTTGATTAATTTCTTATTGTTCCATACTGAGGGTAGGTTTCTTTGTCTAACCCCTTCATTTCCTAATTCTATTTCTATTTTTATTTATGAAGGGGCTTGACCCCAGCACGTTCATACTAATAATTATTAGAAATATATGAATTAATAATTATTAATATACTTAATATTAATATATTAACAAATAATATAAATATTAATTTTTATTATAATATTAATTATTAATTATATAATTAGTAATGTAATTAGTAAGATATTATTATATTAATAATTACTAATTATATTATTAATATAATTAAAAAAACTATATTATTAATTATATAATTAATAAAATTATTAATAGTATATAATATTATATTAATAATAACTAATTATGTTATTAATATAATTACTAGATATGTTTTTAATAATATAAAAACTAATACATAAATAATTAATTATTATAATTTATAAAATAGGTGATTGATAATATTAGTAATATTAAGTGTAATTAGTAGTTTTTAAATAACATTAAAGTAAACATTAATTACTTCATGACAATAATAATAATAATTCTATACCTACTTATTATTTATGTTGACTAGTTATAAAATGTGGCCTTTTAAATATCATACAAATGATAATTTACAAAACATATAACATCAATCTCAATTAGTAATTTATGAACAATAAGAAATGTATCACTCTAGTTTACATCGCTGTCTCAAATTCTCCTTTATTCAACAACATGGTGTATAGATAATGTGTTCATTTCATGTCTATAGGTTTGTATGTTTGGTCATACACACCTTCTATGTATCATCTATCATTACTGCCTCCATATCATCCTATGTGACAGGAAGTGTATCCAAATTATCCTTGTATGTACTCTTTACTAGATAAAAGTAAAGTGGATTCTTGTAATAAATTGAGATTTCATAGATCATTTTCCTTAAATATAAAATGTGTTTGATAGCTTTCCCCATATACAACACCCAACAAAAATGAAATTGTGATATATTTATACTATTAAAAATTATTCATTTAATTAGTTATAATAAATAAAAGTAACCTATTTATGAAATATTTATAGAAATAAAATAAATCTACTTTTAATATGAATAAAATTCAATTATTATAGCTAAAATGACTAATACGATCATTTTATGCTTAGAAATGTATTTTTCTAAATATTACCTTTTTATAAAATATGCATTTATATTTAAAGAAACTTATGCTTAATTATGATAAAATATGTATTATATAAATAATTTTTTAATTCTAATTTAATTATTAAATAAATTAAAATATGAATGGGAATGGTTAGTATTCTAAAAAATCTACTTTTCTATAAAAATAGTTATTCACTATATCTCTTATTTTTAATTAAAAGTTAAATTTCTAAATTTTGGAATTTTAATTTGAAAAAATTAATATTATTTTTGTATTAAAAATAGTAATATTAGTTTGAGATTTATGTTTGGGATTTTTCTAAAAAAATAATTTTAGGTGAATAGTGAAAATACCATTTTTACAAATAAAATGATATTTATGGCATTATTAGTATATAAGTTTGAATTTAAAATTAATCAATCATTTTTATAAGACAAAATATTTATTTTATAAGTTAATTTATAATTTTAAAATTTTTGGATTTAATTTACAAAACCCATTTTTACATTTTTTAACTTCAGTTATATTTTTCAAAAAAAAATACATTATACATTTAGTATTTTAAAATTAATTTTTATAACTTTTATAAAATTAATATAATAAAATTTATTTCAAATTTATAATATTTTTTTAAAATATTTTAATAATTACTATTTTATTTTCAATCTTAAAGGATAGATTACTTTGGAAAAAACTAGTTATCTCAAAAAAAATCAAAAGGGCTAAAAAGGGTTTAACCAAGATCGAAAGACCAAAAACACATTTAAAACATGTGTGGGAATGATTGGTTGACTCTTTATTGAACTTATTCCTTACACTCTCAATTATTTCCCAATTTTGTATATACATTCCTTGATAGTGACTTTCCATTATTGAAAAGTTTTGTGTATTTACAAAAATGTCGTCCATTTTCACTTAAAAAGGGGCACTCCTCTCCTCACTCCCCCTCACACCACAACCCAATTAGTTAATCTAAAAATATTCCAAAACCTCTACTAAAAAATCCTAAACACTCTCAATAGTTTATTTTCTTCTAAAAATACCATCCCTCATAGGCTTAACCCCATTTGCAAAGGTGATATCCAATAGGTGAGGTATAAATTTCTAACTGCTCCTTTCTCATTTCTATTTCATTATTTTCAATTATTATTCCTAAAATTACATTAATAAATACTGTAATGATTAAATTAATACCATTATTATGCATGTATTTTAGTATAATTATGGTACAGTCATTAACCATCATTCCTTTTTCTATTAATAAAAAAGAAACTGTCATTTGTGTGTTGTGCGGACTACCACCTCCACAACGCAATGTGTTTCATTTTCTTTCACTACCATAAAAGGATGGTAATAATAGTTAATTTAATATATAAGTATTAAATTTATGAAATATTTTATATTATGAAATGATAAAACATATTACTCATTTTCCCCATTTTATATAAAATGAAATCAACATGCATGTGTACATGTGGACAACCGCCTCCATGGAATGATTGATTTCAGTTTTTCTTTACATAAATGGATTACATGGATGGTCATGATAATTAATTTAATGGATAAATATTATTTTTATGAAATTATAAATTTTCTATAAATATAAAATAGAAAACCAATTTATAGTATGAGCAATAAACATTTTTGGTAAATTTAACCGTTAAAAAGGGCGTTCTAAGAGAAAAAAATGATTTCTTCAGAATAAGAAATAACTTAATATAAGATATATTATTCTTATAATTATTTATAATTATAATATATTACACTTATAAACACTAAATAATATCATTATTATTATGTTATAATGATATTAAAACTCAATCACTTCATAATCATCCATTAATTATGTTATGTTCTTATTTGGGTTAGTTTAACCACCTACTTAAACTATGATTTAAATTTATATCATAGATAACTATGAGAATTTAATTTCTGTTAATATATTATATAAATAAGTAAATAATTATTTTTTCTTCTATAATGATAACATTATTAGAAAACTCGTTAATTAATAAAACACTTTTCGATCATTAAGAATCATCTAAACATGATCATCGTCGATTTCATCTTCATGGTTTAGAACAAAAAATAAAATGGAATGAAATTATACCTTTATAACTATCATTGAAAATATATTAAAATAAATTTAATGATATTTTAATGATGAAATTTTTATTAATAATGAATACCAACATCATTTTTTTATGAAAGTAGTTCAAAATGATCAAGATTTCTTACACTCGAAAATAGGTAATAACTACCTATAAATCTTATAGAGAATGATTATAAATGAATATTATAAATGGAAAATTTAAATTATTTTATGAAATAAGTTATTTATATAGCTATTTTTTATACAGGAGGTCATATTATGTTCGTGGAATCCATGATAAAAGGTAAGGGTTTCTTGTCATAGTTTTCAATTCCTTGATACATACTTCTTATTATACACTATGTCTTATTTGAAAAGTTGTATATACTAACCATTTATTATTTTTGTGTTAATGTTTCTTTTTAAATCATATCCTTAAAGGGGTTTCGAAAAAAAAAAATCTAATGTTGTAATGGTTTTTTGTCTCAATTCTGATTCTTTGAGCTATAACACATTTTATGCATAATGTTTTACTTGTATGGTGTATTTACTACCCATGTATATATTTATCATAATTTCTTTGTTTCATGGGTTATACTAATCCAAATCATATCCCCTTCTTCAAATGGATATTGATTCAATTATTTCACCAATAGTAAGGATTTTTTTCAACTCAACTTTCATTCATTGAGTTATGATAATTCTCTAGAACTTACTTCATATAAGTTGGGTAGATTATACCTTTGATTGTTTTATATAATATTCTCTCATTTTTTCTATATATTTAAATTCCTATAACATAAATCCATGTCTAATATTTCTTACCATATGGAGTATGTTTCTCATAAGGGATGTTGATAGATTAAATCTCCTTTCTTCGAGTAATAAATTTTATCTTGAACATTATTCTTCCATTATTGGGTTCTCACACAATAATATTTTATGTTATGGTATTTTATAATCCTCATTTGGAAAATTAATTTTTAATAGAAATTAATGTTTAACTTTGTGGGTTTTTAATAAAGGTAATTTCAAAATATTAAAAAGGTTCATTTCATAATCAAATGTTTTATATTTGGATCCAGAATTAATATAGAAAACTTTATGTAATTTCCAAGATCCATTGTTATAGATTCTATTTAAAAGTAAAAAATTTAAAAATATTTCAATTCACTTTTTCAAAATATACTTTTTAAAATGACATGTAAGTTTTTATTTTATGACAATATTAAAAATATTTTTTTTAAAAGATCTTTTAAGTTTTCACCTATATTTTTGTTATCATTTTCCAAAAGATTTACCCTCATGGGATTTATGTTACATGATTTATTATAAAATATACATATATATATATATAATTTGGTGGATTCAGCTCGTGTTATCAAACAATTCGATTCTTGATCTCTTCTTGTGTGATACCGTTTGAAGCATTATTTTGTGAGGATGTTTTTCATCTATGTTAGTATCCTTATGAGTTTCTTTTAGTACATTAGAGATATATTATTTTACAAACATCCACCTTATTTATTTGGATGGCTTATGTAATTTTATTTTCTATCAAATATATAATCCATCGCTATATTTTTATTTCCCAACCATCCATCATGAATATACCTAACTTTTCTTCCAATACCTTTTATTTTTGAATACCTTGTTATTCATTCCTTTGAATGAAGGGTGTTCACCTAGATACCATACATCGATTGATTGGGGAAATTATTAACTTAACCATACACCATTACTTAATATGTTTTAGCTTGTGGTATGATTACATATAAATCTATTTCATTTATTGATTGGGGTACTATTGAAAATTCGTATATTTTTTATTCTGATGTGGATCTTTATTGATTACTTAGGAAAGTTGACTATGAATTTTTTTATTATCCACATTATTTATCTATATATGTTATGATCATGTTATCCTTTTTTTGGTATGAGGAAAAGTAATGGAATTCTATATATTGTTATTGTCATGACCCATCCCAGTGAGGCCCATATTGTGACTACCCCAAGCCTGCCTCTCATAGGCCAGGGGATGGTGACTAGCACCGAGTAGGCATATCCCACAAATGGGAGGTGATTTCCTAAGTACCTGTACACATGCACACGTCTCCAAGAAAAATTGTTGAAACTAAAAACACTAAGTAAAAAAACATTAATACCACTAATATTCCAATAGAGCGTACAATAGTAGAAAACTAAAAGTAAATGGTGCCAAAATACAAGCCCAACAAAAAGGAAAAGTAAAAAGGTACAAGTCCCTAGAACTACTCCGCAGAAAAACCTACCTTAAGGGTAAGTACAGAATAGATGTCTGAATCTATAGAAGCACACCTCATCTGTCGGGTCTCTTTAAGCACCACCTAGCCCTAGACCACTAAGGACTCCGTCAAAGCGTCGATCATCTGCATAGGAAATGACACGTGCAGGAAAAGCCCATGTAGGGGTGAGTAAAACAATACTCATTAGAAAACCCTAAAACATGAAGTAAAAGACCACAAAGGAAACATCACTAAGAGGATACATTCATATCAACACAGGTATATGTCTATAACACATATAACAAGAACATCAAGATATACTCATAAATAATTACAATACTCAAGGTCTTCTCTACTACCAGCCATATGGTTTTGCTAATAGCATGATCGTTCTAGGAGATCTCACTCCTCGAGCCATCTGATACTAAGTACATAGAACTGCTCTACAAAAATTATTCTAGAGAACACCTGGTCTTGATATGTCACGAAGTTTCCTTAAGACATCCAGTATCTCTAAGACATGAAGTCTCGATGTCACAACCAATAATTATTCATAGGATTCTGCTCAATGCATTATCATTCCAGGATAATGTACTCCTCATGCTATGATGTCATTAAAGACTCTCATAAAGACATCCCACTAATTTGGGTCCACTCAAAGAGAAATAAACTGTTCAAGGTCATGATATACAGAGAGAGGATTCTTCCTATAGAATACCAATAACCTAATCTCTATTAATCCACAGCGTAGGGTATTATTTTCAAAGGATACCGACAACCCTACCGATGTGGCTCGTAATGTAGGGTATTCTCCACCGAAAATACTGATAAGCCTATCATTATGTCCCACTAGATGTAGGATTAATACCATCCACTCTAAGGTCACATCAATTCACATAAAACTCCATCAGGGATGATAGTGGATCTCTCCGGTCCCAATTATGGATTCCACAACTCTATCCAGGACCTAGCCTCTATAGGGGACTACAATCCAGTGATGTGGACGTAATTTCATGCTAAATCCTTAAGGAAAGAATAAATGTAAACTCTCAACCTATATTGTTCCGTACTAAAAACCCACCAAGACATCTCAAAAGGACCTCTTCATTGTAAGGGTCCCAACGCCGTATACAGATCTTTAAACAGACTTCTCATTTGAAAGATATGGTCAATTCAGTAAAAAGGGTCAGGTCCAGTCCAAATCCGACCCAACCAGGACCTTCCAACCCAACCTGACTCAGTTATACCGACCCAACTTGACCCAGTTGGTCTGGACTGACCCAAACTAGCCCGACCTGAAGGCCTAGCCGGTTGGACTGCCCAAGACGGCCCAATTTCTCCAGCCCGGCCCACCGCATGAGAACTGGACCTTCTGCCTCACACGACTCAACCGTGTGCACTGCTCGGTTAACTCGGCCAAACCGTGTGGTGTGGTCGGTCCGCGTGACCTTCTGGATCCCGCGGATCCCTCCTATGATGTGGCTTGATCTGCATCGCCATCTCCATCGTGGCCTCCCTGTCACCACTCGCAGCTCACGCCGCTGCAGGCCCTCCTCTGATGTAGTTCGGCCGGACAGCATCCCACCACCATCGGCCACCCTGTCGAATTCCTTTCCTGGCCACCACCCGCAGCCTCCACACTGTAGGCCATCTCACCACCACGGTCCTGCCTGGACCGTGGGTTGATGCTGGTGGCCATCTTTCCCAGTCTTCCTAGCTCAGTCCACCTGGCCCGACCTCTCTACTAGGTGGGTTCCACCTTCATCACTGGTTGCTCCACTAGTGGCCTCGCCTCACCGCACTCCACCAGAAATGGTCGGAACTGCCATCTTCGGTCACCACCTCACGCTGTCTCGGTTTCAAATTTTCATCGCGGATCATGAATCATGAGGAATAAAGAATAAAGAATGGGGGTAGTGGAAAGCATATGAATAACAAAAATGGACGGATCTTGACCTTGATCAGGTCATCCTCAATCCGTCCATGTAATATGAATATCGAAGGGGAAGAATAAACAATCTCTAACATTAATGAACCCTAATCAATCCCGGTAATAGAATTAACCCATCCTATAATAATGATCGACCCGTAGATCAACATTTTTGTGTGTTGGTCCACATTCGTCATTGGAAATTAATAACGGAAAATAAATCACACATAATTAACCCCCCACCACGTCACTATGTTGCAGCATCACCATGCTAATTCATTTATGAAAGAAAAAATGGGCTTCCCAGTCGTGGTGTCATAGCGTCATTGCATTGCTGTCAAATCTAAAAAATAAATAAAATAAACTTCTTAAGTTTATTTTATTCTCCTTCAAAACATCCAAAAAATTAATCTTCATGATCGATATGCACCTATCTAGTTTAGGAATCACCTAAAGAAAACACCCCCTTAAAAACCCAAAAGTGGTCTCAAATTTCCAATCCGATTTATTGTTTATGAGTTATTAGGATTTTAAAAATAAAATAATTTTATTTAATTATTTTATTTATGGTTATTCCATTTTTGTGTTTTTCCACAGAAGATCCACATCGAATAAAGTTAAGTTGTGCCTTGGGTAAAGCCACTACTCTGAGCTCAACGGTGCCCTTGAATTTTTTATCTCAAAAACTATTTAAAAGTTATTCTTCTTTTTCAATAAAATCTCTCGCACATGATATTAAAAACTTAAAAAAAATTGAACTATTTCGGGCACACCAGGAATCAGAATCACACTCTGTCTTAGTTCCTGGTCTCATAATTTTCCCAAAAAATCTAAAAATAAAATCGGGAAAATTAGAGTCATTACATTCTCCCCACCTTAGGGCTTTACATCCCCAAAATCCAAAACAAAGGATACCCAAAAATATTAGGGTACTGAGCACAAATCTGAGCTTCCCAGTCCCCAGTGCTCTCCTAAATATTATTATACTTCCATCGAACATGTTCCAAAGGAATCGACTTACCACAAAGGATTTTCTTTTGTCGATCCTCGATCTCCACCGGGTACTCTGCAAAAGTCTCCCTAGTCAATGACGTTAAATGAATCATGCACATATCTCATCAGCTAAGACCTGTAGAAGACATCGTGTACCTGATCCAAATATGGGAGTAGAATCAAGTAGTGTTCCACCTTTCCAACTCTACGCAGTATCAAGAAAGGGTCGATGAACCACAAAGATAGCTTGTTATCCCGGCCAAATATATATATCCCGCATCGAGGAGACACCTGAAGGAACACATGGTCTCCCTCCTCAAAATCCAAAGGCCTCTGTCTCCTATCAGAATAAGATTTCTGATGGCTTTGTGCAGTCTTGATCCACTCTCGGATAACCATCACCTTCTCTGTAGTTTCCTAAACCAACTCTGGACCCATGAGTGTCGACTCTCTTGGGTCATTCCAACAAAGTGGTGACCTATAGGGTAACCCATACTAAGGCTCAAATGGTGTCATGCCGATGGTGGAGGGGTAGTTTTGTTGTATGAAAACTTCACCAGAGGTACGATATCCTCCAAAATGTAGACAAAACTTTAACATGTAAGCCTGTAGAAATATATTTAAGACCTGAATAGTCCACTCAGTCTGGCCATCCATCTGTGGGTAAAACATTGTGTTCAAGTGTAGCTGAGTCCCAAATGACTCCTACAATCCCTTCTACAACTGGGATGTAATTTGAGCATCATGATATGAAACTATAATCAAATTTACTCCATGGAGTCAAATTATCTTCTACATGTAGAGGTGTCCCAAGTTCTCTACTAAACATTGCTCCCAAAAAACTCAGAAGTGGGCCATCATGGTGAGTCTTTCAATGATCACCCAGATTGCATCGTGTCCTCTAGATGTACATGGTAAACCTATCATGAAGTCCATTGATATCCCATACCACTTACACTATGTAACCTCAAGGTTTTGAGTTAAATAGGTTGGAACATGATTCTCAGCCTTCACTTGTTGGAAAGTAAGGTATCGAGACACAAACTCTACAAATTTATTCTTCATCCCTATCCACCAAAATGAATTCAGAGGTCTTGGTACATCATTTCCACACCTAGATGTACCATTAAAGGGGATTCATCAACTCCCTCAGAACCTCCTCTCGTGATGCCACTAGTATTGTTGTGTGCCCTCTGAAAAGAACAACATTCTCCCCACTTTTTGAATATTCATCAGGGGCATGCCCTGTGGAAATTTGAGCATGTAGAGGATCATAGTCGGCATCCCTAAGTAGTGAATTACTCACCTTAAGAGTGGAGGGGTGACAACCATTTACTTGAGGTAATATTCTTCATATCCATCCACAAAGTATATATGTAACGAGTCCAAATTCTCTAATATCATATTTAGTATCTACGAATTGGATCTTTTTTTAAGAGCATCTGGTTTCACGTTCCCCTTCCTAGGAGCATAGAAAATCTCCAAGTCATATTTATATAGGAAATCAATCAATTTCCTCATCTCAAGTTTGGGTTATTTTGAGATAATATATACTTGAGACTCTTGTGGTAGTAGTAGATGATAAACCGCTCACCCATCAGGTAGTTTCGCCACATATTCAATGCGAAGACTACCGTTTCAATCTCAAGATCATGGGTCTCATAGTTTTGTTAATTCTACCTCAACTAGTGTGAATCATTGGCAATCATCTCTTTCCCATACATTAGGACATAACCAAGTTTGGTCCCTGATGCATCGTAGAAAATTACATACTTGACTCCCTTTTCTAGAAAACTCAAGATCAGGACACTCATCAAACTCTATCTCAATTGACCAAAGATTTCATCAATCCTTGGCAGTGGATACTCATTCTCCATGGTCACTAGGTTAAAGAGCCGGTAATCAACACATAACCTTAAACATTGGGTCTTACTAATCCATTCCTCTACAAGACCTCCAACTACACCCTCATCTCACGAAGCTCTGAGAAAGCCATCTGATATGCTGATGCTAATATTAGTTCCATTATAGAGTGTAAAACAATTCATAATTCTATCTCCCTATGGAGAGGTAATCTTGGAACATCTTTAGGGAAGACATCCTCATACTCTTCCACTACTTTTGGGAACTTAAAAACTCATAACATTTACTTTTCTGAGGTTAAGTCTAGCCGACTCATGTGTGATCAGCTTCACCCTCCAATGTATGAGTTCATATCGTGCTTCCTAGGTGTCCTTTTATGCCGACCAATGAAAACCATGTTCCATCTCTATGTACATACCTCACCCTTTTCCTAAAACAATCAATCTGAGCATGGAATTTTGATAACCAATCCATACTAATAATTATGTCATAAGGCCTCGACGTTTCCACCAAGAGGTTCCAACCGAAACTCTCACCTCAATGATCAGATCACACTATTAACATAAGTGTGATTATCATTTATCCTCCCATAGGTATCTCCAGACATAAGGTCCAATTCAACAGTTTAACTAGAAACTCTAGGTCTTGAACAAGATTCGTGACAAGAAAGAATGATTAGTGCTTATGTATATTAACACGGAAGCTAAGAGTAGACATATTCCATACCTCAAATCATTCCTGGAGCCCTTGGGTTATATTCCTCAACTACGTGCGGTTGTCCCCTCCCTTGTAATTCATCTCCCTGATCCTGGTGTGGACCACATGGGGGTGGTGGTGGTAAAATGTTGAAATTTATACCACCTCCTACTACTTTACCATATTCCTACCACATCTTCCACCCTACAGATCCATCTATTCTTGTCACTGTCTCTTCCTCAGTGGAACATCCACCATTTCCCTACCAACAGTATGATGGGTTGGACCATCTCTAGTGAGATGTCCCCAACTGTCACATGAAAATCATTTCCTCTCTTTAGGCCAACGGGACTCACCCTATGAGCCATGAGCTATAGATCTCCTATCTTGGGACCTCATCTTAGAATGAATCACATATCTATTCTTTGATACTGACGTTGGTTTCCTACTCCTGAGGTCTCTAACCCTGCTTTACCACTACATACATTTATTGGATTTATCCGCTCATCCAAGGGACTTTGAACCATTAAGGTTTTCTCTACCATCCTAGAATAAGTAAGAATGCACATAAGAATAACATTGGGTTGGATGTTCCTAAACACATGTTTCTCGAAGGTCTGAGCCCTGAAGCACTAGTCATTTATCATATTAATCGTGTACCTGGAAAGATCTGTATGCCTCAAAGAATACTTAGATACCGACATATCATCCTGCCGGAGCTATAGAAGATCTTGGGAACACATAGCCCTTAGTTTCTAAGGTGATAACTTCTTCTCTAAAAAGGTTCTCAAACTCTGTCCACAGAAGAGTCACCTCATCGTAATATCGGGTAATCTAAAACCCCACCATAACCCTACCGTGCCTTATTAAAGGCTCACTGCCAGTACCACCATCTGATCTGTTGGTGCCCTAACTAGATGGAAAGCTCAGTCACCACCTCAATCCAGTCCATAGCCACATGAGATTTAGGATTTACTCATAACCTAATGGTTCTCTATCACTGAAACTCTTAAAGTGCGCTCAACCTATGTATCTCATCCACTGGTACTACAGGCACCATGTGATACTCTACAGGTAGTGGTATAGCCGGTACACCCCCTATAGGTGTTGTCTCTGGTACAAATATATATACTAATATCTCATTACCCCACAGATCATCCTCAAGATTGTGTGGTGGAATCCTAGTTAGCTATCTATATGGAATAATCTTGAAGTAAAACAAGATGTACTGTGGTCAATAGAGTATACATGATGAGATGACTTGAGAAGGAATGGAAAACACAAGAAATTATTATATGATGCATGAACCATAATTTTTCCCTAGAAAGAAGTGTTTTCATGTATCAAGGAAAAATGTAGAATTCAGGGTCTTGGTGTATGGATACGTCATCTACAGCACCAACGCTAGATTCTATGGCCTAAAAACCAAACTCGAAACATTTAACACTATTTCCCCAAACCAAGAAAAAGTGTTGAAACTGAAAACACTAAGTAAAAAAAATAGGCATACAATTAAGATACTAATAGAGAGTACATAAATAGAAAACTAAAAGTAAATAAGGCCATAATAAAAGCCCAATAAAAAGGATAAGTAAAAAAGTAAAAGTCCTTGGAACTCCTCTACGGAAAACCCTACCTGAAGGGTAGGTACAAAATAACTATCTAAAGTCGTAGAAGTACTCCTCGTCCTTCGAGTCTCTCTAAGAACCACCTAGACCTGGTCCACCAAGGACTCTATCAAAGCATCAATCATCTACAAAAGACACGACACGTTTATGTAAATCCTGTGTAGGGGTGAGTAAAACAATACTCAGTAGGACACCCTAAAACACAAATTAAAATACCACAAAGGAAACATCACTAAGAGTATACAGTCATCTCAACACAGGTATATGTATACAACACATAAAACAATAACATCCAGATATACTCATAAAGGATTCCAAGACTCAAGGTCTCCTCCACTATCATCCATATGGTTCCACTTGTATCACCCTTGTTCTGGGAGATATCACTTCTCGACTCATCTGATAGTAAGTATATAGAACCGTTCTACCAAAATTATCTGAGAGAACACATGGTCTTGATACGTCACGAATTTTACATAAGACATCTGGTCTCTCTAAGACATGGAGTCTCGATATCATAACCAATCATTATCCATAGGATTCTGCTCGAGGCATGCTCATTCCGAGAGAACATACTCCTCGTGCTATGATTTCATCGACAACTCTCGTGAAGAGGTCCTGCTAATTTGGGCCCCACCCAAAGAGAAATACATTGGTCAAGGTCATGATATACAGAGATGAGATTCTTCCTATATAATAACAACAACCCAATATATATTAATCCTAAATGTATGGGATTCTTCTCAAATTATACCGACAACCTTATTGATGTGGCTCGTAAATTAGGGGATTCTCCACTGAGAATACCGAGAAACTTATCATTATGACCCACTGGATGGAGGATTAATTCCCTGAAATATGAAGTCACATAAATTCCCATGAAACTCTATTAGGGGTGGTATAGGATATCTCTAGTCCCAAGGTGGTATTCCACAACTCTATCTGGGACTTCGCCTCTAAATGAGACTACTATCCAGTGATGTGGATGTAATGTCGTACTAAACCCTCAAGGAAATAATAAAGAGAAACTCTATACCTATAATTTCCCATACTAAAAACCCACCAATCCATCTCAAAAGTATTTCCTTGTCATAAGGGTACCAATTCCACTGACGGATCATCAAACAGACTTCCCGTTTGAATGATATGGTTAATTAAGTAAACAGGGTCTGGTCCGGTCTGGGTCTGACCAAACCCATCCTGGTCGATCTGGGATTACCTGAACTAGCTCAGATTGAAGTCTTGGAATGTTGGTCTTCTAGGCCACCTGGGGTGTCCCGGTTTCTCCACCCAAGCTTGCTACATGTGGGCTGACCCTTCTCCTGCACGCAGCTCAGCCGCATGCGTTGCTCGGTCAATGCAGCTGGACCGCATGGCATGGCCAGTTTGCATAACCTTCCAGATCCCTTGACATTGTCATGGGCCCCTCCTCTAATGCGGATTGATCCACATCACTATCTCTATTTCAGCTTCTTGTATCTACCTCCCTATCGCCACCTACGGCTCACGCAGTTGTGGGCCATCCTCGGATGCGGTTCTGCTGAACTGCATCCCATCGCTGTTGGCTACCCTATAGGTGGCCTCACCTGGCCATCGTCTATACCTCTACACTGTGGGACATCTCACTATCGTGGTCCCACTTGAATCCTGGGTTTCCACCTCTGCTTTCCACCCTATTGGGATGATTCTGCCTTCACTGCTAGTTGCCCCGCCAACAGCCTCGCCTCACCATGCTCCACCTAAAATGACCATAATCGCCACCTTCGGTCACCACCTTGCATCACCGTGGTTTTGAATTGTTGTTGTGGATCATGAATTACAAGTAATGAATAAAAAATAATGGGAGGGATAGGAAATCACATGAACACCCAAAATGGATGAATCTTGGCCTTGTTCATGTCAGCCTTGATTCATCTATGTTAGATGAAGAACGAAGGGGAAGAATAAAAAATTTCTAACATAAATCAACCCAAATTAATCCCCACAACAGAATAAACTCATCCTGCAAGAATGATCAACCCAAAGATCAACCTATTTGTGGGTTGGTCTGTGTTCATCCTTGAAAAGTAATAACGAGAAAGAAATCACATAGAATTAACCCCTACCTAGAGTTTGGATCGATCCATGAAGAATGTTCTCCATCGTTGGCGATCCTTCTACAAGCAATCTCGATCTGTCATCTCGTCATCGTTCTTCATTCTACAATGAGAAATTTTTCCAGTGCTTTTCTTCTCTATAGCTTCTAGGTAATTTCTCCAATATTTTCAATCTAATCTTGTATCCCTATCAAGCTGTTAAATGAAGAAAATGTGTTTCAACATCATCGCATCACTTTGTTACAACATCGCCATATTGTTTCATTTATGAAAAAAAAATGGGATGCCCTATCATGGTGTCACTGCATCACTACGTTGCTACGAAATGTCAAAAAGAAATAAAATAAACCTTTTAAGTTTATTTTATTCTCCTTTAAAATTTCCATAAATTAACTTTTTCAGTCAACCCACGCTGGTCGAGGTTAGGACTCACCTAAGGAAAAAAACTCTCTTATGAACTCAAAGGTGGTCTCAAATTTCCAATATGATTTATCATTTATGAGTTATTAGGATTTAAAAAATAAAATTATTTTATTTTATTATTTTATTTACAGTTATTCCATTTTTCAGGTTTTTCAATGGAAGACTCGCACAGACTAAAGTTAAGTCGTGCCTTGGGTAAATCCACTACTCTGAGCTCAATGGTGCCCTTGGATTTTTGATCTGGGAACCCATTTAGAAGTTATTCCACTTTTTTATGAAAATAGCTCATGCATACTATTAAAAACTTAACATTTTTTGTCACGTTGTTCCAAGCACACCAGGCCTTGGAATCGTATGCCATCTTAGCGCTTGGTCTCAAAATTTTCCAAAAAAAATCTAAAAATTTAAGAAAATCTTAGTCATTATAGTTATTCCAATATATATGATTATTGGTAAATTTTAATATTTATCATTTACTCGTTATCTCAGATGATGAATACATTTGACCTGAACAAGTAAAGGGTGGGTCCTGATGTTATATAGACCCTAAATGCATTGGTAGGTCTCATGAGAAAAAAAAATTTGGGTATTTGGTGTATGTATACCCAGTTCAGTAAGATTTATTGACTATGGTATTGATAATAATAATTATGCATTGGTTGCGGCCATAATGGTAAGAATGATGTCTTGGATGAGACCTTGACGGTAAGATAAAGATGTCTGACATTGTGTATTCCATCACTATAAATTCAATTATTTCAATCCATGTGATCTATTTATTTTCATTATTATCCTTGGATATATTATTATCTCATTTTTAATTTATTTTTACATTATGATTATTGCTTATTCCCGCTATAATATTTATGTCGTGTTTATGGAATGATTGCCTCACTTGTATGTTTTTCCTTACTTGGAATTTGAGCTCACCCATTCTTATGATTCTATTTCTATAGGTTATGAATAAAAATATTACACATGATATGTCTAATAAGATAGCTTATGTGGATATTTTTTGGAAGATGTTGAATACTTATTATGGATTGAGTAGTTTTTTATAGTTTGAAAAAATGTCTTATAGTTGAGAGAGACTTGGGCTTTATTAGTTTACGGTTTTTTATAAATTATCTAAAACTCCAAATGTAAAAGGTATTAGTAATTTATGTAATGCAATATTTTCATTAAGACACATAATTACGAGATAGTTATTCTTGAGAATCTATAGTTTTTATCAAATTCAGTATGTGAAGTATGTGTTTATGGAACCATATCCCAGAGTGTGGGTCTGGGGTGCTACAGTTGGTATCAGAGTAGGGTTTAGATAACTTTAGATATTAAGATTATATTATTTGAGAATAAATTATTAGTTATAAATTTCATAAAATTTTGATAATATAAGGTTTATTATAATTTCATAGGTATAAATAACCATTTTGGTTGGTTGAGGTAATATTCTTGGGATTAGGGAAAAATAACTTTAGTAAAAATCCTAAGGATAAGTCTAAGAGATAAGTCTAAGTATAGGATTATATCTTGAAATTTTGGTAAATAAGATATTGTATGGTTTTTTAGAAATAACATCCATGTCTGGATACTAAAAGTGGGTTCAGGCTCTGGAAAAAATGTACCTAGGCGTAATAACCATGTAAAGGTAATTTTGGATATTAACTCAATCATCACTTGGTGCATGATAAAGAGGCTTAACTATAAACCTGGTTTGACACTCCCGATGGATATTATTTGACCAATCACATTATCTTTATGAACCATTATAAAGGATTTATTTCTTAATTACATTAATGGATTAGTTTAAGAAGTAAAATAGAACTTAACTTAAATCAATTTAGATTTAACTAAAAGTTTCAAAGGATAAAATAAAAGTTTCATTAGAGACAATTGAGTTCTCATATTCATATGATTATTTAATCTGATTTTATTGGGTATTATCCTAATCATTTTGTATTTAGTATTTGGTTGAAACAAGATCATAAAAATGAATCTAAGAAATGTATATATCTAGAAACAATTATGTATTATAAGTGAATAAAGTAGCATGCTTAAATGGTTGAGAATATTAGTATATTCCTATTATGATAGAAAAGGTGAGTATCCTAGTCTTACCTAAGGTAATATGGATGATATATTAATAGAAATAAATTCTTGACTCTTTTAGATATTTTTACTAGTGAGTGATATTTATTGATAATATTCTTGTATATTCTAAAAGTTATGATAATTATAAGAAAATACAAAGATTATTATCCAATAATTTTTTTCTTTAAAGCATTAGAAATATATATTAAATGGTATCAATAACCTTGAAATTTATTTTATCATAAGTTTATATTTTGGGGATAACTATTGGAGAATTCTTGATTGATGGATAGATAACTCTTAGGTTTAATATACACTTGATGTTAAGATAATAAATTGTTGGTTGATTTTGAAAAATTAAATTAGAAATTATTGGTAACCTTGGGTTTTATATTTGATTCATGATATTTTTGGTGAATTTTATCTCATTTTTGAGATTATGATATATATTGACTAGTTTGTGACTTTATGAACTAGTGATTAATACATCTTTGGGTTAAAGATATAGTTTTTTTAATATATAATCATGATGTGGTTTATTATCTTAGAGATTAAAATAGTTGTAGTAAAATCATGTTATGGAGAATATAAGATTAGGGTATATACAAACTTGGGTATATGACTGTGTGAATGGATAATATTGTTTAATGAAAAATAAGTAACTTAATATAGCCTAAGAGAGTAAGGTAGATGTCATATTATAGATTATAACCCAAATTATGGATATTTTAAGAATACCCTCACCTACATTATTTAATTATTAATAATTAAAATTGTGAGTGTGAAATTTATTTAAGAGTGGGAGAATGTAATGAATTGAGATTTCACTATACATTTTCCTTAAATAAACAATGTATTCGATATATTCCTCTACACACAACACCAAACTAAAATTAAACCATGATATGTTTATACCATTAAAAACTAGTCATTGAATTAGTTGAAATAAATATGATTAATCATTTTAAGAAATATTTATAGAAAGAAAATAAATGATACTTTTAAAATAAATTAAGTTCAATTGGTATAGATAAAATGACTAATATGATCATTTTATGCTTACAAATATATTTTTCTAAATATTTAATTATTTATATTTCAAGAAAAATTTTACAAATGATAATAAAATATATGTTATATTAATAATTGGTTAATGCTGATTTAATTATTAAATGATAAGAAATTTTAAAGAGAATGTTAATATTCTAAAAAATCTATTTTCCTATAAAAATAGTTTTTTATTATATCTCATATTTTATTTAAAAGATAAATTTCTATATTTAAGAATTTTAATTTTAATAAAATAAAATTATTTTTAGATTTATCAAAGTAATGTTTTTTAAGATGAATTAATGGGATTTTTCTAAAAGAATTGATTTTTAGATTAATGGTGAAAAATACCATTTTTACAAATTACATAACTTTTATGATATTATTAGTATATAAGTATGAATTTTAAATTGATAAAACATTTTTATAATACCAAATATTCATTTTATAAGTGAATTTATAAATTTAAAAATCTTAGTTTTAATTTACGAACTCATATTTGACATTTTAGAACTGAAGTTATATTTTTCAAAAAAAATAATACATTATACATTTAGTATTTTAAAATTAATTTTTATCGCTATTAGAACACTAATATAATAAAATGGATTTAAAATTTTTAATAATTAGTTCAAAATTAATTAATAATTACCAATTTATTTTCAATCATAAAAGATAAATTACTTTGGTAAAATCTAGTTACCTAGGAAAAAAATGAAAGGGGGTAAATAGGGTTTAACCAAGAGGGAAATACCAAACACATGTGTGATAATGGGTTATTGAGGCCTTTATTATCATTATATCCTCCCATATCCATTATTTCCCAATTTTGGAGTTATATTCTTTGAGAGTGACTTCCCATTATTGCAATGTTTTAGGTATTTACAAAAATGTCATCCCTTTTCACTTATAAAAGGGGCACTTCTATCCTCACTTCCCCTTGCACCAAAACCCAATTAGTTCATAGAAAAATATGACCAAAACTATAATAAAAATATTGTACACATTTAATAGGTTTTGGTCTTCTAAAAATATCATTTCTTAAATTCTTTACCCACTTTTCAAAGGAAATAGTATAAGAAGTGAGGTATAAATTTCTAACCGCTCCTTCCTCAATTATATTTATTTATGTGCACTTATTATTAATAAAATTAAATTAAAACATATTAAAATGATAACATCAGTACCATTGGTATATTTTTATGTTATTATAACAATGTTAAAAGCATTAACTACCTTTCCCTTTTCTATAAAGAAAAATGAAACTGTCGTTCATGCGTTGTGCGGACACCACCTCCACGATACAACGTGTTTCATTTTACTTCACTACCTTACAAGGATATTAATAAAATGAAATTTGATATATAATTATGATATATTTTATATTCTAAAATGATAATCCATATTACCCTTTTCTCGTTTCTCGTTTCTATGGAAAAAAATCAACATCCATGCATACGTGTGGACAACCGTCTCCATGGAACGATTGATTTCCATTTTTATTTTCATCACAGCCTTACAAGGATGGTAATGATGATGTATTTAATGGATAAATATTATTTTTATCAAATTATTAGTGTTCTGTAAATAAAATTTGGGCAACATATTAATAATATGAGTAATAAACAATTGTGGTAAATTCAATCATCCAAATGAGTGTTCTAAGAGCAAAGAATGATTTCTTCATACTAATAAATAAATTCTTATATGATATCTTCTTATTATAATTATTTAAAATTATGATATATCAATATAATAATAAATAAATAAGATAATTATTCTTATGATATAATTATATTATAACTAAATCACTTCCTAATCAATCATTAATTATGATATGTTCTTGTTTGGGTTGGTTTAACCATATACTTAAACTATTATATAATTTACATTATAAATGACTATAGAAATTTAATTTCAACTAATATATGATATAAATAATTAAATAATTAGTTTTTTTCTGGAATAGTTAACATTATTATTAAACACATTAATTAATAAAATGTCTTTCGTTCATTAATAATAATCAAAATATGATCATCGATGATTTCACCTTCGATGATTTATAACCAAAAATATCACGGAATGAAATCATGAATTTATAACTATAATGTAACATCTATTCTAGTACCTTTAATGATCTTTTAATTATTAATTTTTTATCAATAATGAATACCAACACCATTTTTTATGAAACTAGTTCATAATAATCAATATTACTTACTCCCGATATTGAAAATGGGTAATAACTAACTATAATTCATATAGAAAATGATTATAAATGAAGTTTATAAATGTATAAATATATTATTAAGGTTATGAAATAATTTATTAATATATCTATGTTTTTTATATAGTAGGTGATAGTTCATTCGTGGAAGCCAGGATAAAATTAAAGAGTTTCTTGTCTCGATTTTCAATTCCTTGAGACATACTTTTTATTATACACCATGTATTATTTAGAATGGTTTATCTACTTCCAAATTAATATTTTGTATCATGATACTCTCATTATTCATTATATTTATTGTTTTATTTTAAATCATAACCTTTAAGGGGTTTTGAGTCAAAAGTTTCTAAGGATTTAAGGGTTTTCTTGGACTCAATTGTGTCTCTTTGAGATATAATACATTTTGTACACCATTTCTTCCTTGTATAGTGTATTTACTACACATATATTTATTTTTATCTTAATTTTTTTATATTTTATGGGTTATGATAAGAAAAATAATATTCCTTTCTTCAAATGGATATTGATTCAATTATTTCCCCTGTAATAAGAATTTTTGGTAAATCTACTTTTATTCATTGAGTTATGATCATTCTCATGAATTTATTTTATATAATTTAGGTACATTATACCTTTGATTGTATTTTGTGATATTATCTCATTGTTTTACATTTATTTTCATTCCTACGACATGGATCCTTTTAAAATATTTATTACCTTATAGAGTATGTTTCCCTTAAGGGGCGTTGATAGCTCAAATCTCCTTTATTTGAGTAATAAAGTTTTATCTTGAAAATTATTCTTCTATGCTTGGGTTATTAGATCTTAATATTTCATTATATTTTATTTTATAATCTAATTTTTTAAAATTAATTTTTAATACAAAATAAAATTAAACTGTGTAGGTTTTTAATAAAGTTAATTTCAAAGTATTAAAAAGGTTCCTTTCACAGTTAAATGTTTTATCTTTGGCTCCACATTTACAATGGAAAAAATATATCATTTCCATTAATTCATTATTTTATATTATTTTTAAAATTAAAATTTTTAAAAATATTTCACTTCATCTTTCAAACATTTATTTTAAAAGTAACATGTAAGTTTGTATTTTATGCCAATATTAAAAAAATCTAAAATATATTTTAATTTTTCACCTCCATTTTCCTTTTATTATTCCAAAGGATTTACACTCATAGGATTTATGTTACATGATTTATTCTCTAATAAATATATATATATATATATATATAATTTGAGGGACTTAATTTGCAGTATCAAATAATTTTATTCTTGATCCCTTCTTTTTTGATAACATTATAAGAACTCTTTTGCAAGGATGTTTTTCATCTATGTTAACATCATTATGAGTTTCTTTTGTTACAATAAGGATATTTTATTTTGAAAACATCCACATTTTTTCTTTATAAGGATTATTTAATGTTCTTTTATGTAAAATATATGATCCATCACTGCCTTTTTCTTGCCTAACCATCCATTGTGAATAAGCATAACTTTTCTTCCAAATCCTTTTATTTGTGAATGCCATGTTTTCAATTCCTTTGATTGAAGGGTATTCACCTAGTTCCCATATGTAGATTGATAGATGAAATTATTGCCTTAACCATATACTATTTCTCAATATGGTTTTAACTTGAGGGACGCTTATATATAGAGCTATTCCATTTATTGGTTAGGGAACTATTGAAATATATATATTTGTTATTCTAATATGGATGTTTATTGATTACTCAAGAAAGTTGACTATGTATTATTTAACCATCCACCATATTTCTCTATATGTGTTATGATTATGTTATCTATTTTATTTACAGGTGGAAAATTATTTTCATTCTATATGTTTTTATTCCAATACGGATAGCAAAGTTGATTATGTATTGTTACTCATTGTCTCATATAATGAATGCATTAGAATTAAACAAGTGATGGGTGGAGCATAGTATTATATATCCCCTAGATGCATTAGTTGGTCTTATGAGACAAACATGTTTGGGTATATATTGTATATCTACCCAATTCAGTAAGATGTCTTAATTATGGTGTTTCTGAAAAGAAGGATGTCTTGGATACAACCTTGATGGAAAGTATAATTTCTTGGCTGGAACATGATGATAATATCAAGATGTTTGGAATTATACATTCCATAACCAAGAATTTGGTTATTTTTATTTATGTGATATATTTATTTTCATTGCTATCAATGGATCTATTACGCCATCAGTTTAATTTTATTATGTCGTTATGATGATTACTTATTTATGACATAATATTTATGTCATGATTATGCCTTAATTATATCATTTGTATGTATTACCTTACTGATCATTTGATCTCACTCCTTATTATGTTTATATTTCCCCAATTTATAAATAAAAGTACTACACATGATATTTCTAACAAGATAGATTATGTGGAGAATTTTTGGGAGATATTAAAGACTCTTTATGGATTAAGTAGTTTCTTATAGTGGGAAAAATGTATTTTGGTAGAGAAAGACATGGCCTTTATTATTTTATGATTTCCCCCATAATTATCTTAATCTCTAAACTTAAAAATATTTTATAATGTATGTAATGCAATATTTTCATTAAGTTGTGTAATTATGAGATAATTATACCTAAGGATATATAGTTGGTATCGAAACCAGTATGTAAAGTATGAGTTTATGGCACCGGGTTCGAGAGTGCAGGTCTAGGGCACTACGCTGTTAGCTAGAAATATCTCCTAAATGGGAAGAAGATAGGTTATATTTAATGGGTATCTCCTGACCAGGGTAAAATTTTGATTAACACACACTCTAATCTCTAGTAAACACTATAACATGTTCTAAAAATGTAAGGAATAGTGAAGCAGAATCACTAGTAGATGCATCATGGACCTTTGTTGATATAGCCTATACCTATGGATCATATGCAATAGTAAGTGGAGGAGTATCTAGATGAAAATTTTAGACATCCTCCTCATGTTCCACATCATCATATGGCATATCCATAATAGAATCATCACCCTATGGAACATCCATATGAGGCTCATCACCTGCAACATCATCTGCAACATCGAATAAAATCACATGATGAATATCATCCATGGGAAGAATAAAATTTGTCACTACTCCATGAAAATAGGAATGGTTAAATTTTCCTCCCTCCATGGGATTTGAGATGTTAATTAGGTGTGAAATACGATCACCCTATAAAAAATATACAATTGACTAAAGTTGATAAAAATTTGTTCGTAAGAGGAAGGATGAATTATTACCAATTGATGATAGCCTTGTCCATATCATGTAAGATATAACAATTAGGTCATGCCTTATTAGTGAACATAATCCTACATATTTTATAGGTTTGTGTGTATTGTGCATTCACCTTATAATCGAGACTCATGATGTATATCCCGCATCTCAACGTACCATACATAATAACTCCTTCGATCAAATTCTCACTTCTACAATATCTTTAGAGAATGGAGTAAAGGAAACTAATTGGGTGGTGTGAGGATGGGATGATGAAATTTTAATTACCTCATAACTCAATTAACATGGTGTGACTCAACAATGTGAAAATAAAAAATAGGTACAATTAATATACTGGCAGCAAACATCATCATACAACTAGGAATGAGAATCTAGAGGAAAAATAGAACATATGGAATCCATGAAACTTGGAATATTAAAAAAATAATATCCAATTAAAAAATGAAATCATGTATGATAATAAATAATAATTTATATATATAATTAATAATCACATACATCATATATCTGAAGACTTTCCAGCATAAGTCTATAAGTGTGGATGTCATATATGGTTGTATCTAAATGTAGATGGTCCTATCTCCACTTGCAGAAAAAAAAAATTCATTTAAAGTTTCCAAATAAAAATTTATAGATTTTATTTTCATATAAGGAAGGAAAAACATACCATCATTCATGTAGGGAATCTTGTAAAATGTATGCTGAAAACAGTGTGAGAACATGTGGAGAAAAGTGAGTGGTGTTCTCCCATACCGAAATTTGGACAATAATAACACATCCTATAATCTACATATTATCAATATGACAATCATTTCATATCACTTTTTATGTATAAGAAATACATGAAAACCCCCAGTTGTACTTTCTTGTCTTGTTCAGGTCCTCAAGTAACGGTAAATACATCAGATGGACCAATGTAGTAGATTGATCGATATATATCATACCACCAATAAATTTCAAAATGTATGAATGTGAAAATATCATCATGGTGATATCTTCAGCATCATCAACTAAATGAGTGTAGTGTTTTTCTATCCATAGCATATATAGACAACTCTCAATGAGATACCTTTCATCGTCCTGGGTCTTAATTCCTAGTATCCTCTAAACTAAATCATGTCAATCACCAGTAACTTGTCTTGCTATAGCCTCACCCTTGATAAGGATACCTAACAAAAGATACAAAAAATTAAGAGTAATAATTATCTCTCCCTATGGAAGATGAAAATTATGTGTATTTGACCTTTATCTATCAAAAAGGGATTCAATGAGATGATGATCAAAAAAATTGAAATCACACATCACTATACCATATAACCATACACATCAAAGATGAGGGATGATAGGAGGAGAAGGTGAAGCATGATGTAAGTGGTGTAATTTCTGTATGCTTAGAGTAGGAACATACAACCCTCTAATACAAGAATAAAAATATGTCTATCATGTAATGTGATCAAAGGAGCATTCACCATATCTACATATTAAATAATAGAAATGAGTGATAAATGGTAGTGAGTGATTTCTTGAGTTGATAAATGTTAATGTTTGAACTTGGGAAGATTTTTAATTCATTAATTTTTTATTTATATTTTGTTAATTACTTTACCTCACATTAATTTTATATTTAATCATTGAGTTTTACATGTTTTTTGTTTATAATGTTTGTGTTATAATTTTGTGAATCTTAAGTTTTTAAGATTTTTTAATAAATTATTTTAACCTTTACGTGTACTTATTTCACCTATAAATAGGAAGATATTATATTTACAGAATTTTATTTTACCTTTATGTAGCTTATAAAATTTTATGTTTATATTTACAAAAATTAAACTCTAACTTTAAATATTCTTATTTTTATTTTAAAAATTAATTTTGATGCTCTATATCAATAATATTTTAATACTTTTATTTACTACAAGCCTATATTATATGTTTAAACTATTTTATTTATTTTTAAAATACATATATATTTTGTTCTTAAATGTTCTAAAATGTCTCACTAATATATAAAATATTAAACTATCATGAAATACTAAAATACATGTTGGTTATAAAATGATATAGAATAAAAATTTTAGGGAATATCACATGAAACAAGCCAGAGTGAAATAATATTTTTATATTTCAATGATAAAATACATAGAGATGATCAATTATGACGTGAAGTAAAGCTCCCTCTTTCTACATTAGGACATTTTTACAAGTATTACCTTCACTATGACATGTGACAAATCATAGCCCCACTCATTTTTCTTGAGGAATATCCATATCATTTTTTATATGATTTGACTTTGGTTATCCCTAGGGTTATAACCTAGTAACATTAGGGACCACTTTTGGTCGACCTGTAAGCAAGGTAAAATTATAAAAAACACCAACAGGTATCCACAATTCACTGTAGTATTCAACCAATGTTCTTAAGTGATATATTGGTTTGATGAAGGGTTCCTAGAAAAATTTTACCAATTCACAAGATGAAATGACATGTGCATAGTGATACATTAATTCCTATAAATAACCATAATCGCAATACTTGTTCTCTAGTCATACCACTAACACTTGACCATTGTTTCCTATGAGTGGATCATGGATCTTAGTTACCTCAAAGTGGCTCCCTTCTCAGTCAATGCTTCAAATCTAAAATGATGATGTGTCTTGTGGTGTCTTATAAATGTATCTTTGAAAGTAGATACCAAAGTGTATCCCTTATTGCATCCCCTTGTAATTTTTTGGAGTATTTGATAAATTACTTCATAGATTGATAGAATTTCTATTGTACCAACCCTATGATCGATAGTTTATGAACACCCTTAAAGACCCTGTTTATGTGCTCCACAGTATTTGTGGTCATATGGGAATATCTCCTTCCACCATCATATGTCAATGTCTATTTTTTCTTCAAAATCCACATTATATCATTATACACATCTTGATTAATCATTTTAATTCCTTATATCCTCTTATCAAATTTTCCCTATTGTAGTTTTTATGCTAAAATAAGAATACATCAATGCATTTAAAAGGATAAAAATTAGTCTAAAAACATACCTAACTTGATGATAATCTTCTTTATTATCTCATGTTTAAATTTCTTATGGAAATTACTGGTAATATGTTTGATAAAATATCAATGATAACCATTAGGTTCTTTCCATGAAGACCTATCACTTTTAATGAACTATATAATCACTTGATGAAAATTAGATATCAAACACACTCCTTGTCTTTGAGTAACATTCATATGTATACTGGATAAAAAACAACTCCATGATTTGAAGTTATTATTCTCAATAATAGTAAGTGAAAGTCGGATAGGGGCATGATTAACATTCTATAAGGAAAAAATGAGTAATTTACCTATATAATTTCCATAAATAAAAGTTTCATCAACCTAAATAATTTTTTTTCAATAAGGAGACGGGGTGATACACGAGTTGAATGCCTAGAATCTCCTATGGAACTCACCTTTTTTCGATCAACCTGATTATCATGGGATACATACTCAATAGTTTCAAGATGATAAATGACCTAATTTTTTAGAGACAAAAATCCCATTATCTATAGAAAACTTTATACGATTCATCCCAATCATCATACACATTTACAATTGCTTTATGTTTGGCCATCCAAGCTTTTTCATATGATAACCTTTATTTGAACAACTGCTTCACTCATTTTTGGATGAGTGGAACAGGTACCTCCTAATATGACCATATCATCTTAATAATAATAGTTGATATAAGCTCTGCATTTAGTTCAGAATGATCCTATGATAGGTTTGGGTGAACACAAGTATGCGGTCCTTCCAACTTAGTTATCTTCTAACATAAAAAAGTTTATCATATATTTCCCTCATATGAAATTTGAAATAGGATCTGTATTTATCATGCCAAATGAGGTATTTTTCATTATTGGACTCATTAACCACAAATGAAAAATTTTGATCTATTTTTTATTACTTAAAAAAAATTCAATGCACTTTTAATTTCAAATGCTTTTCCAACATATAATTAATTATCAGTTGAGGCAGTTTTGTTACCTACAATTCTTGGGAATTCAGTACTTTGTGTAATGACACCCTAATCAAACTAATTTTCACATGAAATTGTCTTCACTAAAGAATTCAATAAGGGGGATGGTTACCACTAACTGGTTCTTACCTATTTATCAAAGGAACCTTGTATGGTTTATTGACAATATATTCTTCACTTACATCATCTCTGGTCACATCATCAAATAGTTATTCATTAGAGAAAGTCTCATTCATTAAATAAGGAGTCTCGATAGGGATGTCTCTTATAGTTCTATCCATATTTTGATCATAATATTCATAATTTTTTTCTATTAATAGATTCATATGAGAATAAATTTAATTATAATTTTTTGAAGGACATACCTCAATAGATTCCCCATAACAGGTTTCTATAGTAGTAGGTTACTCCTTATTAATAACATAAATATCTACATATAATTCCATTAAAAATTTATTGCATTATTTTCTAGACAAAGATGATACTTCCACCAAATCCTCATCATCAAGCAGACGATACTCGATGTTCCATATATGATTAACATATTAAAGATGTCAATATGTGAATGAAGTATCTATTTGATCAGCCCTTAGTTTTATGTGACTATGAATATTCCTATTAAATTCTTATAACTCCATACATTCATGAAGATTAACAACTTTTTTAGGTGGAAAATTTTAGCTAAAACCATTATCATTATAAATTAATTCATCATTTTGTGTCTCTAGATAATGGAAGTATTTGTGTCTCTGAATGGTGATGGTGGTGTGTTTTGGTTCTATCAAGAGAAAGGGGTCGTGGTGGTGTCATGGGCCTCGAGTGGTGATGGAGGATTGGCTACTTGTGCAGGTGGTGGTGTGATAGGGAAGTTATTGGTGGTGGCCATAGAACCGATGGTTTTTTGTGGTTATAGACTTAGTGCTAAATATAGATAGGTCTGGTAGTGGCACTCATGCCTTTGGGCTATAGTGGTAGAGACAAAAAATTCTTTCAGCATGGTAGGTGAGTAGGGATGGTCGTAGTGGCTTGGGCTCGCATCTAGCTTCCAGTTTTTTGTTCTAAAATCCCCTGGGTGTTCAAGTATTTTTTTTGTCCTTTGATCTCTGGGCCTTAGAGTCACTAGGCCTATGGTTCATTCTATGTTTCAGGTGACATGATGCGACTAGACTAATGTCTTGGCATATTTGGAAGATGTTACAGTACATTGTGCAAGTGTTTCTAGGTGGTAAACCTCAAAAGAGGGATGGGTGTACTGAAACTGATCATTCAACCATTTATCTTGAGGGATGGATGGGAACCCAATCTCATGGTTTTCTTCATTATGTTTCAGTCATATGGTGTGGAGAATTAGGTTGACATTGTAACACAAATGCAAGAATCATAAAGTGGTTGAATTGAAAGAGTGATGGGTGTGATGGAACCCATCATTCAGTCATACCCCACACAACAATGTGGGATGAAGTGGTTCCCCACCATTTTTTGTCGGACTAGCATGGTGTAGCTTTTAGCAGGGGATGACGTATCATCCTTGACTGACATCATTGGTGAAGTTGCTATAGAAAGAGGGCAAATAGACATCTAACTAGTTCGTGTAATGAATATTTACACTCCTTAGGACTTAGTTTCATTCCATTTATGAGAGGTGTTATCTAGACCTATGGGTCCTTAGGTCCTTTGGACCTTGTTAGAGCCTTCAGTCCATGTATCTCTAAGGTTTATGTGCCTCTGGTCCCATAGGTCAAGTATTAGGTTACCCATCAAACTGATTTTAAAGGGGATTTCTTTTTTTAATAATAGAGGGATTACCCCTCAACTTGTTATTAAAAATAAACATCAACACCTCCTATAGATCCTCCTTTTATTACAATATTACTCACCTCAAAGTGTGGGGTTCTAGGGGTTTAAAATACATAACATTTTACCATGGACATACGGCCCCTTACATTCTTAGGGAGAGGAATAATATGTAGGTATTCAGTGAAGAAATAAAATACAATTATTACAAATTATATACACACATAAAAAATCAATACAACAAACAATTTCAATCATACATTGGTCGATCATCTTAATATCATTCGTCACTTAATACTCTTACCAAGTATTTTTTTTAGGATAGTTCTTATATTCCACATATCATAAATATATAGTAATAATATTTTTAAATATAATTATATATATTAATAAAAAATTATGTAATTAATTGTATTATCTAAATATAAATATTAACATTTATCATATTAATAATATGTGTGTGTATATATGTATATATATATCTAATTTATAATTTAAATAAGAACTAAGGTATATTTTACTTTTAATTAATGATAAGAACAATATTTATATATATAACTAATAATATATTATAATATTACTTAAAATTATATATAATTATATATAATAAATCATATATATTTTTCTTTTTATTTTTATTTTTATTTTTATTTTTATTTTTATTTTTATTTTCATTTTTATTTTTATTTTTATTTTTATTTTTATTTTTATTTTTAAATCCCTGTTTCTTAATATTGAGAATTTTTTATAGAATGGTTTATAATTATTTGATAAACCATCCAAAATATTGGGAGAATCCTTAGAGACTATGTTGTCTCAAATTTCTACAAGTGTTATTATCCTTTCATTCATAGCGTAGAAATCCAATATCAAATATCAATGCATCTTATAGACACTCCTTTTATTACAATATTACTCACAAGTAAGTGATGGGTTCTAAGGGTTTGTAATACAAAACATTTTACCACAAACACAAACACTCTTACATTCTTAGAGAGGGGGATCACACGCAGGTCATCAATGAAGAAAAAAATTCAATTATTACAAATTATATAACCACATATAAAATAAATATGACATACAATTTCAATCATACATTTTTTGCTCATCTCAAGATCAGTCATCACTCGATACTATAATATATCATAACATTACTTAAAATTATATTTAATAAATAAAAATTATATATATATTAAAATTTTTAAATATCAATACATATATATATGCATTTTTGTATTTAATGATATTTTTAAATGTGAATAATAATATTTTAAAAATATTATATTTAAATAATATAATATATATATTATTTAATTAACAATATGCATTTTTGTATTTAATTTACGATATGAATTTTTGTATTTATTGATATTTTAAAAATATCAATAAAATTAAATTTAAATAAGATAAATTATATAATAAACATATATAATTATATTTAAATAAAGTCAATACCATTTTTTTAAAAATATTATTAATAATATAATTTTTTTAAAAATATTTATGTAGAATGATTTTATTTATCTATGTATCTGATAATATATTTTAAATTTATTTTAATTTAAAAATATTGTATAATAATATAGATACATATAAATATATTCAAATATATTTATTAACATTTTAAAAATATAATTATATATATACATTTTTTAAAGTAATTATAATTTCCTAAATATAAATGGTATTATTTTATACATAATTACTCACAATATTATATGTATATGATGAATATTTTTAAATTATTATTAATAGTAATGTTTTCATTTAATTAATGAAAATAATATTATTTACATTTATATAACCAATAATATATTATAAATTTAATTTTAATTTAAATATAATAAATAAAATTATATATATACTTTTTTATAAGTAATTTTAATTTTCAAAATATAAATAATTTCATTTTATATATATTTACCGTAGTAAACCCAGTTTCAAATATTGGAAAGAGAAAATTTCCATAAGCACTGTGATAGGTATTGTAGCATGGCAGTAGGTATTATAGCTGAGTACTATAGCACTAGTACTATTCATCTCAAATGGGCTTCCATGCCACAAAAATGGGCCTTCGAACTATAGGTCCTTCATTCCACCATGGGCCTTCGGGCCAACACAAGCCTTCGAGCCATAGAGCCTTAGGGACAAGGAGCTAATCCCAAGATTTAATTCTGAAGTAGTACCTGACCGGTGGAGAGTAGCGAGAGGACCACTTTGGGATATACTCACCACTGAGAAGGGGTTAATTAGTATTGGTAACTTTTTCACCTTTTATAACTTTTATCCACAGACCTCTTATATCAGTTAGGATCCTGATTCTCTTATTCTATTTTCTTTATCGCATGAAATTATATGAATGCAGGTAAAGATAGAACATTATTTTTTAACTAGGTTCTCTACTCAATGAGAGTAGCTATTCCTGGGCATGGTATGGGAATAATCCAACCACACAACCACTAGAAAATAATCCTTTGAATGTGGTTACAGCAATAAGGGAATATCCTTTCACTTATAATGCACTATAGCCAATCAATAGTGCATATTTTACAGCAAATGTTTATATCTTTATACCACCTCTGAAGATAGTCTTATCCTTGTTAAAGATACCTTATAACACCAAGAAATTCTTCCATGATATGATACTTTTGTTGGATTTCACAGTGTTACTTTGTTCATCCACTTTCTTCTTCTTTACTTTGTTACTTGCATTGCAGTGGGCAAGAAACTATTCTTCTCCTTCATAACAGAAAACTAAAAGCTGCACAATCTTCTTATTCTGACTTCAATCACAATAATATGAATATATTGTGGGTTGATAATCTCAAAAAATTTCTTCAACCCAAATGAAAACCATAGCTTTGTTTGGTATCTGGTCGAACCTCTATTCTTCCTTCTAATACACTAAATATATGGACTTTCTAAAATAAAAAACCTCCTTTATGATTATTGAATCAATTAAAGATCATCTCAATGTCGTCATAATTATTTCTTCTTCTTTGATACAATATCAATAGTGAATATAGTATTAGTTCACCAATGTTCTTCTTGGTGCGTCAAATATTTATTTAACTGAATCACACCGCACTTTCAATATTATAATTCATGCAAGAATTAACTTTCACAAACTCAATGTACTGACAACTTGAATAGAGAGTCTTCAAATATTCTTCCTACCTTCAGTATCAACTTGGTTTATTTAAAATTACTTCATGCATAAAACAGGATGCATGTGTTATATATAAACCTTGGGTGTGCATGCGTGCACACACACACACACACACATATATATATATATATATATTCTTATCATTATTCCATATGCTTTAATTATATTCTTCTTCACTTCCATTTGGGAGATCCTATATTTTCTCAGTTTAGTTTTCTTCAATTGGTTTAGATAAATCAGTTCATGAACCACTTATGCATGTGCATCCATGTATGCATGCATGAATGTCTCCCTCATACAAGTGTTTAGTGTGTAACTGATACTTCCTTCATGAAATCCATATATATTCACACTGTCTGGTTGTATAACACCTCAATTCTCATGCACATGACTATTCCGCTTAGTATATCGAGTTTTTTTATGTGTTTTTGTAAAAAAAATGTGTTCACATTATTTTAAAAAAAAATTATGAATCAAAGGTGTATGGGGGAGACTTTCCCCTCCCATCCACCTTGTTATGGATAGGTGACATGGAAAAGGTGGTCGAGGTTAGAATGCCTTTCACCTAAATAAAAAGGGAAAGGCGGAGGAAGGGCGCGTGCCTTTTTCCTACAGTACAAGTGAAAGGCACACCACCCTTGACTGCCTTTCACTTAAAGCCCCATAAAAGGGTACCCCCCCCCCATCCTCCTCACTTCCAAATCTACCCCATATCCCTCTCAATTCTAAATTATACCTTCTCTATGCATTTTGAGCTCTCTCTCTCTAGAAAATTTTTTCTTTGTGCGTGGTGGATCTGGTGGCCAAAAAGAAGTCTACATTTTTTCTGAAGCATCATTTAGAGGTATTTTTTCTTATTTAATTTAAATTTAGTTAGTTTTTTTATTTAATTATTTTTAGTTGGTTTAAAATATTTTATTTATTAAGTAGTTTATTTAGATATATATAATTTATAAATAATTGTTATTATTAGTAATGATTAAGTATATATTAAATTATTATTAATTCATGATTATGTAATGATTAGATATTGATTAAGTATTGATTAAATTATGATTATGTGGTGATTAAATATTTGATTAAGGAATGAGTAAATAAGTAATGGCTAACTGTTGATTAAGTAATGAAAAAATAATGATTAAGGGATAATTAAATAATGATTAAGGGATTATTAAAGGTTGATTATGGGTTGATTATGGGATAATTAATGGTTGATTAAGGAATGATTAAGGGATGAGTAACCAATGTTTAACTAATGGTTAATAAATGATTAACCAATGTTTAACTAATGTTTAACTAATAATGAACTAATGGTTAACTAATGATTAACTAATGGTTAAGTAATGTTTAGTGTTATCTTTTAAGATATAAGAAAATGTTCTAAAATTTTGGTAGCATAAAGATTATGTTGTTATATAAGAAATAAAATCTATGTCTAGATACAAACAAGTGGATGTGGATCTGGTACAGATGTACCTAGGAGTAACAACTCTGACAAGGTGTTTTGGGCTTGACTCAGGGTAACCTGGTACAGGATAATTGGCCTTATTGAATCCTGGTTTGACACCCATGGGGGATATGTTTTTGATGATTCATATTTTCTTTATAAACTACTATAATACATTTAGGATGATTAAAAACTATACTAAGAAACATTAGTATCATATTTTAGGATATAAGAAGATGTTCTAAAATTTTACAATCATAAATATTATATGGTCAACCCTCATTGTCAATAGTACTCATAGAATGTTTTGAAAAGTGAGGTAAAAAAGAATAGAACACTAGGTCAATTTAATTATCATTTATAAAATGAGAATTATGATCATATAAAGTGAAATGGATAATAACAAACACATTAAATAACACATGAATGTTTTATAACATACTAGAAATAATTTGAATTTTTTTCAATTAAACATGGTTTGGATGAGATGAGCGTGACTTCAGAAGTGAGTTAAAATTCAGCTTATTTTTATTTGGTAGAGTAAAAAGATCTTTGAAGGATATGTACTTAACTTTGGAATTTTTAAAATATTTCAGCATTCTAATAACATATCTTAGATGTTATTAGAAGGCTGAAAGATTTTCAAAATTCCATAGTTAAGTAGATATCCTTGGAAGATGTTATTAGGCTACCAAATAAAAATAAGCTGGATTTTAACTCACTTCTGAAGTCACGCTCATCTCATCCAAACCATGTTTAATTGAAAAAAATTCAAATTATTTCTAGTATGTTATAAAACATTCATGTGTTATTTAATGTGTTTGTTCTTATCCATTTCACTTTATATGATCATAATTGTCATTTTATCAATGATAATTAAATTGATTTGGTGTTCTTTTCTTTTTACCTCACTTTTCAAAACATTATGTGACTTATATTCTAATAAACTTTTATATAATGAAACATTAGTAAAATATTTTATGGTATAAAAAGATGTTCTAAAATTTCAGTATAATAAATAATATATGGTCAACCATCAATGTCAATATTAGTTACACTATTAGAATATTGATCAAAACATAGTTTTGACATAGAGAGTCATGTTTGCCTGTGTGTACTGCTATGGGGAGGTTATTCAAACTAAGAAATGAGGTTATTATAGTACACAACCAAAAATAGTGGTTAGTGAAGCTAATTGTGTAACCCTAAGTTAACTTCAAGATATAATTTATGTTTTCTTAAATATGGGACCCGATCAACATATCAAGTCTGTGAGCTATAGACATTTGCAATTCCTAGATACACTATGGCATCTAGATTGTCAATTGGTTGCTGATGTGCAGTGGGTCCAAGAAATAAATTTATTTTTTCAGCAATCAGATGGTACCATAATGGATTTATATGTTGATGTTTCTATTATACAACAACAACATCTAGTTGTACGAAGATGTATACTTACAAGAGTGGTTGAGGATGGTCCACCCAATTAAATTGATCCTATTCAAAATGATGCAGAATAGGAAAACCTATATGATATTACGGATATACATATAAATTAGAATTCTGATGAGTATTTTCGTAATGTTTGAATGAATAGTGACAATAGTGTTGATGAGGAGAGAGCAGCGGAAGTTAGGGAAGAAGTTTCTAGAGATTCATTAGTTGTACAATAGCCTCAACCCATAAAAAATCATCCACCACTTTTTTCATATTGGTCAGAAGCAATGACACGTGTGCTTGAATTCAAATGCAATATTATCACACCCACAACTGAGTTTCCTGGAGTTGTATCAGATAGTTTTAGTGATCTAGAAAAGACCTTATATGTTGGAAAGAATTTTCTAACTAAAGATTCATTAAAAATCACGCTAAAGAGATTTCACATTAAGAGACACTGTAGATATATAGTTAAAGAATCAGGTCATAATAAATATCTCATATGGTGTGAGAAGTATGAGGATGATTGTAGATTTTACTTGAGGTTGATTCCAGGCATTTCATTTAGAGGTTGGAGAATCTCACGGATTGAGGTAGCTCATACTTGCGTTCAGCCAAGCCTAACACAATATCATACATCATTGGATACTAAATTTGTGTCATCCATTCTCATCGAGATGATTAGGACATGACAAGATGTTCTTATATCTCTTGTTCAAGATAGGATACAAAAAACATTTGGCTATAAGATTTCCTATAATAAGGCATGGATGGAAAAACAGAAGGAAATTGTAAAGTTCTATGGTTATTGGGATGACTTGTATCGGGTGTTTCCACAATTATTAGCCATATTGAGACACAAAAACCAAGTTGTCTTCCATATTAATATGAATGAACATGTGTATCAAGATAACTGACTTGATCCATCTTGTGTTCAATTTCATTAGTTATCTGGACATTCCTCCCTTATATCTCCACATTTTTTCCAGAAAATAGTTCATACATATTGATGGAACATTTCTATATGGAAAATATAAGGGTGTATTATTGATTGTGGAAACCCAAGATGGAAATTGTTCACCTCTTATGACTGCCTTTGTCATTGTGGAGAAGGAAAACTATAAATCGTGGAGTTGGTTTTTGGCATGTATTGGAAACCATTTCACCCACATTCAGTGTGTCTGTTTGATATCTGATCATCATTAGACAATCAATGAGGAAATCAATGCAGACCATGATACATTGAGACCCCCAAATGCACATCATCGGTACTACATTAGACACATTTCTAGCAATGTGAGAAAACATTCCATAATGAACCTATGAAGAAGGTAATCATTAGGATAGGTATGAAATGTATTTATTATTTTTTACTATTTCAACATAAAGATAAAATCAATTTATGTGAAATATGATCACTTTTTTGTAGAATATAAGCCAGATCAATGGTTGTTTGAAGAATGTTTTAAAAAAATCCTCAAGTCTAATCAAAAAGTGTATGATTATATGATGCAAATTCCAAAAGAAAAATAGACATTGTCATATTATGGAGGGAAGAGGTATGGACACATGACCACAAACAATGTGGAGTTTATCAATGGTATCTTTAAGGGGCTTCAAAAGTTACCTATAAATACCCTAGTTCCGGAGACATTATATCGGTGTGTGAAGTACTTCTTTGATAGACAGAAACTAGCCTCAGACGGGATTCAGCAGGGGCTAAGGTATGGAAGGAACTTTCAATGAGAGATTGAAAAGAACATTGAAGAAGCTTCTGGTTATTATGTCTGCCTTTTCTGATGAGAAGACTCTCGATTTTAAGTTCAAGAGTGTTCAGACCCCGTCACAAATAGCATCAGTGAAATAATGGTGGTATTATTGGAAGTTAGGAAATGCCAATGTGGAAACTTCCAGGCCTTATGGTTTTCATGTGCACATTCCATCATAGCATATGCATATGTGAACATATCATTGGAATCATATATTGATCCATTGTACTAGATGGACACCATTTCTAACTGTTATGTTACACCATAGATTCTTATTGGGGAGTTTCAATATTTTCCAATGCCGAAGGCTAGCCGATAGTGATACCTGACATCAATAGATTACATAAATGAGGGAGATCGAAGCCCGTCAGGATGCGGAATGAGATGGATTGGCCTCAAGAAAAAGGGAAAATTTTGAGATGCACTATATGTCTTCAAGAAGGTCCTAATTGAAAATGATGCCCTGCATTGTTCGATTGAGTTCACACTCTCAGCCACAATGATGTATTGTCTCTTATGTGATCTTCAAATATTTTTAATTATAAGGTTTATTATAAGATTCTTCATTTTTTAAAATTTAATTCCATCACAAAATACTTTTACTATAAAATAACAATAATACTTTCATATTCACATTAAAATAAATATGACAAGTGCATTTGAGGTGACATTAACACATAATAAATATGTCCATGGATAAACCATAAAGAAAACATGTGAGGAAATAATCATGAAACCTACCATTATGTGGAAAATAATATATAAATTACAAAGTAAACCATTTTATAGTAAACTTTTAGATAATAAAGACAAAATGTTTATGTGTGTGTGTGTAATACCATATCTTACAAAACATCCTTTTCTAGGTAAAAACATATCTCAAAAACACTTTAGTAATATGATTTGAAAAACATGAAGACACGCCCTTTTCTTTTGGTAAGAAATAACTTCCTAAAACAATGTGAATAAACAAATCATATCTTACATTATACAAGTCCTAATATTCTGCTGACCATAATGTTATACTTACATTTTACACTTATGACTCATTTCATTTTTTTACATACAGATGGAAGATACCATACTACTCACTCAATATGCTAGACATGTTTCCCAAGTCATGCTAGAGGATGGTGATGTTTGAGAGATCAGGGTGCGTCGAGTGCGCCATTTTCATCACAGGCTGCCTTCACCTACCATTATACCATACCTACATTGTCCTAGCATCTACGGAATTGCATTATCGGATTTTAAATTTGTTGACCATCACCTATTTTTTGCCCTTGTGGAGAGGTGGAGACTAGAGACACACACATTCCACTTACCTGAGGGAGATATGACCATCACCCTCAAGGATGTGGGAGTGCTTCTCGGTCTTTTTGTACCGGGGGAATCCATTACTGGACACACACATGCATCTTGGCCTAACCTTGTTCAGTAATTGTTAGGCATCAAAATTTTAGCTGATCATAGGGCTATAGATGGTAGGTTGATATCTATAAACTAGTTAGATCAGCAGTTTGGACAGTGTCGACATATACCTGATGACGCTGATGACCGAACTATCATGTGTTATGCCCATACATATATATTACATCTCATTGGAGGGACCATTTTTGTTGATCACTCGAGGATTCATGTACACAAGATGTATCTAGGCCTACTGGAGGACTTTAATCGGGTTGGGAAATACATCTGGGGATCGGCCTGCTTGGCATACACATATAGAGAACTATACATGGTATTCCACAAAGACCACACAAATCTAGGGGGATGCGTCATCCTTCTTCAAATGTGGGCATGGGAGTGCATCCCTTCATTCTATCATGTGCTTGCTGGTCTGTCGCTACCGGTAGAGGTGCTATATGATGCTCTGCCTGGACGCTGTTATGATCACTCATCTATATTAGTTTCTGATGATAGTAGGAGTTATTGAATTTAATTTCTTATTATTTATCACTTTTTATGTTGTATTTTATAGTTGGAGTCAGAGACACGGATTTATCACAACTCCAACACACCATTTGGGTGAATACCGTCTCAAGTTGGACAGTCTCTTACCCGACCAAGTAAGTATATACAATCTATCACTGACTAAAAAATTTAATAATAGCATCAACTTTTGTTTTTAGTAAGGAGATTTTTTGAAAAAGTTCACATGTCATTTTAGATTACATGGATTCCATATTGGGATATACTGGACCAGTTTCCAGGATAATACATTATTAGACTTCATGATTCTATGGATGCAGTGCCTCTCATTCACTACATTATTATTGAGTGGTAGAAGACTAATATATTCATGTGAAAATTTATTTGTGTTCATCTGATTCCATTGTAGCTGAGACAGGCAGAGTGGCTTCATCACGTAAAGTTGACAGGGAGGTAGGATGAGGGATAGCACTGAGTACATACCGACTATCTCGACCTCTAGGGAAGACGTGTAGAGTTTTGTATCTAGGTTGTACCTAATTTGAGATTCTATCTTTCAGATCAGGTCGATTATGTTCCATGGTATAAACTGAAGTCTATATTGTATCTTACCCGACATGGAAGAGAGCTTCATAATGTGGTAATTCAATAAATTTTCATTAGTTTGTTTATTGAGCTATTTTTTAATTCTTTTTGAATCTCTTTACAACATACTCACTCAGAGCATATTATTCACATAAGTGATCTAGAGGAGGAGGGGGTCTTAGCTGGGAAATGGTCTATGCTGCAGCGCTAGAGCTGAGGTAATCTTATTGTGTAATTCACAAGAGCATATTTGAGAGTCCAGTCTAAAGAGTGGAGGTTCCTACCCCTACAGTGGAGGTTCCTTATTAGGAATATCTTCCAGTAGCTGTTAATGTTGAGGATCCACGATAACGACAATGTATACTGCTTCGTCCTACACGTGATCCCTCACTTGTTCTACAGGCAAAGGTCGGCCCTCTAGCATTCTAGCCTTAGCTAATTGTGGATGTGCATCGGGTGGCATGGGATTCGTCTTTCTTGATAGGATATATGAAATTATATCCATCTTGGGGTTCAGATCCATCACAGGCTTGGTTATCCACTGTGATGATGGCAGGTCCTTCTACTACTCTAATGGGAGAAGGATCAGGAGCACAGTGCTAGATTCAGTTGACAGCTCCTCCCACTAACACATAGGTGTAGCATACGATAGTCGACATTCCAGTGTCCAAGGATCAGCTCTCTCTAGGTCATCAGACTTCACCCCAGCACGGAGCTCGGCGATCTTGATATGGGTGTACCCTTCACAGACAACCATGTGGTATGGAATATCCTCCCCATAAACATATACATTGATTATACTTGTTCATGTATATTTTTTTATGTATATTGAAATGAAGATATTATTATTACTATCAGTCATTTTTACATGTTTAGTCAATGTTTTAGTTTTCATTAATATTTTAGTCAAATTTTATATTTTTAAAGTTTTCAAAGATGAATACTTGAAACATAGGAAAACTTATTAAATTTCAATTATGTAGTTTTAAAATCTTATAAAAAATATATTATAAAAACAATCTAAATAAATTTTAAAACATATCCTAAAAATCTAAAAAGTTGTTGACAAAAATTCTTTATCTAAAGGGTTGTATATATAATATCTTTTAGTTTGATTAGAATATCCTATAAAGATACACTTAATGTTATAAAAGTAGCATTCTTTATTTTAAAACTTGAAAATAAATTTATTCATGTCATGGAAAGAAACGGACATTATGTTCTTGGTAAAGTTGGGAATATAATAATAGTTCTTTAAAACCAAAATAATTCATGTTAGAAATATGTGGTGGTGGGCCCCAATTTCTATAGAAACCAACCTTCATTCATTACCAATATGTAAATCCACTTATCCTCATGTGATATTTCAAAATCTACTTGGTTTTCTTATTTGAATACAAATTTGAGTACCAAAAACTATTACTTAAAAATATAACATTTTCACTTTCAAATGTTAATGACATAATTCTAAACAACATAAGACAATATATATATATATATATATATATCATAATATATAAATCTATATAATTATAAATATAATAACATATATAATTAAATTATTATTTTTATTTTAATAGAAAGGGGGCAGGCCCACTGCCGTTTTTCAACTTAACAGAAATGCGGTAGCAGGATTTCTCCTTTCAAGAATATTTTTATAAAAAAAATAACCTGAACATATTTAAAAAAACATATATTAAAAAAACTCTAGTACATCACATGGCTAACTCCTCCTTCTCACAATAGATCAATACATGATATCATAGTGTAAACTTTCTTGGCATAAGGTTGTATATGTGGAACACCTTCACAAAACATAGTGAGAGCAGTTAACTCAAGCACTGGATCACATAATCAGTTCTTTTTGTAATTTATGGGTATATGATAAACTCAAGTGAACAGTATATCAATATCTTCCTGAAACCCTTGAGCACATGAGTCTCATATCAAGAGGATGTAGATATTCTTTGTGGTATCAAATGCTTTTCAGATCTCCTTTTTACAAAGAGGACAGCATGAAACTCCCCTATTTGGGTATCCTAGAATTCTTGTGAATCTTCTTCTTCTTCACATAATAGGAAGTGTGGAGCGACACTATTTTCTACAAAAGAGAGTTCTCAAAAAAAAAAATTGAATGATAGAAACTTTCCTCAACTTGGTGCTTAGATATTTATAGGCAAGGTTTCACTGCCTCTACACCACTTTATAAACCTAGAAAATATGTCATGTCAATCAGTTTTTTTAATGACTGGATATCTTGGAACTTAAATATTCTTTGAATGTGTGTTTCCTTAATTTAAATCAATATGATGATAAAAAAGTCTCCTTTTCTTATTAAAGGCTCACTTATCCCTTTGTGATGAGTATCTTGCATGCCTATGATGAAGATCACATGCATAAACTTTCATGCATTCAGGTATGTGAATGCCTCGGCATAATTTTGTGTCATCCTTAGGAGAAGAAAATTCATCAAAATCCTGATTTCATGCACATCATAGACTCATGCTGGATGATCTATTATATGATAATCTTAATATCTCAAGTGTACAATGATCTCGATCATGGATCTATTCATGGAGAATTCTGACATGCATCACTCCAGCATACAGGAATCCTTCAAGAATTGAAGGTAGAGGATGACGATGTGGAGGATATAGAGTCATTGGGTCCCTATTGATCGGATGGATGTGATATATCCACAAGTTTTTAACATGGAGGAACAGTGATGTGCACGGTTGAGTTCCAAATTTAACTTCTATTCAGTTGGGGTGTGCTACAAAAGTTAATCCATTCCTGTTATCCCTTCAATATGGCAGCATGGTTCGGCACCCGTCACACTGCAGCTCCTCCCCACACGGGTCGTACCATGCCATTATGTGGTCCACATTCCCAAGTCAAAGCACATTTTTTGCATGCTATAATATCTCAACAAAACATATTCCACACCAAACTCTCAACAAAACATCATGCAACATATGATATCTCATGCATTCACAATGAATAGTCACCTTCTTCTTCCCTCATGCAAAATAAGATTTTTCATGGTCTCCAATAAAACTTCTCATGAAATAATATTAGATGACCTTCACTCCTTCAAAAACCATGTGATCTTTATACAACTCACTATTTTCATGGTCCTCAACATCATCCATGGTTCTCATGTAATAATGAAATATTGCATGACCTTGTTCCATGCCTCTCACTCAACTTCCTTAAGCATCATCCAATCAAGAAACACCATTGGATGGGTAATCATCCTTTTTAATTGTTATAAAAAATGTATCATCTTAAATCACTTAGTGACACATGTTCTAGAAATAAACAATAGTGCAACAATCGTCAGAGTTATAAACTCAAAGTCTTCAAAAATAAATTCCTTTAGATAATAAGACTTGAGTTTCTTATTCATCATCCATTCATCCAAGTTGTATTCACTTTGATATCAAGATTGGATATGTTGGATTCTTTATTAACTTATTTCTTTTTGAATTATTAAATATATCGACACCAATGGAATCGTTCTATTTCATTGACCACCATTGAAAACCAATGAAAATAATTGAAAAAATACAACTCATACACAAAGTGGGATCTTCAATCTCCCCCTTCGTATTAATTTTAAATACCTATAAAGTTATTTCCAAATTAATATGTCAATATGTGAATCACTTTATTCTTTCTCTCCCCTTTACTTTTCCAAACTTTCATTTAACTTTCTATACCCCTTATTGATGAGAAATAAAAGGTTTATGGGGAAATGGTATCATTTTATACTTAAGAAATTCTCCATCCATCATTTCAATCTAAGTCTACATGATCCATTCTTGATGTGGAAAACAAGAGGATTCGATTTAAACAACAAAGTTGTCTTTAACCAACTGATCTTGATACCTCATGAAATGATAACTCATATACTTTCCTTCAAGGGTTATCCACTTTTATTCCATGTTGAAGATACTTAAATGATATGTGATTTTTTTTTTGAAAAGATCAACCTGAAACTACTGCACTCACTTCAAACAATAGATCAAAAACATTCAAGTGAGATAAGAAGGATAAGTGGCCTTGGGGAACTTTCATTCTTACACTTTTATTATGTCACATAAAAATGGATCTTCAACTTGTGACTATATAGATTTGAAAACTTTCACAACTTCACCAGGAATGATCTTCTTCAATACGTATTTTTTAGGATACCAAATATATGATCAAACTAAGATGATATCTTCTTTATCCTTGTTGTCAAAGATATGAAAACACGGTTTCAAATTCATCAAAGATGATCTTCTATTATATTTTTAATTGAATACTAATTTATGAATCATTAAATAATTATGAATTTTTCACCATTTCTATCAATAATTGATAGCACTCACTGCTTCTCAGTTCCTCCCCATGTGAACTTGCTTCACCTCCAATTCCTTACAATATAAACACAAATACAATACATAAAGATTATGGGAATAAGGTGGATCTTACATTCTTATTAATGTAAATAAAAAGGTTGAGATATTTTTCTCAACCAAGTATCTCCATTTACTCTAGTATTAATGCTTTAAAATATAAAATTTCATTTTGATTTATGTGGGGGTAGTATAAATATCTCCACATTATATTCTTCTTTGTGTGGAGATATTTTCTTCTTAAAAACCTTCATGGATTATGCATTCTTACTCCTCTTAGAGACCGCTTATTATTCTGGAAGAATAGTCAAGCAACCTTTTTCACAATGTCTATATTTGTCACATCTATCACATAGAACTTCTTTATCATAATATTTTTATTTTAATAACAACCTCTCATGTACTTTTTCTTCATCATGTGAAATATTTTCTTTTATTTTTTTCACAGACCTTAGCTTGTGAATATTCAATTTTCCAAATTATTTAGAAATATTATATCCATATAACAAACATATCATTAGTAATATTAGTAGAAATTTTGGATTTTACACATGGATTCTTCTAAGTGACTTCCATCTTTTTAGTTCTTTTGGATGTATTACTTTTCTTCAACTTCTGGGATTTGGAATCCAAGCTCTCCTCACCATTATTCTTGGGAGAAGTTTTGTTTATAACATTGTTCTTATTTCTCCCAAAGGTTGATTCTTCTTTCTTTAACAACTTTTGTGGTCTTATTTTCCCATCATCTTTGGATACATGTTGAGATGAGCATGCCCTATTCTTGTGACCATAACCATTGAAAACATAATATATATTCTCAATTTTTCCAAATCTATTTGAAGTATATTTATTTTTAGTAACCTATAGATGTTTCTTCTTATTCTTTGGATTTCTCCCCCATTGAAATGGGATTACTTTATTCTTTTTAATTTAGAGAATCGTACCAATAATTCAATGCAAAATTCCTGAATTTTTTGCAGCACCAACATTGACCCAAAAACTTTGATCTTTTTATTTCTTATGTAGGATATATTTTGATTTTATTTATAACATTTTTGGGATCTATGTGTGGAACCATATTCCAAAATCTTTTTCCTAGGCATACTAGTCATGGTGGTAGACTTATTCTCTCCTTTCTTCATCCATACTTGTTCAAATTTTGTTTTCAAACCTGCATTATTTATGCAAAAGGATTTAGAAAAATTATTACAAGATTGTATGGATGGTACCTATTTCATATAAAATTCTTGAGATAGATCATTGAATTAAGTCAAGATCATATTATCACAAGTTAGAGGTACTTCAATGTAACACCCTGATATTTTGTGAAATATGTTTTTGCAAATTAATTTAACCTTTTTGATATTTTTCCTTTCATGCAGCACTGAATATAGCTTTTGTTATATAAAACCACCAAGTTATTCTTGTATTATACGCAACACTAATTCAATATTTCACTACATGAAACACTTAGATTAGATTTTTATACATGAAACACAGTGTTTGGATTGTGTTACACACAATGTCGAATTCTTTTTATAGCTTGTCTTACACACAAGACCTAGTTTTACCAAACTACAATGTACTATCAATATTATTATTAAATTATTATTATATTTTTCACCTAGCCGTTAAAATAGAGGGTATGAACAGGATTAACTAAATTATGAAAATATGGTTTATACATGTATATATAATTAATTCTTTGGTGACCATTTAATTATAAATGAAAATAAAACCCATCTTCAAAATAAAATAAAATGTTTTTTGAAAAACTATTTAGATGTGCCCAAGTGTATTTTATACCAATAAATAAAACAAATCACTCTTGTTGTTTATATTAATGAAACCCATATTCAATATAATTTTTAGCATTCATATTATATGTTTTCAATACATAATATAAGAAAAAATCCAATTTTATGCACAAAAGATGTATTATTCTAAAAAGACAGTTTTGTCGCCTTTTGATGGTGCACTTGTATTAAATATAGTTTTTGACACTTTTATAAATTATATTTGAAAAAATAAACTTATTATTTGAAATATTAATATCAAATTTTAATTTTTTTGAATTTTTGGTATTTTTCTGATAAGTTTCATTTTTTGATAAATAATGGAAATTATTAAATTTTAATTGATAACAACTTTTTCATCTAAATAATTTAGAGTGTTAAATTATATTTTTTTATTGGTTTTAAATTATAATTAGATAAATTATATATAATTTAATCTAATTTAGGTCATTTTAATCAATTTAACATTGAATTTGGATATAAAAATATTTCAATCTTTTGAACATTTCAAGTTTAAAAACTTGTTGTTTTGTCTCGTCTACGGGATTAATTTTAAATTAATTTCTGAAAATTATTTGAATTTAATTTTTAAAAATTGATTAAATATTTTTTAATAATATGGTATAGATTTAGTAATTATTTCCCATTTATTTTTGGACAACATTAATAGTAAACTTAGTAATTTTATTACCACTATTAAGGGTAAATTGTTTAATTAAGGGTAAAAATAATATTATAAATATTATAAAATTAATCTAAAAATTTATAAAATGTTATTGTATTAAGTTAATTCAACCATGAACACCTAATGTAATAAATTTAATTATTTAATGTACACTTTTTCATGAAAATGACTTAGATATTATTAAAATCAAAGAGAGTGACAAAATGTCACACTCTTACTTTTAATAAGTATAATATTTTTAATATAGGGTCAAATAGAAGATATTCTCAACTATATATATTGATATAAAATATAAAAGTTTTATCTACATCGTGGAAATTTATTTTTAAATTTCATTGAAAAAACAATTATCATAAATAATTACACAATGAGAATGCAATAATTATTAAATTAATGAAAAATCAATTAAATGATATTAGAAATATTAAAAGAAATGTAATTTTAGTTAATTAAGGTGATCCAAAAAAATTATAGATTTATTTGATATATTAGAGGTTTATTAAATGATTTTTTCTAATATATCTTGTTGTCGTAAGTTTCTTAAAGTCAATGTAATGAACAGTATCAAAATTGAAACTTATGATATTTTTTAAGAATAATATTTTATTGAAATATTTAGAAATAATAAAAATATTAAATAAGGAAAATGGAATTATATATGGTATAAAATATCATAAATTTTCCATTTATGTCCCAATTGACACTTTATAAGTAAAAATTGCATCCTCTTAATATTGAAAATTTTGTTACCATATTTAAAATTAAAATGGTTTAATTAAGCGTTAATCAAAATGATAAGTTTTAAAACAACACCAAAACTTATATAAAATATATTGGTTGATGATATTTAAACCTTATCATATATTATATTTGAATAAATGGTATTTTTTAGGTATTTTTATTTATATTATCTTTTGAGAAATTCCAAGAGTGCCCCTCCCCTCTCTTATAGAAGGGAACCTCTTCTTTTTTCTTCACACTTTAAACCCTATTTAGTTCAGAAAAACCCTATCCAAATATCCCTCAATCTTCCATCACGTAATCCTATAAGTCTCCCTTTGGGTATAAATCCAACCAAATAAATTATTTTGGTACAAACCAAAAGGAGATACCTAAAAATGAGGTAACATTATCAACAAAAACTTTTGTCTTATTTCTTACTTAAACCCATTAAATTATTATTATTTCATATTTATATGATAAACTCAATATATAAAATATATTGAGATGTTTTTATGATAATTTTAAAACCTATACTCACACACACTTCCATCAAATGGGATACACAATCATCATTCGTGTGTAAGGCGGACTACAGCATCGCAAACCGATGTCGTTCGTTCTTCCATTTCCACCTTTCAAGGTTGGGAATAATGATGTATTTTATATTTTTACATTATATATATGATATTTATGATGTATTTATTCTTATTAAATTATTATATAATACATACCTTCATGATTTCCATTTTATGTAAATACGATAACTTTGTTTGTGGACGTGTGGACTACCGCCTCCTCAAATATGTTTAAAATGGTTTCTAAAGATTCCTTTATAATTTTTAATGGTTATTTTAAATTAAAAAGTTTTTCTAAATGTTTTATGATTTAAAAAGTATTTTTCAAAGGGGAAAGTATATTTTTCTCAAGAAATGTTCAAACAATATCTTTCAAAATTATTTTCTATTTAATATGACATCCATTGGTGTTAATGATGCTTTACTGGGGATATGATCCAAGGGTATCATTCATATTATTTCTCTAAATGGTCTATGTTTTTATGACGTGATGTTTAGGACTTCCATTAATTTTAAATTTGTTATTGTAAAATCTAATTTCTATTTTCAGGTATTCTTAAACCCATTATTTTACCAAGCTTTGGTTGGGTTTCATTTGGGGTTGTTTCAAGTTGAAATTTTAAGAGTTTTGAAAGTTCTGGGCTACTGCATGATTGGTGCATGGTTTTCCCAAATTGTGCACCCTATCAGAGTAAATCGTGAAACCCAAGGTAGTGTTATTTTTCATGGTTAGCACATGATTAGTCAAACTGTGCACCCTCTTAGGTGAAACTGTGCATCCCGTTTAAAACTAGTGCATGGTTAGTCTACATGATTCTTCAAAAAGTATAGCTTTTCCCAGCTAACCATGCATGAGATTTATTTAATCTAAAAATCCAACTTAAAAATAATGAACCGCCCATTTTAGGTGTCAGATAGACCTAGCATGACCTCATGAAAATTATTATTCCTCAAGAGCATCCAAGAGTAGTTCTTGGTCCCTCTGATCCCTCCCAAAAGTGATTCTAAGCTCGATGAACTCCCTTCTATATTCTCCTGGTTAGTTTCCTGACCCTGATTTCTATCTCCCAAAATTTCACTTTTCCTCCCAAGGGTTACGTGGATGCCCATGTTTCTTTTTGGATATAATACCCTCTATTTTGTATTATAAACCTAGGTTGATTCTTTTTACCCAAATTATGTGATCATCATTCTTCATTGATGAATCTCAGTTAGGGTTGGGTGATTCGAGATCCATTGATCCCAAGGTAGGTTGTTACGTCATTATTCCCAATTTATGTAACCCTAAATTTATTTATTTAATTTAAATTTTTTTAATTAAATGAAATTTATTGATTTTAATTAAATGGATTTCAATTGGTTTGTTATAAAAAACCCAATTCCATTGAATTGGGGTTTTAAAAATGGGTTTTTGGCATGAAATTGGAAAACACCTAATTCCATTGAATTGGGGTGTGTTTATGTAAATTTGTGAAATTTAAATTTTTTATTTTATAGAAATTGTTTCAATTAAATTTTTGAATTTAATTGTAGAAATGGATTTGATAGAAAAGGTGTGAAAACCCTTATTCCATTGAATTATGGTTTTATTGTGAAATTGATAGAATCTTGTGAAAAAATAAATTGTTGAATTTAATTTGTGAAATTGGATTATGAAGTTGAATTTTAAGTTTGTTTCAAATATCTATTTGTGAAATTTTCTTAAAATTTTTTTTGATAGGAACCTTTGGGTTTTATCATAGAAAAATGCATTTTTTTAATTAAAAACCCGTATTATGGTTTTAAAACAGAAAATGGCATATTTTAATTGGAGAATGGGATTAATTTTATTTTGATAAATCTTGAAATAAATTTTCCATTGTTGATTTTTACTATAGAATATAAAATATTTAGGTAGTTAGTGAGTTATTTGGATGGTTCTTTACAATTTACAATATTCTAAAACATAAATACAGCACATCACATCCCTTAGGCGGTGGTAATGAGTCCTCTTTGACCTGAGTTCAAAGGGACTTATGTACATATTTTCATGTTAGCTTGAGTGTGGAGTCCCTATAGCCTGGAACTATCATACCTTCTTAGGAATATGACCATGTGGCTTGATTATTTGTATTTTAAATGAATATATACCATTGTTGTAAACTGTTTTACATGACTTCTTATTTATATAAATAGTTTTATATAAAAGTGTTTATTTAATACATTTGTGAGAAGTGTCATTATTTTAGAAGTATTTCCATAAATTAAAATGTGAAGATTTTGTTTAAAAGTATTTCCATCAGTTTAAATGTAAATAATTAATTTTTTTAATTATGATTTTGAAATTCTAAACCTTTTTGTTTTAAAATTGAAAGCTCCTTACTTGGTTAATTAAATTTTTGCATCTTGTCATGGAATACTTGGTGATATTCTACTAGGATTTTATCTCGCACCCTACTTATGCCATCAGTTGTTTGTAGATTATCTCCTTCAAAGTTCGAGTAGGGGGAAAGCACTACTTGGAGGTGGTTCTGGATGTTGATCCATGGACTTGGAGAGTTGTATCTATTGGGACATGGGTAGTTTGTCTTCCTATTTTCCTAGTACTTTTTTGTAGTACTCTGGGTTGTTTATGGTTGTTTTCCTTTTGGTACACATCTCCCAGTGGAGTTTCTTTTGTATATATACTGTCTTGTTTTCTTGTTTCTACAATGCTAGTGGAAAATCATTCCCACTTCCATTTTATATGATGTTAGGTGCTAGTCGCAAAACTGTGGGGATTAGGAATGCCCTTCAGGCTATCTGAGGACTAGCTCGGTTATCGAGTTACCAGGGTACCTGGGCTGGTTCATGAAAAAGTGGTAGCATAGCTCCAGGTTGATCTTTTTGTATTAAATATAGTATGCTTTTGTGAAATATTATCAGGACTTAAGAGGTAGTTGTGATTCATTTCCTAGATATCTCTCATCACAATGAACCTTAAGTCTCTAGTATGGTTAGGGAAATACATCTTGAGGATTAGTTCTAGGTTTTCCCTACTTTGAATTTGGATAAAGTGAAATATAAATCTTGTTTGTCTATCTGTAGGGATTGATTTCCCTTGTTTCTTTGTTTGAGTGTAAATATGATGCCATCCTTATTGTCTTTTGATGTTTTATAGCATCATTCCTACAAGAAGATGTGTGAATTAGATCCATGTGTATGATATTGTTGAACCTTATTGAGGGAATCCTCTTGTGGACCCGAACCTGGTATAAGTGATTGTGCGCATTGTCCAAGATATGAGATAGGAACCACCTCTAGTTCATATTCAGGCTCCAACTGTGGAAAATAAAAGGGATGTTCTAAAGACTATTTCCCAATAGTTCCTTCACCAAAATTCATCACCATTCAAAGGATCAAATGATCCTTAAGAGGATTAGGAGCAATTTTGTAGAATAAAGCATTTGTTTGGGTTCTTGGACACACCTGAAAAAATCAAAGTGAATTATACCACCTTTATGATGGAAGGAAAGAGTAGGAGATGGTGGGAAATGATGGTGATGGTGAAGAATAATGAGGTCTTAGAGTGGAAAGACTTCAAAAAAAATCACTAACTAGTTCTATCCAGAGTCGATGCTGCTAGCCAAGGATACTGAGATTTTCAAACATGAGTAGGCTGACAGGACTGTGATAGAATATGCAGACCATTTTACTGAGCTCGTGCACTTGACACATAATATAGTATTGAATGAGAATATGAAGGATCAAAGGTTTGAGTTGGTAATATGATCTGATATTCGTTCTCAGTTTTTATTTCTGAAGTTTCCTTCTTATACTGATGTACTGAATAGAGCATTGATGGTCAAGATAAACCTGACTAGAAAGTTAGGGTTATCGAGAGATTCTTTCTCTCTTAATGGTAGTGTTCATTACTCTAAGTTAAAGAGTAATTGAGATGATTCTCATGGTAGTTCTAAAAAGTAGGGTCATTCTAGACCTCCTTCAGTGCCTAGTAGAGGTCCTTTGGTTTGTTACTAGTGTGGAAAGTTGGGGCATTCAAAGAGGGTGTTCACTAAGGCACCCAAGAACTATTTATTCTATAGATTCTCAGGATACTTATATAAATTCATTCATGTATATTACACTATGTGTAGTAGCACAGGATCATCATCACCTTCTAAAACTATAGCACAATAAGATGCTTCACATGAAAAAGGGTTCTAACCAATGGAATCTGAAATGAAGCTTCTTCACACAATAGAAGAGCCTCCAAAGGAAGTGGATATGGGTCCAGTGACCGTAAGAGGTACCATTACTATAGTTTCATCATTATTGACTACTCTATTTGATACAAATTTATATCATTAATTTATTTCAACCCATATTGTTAATCTTTTAAATCTTCCTATGGAGATTTTATCTTATGTCATGGATATTACTACACCCCTTGGTACAAAGATAGAGAAGGGTCTCCATAGTCTTACCTGTGTTTTCTCTATATCAAATACTGATCTTTCTTGGAGTTTTTTAGTTCTTGAAATGAAATATCTTGAAGTCATTTTTAGGATGGATTGGCTCATTTCCAATAAATCTCATATTGATTGTTATCTTTGATGGGTCTCTTTCACTACACCTGATGGAGTGTGTCGTGTCTTCCAAGTAGAATGGGACACAAGGTTGAGTAGAGTCGGACCTTCTTATCCAGAGTTGGGGGAGGTTATATTTGTGTTTTCTTTTGATCTGGAGTGGTAATCTTTGAGCGAAGATCTCCCTCCAGTTGTCATTGAGTTTCTCGACGTTTTTCCTTATGACTTTTCTAGGTTGACCCCAGTAAGGTAGGTTGAGTTTTCTATTGACTCAATTCCTGATACTCAACCAGATTCTATTCCCTCTTACTACATGTCACCAAATAAAATGAAATATCTAAAGTCCTCATTGGACAATCTTCTAGAGAAAGGATTTATACACCTAAGTGTGTCACCCTTGGCGGTGTTGGTTCTTTTTTCTAAGAAAGATGATGGTTAACTTATCCTATATTTTTATTATCGAAAACTTAATCAAGTTATGATAAAAAAATTATCTATTTACACATATTGATGATCTATTTGACTATTAGAAAGGGTCAAAGTGGTTCTTGAAGATTGAACATTGATATGGTTACCATCAGTTGAGGGTAAAATAATATGACATTCATAAAACCGACTTTCGAAGTAGGTATAGACATTATGAGTACCTTGTCATGGCCTTTATTCTAACCAATTCTCCTATAGTTTTTATGGCTTTAATGGACATGATTTTCCATTATTATTTAGATACTTTCATGGTTGTATTTGTGGATTACATCCTTGTTTACTCTATGTTTGAGGAGGATCATGTGCATCATCTGAGAACAATTTTGAGCTTACGGAGAAATTACTGACTTTATTCCAATCTTTCAAAAAGGGATTTATGGATTCGAGAAGTGAAGTTCTTAGAACATGTGGTGTCGGGACAAGGTATTTCAGTTGATCCTGAAAAGGTGAAATATGTTATGACATGGGAGTAACCAGAAAATGTATTCAAGATTTAGAGATTATTTGGATTATCTAGATATTATCATTGGTTCATAAAAGACTTCTCAAAATTGGATTCTCTAATGATTGATCTAACTCGAAATGGAGTAAATTTTTTTTATGATGAAAAATGTCATAATTCTTTTGTTGAGATGAAACGTCTTTTGACTACTGCACTGTTGTTAAATCTTCTAAAGTCCAGAAAGGGCTATGTGGACTTTTTTGATTCATCGGGTTCAGGCTTGGGATGAGTTCTTATACAGGGTGATCATGTCGTTGCTTATATATCTCATCAGCTTAGGGCACAAAAAATAATTATCCGGCCCATGACCTCAAACTCATAGTTGTGATGCACATGCTTAAGAGTTGGTAGAATTACCTTTATGGAGAAAGGTTTACCGTGTATTTATAACATAAGATCTTGAGTTATATATTATCACAAAAAGATTTAAATCTCCACTAGATTTTTTGGGTGGAATACCTGCAGTATTTCGACTTTAATATCGCCTATACCTCGGAGAAAGGGAATTTCATTGTAGATGATTTGAGTAGGAAACTTCTGAACCAGGAAGTAAAATAATATTTAGAATAGTGGAACTTGATGGCTCTCTTTTTATATTTTCATATTAGAGTCTAGGAATCAGGGGAAGAGGTTTTCTTGGCTGTTGTTTAGTTGAAATCCACTCTTCTTGAATTTATTCTTAAGGAACAGTAGCTTGATGATGAGTTACATCACATTAAAGACTCTCTTGATGGTGGGGAGACCATACCTGAATGGTCCTTCTCAACCAAGGGAATTATATGATTTCATATCTATTTTATGGTACCATATTCTGTAAGGAAAGTTGTGGTGGGGGATATCCATAACTCTTAGTGAGAGGTGAACCTAGGAACCATGAAGATTTTCTATGACATGTGGTGGAAGTTCTGGTGTCCAGGTATGAGATGGGACATTTTTGATTTTGTATCTTGTTGTTATATGTGCCAACATGTTAAGGGAGAGAACCAGAAATCTTCAGGTTTACTTCAGCCACTTCCAGTTCCTACTTGTAAGTGGGATGATATCTCTATGGAATTTGTGGTTGGGTTTCCACATACCCAAATAAAGAATAATTTGATATGGGTTATGATCGATTGTCTGACTAAATCATCTCACTTTATACCCATTCATCATACAACCAAAGTTGAGGAGTTGGAAAATCTCTATGTGAAAGATATTGTTCATTTGCACTGAGTTCCATCTGTTATAGTCTCTAATAGGTATCCCCGATTCACTTATCATTTTTTTAGAGGCCTTCAGAAGGCACTGGGATATCACGTTCATTTGAGCATATCTTATCATTCATAGTCAGATAAAAAAATAGAAATAGTTATACATATTATTGAGAATATTTTTTTTTGATTGTGTTCTTGACTTTGGTGGGGATTGGGATGATCATTTGGGGGTGGTTGAGTTTTATTATAACAATAGTTAACAGTCCAGGATCATAATGTCTCCATTTGAGGCCTTGTATGGCTGGACTTGAAGATCTCTGTTGTGTTGGTCGGAGATTAGTGAAAATTCCTTAGTTTCACCAATCTCAGTCCAAGAGATGACATAAAAGATTTAGTTGATTCATCATAGGATGTTGATGGCATAGATCTGATACAATTATTATTCTGATCATCATAGTGGACCTTTGTAATTCTTGGTTGGTGACCAGGTATTCTTGAAATTTTCACCTCGGTTGGGTCATCGACGGCTTGGGAGGTAAGGGAAACTTGCTTCTAATTTTTTGGGACCTTTCAAGGTTGTTGAGCATGTGGTAAAAGTTTCTTACTGTGTATCACTTCCACCACAGCTGATGTTGATACATAATGTGTTCCATGTATCTCAGCTCTGAAAGTATCTATCTGATCCATGTCATGTTCTGATCTGGAGTGATATTGAAGTTGAACCTGATTTATCTGTGACTGAATGACCAGTCAGGATAGTTGATTTTGAAACAAAGGTACTTCATGGGAGGATGATGTATTTGGTTCATGTTTTATGGAATCATGGTTCTGATAGTTGTGAGATGTGGTAGAGGGAGGCACTAATGAGAGAGCAGTGGGGTCATGTTTTTGGAAGGGAAGCTTCTTTGTAGGATTTCTAGGGATATAAAGTTTCTATGGTGGGTAGGTTGTAACATATTGTGATTGTTTTTAGGTATTCCTAAACCCTTATTTTTACCAAGATTTTGTTGGTATTCATTTGGGGTTGTTTCAGGTTGAAATTTTAAGAGTTTTGAAATTTCTAGGCTAGTGCACGGTTAGTGTGCGGTTTTCCCAAACCATACACCCTCTTAGATCAAAAAATATTACCCAAGGCAATGGAATTTTTCACAATTGGTGCACGGTTAGTCAATTCATGCACCCTATTAAGAGAAACCATGTGTCCCATTTAAAACTGGTGCGCAGTCTATCAAACCGTGTGACTTTTCCCAACTAACCATGCACGAGATTTCTTTAATCCAAAAATCCAACTTAAAAAACATGAACCCCCATTTATGGTTCCAGACAGACCTTGAACAACCCCATGATATTTCTTCTTCCTCAGAAGCATCCAAGAGTAGTTCTTGTCCCCTTAGATCCCACATAGATGTGATTTGAAGCTTGAGGAATTCCCTTCAATCTTCTCCTAGTTAGTTTCCTCACCCTGATCTCTATCCCCCGCAATCTTTTTTTCCTACCTAGGGTTATGTGGATCCATGTGTTGATTTGTGGATCTAATACCCTGTGTATTGAATTATAAACCTAGGTTTATCCTTATTAACTGGATTCTGTGATCATCATTCTTCATTGAATAATCATGGTTAGGGTTTGTTGATTCGAGATCCATTGATCCCGAGGTAGGTGGTTCCGTCATGATTCCCAATTTATGTTAACCCTAAATTAATTTATTTAATTTTAATTGTTTGAATTAAATTCAATTTATTGATTTTAATTAAATTGATTTCAATTGTTTTGTTGTAAAAAACTCAATTCCATTGAATTGGGGTTTTAAAAATGGGTTTTTGGAATGAAATTGGAAAACCCCCCAATTCTATTGAATTTAGGTGTGTTTATGTAAATTTGTGAAATTTTAATTTTTTAATTTAAATTTTGGAATTGATGGAAAAAAATTTAATTAAATTATTGAATTTAATTTTGGAAATGTATTTTATGGAAAAAGTGTGAAAGACCCCAAATCCATTGAATTTGGGGTTTATTTTGAAATTGATGGAATCTTGTAAAAAAATAAATTGTTAACTTTAATTTGTGAAAGTGGATTATGAAACTGAATTGTGAATTTGTTTCAAATCCCTATTTGTGAAAATGGATTAAAAATTTTTTTGATAGTAAACTTTGGATTTTATCTTGGAAAGGGCATGTTTTTTATTAAAAACATGTGTTATGGTATTTAAATGGAAATTGGCATATTTGAAATGGAGAATGGAATTAATTGTATTTTGAGAATTCTTAAAATAAATTGTCCATCATTTATTTGTACTCGAGAACATGAAATCCTTAGAAATTTAGTGAGTTATTTGGATCTCACTTTATGATTTACAACATTTCAAAACATAAATACAACACATCACTTCTCTTAGGCGATGGTGATGAGTCCTATTTAACCTGAGTTCAAAGGGACATATGTACATATTGCCATTTCACCTTGAGTGTGGGGTCCCTATAGCCTGGAACTATCATATCTTTTTAGGAATATGACCATGTGGATCACTTTTTTATATTTGAATATATGCCATTATTGTAAACTGTTTTACATGCCTTCTAATTTATATAAACTATTTCATATAAAAAAATTTATTTAATCCATTTGGGAAAAGTGTAATTTTATTATAAGTATTTCCATCAATTAAATGTGAAAAAAAATTTAAAAGTATTTCCATCATTTTAAATTTAAATCATGAATTGTTTTAATTATGGTTTTGAAATTCCAAACCTATTTGTTTTAAAATTGAAATATCTTTACTTGGTTAATTAAATTTTGCCATCTTATTATGGAATCCCTGGTGAGACCATAATGGCCTTTTATCTCACACCCTACTTGTGTGTTTGGGTGTTTGTAGATTATCTCCTTCTAGGTTTGAGAAGGGGTAAAGCCCCACTTGGAGGTGGTTCTAATTGTTGATTTGTGGACTTGGAGATTTGTGTCCGTTGGGACTTGAGAAGTTTGTATTCCTATTTTCCAAGTGCTTTTTTGTAGTACTTTGTCTTATTTACTTCTATTTGACTTCTGGTACACATCTCCCAGTGGAGTTTATTTTGTATTCATATTGACTTATTATATTTTTTCTGTAATTCTAGTGGAAAAATCGTTACCAATTCCATTTTTTATGATGTTATGTGCTATTCGCCGACTTATAGAGATTGATAATTCCCTTCGGGGTATCTTAGGACTGGCTTGGTTATCGGGTTACTCGGGTACCCGATCTGGTTCTTAATAGTTATGTTATGATTAAATGTTTATGAAAACAATTTCTTTTCATGATTTCTTATATGATGAATGATTTATGTTTTTATGGAACACATATGTATGGTTTTTATAATTTGAAAGTTGGGACCTATATCTCCCTCCAATTCATTGGGTAATGATTTATATCTCATGATATAATGATGGGAAATAATTTGATGGGATTGATCCACTATGGGAAGAAGGGAAAACTCAATCTGTTATGGGAAGAAGTGGAAACCCAATCCACTATAATGAAATGACTATGACTGGGGATGGTGGTGTGTCTCACCTAGTAGGTGCAGTCCCCAATAAGTGCCTTGGTAAGCTTTGGAAATGATTCTTGACTTCTAGGGAATAATATTACATGTTTATGTATCTTCCACATATTTCATGACTTATTCCTATGTTATGATTTCATGGATTTTGCTCTTGATTACCTTATGATCCATGTCATATGAACTTCCAATTTTTATGCCATGAATCATGTATGTGATCTTTGATATGCAGGGTATGATCTTATAATGTTATGATCATGTTCTCATACCCTTATGTTCATGATTATGCTTATCTATCTCCCTTTTTTACCCTTACTGAGAATATGAGATCACCCTTTTCTTATGTTTTCTTTTCCCAAGGTTATAAAGAAATGTTTTAGGTAGGGGTACTAAATGGGAAGATCTTTGTGGGAAAAATTGAATATATTTCACCAGACTAGATGTTTGTGTTCCAAGTTTCCAAAGGCACTAAACTAATAAAATATTTTGCTGTGTGTTTGTGTATTCCTCAAAAATGATGTGATGTATATGTATGTTAATCATGGGTTGTTATATTTGGTATAAGAGCAAAGGTTTATTCAACCTTTATAAACTTAGATGAGAAAACTTTAGTGAGATCCCTAGGGGTATTTCTAAGGATATTTATAGGGATGTATCTAAGGATAAGCCTAAGGTGTCATAGATTTAAAGGTAGGTGTCATTATTTAGGCATCCTATAAGTAATTTTTCATGATTATGAGTATTTCTTCTATGATAAGTGTTTCTCACACTATGGTTTCTGGTCTTAGTCAATAGTGGTAACTAGAAGGAATAGGGTTAACATTGAATTCTTTAGATGTAGAAAGTATGGTAATTATACAAATCTATGACCTAAGTGGAAATCCCGTGAAGAGAATTAGGAAGGTGGTATAATTATTGGTTATACTATTGAGGATAAAGAGACCAAAAACAACATGTGAAAGTTATGTGATATTCTAATAGTATTTTTTACATTAAACATAATAAACATAATTAGATTGAGGTTGAGGAACCTTAAGACATGATTCATATTTCATATTCTATGAAAGAATAAGATGATGGAGCATGAGTAGTGGTTTAAGAATAAATTTGGATGATTTAAGTGTATATGTTTTGGAATTCAAATATTATGTTGTATGAATCATGAAATATATGATTATTTTCAATATAATTTTTTCATTAAGGATTGAAAAGGATATGTTGAATGGTGCTGAATACATAGAAAAGTGATTTAGTGGTAGGTTTATATTCATGGGAAACACAATATTAAGGTAAATATACCCTTAATATGTTCTTAATGTTGAGATAATGATGTTTGGATAAAGATATATTGGATATGAATAAGTAAATTTGATGGTACCGATTACCTTGAAACTGATTAAGAATTTTTTTATAATGTGGATAATGCTATCACGAATGGAGTTTGTGGAATTTTTGGAGTTAAGGAATATATCCAATAATATTTGGAATAATAAAGAATGCATGATTTCAATAAGGATTTATGGTAATTACCATATTTAAAGAGAATACATGATGAAGGTATTCACATGTTTGGTTTGTGAAAAACAAGAGCTACTTTATGATATATGGGGGATCAATACTAATCTATTTTTGAGAAATTTAGTGACCTTATTTATAAATTTTTATACTTTCTTCTTTCAGAAGGGTTATAAGGTTAACCATTTATGGAAGAGTTTATGTTAAACTTCAGATGAGGTTTTAGAGATTAAAGTATTATCTTTCCATATAAGTATTTATGCATATTGGATAACTTGTTCTAACCTTTTTTGTTGTGATAAAGACAAATTGAGGAAAAGAATATTAAAAAATATTTATCCTAATACCTTTATTTTCATTGAAACCATAGTCTTATAAATCATCATATATTTATGGTTTTGATACCCTTAACTTCTCATTGGTCATTAACTTGCTTGTGATCAATGATCTAAATCACACTCTAAAATTATTTACATTTTTCTTTCTTGTCCAATCATCACGCCCAAATTATGTTCTCCTACGTGGAAACATAGTTGTGAGTTACTTTGGGTAACCGTTAAGTTTCCACCTTTCTTTTTTAAAGGAATTTTTAGTATTAATTTTTAAGATGTGGGTTTCTATGAAATTAAATTTCAAATATTAAACCTTTGATAACCTAGATGAATTTTGAGGGTGAAATTCATTTTAAGGGGGTTATAATGTAACACATAGAGATTTTATGAAATATTTTTTTCTAATTAATTTAATCTTTTTGATATTTTCATTTCACGCAACACTGAATATAGTTTCTTTTATATGAAAGCACCAAGTTATTCTTGTATTATACACAACACCAAGTCAATATTTCACTACATGAAACACTTATATTTTATTTCAGTATATAAAATATGACACCCTGATGTCATGGTGTTTTTATTTTTGTATTATTTTATCTTTTTGGAGTGGGTTTGAGTTTCAGTAGTTGGCGGTCTGAAAATTTAAATTTTTGGAGGGTTTTTAGGTATTGTGCAGTTATCTTGACCAGTTAGTAATAATAATGTGATATTGGTGTCAGTGCCTAGGTGAGTTAGTGGTGCAGCGCACGGCTTGTTCACAGTCTATTAAACTATGTGGTAAGGGTGCAGTTTGTCTCTATAAGTTGATAGTTCCAAATGGCATGATTTGAGTATGGTTTTCTCAATCATGAATTTTCCTACAAGTAACCATGTGAGGGGGTGACTGGACTTGGCAGTGGTTAGCATACAATTAGCGCATAATTTGGTAAACCGTATGGTTGCCCAATATTTTGAAATTTAGGCTTTTATATTGTTTTTTTATTATGATTATTATTTTATTTCTTATCTTGTTTTTCTTTATTTCCCCTCCTCCTCTCTAGAATCGCACAATTCCCCTCCCCCTTCCTCTCCAACCACGTTCCACCCTCCCTCTCGGCTCCTCTTTCTCTAGTGATTTCCATCGAATTTCTTCTGGTTTCTTGGTTGGTTATTCAAGGTAAGCTCTCTTCTCCCTCCCTTCTCCCTCTTTTGTCTGGTTTTCCCTCTCTATGTAACCTAATTACATTTGTTTGAACCCTAGGTCAAGGGTTAATCCAATTTTTGGTAGTTTCTTCCTTAGTTAGGGTGTTCAACGGGCTCCTCGGGTCGTCTTTGGGTGTGTTTTAGTATTCATCATTGAAGGCAAGGTATTTCGGATCATTTTGGTTTTCCACTACTAGTTGAGGTAGGATGTATTCTATTGTTTTGTTTAGAACAATTTTTATTTGGTTTCTTTTGGTGATTTTAAGTTTCTAGTAATTTTTGTAGTTCGTTTTGTTCGTCCTTCAGGCGAGTTCGAGTCGCCAGAGTCAAAGGTGACTTACCTACATATGCATAGGTAGGAATATATATATATATATAGTTCTCCAATTATATATATATTCACTCATGGTGGTATGAATATATATATTGGGGCTAGTTGTGTTGATGTATATGTATGAAAAATGCATGCGTGTGTAAGTGTAAACAGGTATATGCATATATGAGCATATATATAAGGATACCCTTGTACATATTCATGGCCATCCAAATATGTACATAGGGTGTAGGTATCCTTATGTATATTTTAAGGTGCATATGTGTGGGGGTGGGAAAGAGCAGCTTCGAGTGGTCGTCGATGAAAGCTTAAAGTGCTGAAGTGTTCCGTCTTGATCCTATTCTCTTTGAGGTAGGTGTTACTATGTAATTAATTTATTTTTGGAATTATAATATTCTTGTGCCTTTTTAAATTGACTTTTATTAAATTATACATATATAGATATCCTTTTGATTATTGAATCCATTTCGGTGTGTTTTGTTCTTGGCATAGTTAGTTTTCATGTGAAACCCATGTTCATGTTTTGAAATGGTGTGTTTAGTTATATAAATATTTTATGTAATGACTTTGGGAATTTTTGAAATGGTTTTGAGAAGTGGGTGATGGATTTTAAATGGGTTTTAAACCATTTTGGTTTTTATTGAGTGAAAGTAATGTTTTAAGGGGAATTTGGTCTTAAATTTTGGTGTTGACCACAAATGACTTAAAAAGGGGGTTTTAGTTTTATTTCAAATGGTGATTTGAAATGTTTGGGTGGTTTTACTTTTGTGTAAAAGATTAATTGGATTATTTAAAAGTGGTTTTGTGGAAATTAAATGGTCTTGTTCCTTGTTTTGGTTTTTCATAGGGTATCTTGAAATGTTTTATGAAACAGATGATTTTCTGAACCTCTTAAAATGTTTTAAGTGGTGTTTTATGGAAAGTGTGATGGAATAAAGTACTTTGGCCATGTTTTGGATTTTCAAAGAAGAAATCCATTTTTTGGGGGAGACCTTGGTATGATTTGAAGTCTTGGGTTCTTCCTTTGGAAAAAATGGGTGGATTTCTTAGCATAATGGAATGGGGTTATAAAGTGGACTCCCTATTTTTTTGGTGGTTTTAATTGTTTTAAAAAGGGTGTTTGGTTTTATAAAGTAAAAAAATGGAGTTTCCCTTGACATATGAGGTTGTTCTATTTGTCTCTTTTTGTTGTTATTTTGGGTTCCCTTGGTGATAAATGATATATTGATTGATTAAATGATAAATTAAAACCCTCATGATCCCTGTGGGATGCATGGAGGATGTCAGGGTTGGGATTGAGGCTACCCATGGGGTGTTACATGTTCATGAAATTGGGTTCGGGTTGTTAAATATGAAATTGGTGTCACTTAACGGGTTAAACCTAGGAATGTTATGTTTAACATGTTAACATGGGTTTATGAAAGGAAATTGTGAGAATTGGGCTTAGTTGGTTAACATGGTTTGTAAATGAAATTGATGTTAATTTTTCTTAATTGATGGCATGTAATGAGGGAGTGTTTGGTATAATGTTAATGGGTTGATGAGAAATTATTTTCAAATGGTAATGCATTCATGGGTTATGGCATGAGAATAATTTAGTTATTGATGAATTATGAATACTGATGTTATGTTATTTTTTGAATATGGTTGTGAAATGGTATATGTGGTAAATGGTTAAATAAGCATGTGCACATGGCTTAGTGGTATGTGGGGTATTTACTTGAGGTTCTACACCCATGAGTTAGGTTTTACTAAGGATTTAAACCCCACCCCTAGAATTCATGGGTTAGGGAGTCAGACTGAGGTAATATTCCCCTAACAGATGCATTGGATGAGACTACCTGGATTGATGCTCCAAGGTGAGTGTGATAGACTACCTAGACTGATTCTACTAGGTGAGTGTGATAGAATACCTAGACTGATGCTTCAAGGTAAGTGTGATAGCCTACCTGGACTAATGATCCAAGGTAATTGAGATATAATTGTTGTGAAATGTTTTCCCTGGTGAGATAAGAAAGTTTACTTATACCTTTATGCATAGTAGTTGACTAGCATAGGCCATAGTGTAATGGATGGAAATGCCTAACTATATAACAAATGAATAAAATTATTAAAGTGAATATTGAAAGTTAATTTAACCTTGTTTATTCTTATTTACCTTGTCATTACTTTAGCACCTGCTCTATGTTTTCTGACTTGTGATCTAGAGGTTGGGATGACCGGACATGGCGTTCCAAATCCTTTGGGATGTTTCATGCTTGGTTGGGATTGTTTGTTTTCTTGATGTATTTTTTTAGTTCCAAGTTTGATATGATGTAATGAGATATGTTATTCCCATTTTTTTCATTGAGTATATGTTGATGTTTTTTCCCACCTTTTCCATGCCTTTTTTGGATAATTAGGCACATGTGCCTAAGTGACCCTGGGTAATTATTTGATCCTTGTTGGAAAATTTTTTGAAGTGATTATTTTTCATTTAAATAAAACAAGAAATTTGTTTTTGATAAATGAAAATGGTGTGGATGTATTTGATAAGTCTTAGGCATGTGGCTTGGTTTTGAAATGAATGTTTTTGGTTTTGGAAAATAAGGGGAAATGTTTTGGAAGTTGTTTATGGATTTGATTTATTTTTCCTAGAGATGATTATGTATGTAAAGCCTACTTTCTAGATTTATTTTCAAACTAGCATTGATGTTTAGTGTTAGAAAACCTATTTCATAGTTATGATGTGTTGTGGTGACCTACTGGAGTTTTATCTCATGCCTATATCTTTCTAGGTTCTCAGTTGGATTCCTTTTGTTCTTTATGGTCGGCGTGCAGGAGAGTTGGGTAGAGATGTTTGGGGTCTCAAATTGAGTCAGTTAGTTTTTTCGTCTTGCTTACTTGTAGTTGTTTATTTTAGTTAGTTTATATATATATATATCATTCTTTACTTCTAATTTAATTATTTTGATTATTTAATTTATATCTTTTGTTTTCAATTAAACTCTAATTTGTGAGAAATCATTCCCAGCTAAAATTTTGTGATGCCCAGACGCTAGTCGCCAGCCCGTGGGGATCGGGATCTCCCTTTGGGCCTTATAGATAACAGGGTTGGTTTTCAGGTGGATTGGAATCCTATGTAAGTTTTTTACATACAAAACTATGTTTTTCATGTGTTGCACACGATGTCAAATACTTTCGATAGCTTGTGTTACACACAAGTCCTAGTTTTATCAAACTATAATGTACTATTAATAATATTATTATATTTTTATTATATTTATCACCAATTCATTCTAATGGTGGGTATAAAAAGGATTAAATAAATTATCAAAATATTATTTACACATGTATACATAATTTATTCTTTGGTGACCAATTAACTATAAATAAAAATAAAACCCTTCTGTAAAATAAAAGGAAATGTTTTTCTGAAAATCTATTTAGATTTTCACAAGTATGTTTTATACCAATAAATAAAAAATCACCCTTTTTTATTATATTAATGAAATATATATTCAATATAATTTTTAACATTCATATTATGTGTTTTCTATACATCATATAAGAACAAATCCAATTTTATGCCTAAAATATGTTTTATTCTAAAAAGACAAGTTTTCCAACTTTTGATAGAGCACTTGTTTTAAATATAGTTTTTAACACTTTTATAAATTATATTTGAAAAAATAAATTTTTTATTTTAGTTAGGAATATCAAAATTTACTTTGGTTGAATTTTTTGTATTTTTCTGATAAGTTTCATGTTTTGATGAATAGTGGTAAATACTGAATTTTAATTTAAAATATCTTTTTAGTATAAATAATTTATAGTGTAAAATTATATTTTTTATTTGTTTTAAAGTATAATTATATCAATTGTATATAATTTAATTCAATTTAGTTTATTGGAATCAATTTCAAATTGAATTTGGATATAAAAACATTCCAATCTTTTGAATATTTCTACTATAAAAACTCGTTGTTTCGTCCCGTCTGTGGGATAAACTTTAAATCAATTTTTGAAATTTATATGAATTGAATTTTAAAAATTTTATTCCATATTGGAATAATATGGTACAAATTTAGTAATTATTTCCCTTTTATTTTTGTAACATATGAATAGTAAACTTACTAATTTTATTACCACGACTAAGGGTAAATCTGGTAATTAAGGGTAAAAATAATATTATAAATATTAGATAATTGCCTTAAAACTTTACCAAATGTCATAATATGGAGTTAATTATACCATTAACACCTAATTTTTTAAATTTAATTATTTATTGGACACTTTTCCATGAAAATTATTTAGATATTATTAAAATCAAAGGGAGTGACAAAATGTCACACTCTTACTTTTAATAAGTATCATATTTTTAAAATGGGGTTAAATAGAAGATATTATAAACTATATATATTCATATAAAATATAAAAGTTTTATCTACATCATGGAAATTTATTTTTAAATTTTAGTGTATAAGTAACTATCAGAAATAATTACACAATGATGATGCAGTAATTATTTAATTAATGAAACAATCAATTAAATGATATTATAAATATTAAAATAAAAATAATTTTACTTAATTAAGGTTATAAAATAATTTTATATATGACTATGATTTATTAGTGGTGTATTAAATGATTTTTTTTGAATATATATTGTTTTATTAAGTTTCTTAAAGTCAATGTAATGAATAGTGTCAAATAGACACTTATGATATTTTATGAAAATATTATTTTATTAAATTATTTAGAAATCATAAAAATATTAAACAAGGAAAATTGGATGAGATATGGTATAAAATATTATAAATTTTCCATTTATGGTCTAATTGAAACTTTATAAGTAAAAATTACATCCTCTTAATAATGAAAATTTTGTTACCATATTTAAAATTAAAATAGTTTAACTAAGCGTTAATCAAAATGATAAGTTTTAAAATAATACAAAAACTTTTCTAAAATATATTGGTTGATGAGTTTAAAAACTTATAATGTATTATATTTGAATAAATTTATTTTTTAGGTATTTTTGTTGATATTTATTTTACTATAAATTAATATTTTGAGAAATTCTAAGAGTGCCCCTCCCCTCCCTTATAAAAGGGAATATATTCTTCTTTTTTATTAAAACTTTAAAAACTATTTGTTTCATAAAAAACCTATCCAAATATAATCCAAAATTACCTCACTTAATCCTATAAGTCTTAATTTTTTTATAAATCCAACCAAATAATGTCCTTTGGTGCAAACCAAAAGAAGATGCTCGAAGAAGAGGTAACGTTCATCAACAAACGTTTTTGTTTTATTTATTAATTAAACCCATTAAATTATTTTTATTTAGTGTTAATATAATAACATAAGTATCTTAAATATACTTAAATTATTTTATTCTAATTTTATGACCTACACTCACATACACTTCCATCAAATGGGATAGGCAATCATTGTTCATGTGTACACCAGATTATCGCATCGCGAACCGATGCCGTTTTTTCTTCCATTGTCACCTTTAAATTTTAGTAATAATGATTTAATTTCTATTTTTATATGATATATATAATATTTATTGTTTATTTATTCTTTTTTAATTATTATATAACACATACCCTCATGTTTTCCATTTTATGTAAATATGATAACTTTGTTTGTAAACGTGTCGACTACCGCCTCCTCAAAGAGATGTAATTCGTTCACACATTACATAGAATGTATTAAGAGTGAGTTTAGTAAACATATATGATATATAGTAAATAATAATTCTATTATAATTTTAATATATATATATATATATATATCATTTACTTTATTTCCTTCAATACGACAAGAAAACGGAAACAACGTTTATGCGTACGTATGACCTACCGTCTCTATGAATGGTGTATTCCATTTCATATTTATATATTTTATAGATTATTATTAATATATATATACTTAATATATATTATATTTATAGAATTTTTATAATTCTATATATGATGAAATCATGATATAAGTAATAGGATAAAAAAATATAACAAATCAAAACACATGCGAAAAACAAAGCGGTTATTACCTAAAACGTAACTTTAACATGGAGTTATTAATAAATGGGTAATATATGTTCATAAGTAAATCATATATGATATTATATAATTTAATAAGTTTCTTCAATATATGTATAATAAAATTATATTTATTATACCTTATTTTTGAATGTTTACGAAGAGAGTCAAGACATGAGGTAAGGGGATTTATAGTCTCACTTTTATTTCTATGAGACTTATACCATAATCACCACTAGTTTATTTTTTTGGTGTATATAAAACCCATAAATCTAATATATGATCCTTATACTTAAATTTATTAATATTTACATATCTATTATGATCTCTCTTTCATGAGGTCTACGGTTCAAATTTTACCAAATCGATAAGGTGATTTTGTCCCAATTTTCCTTCTTTGAGACACATGTTATGTTATGCACCTATATTATTTTATGATGTATATATACCATACTTTGACATATTTTATCATGAATATACTTCTTTTCATGATATTATAAGTTTCATGTAATGTTATTCTCTCTACGGTCAAAAATCTGTGTTCCTTCAAAATAATGTTTTCTAAAAATGTTTTAAAAATGTTTGAAATGATATTTTATGAATTTTCAAGGAAAAGTATTTAAAATATGTTTAAAATGGTTTTCAAATATTCCTTTATAATTTTTAAAGTTTATTTTCAATGAAACAATTTTGTAAAATGTTTTATGATTTAAAAATAATTTTTCAAAGGGGAAAGGATATTTTTCTCAGGAAATGTTATAACAAGATCTTTCAAAATTATTTTACATATAAGATTACATCCATTGGTGTTACTCATGATTTATTAGGGATATGATCCAAGGTTCCATTTATAGTATTTATTTGAATGGTTTATGTTTTTATGATGTGATGTTTAAGAATTCTATTACTTTTCAATGAGTTATGCTATGATGAAATGTTTATGAAAACTATTTTTTTCATGATTTCTAATATGATTAATGATTTATGTTTTTGTTGCATACATATGTATGGTTTTAATTATTTTATGGGTGTAACATATATCTCCATTAAATTAATTGGGTAATGATTTATATCTCATGAGATAATGATGGGAAACAAGTTGACGGGCTTGATACACTATGGGAAGAAGGGGAAACCCTATCCACTATGGGAAGAAGGGGAAACCCAATCCACTATAAGTAAAGGACTGAGACTATGGATGTTGGTGTGTCTCGTCCAGTAGTTTTAGACCCCATGAAGTGCCCCGATAAGTTTTAGCAATGAGCCTTGAATTATAGGGAATGATATTACATGTTTATGTATCTGCCATAAATTCCATGAATTATTCCTATGTTATGATTTCATGGATTGTGCACTTGATTCCATCATGATTAATGTCTTATTAACTACCAATGTTTATTCCATAACTCATGTATATGATCTTTATATTTAAGGTATGATATTCTAATTTCATATTCATGTTATTATACCCCTATGTTCATGATTATAATTATGTATCTCCCTTGTTTACTCTTACTGAGAATCTAAGATCACCCTTTTATTATGTTTTCTTTTCCCTAGGTTATAAATAAAGGTTTTAGGTAGGGTTAATAAAGTGGAATATCTTGGTGGGAAACATTTAAGATCTTTCACCAAACTATATGTATGTGTTCCAAGTTTCCAAAGTCACTAAAATAATATGATATTTGTTCATGTGTTTGTGTATTCCACAAAAATGATGTAATGTCTATGTATGTTGAGATTGGGTTGTTATATTCAACCTTAGAATCCTCTAGTGAGCATTGAGTAGTAGTAACAATTATCTCCTTCTTTTGTGAAGACTCAATATGTGTATTCTCAAGATTTTCCAATTGAACCTCCAATTCTATATATTTCATATTGAGGATGATTTTCTGATCTTAAATCATAATCATCTTCTATTAACAATACTTATTAATTAGTTTAATATTCCCTTCGTGTAGTTTAACTTTTTTTGTAACAAAGAGTCAAGTTATTTGATCTTTTTGAATTTTTATTCCAATTGTAAATTCTTGACATCAATTTTGTTTTTAAATTTCTCTTCATGTGCATGGATATTTTCTTCTAGATTATTCTTGAATCTCTCATTTTCAAAAAATTCTTTGAACCATTTTGAGGACTTGTTTCAAGTTCCCTATTTTTTTGCTTTAAAGGATCCAACTAGTTCGGAGGGATTTGAACATTCTAGACATTTTTCTTTTAAATCCTTCTCTATTAATTCTTACTTAACCTCAAACTAAGTGATCTATTCATGAATTCTTTCAAATATCCCATATACAATAGAGAAAAATTATTTGGGATAAAAATGTATAATATTCTTTAATGCATTAGTTGAAAAATAAACTAACATTTTATCACTACCAATACTACTTGGATCTTATTTAGGATAGTTCTAAAAGAAACTAACACATACCACTTGATCACTTGAGGTAGAGAGACTGTCCATATCCTTGGTGGAAATTTTATGCACCTTCTCCTCACTTTCCAGGCCTGGTATTTCTTTATTGTTGGTAATACATGGATATATAGATACTTACTATTTATTAGGTAATAGGGACTTATTCTTCAAATTTCTTTTCTATTTATTTCTCATGTTCATTGTGTTCTTGGTAGAAATAGAATTATACTCATAGATAAGTGAATTTTCACTAAAACTGCACTTCATTATAAACTCAATAAAGAAACTCAAATCTTCAAAAGAGAATAGATGTATTTATAATATAGATAATCCAATAGAGGTGAATCTTATGTTTGATACCAATTGATAGGGCCACTTTGGGATATACTCAACACTGATAGGGGGGTTGAATTAGTGTTGGGAAATTTTTCACTTTTTATAACTTTTATCCCTCGATATCTTAGACCTGTTGGGATCTTGGTTCTCTTATTCTCTTTTATTTATCGCATACAATTATATAAAAGTAGGTAAATAATTGGACACAATTTTTTTTAAAAGGTTCGCTAATCAATGAGAGTTTATAGTCCTTTTCATGGTATAGAAATAATCCAACAACCAACCACTAGAAAATAATCCTTTTAATGTGGTTACAGTTAGCAGGGAATATCCTTTCACTTGCAATTCACTATATTCAATTGACAGTTCATGTTTTACAGCTCATGGATGGATATTTATAATGCCTTTTAAGATGGTATTCTTTTTGTTAAATATACTTTGTAACACCAAGAAATTATTCCACCATATGAGACTTCTGTTGTAAGTTATAGTGTTGCTTTGTTCATCCACTTACTTCTTATTGACTTTGTTACTTTCACAACAATAGGCAAGAAACTCTTCTTCACCTTCACTACAGTAAACTAAAAGTTTCATGATCTTATTCTTCCAATTTTAGTCACAATAATATGAATATATTATGTACTAATAATATTAAAATTATTCATTCAACCAAATGATAAACACATCTATGTTTGGTATTTGATCGAACCTATCTTCTTCCTTCTAATACACTAAATGTCTGGACTTACTAGAATTGCAATCCTCCTTTGTGATTATTGAATCAATGAAACATCATTTTAGTGTCATCACAAATATTTCTTCTTCTTAAATAAAATATCAATAGTGAATGTAGTATCAGTGCACCAATGTTCTTCTTGGTGCATCAAATATTCATTCAACTGAATTGCACTGCACATTCAATATTATAATTCATGCAAGAGTGATCTTTCACAAACTCAATGTACTAAAAAATTAGATATAGAGTCTTCTGATATTCTGTTCGGCTATAGTCTCAACTTGGTTTATTTAAAATTATTTCATGCAAAAATCATGATTCGTGTGTTATGTATAGACCTTGGAACATATATATATATATATATATATATTCTTATCATTATTTCATGTGCTTTAATTATCTTCTTCTTCACTGCCTTTTAAGAGATCTTGTATTTTCTCAGTTCAGATTTCTTTAAATGGTGTAGATAAATTATTTCATGAAACACTTATGCATGTTCATTGTAACACCCTTGAGATTTTGTGATTTATTTTTTTTCGAATTAATTTTTTCTTTTTGATATTTGAAATTTCATGCAACACTGAAAATAGTTATTTTATATATGTTAAAGTAGTAAGTTTGGCTTGCGTTATATGAAATTATAATATAATCATGCATTACACACAATATAATGGTTATGTTCCTCTATATGGAACACCGATATTAGCATAAATTTCACGTAAGACCAACTTTTCTCAATGGTTTGCGTAATATGCAAGACCGAGTGTTACTGAACAATAATATATTATTAAAATATTATTATTTAATATAATAATATATAACATAGACTTTAAATTAACTTTTATAAATATTATAAACTAACTTATGTAAATATATGGTTTTAAAAAAATGTAAAATGAATTAATTATTTAAAAATGAATATAAGAACCAAATTGAATATGAAGGGAGTATTTTTATAAAAAACTACTATTATGCTCACTAAGTTGTTTTAATACTAATAAATTAAATTAATTAAAATTATTAGGTGATATTATTTTAATATATATGTTATATATTCAATAAAATATTTTTTATAATCATCCAATATATTTTATACACATAATATAAAAACAAACCCAATTTTATGCTTAAAATCCTATATTTTTATAAAGGTGGTTTTACTATTTTTTAATGGAGAACCAATTTTAAATCCAATTTTTGGAACTTTAATATATTTAATATGTCAAAATAACCTTCATATTTGGAATTGAAACATAAAAATTTGGTTAGGATAAACTTTTGGTAATTTTCTGTAAGGCTTCATTTTTTATTGAATAATTAAAAATATTGGATTTTAATTCAATACTTCTTTTTCATCTAATTTATTTATAAGGATAAATTATATTTTAAATTGGTTTCAAAGTTTAATTAGATAATATTTTTACCAATTAATCAATTTTAGGTCACTGTAATCAATTTTACTTTGAAATTGAATATAAAAACATGGCAAACTTTTGAATGTTTTTACCTTAAAAACCCGCATTGTCAACCCGACTACGGGATTATATTTAAATTAATTTCTGTCACTTATGTGTTTGGAATTAGGAAAAATATATTCCATATTTTTAATCAGAATAATTTATTATTTATAATAAGTTCAAATTAGTTTTTTACCAAAAATATTAGTGAAGTAATTAAAATTAATTACAACAATTAAGGTTAAATTAAGCATAATAAGGGACTAAACCATAACATTAAGGCCCAAAAAGACCTAAAACCTTATCCTAAATCCATTTTATGTCCCTATTTAGACCCTATACTCCATAGTATATACTTTTAATAATTATTTAACCACTTTCAATAAAAAAACATGGGTGGGGTTCCTTTCCTTTAAAATAGTGAAAGAGTGTCACCCCTCCTCCATTACAAAAGGTCTCCTCTCCTCCCACTTCATCACACCTCTCAAGCCAATTTTTCTCAAACAAAAATCTTCCCAATTATCTCTAAATAATCCCTCACTTACTCTTTGAATCCTCCTTTGGTCATAAAGCCTTCAAAGGAAACCCTTTGGTGCAAACCAAAAAGAGTTACCTGATTAAGAGTTAACACCCTCCCTCAAAATCCTTCCTTTTATTTTATTTCTCCACACCCTAAAATATTATTATTACATGTTAATATAACAAAAAAATTATCCTAAATATACTATGATGTTTTTATGTTATGATTTATATCTACACTTACACGCACGTCCATTTAATGGGTAACTAAAATATTGTTTACATGTAGGCGGACTACCGTCTCGCTAAACGATGATTGTTAAATTTTCCTTTACCGCCTCTCATAGTGTCCATTATGATAGAAAATATGTTTATATATGTTATATATAATATTTATTATTTATTTAATCTTATTTAATTATTTTACAGCACACATATTTATATATTCCATTTTGTGTTAATACGATAATTTCGTTTGAGAAAGTGTAGACTACTGCCCCCTCAAAGCGATGTGATTCTTTCATACACTACATGGAATGTATTAAGGATGGATATTGTGAATATATATGATATATATGATATAATAAATATAATTTAATAATTATTTATATACATATATATAAATATGTATTTCTTTTACTTTCTTTCTTTCAACACGACAATTAAACGGAAATGGCGTTCATGCATACGTACGACTTGTCGTCTCCATAAACAGTGTAACCCATTTCATAATTATATGTTATATGAATTATTATAATACACATATAATGAATATACAAGAAAATTATATCATGTTTTACATTTTTTAATCATGATATAAGTATAAGGACCAACGATATAACAAATTAAGACACATATGAAGAACAAAGCGAATATTATCTGAACTGAAATATTAACATAATATGGTTAAAAAGAAAATAATATAAGGTAGTAATAAAACCATATATGGTATAATATATAATAATATGGTTTTTTAAAATATTTATAATAAATTTATATTTATTATACAAGTGGTTTGAACAAGTACGATGAGAGTCAAGACACAAGGTAAGGGGATTTCACCACACTTTTTATTTTTGTGAGATACAAGCTATGTTCATCACTCTTTACTTTTTTGTGGTGTATGTAATACCCATGATTGTATTCAATTATTATTATAATTAATTTTATGGGTATTTAAATATACATTTTATGACCTTTCTTTCATGGGTTTTAAGTTTCAAACATTACCAAATCGGTAAAAATGTTTTGTCTTAATTTCCCTTCTTTGAGACTCATGTTTTGTTATGCACCTAAAATCTTTTTTGAGGTGTATATACTTCCATTTTACATTTTATATCATGGATATAATTATTTTAATTATATTTTAAGCTTAATGTAATTTCCTTCTCTTACATGAAGAGTTTGATCCCAAGTAACCAAGTGGTAAGAGTTTATTTAAGCAATCTCATCGCTTTTCATGATTGTTAATGATTATGCCTCTTTGATGAAATATTATAATCCATATCCCATGAATATTCATGATTTTACTTATACTCTATTTTTTCAATATTTCATCATATATTAGTACCATTTTTACATTCTTTGGTGCTTAAGGTAATGTTTTTAAGTAAAATTTATATGTCACTCTCTTCGGTTAGAAATCTATTGTATTAAAAAACCATGTTTTAATAAAGGTTTTCAAAAAAAATGTTTTAAAATGATATTTAAATCCAATTTTAATGGAAAAATGATTTTAAAAACGTTTTATAGTTTTCAATTCTTTTTTTATAAAATTTCACAGTTATCTTCAAAGAAAAAGGTTTTCAAAAGGTTTTATGTTTTAAAAATCATTTTCAATGCAGAAAGAATATTTTTCTCAAGAAATGTTTTTAAAAGATCTTTCAAAATTATTTTACATCTAAGATAACATACATTGGTGTTAATCATGCCTTTGTGTTGAAATTATTCAATGTTTCCATTCATATTCTTTCTCTGAATGGTTTGTGTTTTGATAGCATGATGTTTATGAAACTCATTTCTCTTTCGCATGTATATACTTTTGAAACCCACTTATTTTTATATGTTATGTTTATGATGAAATTATTATGAAAACTATTTCTTTTTCCACAGGTTAAGGTATGATTTCATGTTTATGATACCCATTTTATTTCATGGGTTATGATATGATTGTTTATCATTTTGTGTCACAAGTATGTATGATTTCATTATGAGATGAGTGGGATGTATATATCCTTCCAATGCATTGGGTAAATATTTATATCTCATGAGATATAATAAGATGGTATTGGGAGTGAACCTTGACTACTAAGATAGCCATGGGAGTGAACCATGACTACCAATATAGTATGAAGAGTGAACTCATGCTACTAAGATGGTCATGGGAGTGAACCATGACTACCAAGATGGTATGAGGAGTGAAATCATGATACTAATATGGCCATGGGAGTAAACCATGACTACCAATATGGTATGGTGAGTGAACCCATACTACTCAGATGGTCTTGGTAGCAATTCCTTGGCTACTTTAGAAATCATATTATATGTTTATGAGTTTTCCATAATTCCATATTTTATTTCTATGTTATGATTTCATGGATTATGTTCTTTGTTTCCTTAAGATTTATGTCATATAAACTATAAATATTTATGTCATGATTCATATTTATAATATTTGATATGTAGGGTATGATCTTCTATTTTCATGATCACATTCTCATAACCCTATGCTCATGTTTGTCCTTACATGTATCCCTTGTTTATGTTGGAAGCAAGGCTGTTTTTTACTGGAATGGAGCATGGTTTTTTGTTGTTTTCAATACTCTCATGGATGATTAGAGAGTTTTCAAGGAAATGGATCATACAGTTTAGGATGAAATCAGTATTTAAGGTGGCGTCGTTTCCCAGTGTTTTCCAAATTTTTGGAGTCTAAAATTTAGAGAATGGAAAGAATTGAGAAAAGTGGTTTTACTTTAAGACCTTATGAAAATATGGAAAAGGCATGAGTTTTGAAGAGATGGGATTATTTATTTGTGTTTTGAAAAGGATTAAATAATTGAGGAGGTGTGCTCTACAATTATGAGAATTTTATCTTTGAGCTTTGTGAAAGGTATTCTTCTGGAATCAATATTTGATAAATATAGTAAAGTAATAGATTTCAAAAAGATTGGATTTAGAATTTTGAAGATAGAAAGCATTGTGATTTGAGACGGTGTTGCTTTGTAATTACAAGAAATGGATAATTGCAAGTGAACATCATGGCGGTGCAAAGGATTTTTTCAGAAGGCTCTATGACTACGATGAGCATCACGAACTGTGGATTTTAGTGGAGCATTGCAAAGTGGAGAATAATCGTGGAGATGCTTTTGACCAATCTAGAAATTGTGCTAGAGGAGGTGGAGCTTCACACCTGGCCAAGCCTAAAAATAATATTCCACCCCTCTTCATTTTAGGGGAAATTTTTAGAGAAAATCTAGAATCATTATGATTTCTCAAATCAAGGGGTTATCCATGAAGCTAGGATTCTATTAAAGCTTGATATTTTCAAAAATACTATTTTAAGTATTTAGTTCTTTGTGAATATGGGATGTTCTGCGTTGGATTAGTGATCTTCATGAAGGAAGGTTGTTCTGCAAAGGCAGTTTGCTTTGCAAAGGCAGGTTGATCCACAAAGGCATTGTGCTTCGCGATGGTAGGTTACTCCACAAAGGTGAAGTAGATTTGAGAATTAGTGAGAATTGAACAGGAGTGAGCTATGCGAAGGACTGATCACTATGAAGGAGTGATCTCTGTGAAGGGGTAAGATTCACAAAGGATCTTCGTAAAAGAGATTTGCGATATGCAGTTTTTTAATATAAATTTTAAGTGAACATGGTTTTCAGTGTACATCAACTTAGGTCTATGATGAAAGAAGTGTATCGTCCTAAGTTAAGTATAAATACTTTAATTAAAATTCATTTAAGTGACCTTCAAGTTGATAAATTGATTTAGACTTCTCTCAAAGTAGTGAGCTAGGGGGAGTCAAATTAAGTGATCTGAGGGACGCAGTGAGATATCCTTGAAATCTTATAAAGGTGGTGATCCTGGAATATAGTGACTGTTTCTAACCTTTATATTCCACGACTAGTGAAGATTGGTGTATTTTGGTATGATTGAAACACTGTCGGTGTATGATCATTGGATGTATCCCTTAGTGGTGAACTATGTAAAAGTGTTGTGTTGTCTATTTTCATGCAAATATTTTATTGTTTATCATATCCATCATAAAGGTTTAATGAGTTCCTACCAATGTGGAAACAAGATCTGTCACTTTAAAAGAAAAATTTGACACCCTGATTCACCCCTCCCCTCTTAGGGTGTCTCGAGGTCCTACAGTTTACCCTTTCTAAGAATCTGAGCTCACTCTTTTTTATGTTTCCTTTGCCAGGTTATGAATATATATATTAAATTCGATATGTTAAAGAAGGGTTCTAGTCAAGAATAACCAAGTAGGAGAATATATAGCTAATTTATATACCAATGTTTATGTTTCCATGTTTCTAAAGGCACTAGACTAGTACGGTCTTTGGGCGTCTATTTGTATAATGCTTTAAGTATTCTTTAAATGTTATGTAATGTTTATGTATGTAAAGATAGGGTTGTTATAGTTGGTATCAGAGTGAGGGTTTAGTTAACCTTTGTAAACTAGGATACAAAAACTTTAGTGATATGCCTAGGTATATTTCAAAGTATATGTCTAGGGATATCTCTAAGGATAAGTATAAGGATGAGTTAATGTTTAGAAAAATGTTCTGGAATTTTGGTAAATGATGGATTAAGTGGTTTCCTAGAAATGCATACATGTCTGGATACTACAAGTGGATGTTGCTTTGGCACAGATGTACCTAAGAGTAAAAAATCCAAAAAGATGTTTTGATCCTGACTCAGGGTAATCTGTTACATGAAAATGGGCCTTGTTGCACACCTAGTTTGACACTCCTGAGGGATATTACTTGGGAATTCAAAATATCTTCGCAAACCATCATGAAGGACTTAAATATAATTTGGATATAAATAACCTAGGATGAACCTATGGTGTCTTAGATTAAGGAATGTTTCATTATTTAGACATCCTATTAATAATTCATTTCATGATTAAGTGGTTTTCTACTATGGTAAGTGATATTCACACTATGCTTCTGGTTTTATTCAATGGCGGGAACTAGATTAATATTGAATGTGATTCGAAATTTTTTGATGAGAAGTCAATTGAGATGATCACTGGAGTGAAAGATTTTATGATCATGCCTAATCATTTTTCACGGAACATGATTAACAATGTGTACCTTAACCAACTATCAGGCTCACCAAGGAAGAGAAAGAAGGAATTCATCGAGATTTCAAGTAATGGAGACCATAGAGGAAACAAGATTTGGTTTCCTTTATGTCATGAATTTGGAAAGAATAGCCTAATTGAATGTATTAAAGGAACAAGATGATGTTTTGAATGTGGAAAATAAGTACACAAAGCAAGTGACTGAAAGGGAAAAATGAAGAGTTTGGTTAACAAAAGGAATAAGAACACTGACCTCCTTGAGACATCATTGAAGGTTAAGTGTTTTATGTGTGGAGTAAATGGTTATTATGTAACTCAATATCCCAAGATGAAAGATCCTAAAGGAAACCAGTAAGGTGGTGTGAGTAATGGTTACATTTCTGATGATGAAGAGACTATATATGAAATGTGAAAGGAAAGAGGTATTGTGTAATAAGATGAGGTATCCTTGTTAATGGCATAAGGTTGAAGTGGAATAATAAAAGTTTTTATGTGTTTGGAATTAAAAATTATGTTATATTAATGATGAAATATACACGGATTGTTCTACTTATGTTTTTTTCTTAGTATTTACAAGTTTATGTTAATGTTTCTGATGGAATGGTGAGGTGATTTAATGACAATGTGATATTTTTACTAAGGTAAGATAACCCTTAATATGTTCCTTATGTTAAGATAGTTTTGTTTGTATAAATATATTTGGATATGAACAAGTAAATTGGATGGAATTGATTACCTCAGAACTCATAAAGTATATTTTGACAAAGTAGTCTATGTTATAATGGATTAAGTTTACAACATCTTGGATTTAAGGAATATATCCAGTAACCTATAGAATAATGAAGCATTCATGTTTTCCAAAAGTATTTATGGAAATTAAGGTTATTACCATGTTTCAAGAGAATATATGATGGGGTATTCACATGTTTGGAATGTGACAACCAAGAGATATTTTGTGATATATGGGGGATCAAGGTTAAGCTAAAATTGTGACTTTTTTTCTAAAGTTTTGTATTTTCAACTTTTAGAAGGGTTATAAGGTTAACCATTTATGGAAAGATTAAGTTAATATTTGGGTGATGTTTTTGAGAATAAAGTATTAACTTACCATGTGATTATTTATGTATATTGTATAACCTATTATAAAAACTTAATGTTTATGATAACTGATGAAAAATGGGATGGTATACATGGATCTCATGATCTGTCAGTGCTTTAGGAATGAAAAAAATCACCTTCCTTTTTATAGAAAGTGGTGAAGTGGATTAGGGAACAACAAAGGGTGTGGTTGTCTGGAAGTTATGAAAGTATATATTTAGTTTTAGGAAAAAATATCTTGAAACCAAAAATGTTATCCTAGTACCTCCATTTTTTATGAAACAGATGGTCCCTTAGTTCATCGCAGATTTATGGTTTTTTGATTGTTAAATTTCTCCTAAACTACATTTCTATCACTCTCTATCAGAACATTATGGTTAGATTTCTCTTTCATGTCTATGTTTTCACTTTCCCCCTATGTTCTCCCGTGTGGAAAACCAATTATGTGTTACTTTGGGTAACCATTATGGTTCCAACTTTCTCTTTTTAAGGGAAGTTTTAGTATTCATTTTTATGATGTGAGTTTCTATGAATGAAACTTTAAAGTACTAAAACTTTAATAAACCAAAATAATTTTGAGGGATAAATTAATTTTAAGGGGGGTAAAATGTAACACCCTAAGATTTTGTGATTTTTTTTTTTGAATTAATTTGTTCTTTTTGATATTTTTCATTTCATGCAACAACTGAAAATAGTTCTTTTATATATGTTAAATCATTAAGTGTAGCTTGTGTTATATGCAATGCCAAGATAATCGTGCATTACATGAAATATAATGGTTATGTTTATTTTTATGTAACATCAAGGTTAGAGTACATTTCATGCAAGACTGGCTTTCCTCAATGGCTTGCATAACACGCAAGACCAAGTGTTACCGAACAATAATATATTATTAAAATATTATTATTTAATATAATAATATATAACCTAGCCTTTAAATTAGATTTTATAAATATTATTAACTAAATTATGTAAATATATGGTTTTCAAAAAATATAAAATGAATTAATTATTTATAATTGAATATAAGAACCAAATTGAATATAAAGGGAGTATTTTTATAGAAAACTATTATTATGCTCACAAAGTTATTTTAATCCTAATAAATTAAATTAATTAAAATTATTAAGTGATGTTATTGTAATATATGTGTTATATATTCAATAAAATATTTTTGATAATAATCCAATATATTTGATATACATAATATAAGAACAACCCAATTTTATGCTTAAAACCTATATTTTTATAAAGGTAGTTTTACCGCCTTTTAATGGTGAAACAATCTAATTTTTGGAACTTTTATATATTTAATATTTCAAAATAAAATTTATATTTGTAACAAAAATATAAAAATTAGTTTAGGATAAATTTTTCATAATTTTCTATAAGGTTTCATTTTTTATTCAATAGTTAAAAATAATGGATTTTAATTCAAAACTACTTTTTCGTATAATTTATTTATAAGGTTAAATTATAATTTAAATTATTTTAAAATTTTAATTGGATAATATTTTTACCAATTAATCCAATTTAGGTCATTATAATAAATTTTACTTTGAAATTGAATATAAAAATATAGCAAACTTTTGAACATTTTTACCTTAAAAACCCGCATTATGGAAACAAATCGGGGATGGCTCCCGAGTCTCTAGGTTCTCTCTCCCATCTCACTAGGGTTTCCCAGCGCCGCCACTCCCTCTATCTCATCTCCCTCTTGCATTGAGATTCCTCTAGCTTCCCTACTCATCTTTTCTTCCTCTTGTCCCCTTGCTCGGATGCTTCTGGTAAGCTTCCCCCTTTCTCTCCCGACTCTCTCCTCCTCTCGTCCCTTCGAAATCTGTTCTCCTTCTTCCTCATTTTTTCATCCTATTTTCTGCTCGGATTCGATGGTGTTTCGGTTCAATTTTATGATGAAAACGTCTGTTTTCACGTCGGTTTCATAGGCCCGATGTCGGTTTTGTGCTGAAGAGGTATTTGTCCACTCAACCTACTCTAACCCCAAGTGATGATACACATCTCCTAGATAGATCTAGCACAGAGGTAACTACATGGTTTTGGGATTTGTGGTTCATCGTTCGAAGGGCTTCAAGGTGCTATCGTAGATAGGGTCTTTTTGTTTTATTGGATTCGGTTTTATTTCTCTGTTTCCCTATTTCTATGGGTTTTTGGTTTATATTTCTATGGCGTTGGAGATCCAATTCACATTTGTGTTGACAAAGAAGGTTTTCAAGAAGTTTCATTGGGCCCGATGACAGTTGTGTGCTGAAGCTCCTTGGCTTCTCAACCTACTCTGACCCCAGGTTTCTATTCGACTCTACTAATTGGATATGGTACAATGGAAACTACGTGGTTTTGGGATTTTTGGTTCAGCGTTCGAAGGGCTTCAAGGTGCTGCCAGAGTTGTGGTTGTCTCTGGCCTTGATGTTTTTTTTCGTTGTGATTGACTGTTTTGGGATTGTTTGTTGTGGCCTTTGGAGGTGGATGTCGGTGATGATGGTGAGGTGATGGGGTGATGTTGACGAAGTGTAGACTAGACGTGTCCTTCCTCAATGCAGTAGATGCACCTCGGTCGCTCGTGGGATTTTCATGATTTGCGGTGATGGTTTGAATTTTGAAACTGGTGTGTGATGGCAGATGGCGTGGTGACTTGGTTCTGTTTTACTGTTGATTTTTGAATTCTATAATGTCTGTTTGTGAGGGTGCCCAGTGACTTGGTTCCGTTTTACTGTTTTGAATTCTGTAATGTCTGTTTATGGGGGTGTGACTTGATGTGAAGGACAGGTTTTGTAGGTTCTCACTTACCCTGAAAGTGGTTTTTCAATAAAATAAAATAAAAGGATTGTGGTGAAAAACCCACATTGTCGACCCAACTGCAGGATTATATTTAAATTAATATTTTCCACTTATGTGTTTGGAATTGAAAAAAATGGATTCCATATTTTAAATAATCATAATTTCTAATTTCTAATAAGGTCAAATTATTTTTTTACCAAAAATATTAGTGAAGTCATTAAAATTAATTACAACAATTAAGGTTAAATTAATCATAATAAGGGACTAAACCATAACATTAAGGCACAAAACGACCTAAAAACTTATCCTAAAGCCATTGAATGTCCATATTTCGACCCTATATGCCCATTTATCTAATTTTAACCATTATTTAACCAGTTTCAATAAAAAAACGTGGGTGGGGTTCCTTTCCTTTAAAATAATACAAGAGTGACACCCCTCCTCCATTATAAAAGGCCTCATCTCCTCCCACTTCCTCAAACCTCTCAAGAAACATTATATCAACCAAAACTCTAACCAATTATCTCCCCAAAAACCCTCTATTACCCTTTGAAGACTTATTTGTGCGGAAATCCTTCCAGGGAAACCCTTTGGTGCAAACCGAAAGGAGTTACCCGATTAAGAGGTAACACCCTCCCTCAAACTCCTTCCTTTTATTTTCTTTCTCCACTCCCTAAAATATTATTATTAAATGGTAATATAAAAACAACAGTATACTAAATATACTATTTTTTTGTTATTTTATAATTTTTACCTACACTTACACACACATTCATCTAATGGGTAACGAACATACTATTTACATGCAGGCGGACTACCGCCTCGCTAAATGATGATTGTTCAATTTTCCTTTACCACCTCTCATGGTGGCCATTATGATGGACACTCTATTTATATATGTTATATATAATTCTTATTATGTATTTAATCTTATATAATTATTTTACAACACACATCTTTATACATTCCATTTTCTGTTAATACGATAATTTCATTTGCGGAAGTGCGGACTACTGCCCCCTCAAAGCGATGTGATTCATTCATAGACTACATGGAATGTATTAAGGATGTATTTAGTGAATATATATGATATATATGATATAATAAATATAATATAATAATTATGTATATAAATATATATAAATATGTGTGTCTTTTACTTTCTTTCTTTCAAAGCGACAATTAAACGGAAATGAAATTCATGCGTATGTATGGCTTATCATCTCCATGGACGGTGTGTTCCATTTCATACTTATATATTTTATGAATTATTATAATCTGCATATACTATATATAAATGATAATTATATCATGGTTTACATTCTGTAATCATGATATAAGTATAAAGACCAACGATGTAACAAATTAAGTCACATGTGAAAAACAAAGTGAATATTATCCGAAGTGAAACCTTAACATAGGACGGTTAACAAGTATGTAATATAAGGTCATAATCAAACCATATATGGTATAAGATATAATAATATGGTTCTGTAAAATATATATAAAAAAATTATATTTATTATACATGTGGTTTGAATGAGTATGATGAGAGTCAAGACACAAGGTAAGGGGATTTCATCTCACTTTTTATTTCTATGAGATACAGGCTATGTTCGACACTATTTCATTTTGTGTGGTGTATGTACTATCTGTGATTATATTCAATGATTATTATACTTAAATTTATGGGTATTTACATATCCACTTTATGACTTTTCTTTCATGTGGTTTGAGTTTCAAACGTGTCCAAATCGGTAAAAATGTTTTGTCTCAATATTCCTTCTTTGAGACTCATGTTTTTTTATACACCTAAACTCTTTTTTGAGGTGTATATTCTTTAATTTTACATTTTATATTTTTTCATGATATTTTAATATTCATGTAATTTCCTTCTCTTACATGAAGATTATTATCCCAAGTAACTAATTGGTAATAGTTTAATGAATCAATCTCATCGCTTTTCATGATTGTTAATGATTAGGCGTCTTTGATGAAATCTTATGATCCATATCCCATGAATATTTATGATCTTATTTATCCAATATTTATTCAATATATTTTCATGTATTAATACTATTTTTTCACTCTTTGGTGCTTAAGGTAATTTTTTTAAGTAAAATCTATTTGTCTCTCTCTTCGGTCGGAAATCTATTGTATTCAAAAACCATATCTTCATAAAGGTTTTCAAAAAAATGTTTTCAAAATATATTTGAAGCCCATTTTCAAGGAAATTATTTTAAAAACGTTTTATAGTTTTCAATGCTTCCTTTATAAATTTTCAAATCTATCTTCAAAGAAAAAGTTTTTCAAAAGGTTTTATGTTTTCAAAAGTATTTTCAATGAAAAAAGGATATTTTTCTCAAGAAATTTTTTTAAAAGATCTTTCAAAATTATTTTACATCTAAGATAACATTAATTTGTATTACTCATTCCTTTCTAGGTAAATGATTCAATTTTTCAATTAATATTCTTTCTCTGAATGGTTTATTTTTTGATGGCATGATGTTTATGAAACTTGTTCCTCTTATATGCTTTTTAAACCTGCTTCTTTTCACGGGTTATGTTTATGATGAAATGAGTATGAAATTTATTTATTTTTTCAAAAGTTAAGGTATGATTTCATGTTTATGATACCCATTTTATTTCATGGGTAATGATATGATTGTTTATGATTTTGTGTCACAAGTATGTATGATTTCATTATGATATGGGTGGGACCTATATCTCCCTCCAATGCATTGGGTAAATATTTATATCTCATGAGATAGACTAATATGGTCTTGGTAGTGAACCTTGACTACTAAGATGGTCATGGGAGTAAACCATAACTACCAAGATGGTATGAGGGGTGAACTCATGCTACTAAGATGGTCATGGGAGTGAACCATCACTACCAAGATGGTATTAGGAGTGAACTAATGCTACTAAGATGGACATGGGAGTGAACCATGACTAAAAAGATAGTATGGGGAGTGAAATCATACTAATAAGATGGACTTGGAAGTGATTCCTTGTCTAATATGGAAATCATATTATATTTTTATGCATTTTCCACAATTAAATATTTTTATTCCTATGTTATTCTTTCATGGCTTATGTTCTTTATTTCCTTATGATTCATGTCTTATGAACTATAAATATTTATGTCATGATTCATGCTTATGATATTTGATATGCAAGGTATGATATTTTATTTTCATGATCACATTATCATACCCCTATGCTCATGTTTATGCTTACATGTCTCCCTTGATTAACCTTATTGAGCATCTCAGCTCACCCCTTTTAATGTTTCCTTCACCAATTTATGAAGATATGTATTAAATTTGATATCTTTAAGAAGGGTGATTGTAGAGACCCGAAGATTGACGTACATGGACAATACATTACTTTTGCGGAATACTTAATACATAACAAAAATCAAAACTCAAGGACCGTAATAGTTTAGTGACTTTGGAAACTCGGAACGTAATCTTCTAATCAGGGTGAAAGATATTCAACATCTCCCATAAAGATCTGCCCCTTTTTTTTCTTACCTAAAACCTTTCTTTATATCTTGGGGAAAATAAAACATAAAAAGGGTGAGCTCAAATGCTCAGTAAGGGTAATCATGGATAAAATAAAACATGCCATATACATTTGAACTTAAAAACATGAACATAATGTTTAAACATCAAAATCTTGAGCAATGACATAAAACATGGAAGTATGTAAGGCATAGATCATAAAGAAACATTAAGAATGATAAAATAGCATGGGAATAAAACATGTAATTTTGGAAACCATTAAGAACATGATATGATTTCCATATTAGCCAAGGAATTGTTGCCAAGACCATCTTAGTGGACAAAGTCCCTTTCTGAATCGAGTTCACTCCTTGTTCCAGTCCTGTATTACTGAACCGGTTTAACTTTCCATTCCAGCCATGTCTATCTCATGAGATATAAAATATTTACCCAATACATTGGAGGGAGATATAGGTCCCACCCATCTCATAATGAAATCATTCTTACTTGTGCCACAAAATAAACAAACATCATTCATAAAAACCCAATAAATCAAATGGGTTTCATAAACATCATCCCATCATCACATAATCCATATAAAAGAAATGGATATCATTTCATAATAATAAAAGTGAAACCATGTAAATCATAGAGACATTATACTTGAAACATACACATATGAAATAATGTTATCTTAGATGAAAAATGGTTTTTGATAAAACACTTGAAATAAATTCTTGAGGAAAATATCCTTTCTTCTTCAAAATCATTTTCTTTTCACAAAATGCCATGCAATTTTAAAAGAATTGGATTTTGTTTAAAATAGTCATGAAATATTTTGGAGTAAGCTTCATGAAAATAAGGCTTTATAAAACCGTAAAAATCCTTTCATGCCGTATACATTAAAAATAACATTATTCTCGTACTTTTGTCGAAAAAGTCAAAAAGTACATTGTGGGGTAAATAAAAGAAAGATTTCTTCCACACCATGGGGTAAAAGTAAAAATGGGTAAAAATGAATTTAAACATACATGAATACACTTTTATAAAACATGTACATGGATGATAGCAATAACCCCAGTAAATACTTACGAATAAGCAATCTCGGATAAAAAATGAGATTTGTAAAATTATCCCTTACCTTAGGTTCGATATGTTTCGTACGTATCTGAAACTCCTGTATAATGATTTAAATAATGTCATTGACTTATTACAGAATCATATTTATTGTTATGATATCATATATGGTTCACTTATGACTTTATATTACTCGTTCTTTTGTAAATTCCATGTTAAAGAGCGTTTTGGGTAAAATCGTTTCATTTTTTGTCCGTGTTTTGACTTGTAATTATTCATATGATTACTTAGATCATGATTACTTAATTACAGAATATAAAACATGATTTATATATAATATATTTTCATAATATACATATATATAATATATCGATAAATGGAAAGAAATACACCATTCATGGAGACGGTAGGTCGTACGTACGCATGAACGTTGTTTTAGTTTCCCTTTTGAATTGAATAGAATTAAGTAAATGAAATACATATATATATATATACATAAATCAAGTATCATTATTATGTCATATATTTAATTATTATTCATTATATATACTTTATAATCATTCATGAATGGTTAACATGGAGAGTGAATCTCATCGCGTCGTGGAGACGGTAGTCCGTACGTACGCACGAGCGATGATATCATTCCCAAGATTGTGGAATTGTATTAAAGTGTATGTATAATATTACAGAATCAATATCACTTTACAATAATCATATATATTCATTACTTTCACCCTTATACCCATACAAGTAAGGTGGTGGTGGAAAATAGATTACACCACGGCGTGGAGACGGTATTCCGTACGTACGCACGCGCGGTGATTTCGTTTTTCGTTGGATGGATAGATGGTGAAATATGGTTGTTTCATACTTATAATAACATATAAGTATATGATTGATACTGATGTTATTACCTCATAATGAAACAACTAAAAAAGAAGAAGTGGAATAAGAAATAAAGTTGAAAGAATCGGTAATGGACATTACCTCTTCTTTGAAGCGCCTCTTTGAGACCTCCTCTTAGGGAACTAAAATTGGTCTTTGAAGAATACCAGGACCTCTAGGATATTTCTAGGGAAGTGGAGAAGATAATTTGGCAGGGTTTGGCCGAGATTGAAGGCTCAATGTGGTGTGAGGAAGAGAGGGAGGAGGTGCCCTTTTATAAGGGAGGAGAGGGTCACCTTTGGAATTCTTAAAAATATTAATTTATAATAAATCTAACCCCACATAAAAACCTCCAAAAAATGACTCATATCCTAAGATTAGATGATATAGGGTTGTAATCCCATCAACCAATCAAATTTAGACATGTTATGAATTTATTTTAAACATTATCAACTTGACTTATCATTATTTAATCAATTTAATTTTATTTGTGGTAATAACATTCTAAATTTTAAATTATAAAAAATAATTACTTATTTGTTGTGAATTTTACATAATTGGATAATTTATAACATTTTATACCATATAAATTTAAATTTATAATTTGTAAATATTTTTTTGATTTTTAAACAATTTTATAATATATTATTTTTATAAAATAACAATAGTGTCAATTTTGACACTTTTTCATTTATTTGAATTTAAATAAAATAAATACAGAAGATATGTTCAAACTAAAAGATTTAATAGATTCATAAAAGGTCATATGTATCTAGAAAATTAGTGGAGCACATTAAATAGTTCATATAATATTTATTTTATTATTTTTAAAACCATTTATTTGGTTTATCTCTTAATAAAATAATTACTACATCATTTTTTGTATAATTATTTAATATACTTATTTGTTGCATAAAAATTAAAAATAAAATCCTATTATGAAGATAAATCTATTAAATTTCACAATAATACTTTTAATCGAATTTATCATCTTAAAATCACAATATTTAAATTGTTATATTTATTAAATTATGAAGGTGACAACTTTGGCATCATTTAAAATAAAATAATATAAGTGTCATAATCATCTTAATAAGGATCCAAATAGTCAACAATTCGGCCAATGGATGATTAGGTTTTATAGATACACTAATAATAAGTTTTGTGCAGATTTTTGGGCCTTTTGATATGTATTAATATTTCAATAAAAACTATATTATTGATTTTTCACTAAATAAATAATTTTTGCATCCCTATTGTGTCAAAATTAATGATAATTATTTAATACCTAAAAATTATAAATAAATTTATATGATGTAGATAATTTATTTAGATTTCTGGAGACTATTCATGTTCGAAGTTTCATGAAGTTTATCACTAAATTAAAATTAATATACTTATAAGATTTAAGAGAGTGACATGTTGTCACTTTCTTTGGTTTTAATAATAATTAAGTTATTTTCATGGACAAAAGTCCATTAAATGATTCTAATCCGACCCTTAGGTGATATGTGTCGACTTTTAGTCTTCCAATAGGATTTTGGTAGGTGTTAGGTTAATTTTATAATCTTATATTTACCCTTAATTACCCGATTTACCTTTAACTATGGTAAATAAACTTTACCGTAGTTACTATTCATAAAGCCCAAAAAAAAAGTAGCTTATTAACATAATTTGGACCTACTGATTCCAAATATGGAATCCATTTTTCCAAATTCAATACACAAAAGTTGCAGAAATTAAATTAAAGTTAATCCCGCTGTCGAAAGGAAACGGGTTTTTGTTTAAAACATTGCAAAAGATTGAATTGATTTAACCTACGAATTCAAGGTAAAATCAATGCTAATGACATACATTATATTAAATTGTAAAAATATATTATATTTATACTTTAAAACCATTCAATCTTATAATTTATCCACATAATTTATTACGATGAAAAAAGTTGTTTTTAATTAAAATATAGTGTGTTTTTACTATTCATTAAAATATGAAAGTTATCAGAATAACATGAAAATTTTATCCAAGGTAAAATTTTATATCCTTATTCCAAAGAATAATTTTATTTTTTAAAATTGAACTTATAAACATGTCAAAAACTAGATTTAAAGTTGGTGTGCCATCAAAAGGCGGCAAAACTGTATTTTTTTAAAAATACTTATTTTACCCGAATAAATTATTTTGTTCTTATACCATGTTTTAGAAAATGTGTAAGATGAATAATAATGTTATAAAATTCAAAATTTAGTTAATACTATTCATAACGGCTAGTTCATAATAATATTATAATAATATATTGTTGTTTAATAACACCTGGTATTGCGTACAACACACGCTATCGAGGAATGTCGCGATTGCGGGTAATGCAAGCCAAGTCAGGGTTGCATGTCATGCAAGCTCCTTTTGATGTAGCGTACAATACAAGACATTAATTAAATTAAAAATAATATTTTTCATAAAATCTCGGGGTGTTACATTCTACCCCCCTTAAAATGAATTTCGCCCTCGAAATTCGTTGGGGTTATAAATGGTTCACTAATCAGAAGTTTCTTTAATAGAAACCCACATCGTAAAAAGGAATACCAAAACTGGGCTTTAAAAACTAAAGTATGAAACGTAACGGTTACCAAAATTAACTCATCACTGGGTTTCCACGTAGGAGAACATAGGTGAAAATATGGATATGGAAGAGAAATCTAACCATAAAGTTCTTGATGGAGAGTGGTAGAGAACATGGATATGAAAAATCCATAAATCACAAATCCATAGATTTGTGATGATCTAAGGTACCATCTGATTTCTCGGATATAAGATCACTAGGACAACATTTTTTGTTTTCAATATCATTTCCCCAAAGTTTAAAATTTTGAATTAGAAGAAATACTTGCTTGATTTTGGTACAATCTCACTGTTGTTCGTTCTTTGAACAATTTCCACTTCATATATTAAAGAAATGAAGTTGAATTTGTTATTCATGAAGAGTTAGCAGATCATGTGATAGAATGATGGGTCATTCCAACTGTTTCAAGAAAAAGTTATCAAATATACATAAGTCCATCTATGGTGAGGTTAATCATATACGATTCCAAAAATGAACTTATACTTCATATATCATACCGCTTAATAAAATAAAACTAGTTTCTACTAACTAGAGACTTCCTGCAGGCCAATGGTAGGTAATAAAGGCCAGTCACATTTCGGTTGTGGGTTCGATTCCCACAGCCTTGTCCGACGCGATGGGCTGTCGCCCATCCTACAGGTTGCCCTTTTTCTAAAACTACATTACTATAACATCCCATCAATAATATCGAAAAAACTTCTATCCTTAAACAATACTAACTTATTTCCAACATAATCCATTCCAATCTTTAGGCTTATCCAAAATACTGTTGTCCAATCTCATATTATAGTGAAAATGATTACCAAAGAGTTCATATAACAAGCATGTAAATACCATCGTTGATCCCCATATATAATGAGATATGTCTTGTTGGCCACATTCCAAACATTTGAAGGCCTTAATCATGTATTCTCTTGAAAAATGAATACCCATTAAATATTAGTGAAAACATGAGTGCTGTCAAAAGTTAACTCTTTTCACATATCAAAACCTCAAACCATGATATAATTGTTTCCTTATATCGGTCATGAGCTCATGAATACTATCAAACATTTCATTTTCTCCTTATCCCTTCATTATGCGCATATCATCTTTTTTCCAAAAATAACTCAATCACTTTCCATGGTTACCGGTACCATAAAATTATTAAAAACCACAATAGACCAATACATAAATATTACATTATTCCACGATACTATATACAACATTATTTTGGAATCCCATTACATAAACACTTAATCATTCCACCACATCGTTGTCATATTCAACATCGCCAATAGTGATCGCATGTGACTTTCCTTTGTCCTTTGCCTTATGTGGTTGCTCATGTCGATCATCACTAACCCTTGGATTAGGGCATTTATTATCATAATGCCCCATTTCCTTGCACTTGAAGCATTGAAGTGTTGGTGGTGCGTTATCTGCAATCTTTTCTTTATTCACATCATTAGAAACCCTTTTTCCATTAATTTGACACTCATCTGCTCGATGACCTTCTTTTCCACACTTAAAACATGTTCTAGTCCCTTTAATACAATCTCCACCATGCTTCTTTCCACACTTTGAGCATAAAGAAACATTCATCTTCTTTTCACCATTATTATGAGATTTCTCCTTGAACTCCATCTTTCGTTTCTTGTCAAAACTATGAGATGGATAAGTAACACCAACTTCTATTTCTACCTTGATAGCACAACGCACAATTTCTTCATAGCTATTGAAGTCTCTTATAGCTAAAGCCCTTCGAAGATTTGGTTTTAATCCACTGAAGAATCGATCAACTTTACTTTCAGATTGGATGATAAAGCCAGATGCATACCTTGCAAGCCTTGTAAAATTCGCTTCATATACACCAACAGATTCATCATCCTTTTTCTTTAGTTCAAGAAACTCCTTCTCCATCTTTGTTTGAAGAATACGAGGGAAGTACTTATTGAAAAATAAGTTCTTGAACTCTTCCCATTCCATGGACTCAATTTCATCTCTTGGCCTCGTATTCTTGATAATATTCTACCATTGATCATCTTCACCTTCCAAACGATATACTACTAAGATAACTTTATCATGTTCAGAACATTGAAGAACTGAAAATATCTTTTCAGTGGTACTGATCCATTTTTCAGCAACAAGTGGATCAGAATACCCACTGAAAGAAGGTGGACATTCCTCATGAAGGACTCAATAGAATATTGTTCCCTTCTCCGCTCATTTGGAAGTCCAGAATGATTCATAACTTGTGTAATTATAGCAATAAGATTTTTCACTCCATCTCCCATAAAATTTGTTTGTTCAGGAGGACAATCATTTCATTGTCCATTGCATTGATCAACACGGTTCCTTCGGGTTCCAGCCATCGTCTAAAACCCAAAAAGAATCGTGTGAGAGGCAAAAAATCATGCTAGGGGAAAAAAATATAATAAAGGGGGAGTACCTTAAATATCTAACATCTTAGGTTTAATTCTAAGACTGTTACCGTAATTTTTGGACTATAACCTATACTTATACTTACCTTAGGGACATCCCTAGACATACCTTAGAAATATCTCTAGGGATCTCACTAAAGTTCTCGCATCCTAGTTTCCAAAGGTTGATTAAACATTTCCTCTTATACCAACTGTAGAGACCCGAAGCTTGACGTACATGGACAATACATTACTTTTTTAGAATACTTAATACATAACAAAAATCAAAACTCAAGGACCGTAATAGTTCAGTGTCTTTTAAAACTCGGAACGTAATCTTCTAATCTTGGTGAAAGATCTTCAACATCTCCCATAAAGATCTTCCCCTTTTTTTCTTTCCTAAAACCTTTCTTTATATCTTGGGGAAAATAAAACATAAAAAAGCTAAAATTCTCAGTAAGGGTAAGCATGGATAAAATAAAATATACCATATACATTTGAACTTAAAAACATGAACATAATTTTTAAACATAAAAAGCTTGAGCAATGACATAAAACATGGAAGTACGTAAGGAATAGATCATAAAGAAACATTAAGAATGATAAATAGAATGGGAATAAAACATGTAATTGTGGCAACCATTAAGCACATGATATGATTTCCATATTATCCAAGGCATTGTTTTCAAGACCATCTTAGTGGACAAAGTCCCTTTCTGAATCGAGTTCACTCCTCGTTCCAGTCCTGTATTACTGAACCGGTTTAACTTGTTGTTCCATCCATGTCTATCTCATGAGATATAAAATCTTTACCCAATGCATTGGAGGGAGATATAGGTTCCACCCATATCATAATGAAATCATTCTTACTTGTACCACAAAATAAACATACATCATTCATAAAAACCCAATAAATAAAATGGGTTTCATAAACATCATCCCATCATCACATAATCCATATAAAAGAAATGGATATAATTTCATAATAAGAAAAGTGAAACCATGTAAATAATAGATACATTATACTTGAAACATACACATATGAAATAATTTTATCTTAGATGAAAAATGGTTAAATCATAGATACATTATACTTGAAACATACACATATGAAATAATTTTATCTTAGATGAAAAATGGTTTTTGATAAAACACTTGAAATGAATTCTTGAGGAAAATATCCTTTCTTCTTCAAAATCATTTTCTTTTCACAAAATGCCATGAAATTTTAAAAGAATAGGATTTTTTTTTAAAATAGGCATGAAATATTTTGGAAAAAGATTCATGAAAATAAGGCTTTATAAAATCGTAAAAATCCTTTCATGCCGTATACGTTAAAAATAACATTCTTCTCGTACTTTTTTCAAAAAAGTCAAAAAGTACCTTGTAGGGTAAATAAAAGAAAGATTTTTTCCACACCATGGGGTAAAAGTAAAAATGGGTAAAAATGAATTTAAACATACATGAATACACTTTTATAAAACATGTACATGGATGATAGAAATAACCCCAGTAAATACTTACGAATAAGCAATCTCGGATAGAAAATGAGATTTGCAAAATTATCCCTTACCTTAGGTCCGATATGCTTCGTACGTATCTGAACCTCCTGTATAATGATTTAAATAATGTCATTGACTTATTAAAGAATCATATTTATTGTTATGATATCATATATGGTTCACTTATGACTTTATATTACCCGTTCTTTTGTAAATTCCATGTTAAAGAATGTTTTGGGTAAAATCGTTTCATTTGTCGTCCGTGTTTTGACTTGTAATTATTAATATGATTACTTAGATCATGATTAATTAATTCCAAAATATAAAACATGATTTATATATAATATATTTTTAGAATATACATATATATAATATATCGATAAATGGAAATAAATACACCGTTCATGGAGACGGTAGGCCGTACGTACGCATGAACGTTGTTTTCGTTTCCCTTTTGAATTGAATGGAATTAAGTAAATGACATACATATATATATATATACATAAATACAATATCATTATTATGTCATATATTTCATTATTATTCATTATATATACTTTATAATCATTCATGAATGGTTAACATAGAGAGTGAATCTCATCGCGTTATGGAGACGGTAGTCCGTATGTACGCACGAGCGATGATATCATTTCCAAGATCGTGGAATTGTATTAAAGTGTATGTATAATATTACAGAATTAATATCACTTTACAATAATCATATATATTCATTACTTTCACCCTTATACTTATCTAAGTAAGGTAGTGGTGGAAAATAGATTACACCACGGCGTGGAGACGGTATTCCGTACGTACGCACGCACGGTGATTTCGTTTTCCGTTGGATGGATAGATGGTGAAATATGGTTGTTTCATACTTATAATAACATATAAGTATATGATTGATACTGATTTTATTATCTCATAATGAAACAACTAAAAAAGAAGAAGTGGAATAAGAAATAAAGTTGAAAGAATCGGTAATGGACATTACCTCTTCTTTGAAGCACCTCTTTGAGACCTCCTCTTAGGGCACTAAAATTGGTCTTTGAAGAATACCAGGACCTCTAGGATGTTTCTAGGAAAGTGGAGAAGAGAATTTGGTAGGATTTGACGGAGCTTGAAGGCTCAATGTGGTGTGAGGAAGAGAGGGAGGAGGTGCCCTTTTATAAGGGAGGAGAGGGGCACCATTGGAATTCTTAAAAATATTAATTTATAATAAATCTAACCCCACTTAAAAACCTCCAAATAATGACTCATATCCAAATATAAGATGATATAGGGTTGTAATAGCATCAACCAATCAAATTTAGACATGTTAGGAATTTATTTTAAACATTATCAACTTGATTTATCATTATTTAATCAATTTAATTTTATTTATGGTAATAACATTCTAAATTTTAAATTATAACAAATAATTACTTATTTGTTGTGAATTGTCCATAATTGGATAATTTATAACATTTTATACCATATAAATTTAAATTTATAATTTTTAAATATTTTTGTGATTTTTAAACAATTTTATAATATATTATTTTTATAAAATAACAATAGTGTCAATTTTGACACTATTCATTTATTTGAATTTAAATAAAATAAATATAGAAGATATGTTCAAACTAAAAGATTTAATAGATTCATAAAAGGTCATATGTATCTATAAAATTATTGGAGCACATTAAATAGTTCATATAATATTTATTTTATTATTTTTAAAACCATTTATTTGGTTTATCTCTTAATAAAATAATTACTACATCATTTTTTGTATAATTATTTAATATACTTATTTGTTGCATAAAAATTAAAAATAAAATCCTATTATAAAGATAAATCTATTACCTTTCACAATAATACTTTTAATTGAATTTATCATCTTAAAATCACAATATTTAAATTGTTATATTTATTAAATTATGAATGTGACAACTTTGGCATCATTTAAAATAAAATAATATAAGTGTCATAATCATCTTAATAAAGATCAAAATGTTCAACAATTCGGCCAATGGATGATTAGGGTTTATATATACACTAATAATAAGTTTTGTGCAGATTTTTGGGCCTTTTGATATGTATTAATATTTCAATAAAAACTATATTATTGATTTTTCACTAAATAAATAATTTCTGCATCCCTATTGTGTCAAAATTAATGATAATTATTTAATACCTAAAAATTATAAATAAATTTATATGATGTAGATAATTTATTTAGATTTATGGAGACTATTCATGTTCTAAGTTTCATGAAGTTTATCACTAAATTAAAATTAATATACTTATAAGATTTAAGAGAGTGACATGTTGTCACTTTCTTTGGTTTTAATAATAATTAAGTTATTTTCATGGACAAAAGTCCATTAAATGATTCTAATCCGACTCTTAGGTGATATGTGTCGACTTTTAGTCTTCCAATAGGATTTTGGAAGGTGTTAGGTTTATTTTATAATCTTATATTTACCCTTAATTACCCGATTTACATTTAACTATGGTAAATAAAATTTACCGTAGTTACTATTCATAAAGCCCAAAAATAAAAAAGTAGATTATTAACATAATTTAGACCTACTTATTCCAAATATGGAATACATTTTTCCAAATTCAATACACAAAAGTTGCATAAATTAAATTAAAATTAATCCCACTGTCGAAAGAAAATGGGTTTTTGTTTAAAACATTGCAAAAGATTGAATTGATTTAACCTACGAATTCAAGGTAAAATCAATGCTAATGACATACATTATATTAAATGGTAAAAATATATTCTATTTATACTTTAAAACCATTCAATATTATAATTTAACCACATAAGTTATTACGATGAAAAAAGTTGTTTTTAATTAAAATATAGCGTGTTTTTACTATTCATTAAAATATGAAAGTTATCAGAATAACATGAAAATTTTATCCAAGGTAAAATTTTATATCCTTATTCCAAAGAATAATTTTATTTTTTAAAATTGAACTGATAAACATTTCAAAAACTAGATTTAAAGTTGGTGCGCCATCAAAAGGCGGCAAAACTGCATTTTTTTTTAAAATACTTATTTTACCCGAAAAATTTATTTTGTCCTTATACCATGTTTTAGAAAATGTGTAAGATGAATAATAATGTTATAAAATTCAAAATTTAGTTAATACTATTCATAACGGCTAGTTCATAATAATATATCGTTGTTTAGTAACACCCGGTATTGCATACAACACACGCTATTGAGGAAGGTCGTGATTGCGGGTAATACAAGCCAAGTCAGGGTTGCATGTCGTGCAATCTCCTTTTGGTGTAGCGTACAACACAAGACATTAATGAAATTAAAAGGAATATTTTTCATAAAATCTCGGGGTGTTACAGTGATATTCAAGAAGAACCTAGTGCGAGATGATATAGCTCATTTATGTACTAGTGTTTATGTTTCCATGTTTCCAAAGGTACTAGACTAGTAAGGTCTTTGGGAGTCTATTTTTATAATATTTTAAGTATTCTGAAAATGTTATGTAATGTTTATGTATGTCAAGACTGGTTTATTACATGCATTCACATATTTATTCATGCATGTATCCCTCATGCAAGTGTTTAAAGCGCAACTGCTCCTTCCTTAGTATAGGCCAGATGTATGCACACTATCTGGTTGCATAACACCTCAGTTCTCATGCACAGGATATTGTGGTTAGTATATCACACAGTTTCCTCCTTCTTTGTGCAATAAAATAGTGCACGATATCACAATGTAGACTTCCTTCGCATAAGGTTGTATGTTAAGAACACCTTCACACAACATAGTGAGAGTAGTTAACTCATGCACTGGCTCACATAATCAATTATTCATGCAAGTAATTATTATATGATAAACTCAAGTGCATGGTATATAAATATCTTCATGAAACCCTTGAGTGTGTGTTGTATATCAAAAGTCCATGGATCTTCTGCATGGAATCAAATACTTCACAGAACTCCTTTTTGAAAATAGAAGTGTACGGAACTCCCCTCTTCATATAACCAAGAAGGCTCATAGATCTTCTGCTTCATCATGTAATAGGAATCATGGAGATAATATGTTTTCTTTAAATGAGAGTTCTCAAAAAATAACATGAATAGCAAAAAATATCTTAGACTTAGTGCTTGGATATTTATAGTAAAGGTTTCACTGCCTCTACACTACCTTATAAACTCAAAAAATATGTCATGTCGATCAATATTTTTAATGCCTGAAGATATTGACATTTAAATATTCTTTCAATGCAGGTTTCCTTCATTTAAATCTTTGTAACGCCAAAAAAAATCCACCTTTTATTATGTGAGTCTCGCTTATCCCTTCGTGGTGAGTATCTCACATGCTCGTGATGAAGATAACATGCATCAACTTGCATGCATTCAAGTATGTGAACGTCTCAACATAATTTTGTATCATCCTTAGTAGAAGAAAATTCCTTGAACTCTTAATTTCATGCGCATAGTAGACTCATGCTGGATGATCCAGTATGTGATTATCCCAAAATCTTGAGTGTACAACAATATCAAGCATGTCTCTATTCGTGGAGAATTTTAGCATGCATAAATCTAGTGTACATGAATCCTTTGATATTCTAAGGTAGAGGACGATGATGTGGAATCCATAAATTCATTGGATCCATATTGATCGGATGGACGTGATATATCCGTAATTTTTTAGCATGGAGGAACAATGACGTGCGGGGATGAGTCCCACATCAAACTTTCATTTAGTTGGGATGTTCTATATAAGTTAAACTATTATCATTGACCATTTGAGTCAGCAATAGGGTTCAACACCCATCACATTACATGTCATGTCCACACGGGCCACGCCATTCAATTGCATGGTCCATGGGCCCAAGTTCAAGCCCACTGTGTGCACACTATGCACAACCTGTGCACTCCACCAAGACATTATGTGTCCCACTCCCCTCTACTACCTTGGAATCCCTTGCAAGGGTTGGCTCCCATGTGGTTGATCTCTAGCTTCCATGTGTTATTGATCTGGCCCTCTTGGGTGGCTTAGGTTGGCCAATTTTTTCCAACACTTGGAATAAGTCTAAGTGAAATATGCAACACCAAACTCTCAGCAAAACGTCATGCAACATATTATATCTCATTAATTTACAATGCATGGTCACCTTATTCTTCCCTCCTACAAAATAATATTTTTCATGGCCCTCAATAAAACTCCTCATGCAATAATATTGGATGACCTTCACTCCTTCACAAACCATGTGTTCTTCATACAACTTAATATTTGCATGGTCTTCAATATCATGCATGGTTCTCATGCAATAATGAAATATTTCATGACCTTCTTTGATGCCTCTCACTCAACTTCCTTAAGCATCATCCAATCAAGAAACACCATTGGATGGATCATCTTCCTTCTTCATTGTTATAAACAATGTGTCATCTCAAAGCACTTAGTGACACATGTTCTGGACATAAAGAACAATGTAACAATCGTCAGAGTTATAAACTCAAAATCTTAAAAAGAACTTCATTAAGATAATAATACTTTAGTATCTTTTTCATTATCCATTCATCCGAGCTGCATTCACTTTGATATCAATCTTTGATATTTTTTATACTTCGTCAACTTATTTCTTACTGACTTCTTCAACATATTAACATCAATGGAATCTTGCTATTTCATTGACCACCATTGAAAACTAATGACAATCATTGAAAAAAAATACAACTCATACACAAAGTGGGATTTTCAGGTAGAAGATACAAATGCAAAACCTGATGACAGTTGGACGCGCTATTATATATTTATGTTTCATCTATGGGGGAATCGGGCGACCGCCAATGGCGGCTGCTCATACCCAACAAAAAAACAACGACATCTTTCCTGATCACCTTCCTTGATGTTGTTACCACTGCAAATCCCCCCCCCCACTTCTAGCTTCTCACCCTAACTCTTAACTTTCACCCCTGGCCATAGCCCACACCCCTGACCCCTCGCCTCTGACTTCCAACAACCTCAACCAAAACACTACCAATCCCGATGCCATTGCTCCGTTGTGCATATGTCATGGCCAACATACATAATGTTTGTATCCCAAACCACCCAAGACGTCGAGTCAACTACCCACAGTGTATCGTGGGTGTATATACCATCAGTGACCCCCCAATGGCTGTCTCTAATAGGTTTTAGCGATTGGGAAACTATTACCGCCAAAAGTGGTCTATGCCCGACCACTAAAGGCTTTTGACGACTGCTTTTGGTGGTCACTAAAAGTGATAATTGTAGTAGTGATGTGGAGACTCATTAATGGAGTGGCACATGCCAATTCAAGACCCCAAGTGGGGCAGGTAGCGATGGCTAACCATGACCATGAAGTCGGGACTACAAGACAGAGTGACAAATGTAGGAGGCGGTAAAATGGTTGTTTCAATATGGGTTCTTGGGCATTGGGTTTATGGGTCTTATACTAATCCACTCTGTGAGTGAGCCTATGGGCTATGTATGACCTTGTGTCATTGGGATTTGAAGTCATGTAAAGGTTCCTCCTCAATCCAGTTAAAATGGGGATTATCAAAAATAAAATAAAAAAGAAAAGGCCTCCGGGCCATTGCACTATGGAAATTTCAGCTTTTTGCAACGGGGTATTTGCAACCAAAATAGGTCCTATCACAAAAAGTCTGTCAAAATATACTATTTGTTATGGGAATTTTGTCCCGTTGCAAATAAGAAATAAAAAATACATATTTGTGATGGACCGTCGCAAATACCTTTGGTGTGCTCTATGCGCCAAAACACAAGAAGGGTATTTATAACGGTGTTAACCCCCCATCACAAATACCCTTCCTGATTTCCTATTATCTGCGATGGGGAACCACCCTCGTCGCAAATAATGTGTCGGCAGGTGGGTATTTGTGATGGGTCCCATCGCAAATACCCTTCCCGATTTTCTATTATTTGTGACGGGGAAGCATCCCTGTTGCAAATAATGTGTCAGTAGGTGGGTATTTGCGATGGGTCTCATCGCAAATACTATTTTTTACCACCACCTCAATTAATAACACCCTAATTATTTGTGATGAAATCCAATCGTAAATAATCTCGTCGTAAATGATCTAACCTATATATACCCCCTCCGAATTTTTTTCATCCACAAGTTCTCTCAACTTCTATAACCCTCATTGCTCTGATATTTTTTAGTTTAAATTTTTTAGAGTTTCAAATGTTGTAAGGGATCAACTTTCAAGTATTATATCCGTTGAAAGAATTAATTTCAAGGTATTTCTTTTTTAATTTTTAATTTTTAATTTTTAATTTTATTTATTTTATTTAATATTAGTAATAATTATTAATAATTAGTAATAATTAGATTTAATTAAAATTAATTAGTTTTTTTTGCATTATTTTTTTAGAAATATTTAGTTTTAATTTTCATTAATGTTTTTAATTAAAATTAAATATTTTTAATTTGTAATAATTTATTTTAATTATCTATAATTAGTAATGATTTGTTATAATTATTAATAATTAGTGGTAATTAGTAAAAAAAATTAAATAATTAGTTATAATTAGTAATAATTGTTAGTAATTAGTCATAATTGGTCGTAATTAGTAATAATTGGTAATATATTATATAAATTAGTAATAAATTTTTATACATTAATAAATATTAATGCTAAGTGGTGATAATTAGTAAAAATTAGTAATAATTAGTAATAATTAGTAGTAAATAATAACAAATAGTGATAAATAGTAATAAATTGTAGTAAATTGTAATAAATTAGTAAATTGTAATAAATTAGTAAATTTTAATAAATTAGTAAATTGTAATGATTGGTAAATTGTAATAATTAGTAAATTTAATAATTAGTAAATTTTAATAATTAGTAAATTTTAGTAATTAGTAAATTGTAATAAATAGTATTAAATAGTAGTAAATATTAATAAACAGTAATAAATAGTAATAAATAGTCCTAAATAGTAATAAATTGTACTAATTAGTAATAAATAGTAATAATTAGTGGTAATTAGAAATAATTAGTGGTAATTAAGAAATGCGTCAAGAATGCATACAACCATCAAGAAAAGTTGAATTCCTACTACTTATTTAATTGATTTTTTCATCATTTTATCTACGATTTGTAAGTTAATTTCCTTATCATTTTTATCTAATACTTATTTAATTGTTTTCACGGATCTTTTGGGAAGTCATGTCTTGCTTTCAACTATCTGCAACAAGCCACAAAAGAGATAAAATGATTCTTTCTTCCAATGTAACCATGTTTTCCATATTCATTATCTTTCTTTGTCAAACTTCCAACACTGCATATTGATTTGATGTTGTTAGCTGAAAAACCTTTCTCCTTGTTGAAAGATAGGATAGTAGAGGAAGCGCATGTGCCCATTACGGTGACTTCTCATTATATAATGGGCACATGAGCTTCTTATTCTCTTTTTACTTTTAACAATGAGAAAAAAAATCAACTAAGAACATCGAGTCAATATGCAGTGTTGGCAGTTCGACATAGAAATACAATGGAAACATGGTTACATTGGAATTTAGTATTGTTTTTTAGACTTTGGGACGTGTAAGAATCAATTGCACCTCAATCCGACACACGGTGTGACCGGTATATATTGGGGCAGGCAGAATGTGACGTGTCGATGATAGTAGCGGCAGTAGAAGGAGGAGGAGATGTGTTGATGACTGGACATTGTCAGCATAAATTGGTGCAATAAAAAATTTGGACATGGTTGGCATAAATTGGTTTCATCATCTGATGATTGTAAAATCTATGATTTTTACCTTTTAGTAAATTATAGAATTTTAAATCTTAAGGTGATTAGAAATAACCAATTTATGCCAATCGTGACCAATTTTGTCATTAGATCGCCAAAATCGGGGCATACATAATGTGACATGTCAATGACAGTAGTAGCAGTAGGAGGAGGAGAAGATATGTTGATGACTGGACATAGTTGGCATAAATTGGTGCAATGAAAAATTTGGACATGGTTGACATAAATTGGTTTCATCATCTGATGATTAAAAAATCTATGATTTATTCCTTTTTTGAAAAGACAGTCCTCAAAACATAGATATTAGCTAAAGCCAAAGTACATAATTCCAGAGGAAAAGATGAAAGACAGCACTGAGATCCTTGATGATTCCCTAAGGCAGCCATAAAACGAGCTTTATAATTTCCCTCTCCCCTAACGAAGGAAAAAAATAGGAAGAGAACAAAGGAACCAATGATCTGATGATGTCAATAATGGACCCATAGGCCTAGTGGCCACTTTCATCCTCCTATAATGCATTGAAAATAACATGAAAATCATATTAGACCACAACATCCTTTTAGCTGAGAGATGAGATGAACTGCAAACCCTTCCAAATAGACATAGCCTCTGCTACAGGAGGAGACCAATAGACAATGACTGAGGAATGACGAGCCACAAAAATGGATCCAGCATGATCCTGGAGAACAACCCCTAATCCCACAGACCCATCCCTGGGAATCATCACGTTAGTATTAAGTTTGAGAACGCCCAAAGGGGGGATCCATCTGACAGGAGGGGAAAGAAAAGATGAAGGTGTGTGAGACCACTCAGCATCAAGCCACTGAGATCTCTAATTATGTGTCCTAGAAAGCCAGGCCCTTTCATCTTTAATAATTTTCTAGAAAATGAAGGCATTACGGTGAAACCAAATAATCCAGTATTGGATACACAGACCTATAATAGTCTGAGTAGGTGATGATCTGAACCAATCCCTCACAATAAGACTCACATCTCCAAGATTTATCCAGCGAATGAAATCATGTTTTTCACACGTGGACCAAATCCTAGTGACCTAAGGGCAGGAAAAAATAGCATGAAAGTTTGTCTCTATTGTACCCTCACAAAGTGGGCATATTCCGTGTCAGAGAGGTGCATATCGTTCAAGTGAGAATATGTAGGAAGGATACCCCTACACATTTTCTAACATAAAATATTGGCCTTCTGTGGAGCATTAAGATTCCAAATATGTTTCCAAAGGGGGTTCTAATTACCTTTTCCACTTGAAATGCATGCCCTATAACCCGAACGAATATTATAGAATCCAGATGAATCAAGAGACCAGTACAGCTTGTTCGGGCTAGCTTCGTGGACCACTGAAACTGTCAGGATAGCCTTACCGTTGGACTCAAAGAACTAAAAAGTGATCCTATGAAGATTTCATCGAGAAAGGTCATCAACCAGGATCTCTCTAATAATCGCATAGTCATAGTCGAGCATGGGTGAAGAAGCGAGAATCAAGCCCTCCAAACCAGACCGTCAGGGATCATGCCAGATATTAATCGAATCATCATTGGAAATTCTCTAAAAAATGCCATGGTTCAAGACAAACATTGATCCCCAAACACTCCTCTAGAGAAATCTCAGTCGAGGACCCAAGCTGGAAGACAAAAAATCATCATGGGGAAAGTACTTAGCTTTGAAAACTCTAGCGCACAAGCTATCAGGGTTCTGTAAAAGGCGAAAACCTTTCTTGGCCAGGAAGGCATTGTTAAAAACTTTCAAATCACAAAAGTACATGTCTTCGCAGGACTTATGAGCACAAAAATTCTCCCAAGATATCCAATGAAGATGATTATTCCCATTTTCATGACCCCACCAGAAGTTATCAATGGATGAATAAAGTTTATGGGTAATGAAATCTAGGAGCTTAAAAAGGGACATCACATAAGAAGGAACATCTTGGGCCATAACTTTAATAAGAACCTCCTTACGTACCCTCAAAATATTTTTTCCAAACCATCCCTAGATTTTCCTGTGGACTTTATCAATGATAAAAGAGAATACCTCTCTTTTGGAGTGTTCAAAGACTGTCGGGAGCCCCAAATATTTATTATGTTTCTCTACGACCTCAATCCCACACAAACCAGAAATAGTATCTCTCATCCCATCTTGCACACCTTGACTAAAATACATCTCAGAATTGGAGAAATTGACCCATTGTCCTGGAGAATTGGTGAAAGTGTCAATGATTTTGAGAATCTCTTGGCACTCTTGAGGAGTTGCTCTTGAGAAAAGGAGGCAGTCATCAGTAAAGAAAAGGTGATTAATGGGGGTATTATACCGACAATCCTTGTCCCCGTGGATAAGACCATCCAGATCTGTTTTAGATAAAATATGAGAGAAAACATCAGCAACAAGGAGAAAGAATTAAGGGGATAGAGGGTCACCCTGTTATAGTCCTCTGGATAGTTTGAAATTATTTGTGAGGAAGCCATTAACTTTGATTCTATAAGAAACAATTTTAACACAACTCATGATTGATCTCACCCATTTTAGGCCAAAGCCTAGTTTGCTCATAACCTCTTTCAGAAAGGCCCATTCCACCCTATCATACACCTTTGACATATCCAATTTCATATCCAAAATCCCCCTCTTTGAGGTTGAACGAGTCTTCATTGAGTGGAAGATTTCATGGGTCATGATAGCATTATCTATGATGAGCCTATTAAAAATAAAATTGCTTTGGTTCTCAGAAATAATAGAGGGGAGGACTCTACCCATATGGCGGGAGAGGACTTTGAAGAATATATTTTAAACCACGTTGCACAAGATGGTAGGCCTAAAATCAGAAATGTTAACCGAGCTAGAGACTTTTGGGATCATCACAATAAGAGTTTCATTAATATTTTCTATACTAATAGAATCAGCCTATAACCCCTATATCAAATAAATAATATCTGGTCCCACAATATGCCAGAACTGTTTGAAGAAAATGGAATGGAACCCATCAGGACCGGGCGCCTTAGAAGAATGGATGCTCTTCAGGGCCGCCACAACTTCTTCTCCAGAGAAATCAGCCTCAAGATTCATGCTCATGTCCTCAGTCACCTTAGGCTCAAAATAGCTCAGAAGATCTCCTTGGGATGATCCCCCTCAGAACAAAACAAATTTTTAAAGAAAGCATCAATCAGCTCCTGAATCACCACCTCATCAGAAGTAATGATTCAATTCATGTCCTCTAAATTGGAAATAAGGTTATTCCTTCTTCTGGTAGAGGCCTTTTGATGAAAGAATTTAGTATTTTGATCACCTTGTTTGATAAAGGCCTCCATTTACCTAGAAAACCAATAACTTTATTTGTCTCTCAGGCCCTCATCTAGATTCTTTTCCAGTGACACAACCTCCTGTAGAGAAAAACCCAAAGAAGTAACATCTGGTGAGAGCTTTCTCGAGCCAATGAATTCTCTGGTCAAAGTCCTTGAAGTGTTGTCGACTCCATCGTTGTAATTGAGCAACCACCTCCTTAGTTTAATCCCAAACATGATCATGAGGGGATGACCAAGAATATTTGAAAACACCACTATAACTATCATCATGGAGCCACATGCATTCGAAATGGAAGATTTTCCTTGGTTGAACACCCATGGGCACAACCTACTACTGAAGGAAAATGGGACAGTGGTCAGAAGAGATAAGAGGTAAGTGTGAAACCTCGCACCACGGTAATGCCTGCATCCAGTCGCAAGATTCCACAAACCTATCAAGCCTTTCTGAAATTCTGGAAGGATGATCACGTCCGCAAAACCAAGTAAACGGGCTCCCCGAGAAAGCAAGATTCGAGAGACCATCTTGAAGCAAAAAGTCTCAGAAAAGGTGCATAGAAGAAACACTCCTACTAGCACCACCAAGCTTCTCATGGTGGTACAAGATCTCGTTGAAATCCCCACAAAAAAATGGTCCCCTGAAGCATATTTCTGATATAGTTGACCAGCTCCCAAGATCTCCATTTATCACTCGTTTTCATCCATCCATAAAAATCCATAAAGTGCCACATGGGTTCCTGGGGCTGGTGGATGGAGACGATAATGTGAAGTTCTGAAAAGTTAACCACTGAAGCATTGAAAATCCTCTTTCCACATGAAACAGAGACCTCCAGATGGCTCAACCGTCTGACTGAGAAACAATTCTAAAAATCGACCTTTGAAACAATTCCTCTCATGTCCTTGCTTTCCAACATGGTCTCGAATAAGAAGACCATGTCAGGACTGAACTTAGAGCTCTATTGGCGGAGCATACGAACTGATCGTGGGTTGCCATGCCCACGACCGTTCCAGCATAAGGTTTTCATTGTGGAAGGTAGGGCTGGTACACGCCAGCCTCCGCCCCTGAAACTTCGAGAAGGGAACCGTCATCTATCACTCTCCATCTTTTTGGGAGATGATCCTCAAGTAGCAAGACCTCAAAACCCTGCTTGGAACAACAACAAACCGGATCATGGCTAACATAGCCCAGATCCCCTTTGTTAAACCTTTTCCACTTTCGAGGAATTTTTGCACCCAACTCCAATTCTCCATGAGGATTGACGCCTTCCCCAGATAAGGGTAAAGAAAGATTAGTATATGGGGAGGGGTCAGGGTCCAGAGGGTCAGAGCAAATCAGATTTGGCTCGTAACGGGGCTTAGAAGCATCCTCGGACCCCGATCATGTCCACAAGAATGGAGCAACCATCTCTGAATGGGAGAGATCATCTCCGATATGACTAAAATCAGAGGCCTTGGGAGCGTGTTGGGGGGCTGTCATCAAAGATTTGGATGACCAATTTAGTAAATCATAGATTTTTCAATTTTAAGGTGATTAGAAATAACCAATTTGGGTCATTCATATCCAATTTTATCATTAGGTTTCCAAAACTGGGGCAGACAAAATGTGGCACGTCGATGACAGCAACAACAGTAGCAGGAGGAGGAGATGCGTCGATTACTGGAGCAGCAGCACCTGCAGACGATGAAGTACATGCGACGTCTGATTCGTGATTTATGGATGAAGTTCTCTCCACCACCTCGTCCAGATGACCCCCCTTAGTGGTTTATGTATTTTGTTATAAACATTTGAATGTACATTTTTTTAATATTTTAATTAATTCAATTATTAATAGTTCTATATAGAGCGTATTTTATATTGTTGCAAACATTTTTTTTATTATTTGTATTATTTTTTCAATATTTATTTATTATTTTTTCAATATTTATTTATTATTTTATTATTTTATATTAATTTTTTTATTTAAATTTATTTTTTATTTTTTTAACTTATTTGCGACGGGAGGACCCACCCGTCGGAAATAAGTTTTTTAAAAAATCGGTCCAGTTTATTTGCGATGAGAAGTCATCCCATTGCAAATACTATTTTTTGTGATGAATCGTCGCAAAAATACTATTTGTGAGATCGTTTTCCACAACGGGTTATTTGGGACGAGATCCCGTAGCAAATAATTCATCGCAAATAGTTCGATGTTTTGTAGTGTTGAATGAGTGCATAATTACTCAATGTATTAATTATTTATAATTAATATTTTTTTAAATATTATTAATAGAAATTTTTTCAATTTTATTAACAAAAAAAATATTATATATATATATATATCGAACAATATGTTGTAATTTTAATTAAATTCAAATATGATAAATAATATAATATATATATGTATAATTATATTCAAATAAAGTTAAAAATATTTTTTACAAAATATTATTAGTTATATACCTTTAAAAATCATTTAGATAAAATAATTTTATTTATCTATGTATCCAATAATATATTGTAAATTTATTTTAATTAAAATATACTATATAATATTATATATACATATAAATATGTTCAAATGTAATTATTAATATTTTAAACACAATTTAAATTATCCAAACATCTTATTTAAATTTTCCAAGTCATTTAACATAATCTAAATCATATAAAAAACATATAAATCAAATCATGCATTCATACAATCATGCAATTTAAATAAATAAATCATATAGAAAAAATAAATAAAGCTACCAAAAAACTAATTTTTTTAAAAAGAAATATTAACTTCTTGACCGCAAATAATATGTTAATAAATATAGAAATCAATTCATCATATCTTCGATACAAAATAGGAGAGAGAAAATGAAAAAAAATGAGGGGCCCTTGTATACTTTTTACTCATAGGAGTCATGGAGTCCTTTCATGGTGCCTTTTTTTGAGAATTGCATAGGAAGTGTGAGCAAGGTTCATGCTAATTTTCTAAATAAAATGTGTGAACGGGGTTCACCCATCACAAAATTCATTTTTTAAAATATAATAAACCACTCCACAATTTTGAAAATATTAAATTTCTAAAACCTATATTAAAAAAAAAAAAAAAAAAGAACTTCGATGGACCGCTAAGCGAACACACGCTCGCGCCGCGCCTCCCTCCCTTCTCTCCCTCGGCAGCGTGCGTCTCCCTCCCCCCCTCCCCCCCCTCCCCCCCAAGCCGTAAGCCCAGTCCTCTGCGCTGCGCTCCCCTCCGTCCGTCCGACTGCGAGCGAGCCAAGCGAAGCCCCGCGCCTCCCTTCCCTTCCCTCGACGGCGTCTCCATCCCATCCCCTCAGGCTCTGACCTCCCTGTGCTGCGCTCCCTTCCCACCTGAGCAAATCGCCCGACCCTCTACCTGCATTCACCTCCCGCCGCATCCCAGGCCCTCCTCACACCTCGAATCTGGCATCTTCGGCCTGGACTCCACCATACCAGCATCTCGCATCTCCAACTCTCTCCGCACGGCAGCTTGTCCCGACCCGACTCCCGTTTCAATTCTCTTCTTCACGCTGCGCATCCCTCTGCTGCCGAATCTCGCATCTCCAGTCCGGACTCCGGTCACCTCCGGCCACCACATGTGACCGTGTCTGTTCATTCCTATTTCATATGTATGTATGTATGTGAAATTATAATTATAATTTACAATGGCTGTTCTCTAAATCTATTCATTATTATTGCAGTTGTATTGCTGTTGGTAATTTTTGTTTGTAGATGGATTGATGTTACTGTATTCTTTGATCATGTTAATTCAGGGTATTTTTTGTAAATTTGAAATTTTTGGTGGCCTAAAATTGTTTTTTCTTGGAATGCTCTTGGTTTCTGTCATACTTTACATACATTGCTCATATACTTTTTTGGAGCTTATTTTTCTACTGTAATCAGTTTTCCCTGTGGGCTGTTCATACAACGATGGACCAAGAACAACAAATCGCAGTTGATCAAAGTTTTCGTCTCTTCAAAATCCCCAAAACCCTAGCAAAAAAACCATCCCATGTCTCTCCCACTACTGCCGCCAAAATCCCTACTACTAAACTCACCAAGCAGACTAACCCTGCTTCGGTTGCCTCTGACTTCTCCTCCCTAGGCCTTGCCGAATGGGCACTGCAAACCTGCAGAGAGCTTTCCATTGAGCGGCCCACGCCTGTTCAGGAGCACTGTATTCCCAGAATTCTAGCTGGTGAGGACGTATTGGGGATAGCCCAGACTGGCAGTGGGAAGACTGCTGCTTTTGCATTGCCGATCCTGCAATGCCTAGCGGCGGATCCCTATGGGGTGTTTGCATTGGTTTTGACGCCGACGAGGGAGCTGGCAGACCAGCTGGCTGAGCAGTTCCGTGCACTGGGAGCATGCCTGAATTTGAGGTGTACGGTTGTCATTGGTGGGATGGATATTATTACGCAGGCAAAGGTGCTGATGCAACGGCCACATGTGGTCATCGCCACCCCAGGAAGGATTAAGGCTCTTCTTGATGCAAATCCCGACATCCCTCCGATCTTTTCTAAGACCAAGGTACCGCATATCACACTCACAATTGTTGATAGCTAAGTTCATCATTCACTTCCTTTTCTCCCCTTTCGGTTTCATGGTTCATTTAATGGAATAATTAAGTTATTGACATTATGTTTTGATCACAATGATCTCATGATACTGAATTGAATCAATATATTACTCGAAGAAATTGGCTCTTCTTCGAGTGTAAATATTTTTGGCTAAAATTATTGAAAGAGAAGTTTTTTTAGAGTTCTGATCTTGAGCAGAGAGGGTGGGAAGGGGAGAGTTAATTATCTTGTGGGATTAATACAACTGTAGACCTGGGTTTATGGGTTTGTTTATAGAATGAACCAACCATTATTTATCTATTTTTTGATTTAGCTGAGGTGCTTGTTTTATTGGCTTAAAAACTAAATATTTCTGTCATTATAGTTTGTTTCATATACTTTTTGTTTTCACATCCACACAGTTCTTAGTCTTGGATGAAGCAGATAGAGTTTTGGATGTTGGATTTGAAGAGGAATTGAGAGTGGTGTTTCGGTGTTTGCCAAAAGATCGGCAAACTCTGTTGTTCAGTGCAACGATGACTAGTGATTTACAAGCATTACTAGAGGTGTCGTCAAACAAGGCATATTTTTTTGAGGCATATGAAGGTTTCAAGACTGTTGAATCTCTCACGCAGCAGTATATATTTGTTCCAAAAAAGGTGAAGGATGTCTATTTGTTTCATGTGCTATCTGCAATGCAAAATAAGGGGATTCGTTCTGCCATCATATTCGTTTCAAAATGCAGGTACATACATTATTCATAGATGACTGTCTATCCATAAATGAGATTTGAAACTGGGCCTCTAATTTGCTGCCTAGCCTCATAATCTTTCAGATTTTTTTTTTCACATGTTTCACCATTTGTTTTAATGCTACTATGTTTAGAATATCATGATAGGCAGGGAAGGATCCTTTTTATTAGTAAATAATAACCCCGAGGGTTTTATCCCTGACCCGACATGAGGGCTTTACTGGGAAATATGAGATGGATCTTGCTTGATACTTTTCAACTTTGGGAAACAATTCTAGATTGTTTGAAGTCTCTTAACTTCTCAGTGGGGATTTTAAAATCATACAACCTTTAATTCATTCCATGGAAAATGTGAATATCTCATCTTATGGCCTTAGGTGTTCCTTTGAAAATCCGAAAACCTTTCTTTGGATTGTTCAATGTGGCCTGTTCTATGATGTCCTTCATAATCCAAAAATGCTTAGGTTGTGTTTGACAAAAGTTGTTGAGAAGAGTGCTTACAAGACTCATGATAAGCAGTTTGAAACAATAAATGGTGTTAGTTGTTTCTAAAAAAACACCCGGGTTCTCCTTGTAACACTTAACACTTATAATGAGCGTTTTAAAAAACGGTTTGTTTTTTATGTTTCTTAACTAACTCCTGCACTTATATTTGAGAATAAAACCACTTAAATGATTGATTGGAAAACACTTTTTCAATAAGCAATGTGGAAACAGTTGCACAAACACTTATCATAAGTGATGGGTGTTGTAATGATCCGTTGGACTGCAGTTGATGAAAATGGCATGCAGCACCTATCACTTAAGATAGGCAGTTTGAATTGACAAGTGATGTTTGTTTTGTTTCTGGAAAACCACTTACACTTTAATCCCAAAAGAAAATCACTCAATCAAGTGGCTGAAAATCAGTTTTCAATGAACAATCTGGAAGCACTGATCCCAAGTGATAAGAAACAGTTTTCAGTGAATGTTGTCAAACGGACCCTGAGTAAATTTAAATAAGTGCTGTATGATTATATATTATTTCTGTGTGGAAGCAGAACTTGTCACCTGCTGAGTCTGCTACTGGAAGAGCTTGATGTGGAGACTGCTGCATTGCACTCCTTCAAATCCCAATCGCTGCGGCGTGCTGCGTTGCAGCGGTTCAAGTCTTCGAAAGTTTCTATATTGCTTGCTACCGATGTTGCCAGCCGGGGACTGGACATTCCCACCGTAGATATGATAGTCAATTACGATATTCCAAGGTCATAGCTTTGTGTGTCCTTTCTTTTCATCTATCATCGGGGTTTTATTTGTGGACACGTTACTGAAAGTTGGGTCCGACCCAGGTACCCGAGGGACTATGTTCATCGTGTGGGGCGCACGGCAAGGGCAGGCAGGGGTGGGTTGGCTTTAAGCCTCATTACCGAGGTGAGTTACCTGACTTTGCTATATGTTTGGAGTTAGGGTTTTCCTTGTGCATGGCTGCTTAGGCCCTTTGTGTGCAGAATGATGTGGTTCTTATTCACGCGATAGAAGCTGAACTGGGCAAACAGTTGGAGGAGTTTGGATGCGAGGAGAAGGAGGTGCTCTCAAATATCACAAAGGTATGATCTTTAAAATTAGTGATGGGTATTTTCAATTGTGGCTTGATTCCCTCTTGATTTGCAGGTTTATAAGGCGAGGCGGGTGGCGGCAATGAAGATGATGGATGATGGATTTGAGGAGATGGCCAAGGAACGCAAAGCGCAGAAGCTCAGATCCCTGGCGGAGAAAGGGTTGCTGAAGAAAAGTGGAAAGAGGAAAATGAAGAGAGATGCAGATCATTAATGGCTTTTCTTGTTCCTCTGGGCTTTGTATTAATCTTGCTGCTTGAATCCTTGATTTGCCCATGATGATCGCTTATAGCGTATTGATATTGTTTTTAATTTGCTGTATTTAATGATAAAATAATGCAAATGATATATCATATCAAATTTTATTATGCAACTTGTTCAAATTCTCCTCATATATTCCCTGTAATGTCTAACTTGCAGTCGCTGAACTAAGGCGAGAATAACCCTCCGGCTGCCTTACTTCCTCCATGTATTTCCAATAATAATTATTATAAGAACTATGATATATTGGATAACAACGTGATCATAATTATTAATAAAAAAATTATTAATATTTACGAGCTTTTAAGAAGGGGGAGAAATATAACAAAAATCTTACACTACCAACAGGTAAAGAACTCATCAAGGTATGAACTCAAGACTTCACTGAGACCCCGCACGAGTGCTATCACTAAGCTCCACTTTAAGGGCAACCATAGCTTTTTTATTCGTGCGTGTTTGGATTCTACGACATGTCAAATCGAAACTTACGACAAGATCAATAGTTGTAAAACTCTGCTTCTTCATGAGTCTCGGTTTTTAGTAGGAATTTGAATTTTTGGAATTCTAGTGCAAGGGGTCGTTTTTAAAATTGAGATTCAGATTTGAATTCCGAGAATTGGAGCAACTTAAAGTAATTTTTCACATATGGATTGAGATCTGAAAGGTGCCTCGAGTGCTCGGACGAGTTTCGAGCTCAAAATTTAATAATTTTCAAAGGATTTTTCCATGTGCACAGTTACCGCATGGTAAGCGCAAACTGCGCAACTTGGTATTACAGGGGGGCACGATTTTCACACGGTTATAGACAAACCATAAAAAAAGTTACAGATGGATTCAAAGGTGTTTTGCACAAATGACACACAATTTGACAAACCGTGCAAAATGGTTGACACACGGTTTGGTAAACCTTGTGGTCAAACCCTGTGACTTATTAAAAGTGGAAAAATTATAGTTTTGTCACTCTAGTCTTTTAAACCCCAACCCTTATTTCATCTGGCCTCTCGTGCACGATGAGCCACTAACCCTCTCTTCCTCTTCAATTCCCCCTCAAGGTGGGGTGATTTGGTGTCGTTCTTCAACAATTCTTGGTAAGTTTCTCCCATCGTCTCTCTCCGCTCTTGGTTTCACTTGGTTTCCTCTTATTTTTGTTTCTCTAATTTAAGGTTTCAATGTTGATTCCATCAGAGCATAGTGAGATCGACTGGGGGGGGGGGGCACGATTGTTGTAGACAAACCATGCAAAAAAGTTATAGATGGATTCAATGGTGTTTTGCACTGTTGGCACATAATTTGACAAACCGTGCTGGTTGGCACACGAATTGGTAAACCTTGCGGTCAAACCATGCGACTCATTAAAAGTGGCAAAATTACATGTTTCCCTTCGATCTTTTAAACCCCAACCCATATTTCCTCCTCCCTCCCGTGCACGATGAGCCACCCAACCCCCCCCTCATCCTCTTCGATTCCCCCTTGGGTTGGGGTGATTTTGGTGACGTTCTTCGACAATTCCTGGTAAGTCATTGTATGATTTTTTCTAGGGATTTTGAATTAAATTGATTGAATTTCCTATTGAACAGGTGTCGGTTGTTAGGTCTTTTCCCCAAATGGTGTCATGAGTATCTTACAAACCTTATGCTGGTGGTTGGTCGCGGTTTCAGTGCGACAAGGGTGTCTAGTGAGATTTTGGGCGTCATGCTGGTCTCGCCCAAATTTACCCAAGTTTTAAGGGTCAAGCGGTCGCTTGTAGTGTAGCTTGGGTTGTCGAATCCTCAGAGACCTAAGAAGAACCTTTAGACACTCAATAAAAAGAGATGGATTTTTGGCTATGAAGTGGCCAACTTGGGTTGATTTTATATTGTTTTGAAAGAGCACTAAAAGATCTATGTGAATTCAAATTATGAGAAAATGAGTTGATCCTAGGTTATTGCTCGGGGTGGATTGAATGAATTCCTCTTTTTTTACGATTTTGATTTCATTAACTCGAGAAAGATTCATGCAATGAATTCAAACTAACCTCATCACTTACTGATTAAACACATTAAAAACATATGATAATCACCTATACACTTGTAGGATCATTTTCATGAGCACTCCAAGGTAAAGGATGTAATTAGCACATGAAAGTGGGGTGAATAAATTCAATAAGGAAGAGGAAGAATAAAAATCATTGAATGAAAGAAACTCAATTAAAAGAAATTAATAACATTTAGGCATGAGAAATAACATTCAATCCAGCCCCTTGCTACTCCCTTGGATCAAACCATAAAAGAGCTAGCCCTCCATCGATGACAAGTTCTCAACGGAAGCGGAAAGTAGACTTATGAGGGTGGAATTAAAGAAGTAAAAACAACAAAAATAACAATCACTCCACCGTTGTGTGAACAAAATCACAAGGTTTGGTGTGAATAAATTCACACCTTGAGGCAACGATATCAAGGTGATAAGGAGAAGAAAAGAAAAAGAGGAAATGAAGAACTTTTATTAAGAACTAATGTGATTCAAACAACTTACATGAGAATGAAGAACGATTACAACATCAAATGGACAACATAACATTATAATGAAACAAAGCACCCAAGATCCCCAAATACATCACCACTACTGCCTTAAATAGGAAAAAATGAAGCCTTGGCCGAGCCCCCAACATCCCATGTGCCTTGAATTAATTATGTTGGGAAAAGGTGGGTGGAACATTAATGATAAGAGACTTTTCCACTTCTTGCCCCGAAGTTGTAGCCAGCTTGCATCCACCGGAAAGAATCGCCTAAAGAACCTTCTAGAAAGCCGAATTTGAGTGGGCCCTAGAAGACTTAAATGAAGCCCCAGATGTCCCCTAACAGCCTGTAAAATGGCAGCCCAAAATAATTTTTGGTTCGGGAGATATGATTGAAATGGTGGTCTGTTTTTCTGGGCCGCAGACTCTGGCCCAAAATTAAATCTTCAACTTGGGCCGCCTTGATCACCACCATTGAGGACGAATTAGCACTAGCTCCAGAAGACTTATTTGTTCCCCTATATGTCTTATAGTCTCCTGTAAAATTTGGGATTCATTGAGACTGTATTGTGGGCCCCATAGTCCGATCAGTGGGATGATATCCAATCTGCCTTCTTCAGAATTGTTTCCTTTAATCGCCAAATATCTCCATCATACTTTATTAATAATCCATTGATCCCTGAATAAAAAATGTTCATAATTAAGTTAATATCCATTTAAAAAATTTCAAATTAAAACATGGATAGTTACATTCTTTAAAATCAGATGAAACATTGGGCCTAAATTGGTGCACATTAGGCATGAAGTGCACAAATGATGAGAATGAGTGTTCAAAATGTAAAATGCACTAAAATGGTATTTATGAATAGCAAGGCACATGAAAACTACATATATTAGCAATGAATATTAGCCTCTTACAGTGGCTAATCACACCCCCCAACTTGAGTTTTGCTAGTCCGGAGCAAAATATATCTCACAAAAATGAAATTCGAATGACATTTTCCAAAAACATTTTAATACACATTTCTCACCCAAAGATCACATACCAAACAATTATGAAACCCATCAAAATCATTTAAAACAAGCTATGTCCATAAGCATATCCCAAGCCCAAGCCCATTCCTTTGTTCAAATTCATTGCCATATTTCATCCAAATTCAATTAAGCATGATGAAGTGTTGTGTGTCACAATAGACATGGGGGTTCATTTTTATTCGAGGGAGAAAAGATGGAAGCGCTAAGAGCAATCAAATTTTAATAATAAGATGAGTACTCATTTTTTATTCTTTTTTTTTTGCAATTTTGCCATGGTAATTGAAATTGAACTCAATCGAGTCAACCCATGTAGCAAGACTTTGCCGATGACTCCCAGGCTCAAAGACCTTAGGGCACCAAGTGAAGCTCACATACTCGGGCATCATCTCGAGTTAACTCAATCAAAAACAAATTCAAATTACCACAAATAGAGATAAAATGCCCAACTCTGGGCCAGACAAATATGGAGTCGCGATCCCCAAGTGCCGAAAGCCACACATTAGGTCAATTCATTGCTCTACGCGCAATTTTTTTTTTTTTGAATACTCATGTTAAAATGAAAATGATCGCCAATCCTATGCTATTTATTATGGGTCCCCAAAAACTCAAACTAAGACCCCACAATCTAGAGGACGTGTATTGTGTTTTTTTATATTAAATGGATGAAAATATAACAGTGAAAAATCACATCGGACAACCGCACTTTCCAATAACTATGCACATGAACATAAACTTGCATTAAAATCAGAATCAAGGCATGCAAAATTATTTGATATCCAATTTCAGAGTTTGGAATGTGTGTTATCATGTTCAAGGTTAATGACATTTTTCCTTCCACACATTTTCATCTCCCCCCCTCCAACTTAGAATAACACTGTCCCCAGTGTTTAAAGAATTGAAATATAGAAGGGGTAGGATAGAAGTTCACCGAAGACATTGAAAATGAAAATTATGGAATGAAGTCACCTGGTGGTTGACGTTGAAAATGCATTCCCATGTATCCCTTCAATTCTGGTTTGTCTCCCAATGGCTTGGACGGTTGTGAACAGCTTTTCCCAATGACCTATGACATGCCTTAATTTTTTTTAATATATATATATATTTTTTTTATTATTTTTTTAACCTAAAAAAAAGTATAAATAACATAAACTGATGATACATTGTCTTCTTTATATTTTCTGGGTAAGGTATTAATCAGGGATCACACCGCGTGACACGGATGAATACGGTGCTCCCCTTTCGTACCCATCCTTACTCATAAAAGAAGAACAGGTCAACAATCTATTTTTTTTAAATACCAACAAAAATATAAAATAAAATAAAATAAAATAAAATAAACTGATGATACATTGTCTTCTTTATATTTTCTAGGTAAGGTATTACTCAGGGATCACACCGCGTGACACAGATGAATACGGTGCTCCCCTTTCATACCCATCCTTACTCATAAAAGAAGAACAGGTCAACAATCTATATTTTTTTTAATAACAAAATGCAGAAGAAGAAAAAAAACGAGTCACAAAGATTAGAAAGATGAAGACCACGAGTTGCCTCCCGTGCAGCACTTTTGTTTAACGTCGTTAGCCCGACATGGATCCTAAATCTATCAATTTTTTCCTGGTTCATAGGTTGGCTCTGTTAACTCTACCTCTATTTCCTGTTTATTGAACGATTCAATGAAAGGTTTTAACCTATGACCATTGACCTTAAAAATGTTACCACTTGTGGGATCCTCAATCTCTACTACCCCATGGGAGTACACATGATGCACTATGAATGGACCTGACCATCTAGACCTTAACTTTCCCGGGTGTAAATGAAGTTTTGAACTATACAAGAGCACAGGTTTTCCCAGTTCAAATTGTTTGACTTTGATATTCCTAGATTGGTAGGCTTGAACTCTAGCTTTATTTATCCTTGAATTTTCATACGCCTCCATCCTAAGTTCCTCAAGTTCATTAAGATCTAACTTCCTCTTTTCTTCGGCTAAAGAAATGTCGAAATTCATTTTCTTGATTGCCCAAAATGCCTTATGCTCAATTTCAACAGGTAAATGGCATGCTTTTCCATAAACCAACCTATATGGGGACATTCCTAGGATGGTTTTGAATGCTGTACGATATGCCCAAAGAGAATCCAAGAGTTTCTCAGACCAATCTTTCCTAGAGGGGTTGACAGTTTTTTCAAGAATTTGTTTAATCTCCCTATTTGCTAACTCAGCTTGACCATTGGTTTGAGGATGGTAGGCAGTGGAAACTTTATGAGAAATTCCATACTTAGACATGAGTGAAGAGAATGGGCGATTACAGAAATGGGTTCCACGATCACTGATTATAGCCCTCGGAATTCCAAATCTAGAAAAGATATGCTCTTTTAGGAATCAGATCACAACTTGATGATCATTAGTCTTGGTGGGAATGGCCTCAACCCATTTTGAGACGTAATCAACAGCTAAGAGGATGTAGAGGTATCCCTTAGAGTTTGGAAAGGGTCCCATGAAATCAATTCCCCAACAATCAAAGATTTCAACGACTAGAATGGGAGTGAGGGGCATTTGATTTATTTTGGAAATGGATCCTAATTGCTGACACTGAGGACAACTTTTGCAGTATTGGAAGGAATCCTTAGTGAGGTTCGGCCAGTATAAACCACTTTGGAGGACCTTTGCAGTGGTTTTCTTTGTAGAAAAGTGGCCTCCACATGCCTCTCCATGACAAAATTTTAGAATGGACTCTTGCTCAGACTCGGGAACACATCTCCTGATGATTTGATCAGGACAGAACTTGAAGAGGTAAGGATCATCAAACACGTAGTGTTTGACATCAGAAAGGAATTTCCTCTTAGCTTGGGTCCCCAGGAATTTTGGAATGTCACCCGTCACCAAATGGTTTGCTATGTCAGCATACCAAGGGCAATCACTCACTGAATAGAGGTGCTCATCGGGAAATGAATCAGACACAGAGAGGTGGTGTGAGTTGTCTTTGAATTCCATCCTAGAGAGGTGATCAGCTACAACATTTTCAACACCCTTTTTATCCTTAATGGTTAAATCAAACTCTTGAAGAAGAAGGACCCACCTAATTAATCTAGCCTTGGCATCTTGTTTTTGGAAAAGGTATTTTAGGGCTGAATGGTCAGTGAAGACAATGATGGGTGATCCTAAGAGATAAGACCTGAATTTTTCTAAAGCAAAGACAATAGAAAGCAGCTCTTTCTCAGTGGTGGTGTAGTTTATTTGTGCATCATTTAAAGATTTGCTTGCATAAGCAATAACACATGGAGTTTTCTCACACCGTTGTCCTAAGACTGCTCCTACAACGAAGTCACTTGCATCACACATGAGCTCGAAAGGAAGTTTCCAATTTAGAGATTGCATGATAGGTGGAGATATAAGAGTTGACTTGAGTTTAGAGAATGATTCCTCACAGCTTTCTGTCCATAAAAATGGAGCATCTTTTACTAATAGAGCACAAAGTGGTCGAGAAATAGAGCTGAAATTCCTAATGAACCTTCTATAAAAACCAGCATGTCCTAAGAATGACCGCACTTCCTTAACAGTTTTAGGAGAGGGAAGGTGACGAATGATGTCAACCTTAGCTTTATCAACTTCAATCCCTCTACCAGATACTAGATGACCTAGAACATGTCCTTCCCTTACCATGAAATGGCATTTTTCCCAATTTAGTATGAGATTCTTATCCTCACACCTTGACAAAACCTTTTCAACATTTAGAAGGCATCCCTCAAAAGTATCCCCAAAGATGGAGAAATCATCCATGAAGACCTCTAAACAATCCCCCACCATGTCCGAGAAGATTCCCATCATGCACCGCTGGAAGGTACCAGGGGCATTACATAAACCAAAGGGCATGCGCTTGAAGGCAAAAGTGCCGAATGGACAAGTGAAGGTCGTTTTTCCTTGATCCTCTAAAGAGACTTCGATTTGATTATACCCTGAGAATCCATCTAGGAAGCAGTAGAATTGATGACCCGCCACTCGCTCGAGGACTTGATCAATAAAGGGCAAGGGGAAATGGTCTTTCTTGGTACAAGAGTTGAGCTTCCTATAGTCAATACAGACTCTCCATCCACTACTAACCCTTGTTGGAAGCATCTCTCCATTATTATTGGTTATTACTGTGATTCCAGCCTTCTTTGGAACAACATGGATTGGGCTAACCCACTCACTCTCAGCTATAGGATAGATGATACCAGCTTTTAACAATTTCAAAAGTTCTTTTCTCACTACTTCCATGAGATTAGGATTGAGCCGTCGCTGAGGTTGACGACATGGCTTTGAATCGGATTCTAGAACAATTCTATGAGTCCCGATAAGTGGGCTAATCCCAGGAATATCTGATAGGGTCCATCCAATGGCTTTCTTGTGTCTCCTAAGGACATCTAGAAGCATCCTCTCATGATTGGCTTCAAGAGAGGAAGAAATGACAACAGGAAAGGATTGATTGTCCCCTAAGAACGCATACTTGAGTGATGAAGGTAAAATCTTAAATTCAAGATCAGAGTGGTTATCACTTTCCAAGAAAGGATGAGACTTTGTATTGAACTCAGTTTCTTTGGTCACATTTCTTGACAAAATTGGTTCCTTGTGAAGAGAATTTTCATCCACTAAATTAGCTAGAGTAGTTTCATGAAGGGATATAGACTCGATGTTATTGATTTCACTCATGGTATCATTGATCGGTGATTCTAGAAAATCACCAATAGAGCAATCTGAAAGAGATTCAAGCCAAGGAGACAAATTTCCCTCATGTGAACAAAGAAAATCAATCTCTTCTTGACTTAAACATCCTTCGGTAATTCTTTGATGTTCCTTGAGTTCACTATCAACACTACCCATCCAATTAACCTCATGGATCTCTTCATCATCCCCAATTTGAGAGTTTGCATTGTAGATGTTCAAGTCTAGACTCATGTTTCCAAAGGTGATGGTCATGTTCCCATTTCGGACTCGGATAACAGAGTTGATTGTTGCAAGGAAGGGACGACCAAGGATGATTGGGGTTTGCTCCCTAGGACCTAAGCTTGGGTGATTTTCAAGAACAATGAAGTCAGCTGGGTAAATGAAATTTTCAACTTTCACCAAAACATCCTTTAAGATCCCCTTTGGAACTCGAATACTACGATCAGCAAGTTGAAGAGTGACAGATGTGGGTTGGAGTTCTTTGAGCCCTAACTGACAATACATAGCATAAGGAATGAGGTTCACACTGGCTCCGAGATCACACAAGGCTTTGACAACTTTGTTCTCTCCTAGTTCAACATTTATGTAAGGGCATCCCGGGTCTTTCATCTTTGGAGGAAGGGTTCCTTGGATTGTTGTGCTAACATTTGCTGCCAGAAGGACTTGGTTCTTATGTGAGAATTTCCGTTTAAATGTGCAGAGGTCCTTAAGGTATTTTGAGTATGCAGGAATGGTTTGAATGGCATCGAGGAGTGGAATGTTCAACTTGACTTGTGAGAATATTTCCCTCAATGTTTCACTCAATTCAGGCTTGGTTTTCCCCCTCATGCGTTGAGGAAATGGGGCAGGTTGTGGGGTTGTTTTTTGAAGAGTTGTTTCCTTCACATTTTTATTAGTATCATCAGTTTGTTCATGTGTTTCATTTGAATTTTCATTAGAGTTTGAATCTTCAGGTGGGTTTTGAACTATTTGTTCAGGTTTCTCAATTGATTTCCCACTTCTCAAAACTGTCACAGCCTTTAGTTGTTCATGAGTTGTTTGAGTGCAACTTGTCTCCCCCCTTGATGTTTGTTGTGGAATGGCCTGTGTGGGCATGGGTGCCTTTCCAGTTTTTATGGTTTGAAGTTCTTGTTTAAGGGACGAGACTTCTGAGTTCATCCTTTCCATTTGTTTGCACAGTTGTTCAAGGATTGGGAGAGGGACAGATTGGGAAGGGGTTTGTGTTGGTTGGGTTATCCCAGGGGGATACTTTGGTTGTTGGATGGGTTGTTGGTATTGGACTGGAGGATGTTGGTATTGGATTGGTTGTGGTTGGAATTGGTTATGGTTTTGAAAATTTTGTGTAGGGTAGGGGTTTGGTCCTTGTGGTTGGCTAGGTTGTTGGTTATCTTTCCATCGGAAGCCTGGGTGGTCATTATACCTTGGGTTGAATGTGCTTGGGTATTGAGGCTTTTGAAAGTTTAGGGCATTGACTTCAGTAGGTGGTCCTCCTAAAAGAACATCCTTGATGGATGGAATGGTTGGGCAGTTGTCCGTTTTGTGGTCATGTTTGTCACAGATTGTGAAAACAAGGTCTACAGTTTGGATTTCATTGATTTTCCTATGGTCTATCTCTTCAACCTTCCTAGAGAGTGCTGCAAGTTTCGCCCTAAGGCTTTCCTCTTCCCTAAGTGTATGCATTCCAGTAGTTCTTTGAGGCTTTTCATAGTAAGGTGATGTTCCCCATGTTTGGTTTTGTTCAGCAAGGATTTCTAGATACTCGTAAGCATCATTTGGGGATTTGTTTTTAAAGGTCCCATTACACATCATGTCAATGAATTGTTTGTTCCCCGGGCCCAAACCTTCATAGAAAATTCTTACTTTTTCAGGAATAGAAAAACCATGGTGTGGAACCATGTTTAGGGTGTCTTTGAACCTCTCCCATGTTTCATAAAATGACTCCCCCTCTTTTTCAAAAAAATTTTGGATGCTCTTTTTTAGTGCAATGGTTTTGTGATGGGGGAAGTATTTTTTGTAAAATTCTCTTTGCAGTTGGTTCCAAGTGTGGATTGATGAAGGTCTCAGGTTTTTTAGCCAATTTTTAGCTCGATCCTTTAATGAAAAAGGAAAGAGCCTCATCTTAGCAGATTCTAGTTGATGTGGGGGACACATGGTTTCAACAATGTCGTTGAACTCTTTGACATGAAGGTATGGCATTTCTGACTCCATCCCGTGAAAGGTTGGAAGGTGGTTTAGGACATGGGGTTTGAATATGTAGTTGGTGTCTCCTATGAAATTGTGTCTAATGCATGAGGGGGCATTGGTCCAAGTTGGAGTGAGGTAGTCATTCATGGTTTGATCAACTACATTCCCTAAGTTTGGAGCTTCTTGGTTTTGGTTTCCCATTTGATTCCCCCCAGGGTTTACAATTTGATTTTGTGGATAACCCTCCATTGGACTTGTTTCAAGTTATGACTTTGGGGTTTCAAGAGTATTTGAATCTGATTTAAACAATCCCCTAGGTGCACTTGACTCCCCAATCCTAGGACTATCCACCCTGACTAGTCTGTTTGAGAAATCGCGGGTGTAGGCGGACATCCGCCCAAAAAAAAAAAAGCGAGAAAGGGACAAGATAAGAGATCTTGGGTGAGAGTAGAAGAATGGGGGTGAGGAAAGAAGGTTTTTGTCTAAGGAACTTACTTGGTCCCCGACAACGGCGCCAAAATTTGGTCTCGCCCAAATTTACCCAAGTTTTAAGGGTCAAGCGGTCGCTTGTAGTGTAGCTTGGGTTGTCGAATCCTCAGAGACCTAAGAAGAACCTTTAGACACTCAATAAAAAGAGATGGATTTTTGGCTATGAAGTGGCCAACTTGGGTTGATTTTATATTGTTTTGAAAGAGCACTAAAAGATCTATGTGAATTCAAATTATGAGAAAATGAGTTGATCCTAGGTTATTGCTCGGGGTGGATTGAATGAATTCCTCTTTTTTTACGATTTTGATTTCATTAACTCGAGAAAGATTCATGCAATGAATTCAAACTAACCTCATCACTTACTGATTAAACACCTTAAAAACATATGATAATCACCTATACACTTGTAGGATCATTTTCATGAGCACTCCAAGGTAAAGGATGTAATTAGCACATGAAAGTGGGGTGAATAAATTCAATAAGGAAGAGGAAGAATAAAAATCATTGAATGAAAGAAACTCAATTAAAAGAAATTAATAACATTTAGGCATGAGAAATAACATTCAATCCAGCCCCTTGCTACTCCCTTTGATCAAACCATAAAAGAGCTAGCCCTCCATTGATGACAAGTTCTCAACGGAAGCGGAAAGTAGACTTATGAGGGTGGAATTGAAGAAGTAAAAACAACAAAAATAACAATCACTCCACCGTTGTGTGAACAAAATCACAAGGTTTGGTGTGAATAAATTCACACCTTGAGGCAACGGTATCAAGGTGATAAGGAGAATAAAAGAAAAATAGGAAATGAATAACTTTTATTAAGAACTAATGTGATTCAAACAACTTACATGAGAATGAAGAACGATTACAACATCAAATGGACAACATAACATTATAATGAAACAAAGCACCCAAGATCCCCAAATACATCACTACTACTGCCTTAAATAGGAAAAAATGAAGCCTTGGCCGAGCCCCCAACATCCCATGTGCCTTGAATTAATTATGTTGGGAAAAGGTGGGTGGAACATTAATGATAAGAGACTTTTCCACTTCTTGCCCCGAAGTTGCAGCCAGCTTGCATCCACCGGAAAGAATCGCCTAAAGCACATTCTAGAATGCCAAATTTGAGTGGGCCCTAGAAGACTTAAATGAAGCCCCGGATGTCCCCTAACAGCCCGTAAAATTGCAGCCCAAAATATTTTTTTTTTCGGGAGATATGATTGAAATGGTGGTCTGTTTTTCTGGGCCGCAGACTCTGGACCAAAATTAAATCTTCAACTTGGTCCGCCTTGATCACCACCATTGAGAACGAATTAGCACTAGCTCAAGAAGACTTATTTGTTCCCCTATATGTCTTATAGTCTCCTGTAAATTTGGGATTCATTGGGCCTGTATTGTGGGCCCCATAGTCCGATCAGTGGGATGATATCCAATCTGCCTTCTTCAGAATTGTTTCCTTTAATCGCCAAATATCTCCATCATACTTTATTAATAATCCATTGATCCCTGAATAAAAAATGTTCATAATTAAGTTAATATCCATTTACAAAAATTTCAAATTAAAACATGGATAGTTACATTCTTTAAAATCAGATGAAACATTGGGCCTAAATTGGTGCACATTAGGCATGAAGTGCACAAATGATGAGAATAAGTGTTCAAAATGTAAAATGCACTAAAATGGTATTTATGAATAGCAAGGCACATGAAAACTACATATATTAGCAATTAATATTAGCCTCTTACAGTGGATAATCACATGCCTAATTAAATTGAGTTGTAATTTAATTGTTAATTGTTATAAATAAATTGTTTATAATTAATTATAAATTGTTTATAATTAATTATAGGATGTTGTGACTTGATCTAGGTGCTCAGGACATTGGTGTAGACTTAGAAGAACTCAAGTGAGAGTTGTCACACTGCGATTTAAAAGGAAATAACTCTGAATTGAGGTAGGTGGTCTCTCGTACATACCTCTTTGGTTTATGCATTTTTTTAGGACATGTGGTTTGTTGTCTCTGCACTGAGGGCAATTAAATTTTATTTTAAAATGAATTTTTTAACTTTAAGTGAAATGCCTACAAATTGAACAAAGTGCCAAGGGCCGTGATGGACCCTTGTGCATTGGATGGATGTCTTGGTCACTGATGATCGAGAACATAATTTTCGTTATATGCCTTGAGATAAAAAAAACCCCATGAGGGGTGTGAATTAAATAATATGGGATCGTTGATTTGAGAAATGTGTCCCATCAAGATGTATTGTGATATATGGGATGCCTTCGATGACCTCCTTGGATTCGACCATCATTCCTGCTACCGATGAGATGGTTTCGGTGGGATGCATTTCCCACCATTATGTATTGACTGAAAATTAATTTTTTTATTAAGATAGACCCCTTTTAAGGGTAAAGGGGAAAAACCGTCATGACATCAAATACATAAACAAGTCAAAAGGTTCCGAACGATCCAAAAGTCCAAGAAGAAACAACACACACTACATGAAAAAAGCCCCTCCCAGCATCAAAACATGAAATTCAGCTTCCACCATCCACTGCTGATCGGCTAGCTGTCCCGTGCAAAATTGCACGGGCCTGGTACCGATGGCCATAACCATACCCTCTCAAACATCCAATTCCGAAAAGAAGTGGTACAGTGGAAACTCTTAGCCCTAAACCTCATCTGGAGCAGCTTCATGTAGATCTGATTGCAAAATCCTTTGAACCACAGACCACCGAGCCCAAGCAAAAACAAGCAACAATACACGGTCTTCAAACACAAAGTCAAATAGCACCAAAATTCCAGCAATTCGCCAAAAACACAGCTCCTCCACCAAATTCCATCCACCAAAAACACAGCTCCTTCACCAAATTAAATCCACCAAAATGAATCGCGCAAAAAGCACAACTCACAGCAAACCACAACCCAAACCAACTTGCAAATCAGAAAATCTAGAAAGGAAAACCATCACCTTTGACGTTCACCACACGTCGGAAGAAGAAACCCGACACAGGTAACCCGTCGCCACCTTCGAACCGCACAAACCCGCATCAAATCCCTCAACGCACCCACATCAGCGTGAAATCCATGGCTGCAACCCGCAGAGGTTGGGACTCGAGCACCGAATCATCACCGCGCCATCGAGGATGCAGGTCAGAAACGGAATCGTCGAGATGGAGGATCCCTAGAAGCCACAAGCCGCACGCCACGGTCCATTGAGCAGGAGCACCGAGGAGAGGAGCCGCCGATCTGTGGAGAGGAGAAGGCGACGACGGGGTGAAAACCCTAGCGTCGAAGCGCCCTTTACGGGCTCATCCCACCATTCATCTAGTATGATTTTAGGTAAGTTTTGAAGTTATGGTATATATTATGTATTGAGATACATGGTATACCCAGGACATGTTCCTAGGATCTGGATGTTGAGCCTGATATTGACGATTACCTTGGACTTGTCCTGTAATGACTCTGTTTTTACTTTATAAAACATTGAAATATTTTAAAGAATATTTTTGGAGTTAGGCGCTGAGTCGGCGTGAGATTCCAGAGCTCGTGGAGCATTGATGATGATTAAATAAAAATATCAAATATATTATATAATTCGTACACACCTTTTCTGAAATAATGGATTAACTCTCAAACAGACTCTTAAATGAGAAATTTGAGAATACCATTAAAATAGGGATGCAAGTTTTACCTTAAGCATGAGATAACCTTTGTCGGTATTGAGTGTTTTGTTAAAGATAAGTCGTAGGTGGACAATGAATAAATAAATAAATTAAATAATTTATTTGTTTATTTAATTTCCACGACCTAACTCCCTCTCTATTTAAACCCAATTATGGGAAAAATATTAGGTTTAGCTGCATAACCCTAGGAATTTAGAGAGATCATGGAGGAGGTTAACCAGATTGTGGATCAATGATCGGTACTAAGGAGTTTTTCTTCACTAATAGAGTTTATGGATCTCAAAAAAAAAAACAATGACATAGAAACTTTCTTCATCAGTGATCGATCCAAAATTTATGTAGGGCGTTTATTTTAATAGGTTTAATCCTATATTTGTTTATTTAATGTCAAACGTGAATCAATCCTTCTAAGAAATTGATTCGTGGGTCGAATGTTGATTTATGGTTGATGAATTTTATCCTTAGAATTATAATTTGTTGATCATTGTTTATTCCTCTTTGTTCACCATTTTCACATGAATGGATTGAGGACAACCCAAATAATGGTCGAGGTTCGTTTCTTATGTTTGTGTTTTGTGCTTTTCCTTCCCCATTCTATGAACGTTCATCACTGATGTTTCCTTTGATCAATGGTTCGATAAATACCCAGAAGTCGATCATTGCGAATTTGATCTTTGGTGAAATGAATCATTTTTGTGGGTTTGGATTCAAGATCAAAGACATGATCATGGTGTGGTGACAATGATGGGAGATCAAGAGCAGATTGGGATCTGCTGTTCACAGGTTGGCGTAGCGGTGATGGAGAGGTACAATGGGATGTGATTCCCGAGCAGGTCAGGTGGTCAGAATCTAGCCTCCGATGATGGATCAGGTGCGGTCAACCCCATATCTGAGTTCCTTGGCACGATTCATGGTAGAATTAGCAACGATAGAAGCACGGGGGAGATGCATGGAGCAGATGGGATTTTCTAAAAAATATTGACATACATGACATGTACTTCGGAAGAAAACATGCCATTTAGTCCTCACCTATGGAAACTAGGGTTTACGCATAGGATAAAATATCACACATCATGTGGGGCCTACCACACACTGTGTGACCTGTAACTGGTGAACCGACATGTATCCCTAGGGTACATGACCACAAACATGACCATATTTACCGGCATAACTAGAGTATATGGGAATGACCATGTACCCAGACATGAACAGGTATACGGGCATGACCATGCACTCGGACATGACCAGGGTACTCAAACATGGTCGGGTACACAAGCATGGCTAGAGTACATAGGCACATGATAAAGTACATGGGCACAAGCCGGAGTACAAGCGTAGACCCAGGGCAGCCAAGACATGCTGTGTATACCCTATGCATGTCGTGTAATTTTTCTAGGGCAAGTTAAGACCTTTGTTCTCTTCAGTGTAGACCAATATCTATAGGTTGTGTCCCCTTAGTCCATCCTTATGAGGGTACAATGAGTCATCACTTCCTGAGCATAGGATGTGATTCCCTCTATGAAATTAGTCTCAGATAGAGTAGAGGATCCCTCCATGTGGCCCAAGGTGTGATCCTTTATCATTCTCTTCCTCCTTAGGCAAGGTCAAGAATCATGTGACCAATATACCTGGGTGTTTGATCTCCTTCCTAGCAGGTTATTCTATATAGGGTTAGGTATACCTCATAAGCCCTGGGTGATATCCCCTCTATGTATCAAAATCTTCTGAGTTCCATCATGTGCCTTCTTCATGGAATGTTCTAATGGGAACAACCTCTTAGATGAGCACCATCAATGTTATACGACTTGTGGAGTGAGTTTCTCCTAGACGAGTGTTGCCTTGAAGCCTTGAGAAGAATCCTTGGTTGGTAGTATGGTTGTGACCTTAACTTGAGACTTGGTGTCTATCTTGATTATATCTAGGTTATTAATGTTATGGTCTCATATCCTGATTGACATACCTTTGTGATGATGATCTGACTACTCTCTCGATGCTTTAAGTTTGGTGATTTTGGGGTGTCTTGATGGGTATGTATATACTCACCCCTGCCTGAGGTCTTCCTACAAATGTCATGTCTTATGTAGGAAACAAGCCTTTCAACAGAGTCCTAGGTGGACTAGAAGAATGTGGAGCATATTTGAGCTAGACAGACCATGGTTCATTCTAGAAGTTGCATTTGAAAACATCCCCTCCTTATTAATAGGTTGGACTCTTACAGTTTTGGTGGGATTTTATTTAGCCCTTTATTCTCTCCCATACTAATTTCATAATCTAATATGGGATATAGCTGTATGCATTATTTTTTGGTATCAGTTTTATTTTACCATTCAACATTATATTGGTGGTTGGATATGTGTGCATGTGTACATGTACCAAAGGCTAAGGCCTCCCATGTGTGTGATATGCTTACTCAATGCTTGTCTCCAACCCATGGCCTATTAGAGGCGGGATTGGGGCATCACACTCGGCTTACAGCCATTTAGGAAATCCCTGACAGGTCAGGTCATGAAAGAGTAGTATTAGAGCAGTTCATCTTAGGACCGAAGTTTGGAGATTGTGTAACTATGAGGTTTGGTCTGGGAACTAGGACAAGAATGTTAAAATGTTTCGAGTTCGACTCTCAGGATAGAGAATCTAATGTTGATGCGATAGCTGGAATATACATTCAACAAGACTCTGATAACCTTCTTGTTAACTTGGTACATGTAGGAATTGGTTGCAGGGAAAACATTGGAACATGCATTATATAGGAATGAGTTTTGGTTTACTTGCCCTTTGTAATACCCCAAGATTCTAAAAGAAGAAAATTATGTTCAATAGTGTATATGACATGAAACACCAAGATTAAAAGAGAAGCTAACACCCCAAGACTTTAAGATATATTTATTTTTAAATAAATTCAATCTCTTCGATAGCTTGTGATGCACACAACACTAGGTTTAAACGAAACATGAAAATTTATTAAAATATTATTATTTAAAATTTCCCATTATTACCTAGCCGTTAAATTGGTGAGTATGAATATGAATAAATAAATTATAAAAATTATATGGTTTACACATGTATAAAATAAATTCAATGGTTATCTATTGATTATAAAAAAATAAGAACCATTTTAAATAAAAAGAAATGTTTTATGAACAATTGTATTTTTCTAAAAGGAGGTTTAGTCGATCTTTGCGCACATAATTTAAAATTATTTTTACAAAGTTTAGAAAATTTATTTTAAAAAACAAATTTAATTTTTGAAATTATAAAATCAAAATTGAATAGGATAAATTTTTTCAATTTTTAGAAAATATTTATTTTTCAGTGAATAGTGAAAAATACCAATTTTTATAAAACTATAATTTCTTTTTAATAAATTGAGTTTAAAATACACATAATATTTTGAATTTAATTAAAATTAAAATAAGTATTATTATTTTTATTTAATCTACTGAAGTTATTTTTAATCAACTTTATATTTTATTTTAGTGTAAGTTTATTTTTGGGTTTAAAAACGAGTTTTTTCTAAAAATTGTTTTAAAGTGAATAATGTTTCTCCTTTTTAGTTAATTAAAAAAACCACAAATGAGGAGTTATTTAAATAAAATTTATAGATTATATATCATTAAATATTAACTTTGATTCTCATAATTAATATTATTATTCATAGAGTTAATATAAAATCATATTTCTCTTGAAAAATACACTTCTTGAAAACCTACTTTTTCATCATGTCTCCGGGTTTAATTTTTAAATTAAAAATTTTCACTTATGTGAATTGAATTTGGTAAAATTGATTCCATATTTTGAATCATAATAATTTATATTATCTAATAATTTCTATTTTTTGACCATAATGAATAGTGAAAATAGTAAAATTTATTTACCACGGTTAAGGTAAAAATGGGTTTACTAGTGGGTTAAACAAAAAAGATAAGAGTTAAAAATGACCCAAAAATTGTCTAATTCTTATTGTACGACCATATTTTAATATTATACTTCATAATATAAAACCTATAGTAATTTTGAATCTTTTTTGTGAGAAAGCCTATCATTTTGGAGTCTTTTGAGAAAATTTCAAGTAGTTTCCAAGTGGGTTCCTTTCCCCACTTATAAAAGGATATCTCTCCTCCTATCCTATACACACACCAAGATCATTTTAGTTTGTCCAATACTTGGCCAAAAATCTTCCTTACTTCCCTACTCACTTCCTATAGGCCTTAGTTTGATTAGGAAGTTCTCTTTAGAAGGATTTAGGTGTAAACCTAAAGGAGTTCCCTGAAGAAGAGGTATAGTCCTTAACTATGCATTTTTATTTTATTTCTTAATCCACCTACTCACAATATTATTAAACCATGATGATATAATTAAATTAGTATCTTATATATATTTATATTTTTTTTATGTTAAGGGAACGACCTATAACCATCTCCTCCTCCCCTGAATGGGAAACAAAACCGTTGTTTGTGTGTACGATAGACTACCGCCTCACGAATTGACATAATTAATTTCCCCCACCGCTTCTCAAGGATATATATAATGAAGTATATAATGTTTATATATGATATTTATGACATAACTATAATTCTGTAATTATAATATCATATATAACTTCTTACTTTCCATTCCGTAGATAATGTGATAACGTCATTCGTGTGTATGACGGACTACCGTCTCACGAAGCGATGTGATACGTTCTCCACTTAAACTTTACATGGAAGGTAATAATGATTAATTTTATGTTTATATATTATATTAATTACATATTAATTATTTGGGAAAATTAATATATAATCCACTCCCTTACCCTTTTACCCATTAAGGAAATGATAACATCGCTCGTGTATATGTATGACCTTCCGTCTCCACGAAGCGATGTGATTCATTCTCAATGTTCAAGAATAAATAATGATTATAAAGATGTATATCATGAAAAATAATTAAATTCATAACATTAATATCATTATAGAGATTATGTAACTATAACCAATGTTCAAAATCTAGAACTTTCATGATGAAACGTGCAGGAGAAAACATGGAAATTAACACCTGAAACAACAATAATAATGAAAGATTATTAATGAATGAGTAATAAGATGTTATAAAAGGATAATATATGATATTAAAAATAATAAAATGATTCTATTATATGTTAATAACATGTTTATAAGCCCTATACATGAGGTTAAAGAGCACTCAACTAAAGGGAAGCATGAGATAAGAAATTTCTGAACTCAATTTTCATTCATTGGGTTATATGTCTACTTCATTGATTATTTTATGACAATATTTTTTGTGAAATTACTTTTGATTTATTTATGTTGTATTTAAATTGTCTTTATGTGTATCTAAATTTTTCACACATAATCACCCCATTGATTAAATCTCACCTCAACGATACAAACATTTTAATGGATTTTAGTCTCAATTTGTCTTCTTTGAGATATGTGTCATGTTATGCACCCATATTATTTTATGATATTTATATACAAACCCTTTTATATGTAATATCATTAATTTATTTATTATAATAATATTTTAAGTTTCATTTAATGTAATTATTTCATGGTTCTTATGATTCAATGTTACCGAAGAGGTAAGATTTTTATGATACAATCTCATCAATTTTAGGATTGTTTATGATTATGTTTTTGATGATGAAATATTATGATCCATATCTGAATAAATTCATGAATTTTATTCTCCTATGGTTATGTCATAAGAATACATGTTTTCCCTTAATTTTCCTATATTTATGTACTCAAGAGTTCAAAATAACATTTTTATGAAAAATTGTCTTTATTTATCTCTTCAGTTGAAAACCCTTTTTCTTCCAAAACCAAATTTTCTAAAAATGTTTCAAAAATGTTTTTAACATTATTAAAATGATTTATTAAATAAATTTTTACTTATTTTTTACCTTTTATAAAATGTTTTAAAAATAAATCTTCATATTCTTTTCCAAACAAGGCTTATTTGGATTTTATCGAAAATATGAAAGGAATCTTTGTTTTAACATGTATGAAATTTCCCACCGTCATGACCACTCAATGTATTTAAATATTTCTTTATAAGATTAAAAATTTAATTTCAAAAAAAATTATTTTGAAATTTTTTTATGTTTTAAAAAGTATTTTTCAAAGAGAAAAGAGTATTTTCCTCAAGAAATGTTTTAAAATATTTTTAAAGCTTCCTTTATAAGTTTTCAAGGTTATTTTTAAGAAAAGGATTTACAAAATGTTTTATGAATGTTTAATTTTAAAAATTGATTTTCAAAGAAAATTTATTTTCCATAGGAAATATTCAAAGCGATCTTTCAAAATCATTTTCCATCTAAGATGAAATCTTTTTATGTTATTCAAAGTGAAAAGGTTATTTTACTCAAGAATGTTTTAATATTTTTAAAACTATTGTCATCAACAAAAAGAAACTTTGATTTCATGGATTTCTTCTAAATTATGTATATGTGTATCTCACATATATACCTATTTTAATCTCCCTTCCTTTAATGGAATATGATCATTTATCAAATGCCTTCATTATGAAATTTCCTTTGATTATGATATGAAGAATAATTATGAAACCCATTTTATTTCCATGGGTAATTCTTATGTTATTACTTATGATTGATTTCCTTTATGTGTCAACATAGATTTTGAACATGTTATGATGGGTGCACCCAAATTGCACTCCAATGCATTGGGTAAAGCTTTAGTCTCATGATGCATTATGTATGTGATTAGGGAGAAAACCTAATCCACTATGGCACTTTGTCTACCATGTGATATTGTCTAGGTAGTTAGACTTGATGCATGTTTATGTCACATTATTGTGTTTCTTCCACATTTCACTACTATAAAACATACCTTTAATAATGCTGATCTTTATCAGTGCTACAAAAAAGCACTGATAAATTATACCATTTATCAGTGCTTTTTTTAGCACTGATAAAGGGTACCCTTTATCAGCTATTTTTTAGCACTGATGAAGGTCCGAATAAAATAAAACAATTAAATAAATAAAAAATAAAAAAAAGTTTATTAAAAAAATTATTAATTTTTTAATTAAATAATTATTGATAAAAATGAATAAATTGATTATACTATATATAAATTATAAATACTAAAAAATAGAATGTATTAAATATATATATATATATATTAAAAATGAAAATTAAACAAATAAAAATTAAAAATAAGTAAATTGAGAAAAAAGTAAACATTTTATTAATTAGATAGTTATTGATAATGTTAATAAATAGTTTATATTAAATATATAAATATATATGAATGTATATAAATATGATTGATATAATACAAAATATTTATTATTTACATTAAATAGTCATATATTTAGTGAAATGGTTTATAATTAAAAATTAATATGAATTAAAAATACCGATTAATTGCATAGGTAATGGAAATAATTGAATCTCATTTGATTTTTCAATTTAACATAGATCAAACATGTGTTATATTGATTTTACATACATGTAATTAATGCATTTTTATATACAATGCACACACATAAAACTTATCCATTTTTTCAATATTGTTAGTGTACTTATTTTTAATTTTTTCAATTTCACTCATTTTTAACATGCATGCACTTAAGATTAGATATTCATTAATAATGTTAAAAAAATATTTGTAAAAAGTTATTTAGAAATAAATATACTTATAAATGTATATTTACTATATTTATACATTAATATATATTTTAATTATAAATAAATAAATATATTTTTTAAAATTATTTATATAATTATCAATAAATAATTATATATATTTAAATAATTATTAAATTTATAATAAATTTATTCAAATAATGAATGTATTTACTATATATATATATAAATAATTATATAAATATATATAATGATATAAATATCATTTTTCAAAAAAATTTATATAATTATAAATAAATAATTATATATTTAAATAATTATAAAATTATAATAAATATATTTAAATAAAGAATATATTTACTATATTTATATTTATATATATTTATTATATATATATAATTATAATTATAAATCCTTTATCACCGCTTAAGCAATAAGAGATGACAAAAGGATTATTTATCATTGTTTTTTTAGTATTGATAAAGATAGAGCTTTATTAGCGCTAAAAAAGTGCTGATAAATAATCCATTTATCATTGCTTATTACTTAAGCACCGATAATAGGTATCTTTATCAATGCTTTTTTGGAAGTGATGATAAAAGTGTCCTAATCTATTTAAAAACCCTAATCAGTCGCAAACCCATCGTGATATCAGATGCTTTCCATAGAGGCCACCCATTATCGGCGCTCCTCCTTAGTGAATCAAAGCTTGGATCAAGGCTCGAATCAAGGTTCAAAAAAATATAAGGCTTAAATTCAAGGATTGAATGATTTAAGGGTCGAATAAATCCAAGGCTCGACCACAAGTATTTCTCTACTTTATTTTGAATGTAAGTATTTCTCTACTTTCTATTATGGAACTTAGGGTGTAGAACATCAATGGTTATAGCTGCGGTGGATGATTTTTTGCAACTGTGAGTGTGGTGAGTTAGCCATTTTGGAGATTTGGCCATGGATATCGTCCATTTTGATGCTTGGAAATTTTAGAGTGTGAAAATCCTATACTGTGAGCCTTCCTAGCTTCACTACTAGGCCATAGAGCATCTCCTTCCTTCTCAATTGCAGCTGTGAATTTTTGAGATACTCTTTTATTTATGTGAAAGTGTGGATGAATCATGATTTATTTTCATTGGATAAATAGTGGAATTAACCATATGGTAGAAGTCCCATCCCATTTTACATATTCTACATAATCTTGTATGTATCAATTTCCATGATGGTGGTTGGGTAGCCTATGAGATTGCTTCCTGGCATATTAAAATGACTAGTTATTTTAGTATTTGTGTAATAGATACTTTAGATAGGGAGTTATGTTTTATAAATCTTTTAATTTTCTGATTTCACTTAGATTTCTAAGTGAAGTAAGGGTATTCCACTTAGAAAATGTGACCTCAAGGGATTCATTCCCTCTTGGAAGTGGCTAGAGTGTAGAGGATAAATAATTCAATGGTTAGTGTGTTTTTCTCCCTTGTTTGTGATATATATTTTTGATGTGTATTATTAATTTATGCCAACTTCTTTATGGACCTCCCTATAATCTCAAGGATATGGGTCAATGTGTATTAGATGGCCTCCCTTCCTTCAAATGGGTATATCTGTTGTGATGACCTCCCTAGAATCCTTGGGATGGGTTAGTGTGTTGATATGAATTCCTAAGAGCCTTGAGATGTTTTCAAATATTTGATATACCATTAATATTAAATGTAATAATTCCTTAGGTTGTCACATCACTTGTTCTAGAAAATAGAATGAAGGTTATAAAATTCTATATATTAGAAATTATTTTTAGGTATTCATCATTTTATGTCTACATGTATGGGTTCCACCCAAGGAATCTTTGATTGCCATCCATATATATGAAATAACTCTTTATTTATTACAATGTTTATCAATACTTTTTTATATCTTCTAGTTGATTAAATGAGAGTTTATTATTCTTGTTTATCATATTTAGGTTTCTTATTACTCCTTAATCACCTATATTATATTTTCATTTGTTTAGGGAATTTAAGAAAGTATTTCTGTGTGTCAAACAATAGTTATTATTACAATTTGATTCTTGAGACTCATCCCCCATCTCTTTTATAGACAAATGTCATCCTCAACAACTTCATCTCCTGAATAATTATTATTGAAATTTGTTGCTTGAGACTCATACTCCATCTCTTTTATATTGCGTGTACTACTCTAAGCATTAGTCATCTCATGTATGAATACATATTTGAGTATTTCAAGCAACATAGGTGCATTTCCACAAGAGATAGAGGATGTGTGTCAAACAACAAAATGCAATGATCAATGTCCGAGAGATGAGTTAATGAGGATGAAAATTGTCTATAACTATCACCTTTGAATGAATTAAGAGGATAATACCTTCTATAGTGGATTAATTATTTTCTATACAGGTTATTGGGGGCATTCTACTTAATCGAACCATATGACTATGGCTTACTCAACAAAAATTGTGATGGGGTGATGTAGTTGTGTGCATATGTGTACTTGTATGAGAAAATGAACCTCATGGGGATGGATCCCATATATAGAGGCCTGATGAGGATTGACCTAATATTGTGATTCTCAAGGGGCAGCCTTATATGAAAATTCCCAGTGAGAATTAGTTCATGTGAGTAAGTTGATGAGTTGGAATGTGATACTTGATGTGTGTGAGGCCCTAGAGTTGGAAGTTTGTAATGTGAGTTTCCATGTGATACTAGTAATGAGAACAAAGATGTGTGTCCCATGAAATATGACTTAGGTGAGATATGTTTGATGAGTCAGGTGGGATAGCCTAGTGCTTTTGGGATATGAATCAAGATATTGGTGAGTTGGGTATGATGGTTGAGGTGAGTTGTGATATAAAAGGGTAACCCGAGATAGTGGTTAGCCTAGGATTTTGAATGCCTTAGAGGTGAAAATCATAAGTATATGTATTAGTTATGAGATCAGTTCATGTGATGTGATACATAGTATGTGGTATAGGTATAATGATGTTTGGGATTTTTGAGATAGAGAACTTTGATTTATGGTGATTTTGGTACCAATATTTGGTTATGGGGGAAGGTTTAGTGTGATTCCTAGCCCTATGTGTTTTATATGAATTTTCAAGTGGCACACCATTAGAGTGTGTATGGATGATTTTGGTTTTGGAACAACGCTGGATGGTGGGTTGTCACATGATAGACCTTGGCAGGGGTGAAATGCTTCGATCTTGAAGAGGAGCACTGATGGTGTTTATAAATGGATAATATTGACATCAAATAGGAATGGATAGTTTTTTAGGCATGTTATCCTAGGTTCAATGACATGTGACTCTGGGTAGCATGAATTAAATTCCACAATCAGGTGGTACTAGAGCATATGATCGTTGATTTGGATGAAATTGAAATAACATATTCTCACTATGCGTGATGATAATTTGAAACATGGATCAATGAGTAACCATGTATGGAATAAGGACCAATGGTTTTTATGAAATTACTATAGGCATAGCAACCCAAGGTTTTCGTGAGAATGATAAGTTTCACCTCTATGATGAAAATGACACCATAGATAGCATGGAATCATGAGTTGGCAGTGGTGAGTGTTGATTAAGAGGAGTTACCTGTGCATGATGATGTAACCATTTGAGGTTGTTCTCAAGGAGTGGTATGAGGTAATACATATGGTGGGGAGTGCACCATTGGACATTTAAGGGTGTGTCTCTCATTATTAATGGATGAATTTTGGTGAATACTGAGGATGGAGTTATTATTAAGCTAAGAATGGGTAGCATTTGATGTTTCACATTGGTGCCCCAACATGAGTGGGATGGTCATGTCCGATCATTACATATTGTAATGGGTGTATATGATCCTTGGAGGTATGACCCCCTATATTGGTAGGGTTATATGAGTGATGAAACTAGTTGTTGGATAGTCAATATGACATTTGAATGCCAGTGTGCAGTGGATCTAATTGTATATGGTTCCATATAGAATAGAAAATTTGATTCTTGTATGTGATGTTGGATTAAGTCCATGCATTTTCATTGGGATTGGGATGTTTTTGATGTGATTTAATGGTATGTCAGATCAAGGATGCGCCGATTCTTGGGGTGATAACATAGAGGTAGTTTTGGTTGGGAAAGGATCCAACTATTGAATTACACTGAATATTGGGTTTAAACATAGGTGGGGGTGTTTAGAATGGTCATGGGATTCTTTTAGGAGTAAAGGATTTGTGATCGAGTGATAAGACAACTTATCAGAGAGAATGATAGATCATTTTAGTACAAGGTTGTCCAAAGGATATTTGACTAGTGATTTTCTCATGTAATTGATGTGGTGGGTTTTAAATCACATTAGGTATGTCATGTTGGCTATGAAAAATGCGTTTTAGGGATCACCTGAGGATTTTTAAGGAAAACCTAACTTATTCAGTCTTGTTCAAGGATGGATAAATCTTATTTGATTTAGTTTAGAAACTGAGATGATGGGTGGTATCAAGTTATAATTAATGTTTTCATGCATAATTGGGTATAGTGAGATGTAAACTACACCAAGGGGGTCATTAGACTATTGGAAATGTGTTTTGGTAGGCGAAACTGATGGTGGGGAACACCATGGACCAGAATCATCCTTTACGAGTATAGGCCTATGGTGGGGAGATCCATGAGACTTGAGATTAATTGGTTGATAAAACCATGGTTTCCTATGATATAAGAGCATAGATAAGTTCCATCTTGGTTTTCTGTGATAATAAAGAGTAGTGGATTGGGTCTTGATAAATAGTGCACCTCATGTTTGGAGCTATGTAGTGAAAGCATGTTTAGAATTTGGGGATGGAAAATAGTGAGCTAGAGATGAATTAAAAGCCCAAGTAGGTCGAGGATTATAGTTAATAACCACCAAGGATTCTCATATATGGTAAGTTATATGGTGGGGAGGTTGTAAAACCTCGATCCTTCACGAGTTATAGGTTTTAGATTTTATTTTTTATTTTTTGGAATTCTAGAGTAGGGGGGTTGTTTTTAAAATTTAGATTTCAATTGAATTTTGAGAATTTAATTCTATTAAAGTGACATTTTTGGACATGGATCGAAGGCCATAAGGTTCCTTAGGTGCTTGGATGAGTTTTGTGAGCTTCAGGCTAAGAATTTATTAAATTTTAAAGGATTTTTTCTATATATGGTTACCATACGGTTAGAGAAAAATATGAGAGTAAACCATGAAATTTTGTATTGTGAATGGGTTGGAACACAGTTTTTATATGGTTGAAGAAAAACTATGTGGAAATTTTTAGATGGGTTAAATGACTTTTTGCCTAATTAATTCATGGTTTGTAAAACTATTTGGCCAAACCATGTAGAATGACGTGTTTTGGACAATTCTAACTGCACAATTGGCACATGGTTTGGTAAACCATGTGTCCAAATTGAAAGAATCATTAAAAGTGTAAAAATTATAGTTTTTACCATCCTATATTTTAAAAAAACCTTTATTTTATTCCCCCCTTTTACATGATGAGTCAGTTAGTCCCTCTCTCTTCCTCTTCACCCCCCTCGATTTTGGGGTGATTCCAGTTTCATTATTCAGTATTTATTGGTAAGTTTATCTCTCAATCTCTCTCCATTTTTGGTTTCTCTTGGTTTCATCTTGTTTTAATTTCTTCAATTTATGTTTTTGGTTTTGATTACACTAGATAATGGTGGAATAAGCCAATAATGATGTGGATATTTCATGGATTTGTGAGAGGACATCTTGAGACGGTATCTACACACCATTTCAACAAAGGTATATGATCATATGAATTTTACTTGGGATTTTGGATTAAATTGACTATTTAGTGGGTTCCAATTGTTAGGGATTTTCCTAGGATAGTTTTGGGAGTATCCTATAGACCCTTTTCAAGTAGCTAGTTGGAGTTTTGATGCAATAAGGGAATCTGATGAGATTTTGGGTGTTATGCCTAATTAAATAGAGTTTAAAATTAATTTTATATTGTTATAAATTAATTTGATAATTAATTATATTTTTTTATAAATAATTATGGGATACTGTGGCTTGAGATAGGTTCTTGTAATGTTGGTGCAGACTTGGAAGAGCATGGGTGAGTGTTGTTTAATTGTGGTTTAAAAAGGGAATAACTTTGAATTGAGGTAGGTGGTACCTCACACATACCCATTTGGTTTATAAATTTTGTTATGGTATGAGATATTTTGTTTTACCACTAAGGTAAATTATACTATATTTTAAAATGAATTATTTAATTTAAAGTAAAATAAATATGAATTGAAAAAGGTGACAAGGTCCACGATAAACCCTTGTACACTAGATATATGCCTCGACCGTTGATGGATGAGAGCATAATTTTAGTCTTATTCCTTGAGATATAGAAATCCCTGAGGATTGTGAATTAAATAAAATGGGATAAGTGAGATGTAACAAACTTAATAATAGGTCCCCTTAGTGACCTAATGATAGAGTTGAGTTATTAATTGAGATGGATGATCTAGGGATTGTCCATGTGAATCCATGAGATTCCTTAAAAAGCCTCTAGGTTAGTTGATATGAGAATGTAATGAGTGTTACTTCCCCCTTTGAGATCTGAGTACCAGGGAGGGTATTCCCTAGGTAGACTGATGTTAGGAAGGGTTAGTGAGTGGGATGAACTAGTGGTGAATAGATATGTGAGAAAAGATATATATCATCTCTTCATAAGGATACCAATGTGGTTTTACTTAGGAGGCCAATGAGGCCTCAAGATTTTTTGACTATGCTGAGAGATGTTATGATATTTGGATGATGGTATTGGACCCAAGTGATGGATATGGGGTAAAGGAACCTAGGAAGGGTGTCCTAGCTATGATGATACCTAGGGAAACTCAGTGGGTACCCCAGTCAAATGTTGACCCCAGCGAGGGTGTGTATAAGAAATGGGTGGTGATGATCACAAGTGTCACCTTAGAACCTAGAAAGATGATGTAATCCTGAGGAGTGTTTAGTCATATGAAATGAGATGTTTTTTGTGGGTCACACTACCCACAAAGATGTATTGAGTTACATAGGATTCCTTGGATGATATCTATGGATCCAGACTTCATGCCTACTACTTATGAGATTGTTTGGGTGAGATGAATTTCCCACTGGGAGTTATTGAGACACAAGGGATACCTAGGATGTGATCATAAGATCCAACTATTGAGTCTAATACTGAAAATTTATTTGGACATGATCCTTGGAATTAGGGTAGGGTATGTGAAACTCTAGATGGATATGATACATTTTATAATTCCTTATTAATTATCCTTGGATTTTTTATGCTATCCGTTTGTATTTACTTGGATTTGATCCTAGGAATTTGGTATAGGGTATGTGACCCTCCCAATGGCCTTTAATTGTGATTTATATTTCTTGGTACATGATCATAGAAAAAAATAGTTATGATTGGTTGGGAATACCTTGGACTCAGTCCTTGGTGTCATGGTAGAGGATGAGACCCCCCATGTGGACTCTGAGCTTGATTCAGATTACCTAGGACATGCTCCAAAGAATTAACTATTGAGAATGATTTTACTAGATTTCTTAATACTTTCTCCTAGGAACCAATCATGAGCCTTATATGGTTGGAATGATAACATGAAGTGCTTAGTGACACTCCAACACTGGCCAAAGTAGGTTTGGGTCAATCTTGGGTATCATGTATGAACCTAAGGATCAATAATGGCTATTTATTTATGCTTAAAAACTTATTTATTGGTTATTATATGGATAATTTCACACGAACATAGACTGAACAAACTAGTTATGTATTAGACCATGTTGGTGGTTCCTCACCGTGTTATACTTACACCCTTATTGGGTGGTCATGGAACTTAGATACTTGAACATAATTCACTAATCATAGGTTCATGTTGGGAAGAGTCCTGAAGTAGATTTTTGAGAAAGATTACACAAATTAGACAAAGTGTATGGATGGGACTTAGAGACCAAGATAAGGTGAGGCTCAAAAAATGAAAGTAGAGTCTCAGTTCAGTTTATCCCTTTTAATTATTCTGTATATGTGATCAGCCCAGTGGGTATCCATATGGGATGTAAGACTACTTGCTTCCAAATTCATTCATTCATTCATTCATAATAATAATAATAATAATAATAATAATAATAATAATAATAATCATCATCATCATTATTGATTCATGTTTATTACTCTTATGTACTTGCATACATACAACATTAGATGATGTTTGGGTTATTTATTTGTTATTATGCATTATGATATGTGGGTATAGTCTCCCCACAATACCTCCATAGACCCTCACTGCTAGTCAATAGCCTATAACATCACTAATAAAGATATCACTTTTAACAGTACTAAAAAAATACCTTTTTCAACACAAAAAAGCACTGAAAATATAAGAAATGTTAAAAACTCTCAACCTTTATCAGTGCTAAAAAAGAACTGATAAATGATAACTTTATCAACACTTTATTTTCGCCCTAATAAAGGCCCCCTTCATCAGTTATTTTACTAGCACAAATAAATGGGACCTTTATCAATGACTTTTTTAGCACTAAGAAAGTTTGAATTTATCAATGTCAGTAAAAGTTCTCATAAAGTCCCTCTTTATTAGTGATTTATTTTAGAAATGATAAAGGGATCCTTTATTAGTGATTTTACTAGTGCTAATAAAGGGAGCCTTTATAAGTGGTTTTGAGAGTGCAGGTACATGCCATATAGCTACTAAAAATCTACAACAACCCTATAACAACAAAAAAAATTAAAAACCAAACACATAGAAATAAAATTATATAGAAAATAAGATTGAAATACAAATATACCATTTAACTATCATTTAAATTAAAAATTTACATAAAAAATATTTACATTGGTTTTATATTTACAATTAATCCAAAAAAATTACAACCAATATACAAAATTATAACTCCTATAACAAGATTTCTCCAAAGATCAACCTCCGTACAAATTTTTTTACCTAAAATAAAACCAATCTAGATTATTATAACAGTAAATAATAAAAATAAAGAAATTATAATTTTAATGTTATATAATACACATATAATATATTATATTGTTAATTAATATATATATCAATGATATTATTAGTTAATCATGCATCATATTGATGTGAGGTCAATCACTACACATTGAAAATATAGACAAAAAAATGATTAATAAATATTTTTAATGAAATTGTAATTACCTTTAGAAATTACCTATTCATAGATTCTATCATTTTGATGGAATATGATATATTAAATAAATTTTAAAACATAATATCCATAATAATTGATGTTATATTTCTTTAAACACTATAAAAACATTAACAAAAATATGTAAATTGTTTTGAAATATTTTTTGATAGTTAAATATTGATATATATACCTTAATATATTTCTATTTGAATAAATACATAGGCTACATATGTTCAGTGACCAATATCATACCATGATTTAGACTATATTTATAGATCTCCCTATCATAACAAAATTCTAATCAAAACAAAAAATGAAACATATAATTCTATGTTTATATATAAAATGTTGATTTTAATGAATTAAAAATTCACAATACACATCATGTATGGCTGATTTGATATAAATCCATGCATTGGATCCAAAAAATAAACATTTGGGGTATCCAAATTTATTATGATAAGCATCCATTGCTTCCTAAATAAATAAAAAAATAAGCAATGAAAAAAAATATATTTTTTTATATTATTAGATTGAAGAGATTTACCCCTTAATTGTAGGCATCAATAAGATTCCATCATTTTTTATTTTCTTCACAAAATCCTATATTATTTCATTTTTTTTCTTATCAATTTATTTCACTTCTGAAGAATTTTATTTCATAGAAATGATACAGGGATTAATAACTCCAAATCAAACTTTATGGGGTTTCATTTTTATATAGTATTAATATAAAATCCTATAGAAAATATGAATATTTATTAACTTTAATGAACATAGTAGATCAATTTTTGTATAAATGGATTATGAAAATGTACCTCATGTATATATTCACTACTGAGACTCCCAACCATTCAAACATGATAATATCATTTATACTCTTTTGAAATGCCACATCTATAATGGAATCTCTAAATATTTATTCTTCATATAGAATGTATGAAATATTTCCATCTTTGAATGTGGTTTTTGAATGAAATTTTAATGTTAATATATTCTGTAGTGGAACTAGTAGGGAGAAGATACTTCTGAAAGGTCCTTTTGTTTTACTAGTAGATTCACTAGATTACCTTGATCCGAACTTCTATTTCCCTATAGTTTTATCCATCTATAATACCATACCTTATTTCAGACCTTTTTTAATCAACTGTCAAAGGATTTTCATTTGAAATTAACTATTAAGGATATACCCCATGTGTATTTATAAGATTATATGGCCATTCTATGAAAGATACAATATTATCATTGACCATTGTAACATCTAGATCATCAAGAGGAACATGAAACTCAACTGTAAGCTTGTGATATAATTCAATTACAACTCTCAAGTGATATTTTTATAGTTATTTATTATGTATAATGTCTCTTGTTATATTATACACCATACCCCTTGCAACAAGATGACACATGGGTGTTGATAGATATAAATCACATACAAATTCACCCTGTAGAATCTTTGTAATATAAAGTTATTCGAAGTTCTTTTATTCACATTTAGAATAAAGAGTAATGAAAAAATTTATTACCTTGGGTATGGTAGGAAGTTTAGGGGAATGTCTAGCCTCAAGCTAGAGGGGGTCATGTGGCTCTTCATGTACTGATCCTTGTTCCATTGTTTGTTCACTTTGATTATTTTGCATACATTGGTCCACAAAACTAAACCAGAGAATAATATCTTTCAAAGAATCTATTTTCACCTTGATTCCTTTCATCATCTCGTAGGTATCTCCATATAGATTTTTCTTCTCAAAATATGTTCATGGTGACACTCCAAAACCTGAACCTCTAACGCGACCATATCGTTCTTTCAGCTTCAGAGCTACTAAAAGTAGTTTTTATTTAGGTACTATCGATGCTGATTCTTGTGCCTAAACCATATAAAAACATATGAACATAAATAGATATTTCATGTAATAATATTATAAATTGTAACAAATTACTATTATGTCACACCTACACATTATTCTCATACTACTCATGCGTTTTCATCAACTAGTTTACCCTCTTTATTTAAACGGGCCTCCTTTTATAGCAAATGACGTGGTATGGAAGTGACTTTGGGTTTTTTATTCATCAATATACATATAAAAAAAGTAAATATGTTGTTTTATATCACATAAAACTTTTATTTTAGATTTAAAATAATAGATTTTTCTTTTCAATTTGATCATACCCCATCCTTGCTTTATGGTAGGGTTACATTGGTTTTTATACACATTGTTTATTTTCAGTACGCCTTTACTGTTTCATAAATTAACAATTTTGAATCAAAGTGTATAAAATAAATAATATCAAATAAAATATTATTGACTACATTTCACCTAAAATTATTTATCATCATGATTTCTAATGAATGCTTTCCATGTATCATTTTTATAATGTGTGTATAATTAATCAGTGGGTTTGGATTTACTTTCCCCTCAACATACCTGAGATGATGCTTTGTAGGAAGTTGATAGAATCCTCTATGAGTTTTTATCATGGACATTAAAACACATTTCTTATGGAAATCATATAAAATAAATTAACTCTATAAGGTATAATGAAAAGTAAATAAACATTTTATTATATATATTTTTGGTTAAATAGAGAAAGTATATCATAAAATTACCTTAATATCTTCCCAAAGGGTTTCCTTCAATAAAGGCTGGACATGGTGCCCTGTATCCATATCAATAAACACATGAATTTCCATTGTGACCCCAACATAACTAATGAACATCGACTTTTTGGGGTCATCAGGTTGGCTACGATTATTCCATATAACCTAAAATTTTATATCCTTACTCATTTCCTTGATAATTTTATTTAAAATAGTGATGCTATGTAATTCTTATTTTTTTCTCGAACTTGCTTTTGATACCCTAATAATTCTATAGTTTCAGCATCAATCATCTATTATTACTTGGGATTGGTAAAATCATCATGTGTAGAAGTCATTATCTGCATGAGTAGACAAACATTTAATTTATATTACATAAATTCAGTAGATAACACATAATATTATGAGGAAAACTATAGTATATAAAAAAAATTAACCTCCTCATTGAACTCTCTATCTTTTTTCTTGAAAGGTTGAAGGGATTTGGATCCACTATATAGTATCTAAATACCCTCTTTATGGTCCCCTATAATATACAAGGCATTGTATATATTGTTATTTTCATGAAATGATTGTGATCTACCAATAAAAGGGTTATCCTCAATTGAATTTTTATCTAACCCTACTATTATTTCAGTCACTGATAGAACAATTGACCAATTATTGTTTACTGGATCTGAGAAATAAATTTTAGCACTTATTGTGATTCCATTATGAATGGTTCATCCTTATACCCTTCCATAATGAAATTAACCTTTACAAATCCCAGTTCATCGACTTTTACTACACTTCTATTGTCAACCCAATTACAATAAAAAAATTAGCACTTGAAATGTTGTATAATCATACTCATATATATGTTCAATGATGCTGAAATATGATATATTTTCATAAATTGGATTTATATCCTTGTAATAAAATACATTCATCACTTATACCACAAGTGTAACTCCACTATTTTTTATCATAGTGTGTTCATATTGTTATTTTATGTTTAATGTATAACTATTAATTACAAAAATAGTGTAAGATATAACTTTTTAATTTCATCCCCAGTTATCTATTGATTTTGTTCGATAATTAGATTCATATTTTCAGATAAATCCTTATAAATATGATCTTATAACCATCCTATAAACTATTTATTATGTGTATTTGATATCCATACTTCAACCCTTGATGGATTCAAATTTATAAGAATTACTTTTTGGGATTCAATATATAGAGAAACCTATTCAATATTATGTAACATATAAATGTGAGATTTCTCCCACTCCATGATGGTAATTTTAGAAACATCTATTTCAAAAATCCTTTCACCCATATGGAATCTATTGTGATGAGGCTTTGGGAGATTGATTCTATCAACATCTGATAGGTAATCGGTAAAGAATTCAACAATCTCTTCAACAATATATCAATCTTCAATAAAACCTTCTACCTGACTTCGATTATTGAAACACCCTTTAAAAATATTCATATATCATAGAATGGGGTATATTTATCTATAATGGACATGACCACCTATTTTAACCTCTCTAACTAAGTGAACCATCAGGTGGGACATAATATCAAAGAACGATGGTGGGTAGAACATCTATAATTCACATAATATGACTACAATCTCATTATTCATGATTGGAAACTTCATTGAGTCTATAAATTTACATCATATGGCTATAAAAATTAAGAAGAGTCTAGTTAATGTATGAAATTTTAGGAAGAATGTATTGTAAAGATATGTGCATAAAATCTTGCCTAAAAAAAATGAAATTCATGTGATTTTAGACCTTGTAACTTCAAATTAGTCATTTAAATTAAATTCTTGATATTTTATGAATACCACTATAAAACTATTAAACTATTAAGAAAATTGAAAAATTGAAAATTTTCTTGCCTTGATAGAGTTTAAGCTACTGGAGGAAGAAAAATCTACCTTTTACCCTTCAACGGTGCCGACTCTTCCCTTATCCCCATGCTAGTCATGGACAACCTATCCTTTATGAAATTTTTTCTAGGAACATTTAGTTAGATTACAATAAGTCTATAAAATACATTTTTTTTACATGCATGAAATAAATAAAATTTATTACATACAAGAAATTCTAGTACGGTAATCCAAATAAAATTGATCTATTTTCCAAAAATGATTTCGTAAGGTTTTTCAAAAATGGTTTACCAAAAACAGTGTCAATATCTTTTACTTTATTGAATAGTTGATATCCCTTTAGTAGAGATGGTGTTGTACCTTGTTTGATATTCCAATTTAATACTGTCATCTAGGATCAACATTTATTTTTTCATGGTAAAAATTTCTAATGTCCTAAAAACATAGTCTTTGAGGAATGTTTCAACCGAACTGTGTGTGTAAATTCTTCATAAGTGGTACACCCTAACAATATTTTAATGCTATAACTTGAAAAATTTCCATAAGTAGGAAAGTCATTTATCATTCCATATAATATGGACCTTAATGTGAATTATTCACTTCTATGAGAATAATACAATGTAGTACTTGTATCCCACATCAATTTTAGATCTTTGATCAATGGATCCAAATAGAAATCAATATCATTACCAGTTTTTTTGATCAAGATATAAGCAGAGACAACATAATGTATTTTTTATTCCTTCATAACCATTGAAGAAAATTATAATTTATCATCATAATTGTCCATTTACCATGAGTACTACTCTATACACCAAAAGAATTTATTCCATATATAGATAATGCAAGATGGAGGTTTCTCGGCTCATTTAAAAATTCAGGATACTCATAATCATTTTTATTCCATTAAGGAGAGTTTTATAGATAAAATAGTTTCTCATATTCAATTCTTGTATCTATATTTTATTTTAGTTGTCTCATGGTTTTCTGACATCGATATAGTCATCTAAATCGTTGAATGATAAGAAAGTACCATATATCTTTTGTAATAAATGTTTCAAATTTCTTGTATCAATTCACTCCACACACATGGAATTTTTTGAGTAATTCATGGTCCTTATGAAACAATATACAATCATTTGGGTATAAATTTAATTTTTAGAGATCATACCCATTGAATAAAGTATACATTTAGTATCATTTTTTTAATAAAGAAGTTCATTTTCTTCTGGTATGGTATCATTCAGGAGACAAAGTAGTTCTATAAATATGGTGTTGCTCCATCCACTACCAGCCTTCAAATTATATAACTTCAATACAACTTAAAATGTTTTGTATTTAGTAAAACCAATATATAATGGTCTCTTATCACAAATATTTAACTTATCAAAAAACTTTGGAAATACTACTACATAAAAGGATTTTTATAGTGGTAGAAAAAGCCATAAACAATGCTAAAAAAACATTGTTAATCTAAGAACCATTAAAGGAGGGGGGGGGGGTCCCTTTTTCAAATCCAAAAAAGCACTGATAAATTACCTTTTATCAGTGCTAAAAAAGTGTTAATAAAAGTCAAAAAAAAATATTTTTTAAATATTTAAATTAAAAAAAAAATGGATGTGGGGGACCACACCATTTATCAGTGCTCGAACACCCCTTTAATAACGCTAGGTTCACCCCTTTAATAGTACTGGGCACCCACTTGTGCACCCATACCTCCCATTGGATTCGAACCTGAGACCTCTCCCTTATGATCCTGGGAACTTAGCACTCCTTTATGTTGCTTTTTCTCCATTTTATGATATATATATATATATATCTAGTTATATTTTTATCCATATATTTATTTATATATTAAAATATATTTATATGATTTTTTTAAATACATTTATAAAATATGTTTTGTGTGTGTGTGTTTATAAATAAATAAATAAATAAATACATATATACAACACACACACATATTATATATATATATATATATAATATCGATTTGTTAATACAGACACACAAATACACACACACACATATTATATAGGTATATAAATATTCATATATATATATATATTTTAAATAAAATGGATATAATTTTCTATTTAGATATGGTTTATATTTTATAAAGATATTTTATATGTAAAGATGTTTACAAATTTATTTATAATATTTAATTTTTATTTGTAAATATATACAAATATACATATATGTGTATATACTTAATTATAAGTAACAATACATTATAAAAAATGACAAAATTTAAACATCATAATATCCTTAGGAGTATAATACTTGAAAATAAATTTAGTATTCACTGAAAAATGGCAATAAGACCCCCTTAAATGTGGCTGAAAATCCATAAAATGTTAAAAAATTGGGGTACCCCAACTAAAAACTCAGTTTTCGAGGCCGTTTGGCCTTAAAAAACATGATAAGGGTATCTCTAATATTTAGGGTGTAGAGCACATCACAAGATTTGATTTGAAATGTGGTAGAGCCCATACAGACACCAAGATCAAAAGTTATGGATGTTTAAAGTTAGTGTTATGTTTTCAACATATTTTATATCTTTTACTAGTTTTTTGATTTTTTTATCTTCAAATTGTTATTAATGACTATTACTCGATAATAATTAGCAAATTATTAATTAAATTTTTTTAATTATTTTATAAGTCATTTTCACTAAATATCTTATATATTAAGTGAAAATACCTATTAGGATTTTCTAAAACATATTTAAAAAATATAAATTATATTTATATCAATATAAATATATTTATATATTAATATATATTTTTTAATTAAATATAAATTTTATTTGAAATATACCCTTTATCAGTGCTAGTAAAAAAACATCGATAAAGTGTGGGGGGGGGGGGGGGGGGGGGGGTCTTTATCAGCAATTCTAAAAAATCATTCATATAGGGGGTACTTTTAAAAATGATAAAAAAGTGATGATAAAGGGGGTACCTTTATTAGTGCTAAAAAAGACTAATAAATGGGTAATTTTAACAACATTGTTAATATTTCATTTTATCATCACTTTTATTTAGCGTTGATAAAGGTACCCCCTTTATCAGCACTTTTTTAGTGCTATTAAAGGGTGTCGTTGTGTTAACCCATTAATGTAAATACCTGGAAATTTCAATGAATTTTTTTTTTCTTAATTTATTTGTGATTTTACAAGAATGCAGTTTCTGACGGCGCTTGATTCCGAGGTCCGGTGTGCCCAGAATCAATTTCCGAAGTTTAGCTCGGGTACGTTCAGTGAACGAACGAGCGGGTTTTTCTATCTTTTGAACCGATGCTCAGAATCGAAATCCGAGGGCACCGATGAAACCGCAGTGCTGGTAATTTCTTAGGAGGACTTTTCCCGAAGGTGCGTTTGCTCGGGAGGAGTTGTTAAAAAAAGGGGAGTTAAATGTGAAGTAATAAAATTGTGTTACAATTTTATTTCATATTATAAGTTGTTATAACCATTGTGTGGAAGTTGGGTGGGACCTACTTGTTGTTAACTACCCTTGAGAGAATAAAGGTGGGGTGGGGCCCACACGAGCCCAACCCCTCACTTTCCCTAACTCCTCTAAACCCCCCCACTTAAGATGTGCAACTCATCTTAAGTTTTAAACTTCCCATTAATTGGGTGACTTCCCGTCTCCTCACATTTAATCATGCCAATACACTAATCCAATTAATGGAATTAAGTTTTTGAATTTTGAACTCATAGAATGAATTAATAAAATAAGAATAGCTTATTTTATTTTTGGGGGTTAGATTGGTTGTGTTGAGGATTGGAGGAGAGAGCTATAAGTCTCTTGAAGAACTTCATCTTCTCCGGTGAAGAATGTATTCATCCTCAATGAAGAATGACAACACTTCGTCAAGGATCATCGACTCGACGACCCGGTATCTTCGGTCCTCTTCTTCCACCACGATAAAGGAGGAGGCACCAACGCGGAAACTCGCCAACGACATGTCGTTCCTTCTCCTCTCTGCAGCTGGTGCGAGACACCGTTTCCTTCTTGGATGCGCGCCAACGCCGTCATCGAAACCACCCCCACGACGCTAGCTTCCGCAAACTTCTTTTGAGGTAGTGAATTAATTTGTGAATGTTAATGAACCCATGTTTATTCCTTTCTAAAAAAAAGAACGTGGATCAACTAAATATTAAGTTTATCCACGAAAGAATATGTTTGCGGGTTGAGAATTCTTGATTGCGGGGAAAACCGTAGGGGTAATTTATTTTGTTCGTGAATTCATTGTCGTTCGTCGACTTCTTTTTGGCCACATGTTATCGTAATAATGGGAGAAGGTCGGACCGCACGAACACGGCTGACCCTCCTCCCCCCTTCGATGTTGTTTTTGTTGCGGCACGAACGAAGGCGGCGCGGTGTAGCGGCACCGTACGGAATCAGGAAGAAACACGGCGAAGAAACGCGACGCCTTCGCGCCGCGCCGTGGAGTCCGAACAAAGCCGCGACGCCGTCGCGCCGCGCCAGAAAACGACGAAGAGGCTACGATTTGTTATTTGACGTACGGATCGTCGGGCGATGACGAAACAGGCCGCAGAGGCGATTTAAATCCATCACAGTAAAGGTCGGGTCACAGGAGGACCATTGGAGAAGACGGGAGGTGAAACGGACCACCGGAGCGCGTCCGGTGGTCCACGAAAGGCGGCGGCGGCGCGCCGACAGAACAACACAGCCGCGGCGGCAGCCAAACCAAAACGGCTAAGCTGTTCCGGAGACGGAGCGGTGCGGCATTAAGCCCCGCCGATTTTTCTTCAACTGGGGGGGGGGGGGCGTAACCCCCCGCAACCGCTGGCCACGCGGGCGCCGCGCCAGGCCAGCCGGCTACCCAGGCCAGGCCGCCGGCTGGGCCGGGCCACGCCCCCTGGGCCGGGCCGCATCCTGCTGGGCCAGACCCAAACACAGGTCGGGTCGACCCGGTTCGGGTCGACCCAGGGGGTATCGGGCTGGGTCGGACCGGGCCCGAACCCCCTATTTTCGGACAGTTTCGTTCAAATGCTCATAACATGGGATACAGACCTCCGATCGACGCACTTTCAGTTGCGATGCGATCCTTGGATCGAGACAGTCGTTTCGGTATATCACACTCAAGATTTCGGAGAACTTTGGGTATGGCCGGGTTGGTTCGAACCCGAAACCAACCGGGCCCTCGGAGCGGAAATGCTTATAACTTGAGCTCTAGACGTCCGATTGACGTGCCGTCGACTTTGTTGGATTCCTCTTGATGAGACTGAACTTTTGGAATTATTCTCCTGATATTTTGATGTAGTTGGATAGTTTCCGGGTTGGATTGTACCCGAAATCCAACCGGGCCCTTGGAACGGAAAAGCTGATAACTTTCAGACCGGACATCCGTTTGACGAACTGTCAGTGGTGTTGTTGATCACGTTGAGAAACGGTCCCTATGAGTGTACCATATAAGAGTTCAGGGTACAGTTGAGATACGGTCTGGTTGGTTCGCACACGAAACCAACCGAGACCCTGGGACGAAAAGGCTAATAACTCACAGACCGGGCGCCCGATTGACGCGCCATTTATTGTGTTGAGACCCCTATGACGAGGCGGTCCTTTGAGATACTTCTTCATGGGACTTTGTGATACTTGGAGTATCGACCAGTAGCTCGTGGAGCAGACCCTCCTGGAGACGAGCATACGGAGTACAGAGACCGTCTTGCCGACTGAGACCTGACGACTGCTTGACCGACTCGACTTGAAGTGAGTCGACTAGCCCAGTGGACAGAGCACTACTTTGTTTGGGTGCATACCTATGGCGGACGGAGCACTACTTTGTTTGGGTGCAGACCCACGGTACTCATCCGGAGAGTACCTATGTAGGCTATTAGGGGGTGTGCACTACTGTGTTTGGGTGGTATACCCCGGCGGGAAGCACTACTGTGTTTGGGTGGCTGACCCGCGGTACTTGATAGGAGGAGTACCTCAGCAGTCTTAGGTTAGTGAGCAGTACCTCAGAGTCATGACAGGATCACTGTACACTTCAGAGATGGGGCTCTTCAGCAGTTACGATTTCGATAATGAAAATCCTGGTTTGAGCTGAGTCTATGACCTTTGTGTTTACCTCATGATTGAGATGGGTCACTTGATAACTTAGGTATATGTATGGGCATATACCTAGGTAGTGGTTATCTGTTGATTTCATAACCTTTGTATTTTCTCATGATTGAGATGGGTTAATTGATAACTTAGGTATAAGTATGGGCTTATACCTAAGTAAGGGTTATCTGTTGTGTTTCTGCTTGTGGTTATCCTTGTTGGATTTAGAGAGACCTTGAGGGTCTTGGGGTCCCTACTGAGTATCGTTATACTCACCCCTACACGGGCTATGCCCGCACCTCGTTGTGTTGGTTGCAGATGACGGGAAACGCTGACAGAGGCCGAGTGTTTGAGGACTAGACGGTACCCGGAGGTGGACCTCTCGACGAGTCAGAATCCGGAGGTGGACTTCACGATGAGATGACACTCGGAGGAGGTTGAAGGGAGAGAGCGTTGTGGAGGCTATCTGTACCTACCCTTCAGGTAGGATCCATGGTGGACGATCCAGGAGCTACGCTATCTGTACCTACCCTTCAGGTTGGATCCGAAGAGGATGACCCAGGAGCTGCTTCCGTTATTCTAGCTATTTGTCTTTTTTTTTTCTGTTGTACTTTCGTTCAGTTGTAGCTGTACTTTCAGTTGGGTTTTTATTCTGGCCCACTTACTTTTCAGCACTTTATTTTGTTCTTAGAGTATTACTTCCTCTTGTACTCTGTGATGTTTGTTTACTTTTATAAAGGCAATGTCTTCCCAGTTATCGGGTTGTATGCCTTTAGTGCTAGTCGCCAGCCCCTGGCCCATGGAAGGCGGGCTTGGGGTAGTCACAACACGGGTCCCTAGGACGGGTCGTGACAAATTGGTATCAAAGGAGTTGGTTCTACCGCAGAACTTATAACTCTGATATCTTCTTTCTGTGAAGCAATAGTGTTAAGGGTACCGAGTTTGGTCTTCAGTTCAGGGAGTCCAGTGTTGGTGTGGCGGACGACGTATCCGTACACTAGGACCCTGACTACTGATTTCCGACTTTGTGCATGAAAAACACTGATTGCTTGTGTGTTTCCAAGTGTTTTTAAAGTCATCTCAAACCAGGTCAGCTCACCAGGTATAAATCATTGACTGTATCGCATCTGATCAGGATGTCTCGATGCAGACAGTCAGTTGGAGTTCCGAGAGAGTACTCGATGACGGCCCACCGAGAGATGAGGCTCTGGTGCGGGGCCCTTTTTACTATGTTGGCACCCTCAGGTGGTGTACCAGCAGCACCACCACCTGTTGGGCAGAAGATACCACCATCCATACTAGTGAACTGTGCACGCTGGCAGAGCGTATTGCATAAGTTCCAGCAGCAGAGGCCTCCGAGGTTACGAGGCGAGGCAGATTCCCAGACAGCAGAGGACTGGCTGGAGGCGATTACTAGTGTTTTCTAGTGAGTGACCATGAGGATGGTCCGCATAGTGATGAGGCTTCAGTACGTGGACCAAAGCCTGAGATAGTACCTTCAGGTAGTGTGCCAGATATATCACTACCTGTTGGTCTACAGTTACAACCGGTGGTACCGGTAGGTGACACATGTAGGCTTACTGACTTACACGTGTTCCAAAATCATATACCCTCAAGTTCTGAGGCAAGACTGACTCACGGGCAGCTGAGGACTGGCTTGAGGAGGTGGATGAGAGTTTTCTAGAGCTTATACAGATTCAGAAGGACTACATGTCGGTAGCTGAGAATTCATCAGGGCGTACCAAACCATTCCTGGTACTCGATGAATGCGATGCGGTCGGTGCTTCAGGGCTCGAACATCCGAGCCAAAACCTTTAATCTATGCATTCCTACTTATGATAGGGTGCTAGAAAGAACCTTTTTGGTTGAGAATTCTTTTGCTGAATGGATGCAATCAGTGAAGGTTAGCAGTGGGAAAGATGGAAACTGGTGCCAGTCTCAGAGACATGGGTGTGTAAAATGTTTCAAGAAGAGGAAGTGTTAAGGACATATGAATCTGCAGAGCAACAGACGTAGAAGTAGAGCTAGAGTGCAGCATGAGGTGGTGTACATTTCAATATGTTACAGCCACCCACTTTTGTAGTCCCTGCCAGGCTCAGGGAGCTGGAGGGCAGGGGAAGAGAACAACTGCATGCAGTTAAAGAGTGGGACCCAAGGGCTCTAAGAATGATTTGAGGTACGATCTGTGTCCATTACTAGCTGCCGTAATAGTAGGCTTTGTTACAGATCATTCCTTCCACGAATCTTGTCCCAGACCTAGAGTTTCCAGTAAGCCATAGACTTGACCCTCACGTCTGGAGATACCTTGGGAGGAGACTCGATAATCACACTTACGCCGACAGTGTGATCGGACCCACAAGGCGAGAGTTTTGGTTGGAATCTCTTGGTGGAAGCGTCGAGGCCTTACGATGTTGGTCTGAGTATGGATTGGATCCACAGTTCATACATGAATTGACTGTATTAGGAAAAAAGGTTGTGGTTTAACTACAACATCGGGATGAGTTTTCCTTGGTCGGAGAAAAGGAAACCCCAGGCAGCACAGGATAAAATCATTCATAGGAGGGTGCGGCTGATCACTCTTGAGTCGGTCAACCTTACCCTCATGGCAGCAGGAGTTTTGAGTTTCAGTTCTAAACAGGAATTGAAGACCTCTAGAGCTCGAGGATGACAATCACGTCCTTATACGTGTCTCACCTTGATGAGGTTTACGGAGATATGGCCAAGGCGGCAAGTTATCTCCAAGGTTCAGCAGACCTTTTCAGGTCCTCAGCAGGGTAGGCAAGATGACTTACTATTTGACCCATCCACCTCAGTTGCACCAGGTGCACGACGAATTCCATGTATCTCAGCTGAGGAGATACGAGCACGACCCTTCGCATATCATCGACCATGAGGAGATGGACGTTGGTGATGAGGTGATTTTTGCGGGGTTCTAGTAGAGGTTGAGGATCGACAGGAGTGGGTCCTATGCGGATGGTCTATTCCTCTTGTGCACTTTTGTAGGCAGCATGAGAACCTCCAGCTGAGCACATGAGAGCCAAATGCTCAGATGCGTGCTCAGTACCACTTTTGTATCCTTAGTTTGTGTTAAAGCTTTACGGGGACGTAAATCCATGAGGTGGGAGTAATGTAAAGACCCAGAAATTTCAAGGGATTTTTTTTCTTAATTTCTTTGGGATTTTACAAGAACGCAGTTTCTGACGGCGCCTGATTCCGAGGTCCGGTGTTCCCAGAATCAATTTCTGAAGTTTAGCTCGGGTACGTTTAGTGAACGAACAAGCGGGGTTTTGTATATTTTGAACCGGTGCTCGGAATCAAAATCTGAGGGCACCGATGAAACTGCAGTGTCGGTAATTGCTCAGGAGGACTTTTCCCGAAGGTGCGTTTGCTCGGGAGGAGTTGTTAAAAAAAGGGGAGTTAAATGTGAAGTAATAAAATTGTGTTACAATTTTATTTCATATTCTAAGTTGTTATAACCTTTGGGTGGAATTTGGGTGGGACCTACTTGTTGTTAACTACCCTTGAGAGAATAAAGGTGGGGTGGGTCCCACACGAGCCCAACCCCTCACTTTCCCTAACTCCTCTAAACCCCCCCACTTAAGATGTGTAACTCATCTTAACTTTTAAACTTCCCATTAATTGGGTGACTTCCCCTCTCCTCACATTTAATCATGCCAACACACTAATCCAATTAATGGAATTAAGTCTTTGAATTTTGAACTCATAGAATGACTTAATAAAATAAGAATAGATTATTTTTTTTGGGGGTTAGATTGGTTGTGTTGAGGATTGGAGGAGAGAGCTCTAAGTCTCTTGAAGAACTTTATCTTCTTCGGCGAAGAACATCTTCATCCTAAACGAAGAATGACAACACTTCGTCAAGGATCATCGACCCGGAGACCCAGTATCTTCAGTCCTCTTCTTCCTCCAAGACAAAGGAGGAGGCACCGACGTGGAAACTCGCCAACGACGTGTCGTTCCTTCTCCTCTCCGCAGCTGGTGTGTGACACTATTTCCTTCTTGGATGCGCGCCAACACCATCATAGAAACCACCCCCGTGACGCTAGCTTCCACAAACTTCTTTTGAGGTAGGGAATTAATTTGTGAATGTTAATGAACCCATGTTTATTCCTTTCTAAAACAAAGAACACGGATCAACTAAATATTATGTTGATCCGCGAAAGAATATGTTTGCGGGTTGGGAATTCTTGATTGTGGGGAAAACCGTAGGGGTAATTTATTTTGTTCGTGAATTCTTTGTCGTTCATCGACTTCTTTTTGGCCGCCTGTTATCGTAATAACGGGAGAAGCTCAGACCGCACAAACAGGGCCGACCCTCCTGCCCCCTTCGATGTTGTTTTTGTTGCTGCACGAACGGAGGCGGCGTGGTGCAACGACACCGCGCGGAATCAGGAAGAAACACAGTGAAGAAACACGGCGCCGTCGTGCCGCGCCGTGGAGGCCGAACAAAGCCGCGGCGCCGTCGCGCCGCGCCCGAAAACCACGAAGAGGCCGCGATTTTTTATTTGACGTACAAATCGTCGGGTGATGACGAAACAGGCCGCAAATGCGATTTAAAGCCATCACAGTAAAGGTCAGGTCCCGAGAGGACCATTGGAGAAGACGGGAGGCGAAACGGACCACCGGAGCGCGTCCGGTGGTCTGCGGAAGGCGGAAGCGGCACGCCGCCGGAACAAGACCGCCACGGCTGAGCCGCGGCGGTGGCCAAACCGGAACGGCTAAGCCGTTCTGGAGGCAGAGCGGTGCGGCATTAAGCCGCGCCGGTTTTTCTTCAACCGGGGGGGGGGGGGGGGGTAACCCCCCGCACCCGCTGGCCACGCGGGCGCCGCGCCAGCGCCAGGCCAGCCGGCTGCCCAGGCTGGGCCGGGCCGCACCGGTTGGGCCGGGCCGGACCCGGACCCAGGTCGGGTCGACCCGGTTCGGGCCAACCCAGGGGGGGTATCGGGCCGGGTCGGACCGGGCCCGAACCCCCTTTTTTCGGACAGTTTCGTTCAAGTGCTCATAACATGATCTACGAGCCTCCGATCGATGCACCGTCAGTTGCGATGCGATCCTTGGATCGAGACGGTAGTTTCGATATATTAAACTCAAGGTTTTAGAGAACTTTGCATATGGCCGGGTTGGTTCGAACCCGAAACCAACCAGGCCCTCGGAGTGGAAACACTTATAACTTGAGCTCCGGACGTCCGATTGACGTGTCATCAACTTTGTTGGATTCCTCTTGATGAGACGGAACTTTTGGAATTATTCGCCTGAGATTTGGATGCAGTTCTATAGTTTCCGAGTTGGATTGTACCCAAAATCCAACCGGGCCCCTGGAACGGAAAAGCTGATAACTTTCAGACCGGTCGTCTTTTTGACGAACCGTTAGCGTCGTTGGTGATCACGTTGAAAAACGGTCCCTATGAGTATACCCTATGAGAGTTCGGGGTACAGTTGAGATTCAGCCAGGTTGGTTCACACACGAAACCAACCGGGCCCCTGGGACGAAAAGGCTAATAACTCACAGACCGGACGCCCGATTGATGCGCCGTTTGTTGTGTTGAGACCCCTATGATGAGGTGGTCCTTTGAGATACTTCTTCGTGGGACTTTGTGATACTTGGAGTATCGACCAATAGCTCGTGGAGCGGACCCTCCCGGAGACCAGCATACGGAGTACGGAGACCGTGTAGCCAACTGAGACCTGACGACTGCTTGACTGACTCGACTTGGAGTGAGTCGACTAGCCCAGTGGACGGAGCACTAGTTTGTTTGGGTGCAGACCCATGGTGGACGGAGCACTACTTTGTTTGGGTGCAGACTCACGGTACTCGTCCGGAGAGTACCTCTACAGGCTATTAGGGGGTGTGCACTACTGTGTTTGGGTGGTATACCCCGGAGGGAAGCACTACTGTGTTTGGGTGGATGACCCGCGATACTCGACAGGAGGAGTACCTCAGCAGTCTTAGGTTAGTGAGTAGTACCTTGGAGTTGTGACAGGATCACTGTACACTCTAGAGACGGGGCTCTTCAGTAGTTACGGTTTCGATAATGAAAATTCTGGTTTGAGCTGAGTCTATGACCTTTTTGTTTACCTCATGATTGATATGGGTCACTTGATAACTTAGGTATATGTATGGGCATATACCTAGGTAGTGGTTATCCGTTTATTTCATAACCTTTGTGTTTTATCATGATTGAGATGGGTTACTTGATTATTTAGGTATAAGTATGGGCTTATACCTAAGTAAGGGTTATCTGTTTTTTTGCTTGTGGTTATCCTTGTTGGATTTAGAGATACCTTGAGGGTCTTGGGGTCCCTATCGAGTATCGTTATACTCACCCCTGCACGGGCTATGCCCACACCTCGTTGTGTTGGTTGCAGATGAGGGGCAGCGCTGACAGAGGCCAAGTGTTCGAGGACTGGATAGTACCCGGAGGTGGACCTCTCAACGAGTCAATATCCGGAGGTGGACTTCATGACGAGACGACACTCAGAGGAGGTTGACGGGAGAGAGCGTTGTGGAGGCTATCTGTACCTACCCTTCAGGTAGGATTCGTGGCGGACGATCCAGGAGCTGCGCTATCTGTACCTACCCTTCAGGTAGGATCTGAGGAGGATGACCCAGGAGCTGCTTCTGTTCTTCCAGCTGTTTGTCTTTTTTTTTTCTGTTGTACTTTCGTTCAGTTGTAGCTGTACTTTCAGTTCGGTTTGTATTCTGGCCCACTTACTTTTCAGCACTTTATTTTGTTCTTAGAGTATTACTTCCGCTTTTACTCTGTGATGTTTGTTTACTTTTATAAAGGTAATGTCTTCCCAGTTATCGGGTTGTACGCCTTTGGTGCTAGTCGCCAGCCCCTGGCCTATGGAAGGCGGGCTTGGGGTAGTCACGACATGGTTCCCGAGGACGGGTCGTGACAATTTATGTGGTAGTGAAAATAAAAAAGATCATATTAAATTTCCATTGTCATTTCTTCTATACAATCTCTATCATCATTTACACTAGTATTCATATCAAATGATCCATAAACTGAAGTACCATCCCAATCAGTATGTACATTTAGTTTCTCCCCATGTTTAGTCCAACATTTATATCTATGATCTATTCTGTGACAAATAAAATGTTCTTCCAACTATTAAAAACTATTTTTTTCTTGAATAAAAACAATGTAAACATAGAAAAATGATTTGAGAAGGTTTTATGAATTCTCAATTGAAAACATGAAGAACTCTTTAACTCCATCTTCACACTCGTTTTTTAGTCAATTAGTATACATCCATTTTCGATTCATATCCATTCTATTAGGTTCACACAATATTTATTTTGTTAAAATAAATAAATAAAAATAATATATTCATACTCAAAGAAGAAAGTTATAGATAATTATAATAAGGGGAACCCAATATTTTAATGTTATTGGTGAATTCCTAAAAATTTATCATTTTTCACATGGGTGACATGAAAAGAAAAAACCTAGGGTAAAAATGTGGATTTTGGTATAGGTTCTCAATTAGATGTTGGGTGGGAAAAAAGATGGAAATTCTAGGATGGTTTATGTAACCTTTCTAGGAAAGAGTCCAAAAAGATGGAGGAGTTGATGTTTATTAATTTATTCAGTTGGTAATTGTGGTTCAAGTGGTGTTTCACTAATAGGGTGATTAGGAACTAAAGCTGATGATCTTTTATCACATGTAAAACAATCAACTTAAACATAAGTTGAAGAAGTGTCCTAGTGGGATTAGTAGAAATCCTGATCTCAAACTAATGATTGGAGTATAGCCCAAATACTTATAATCACCTGAAAACAAAACTCAAACTCAGTAGAACCAATAGAGAGAATCAACTCTGAAAAAATGTTAGAGTGGAAACTAGGTGAAAGGTTTAAACAAGATGGAAGAAGATATGGACGTTTTGAATGCTGGTCATGATTCCAATTTAAATAGTAAAGAGAAGTTTGAGTGGGGATTTAAATAGAGTTCTAGGAGTTCCCAAAACTAGGGCCAAGGTTTAAATAAAATGTGGGTTTGTCTCAATGGGATGGACCGATAAATTCAACTAAAAAAAATCAAAATATTGATGACTTAAAGAAATCCAATGGAGTTCAAAATGAATGTAAGTGGGGAAAAGATAAATAACACACTGAAGAGAAAGACCCACTTACTAATTGGAACCAAGGTTGAAATGAATTCAAAGATTATAATGTTATAAAAATATTACCCATATAACTATATATAATAAATATAATATTTAATGATCATGTTTTTGAATTAAAAATATTTCATTATTTTTATTATAGGTCATAAGTAGAATGTAAATAACTAGGGCACTACAAATGAAAACCAGGTGAATTAAACTACTTAATAATGATATGAAAATTTCTGTTGTTTATGCTCACTTTTTCTATCATTCTTACAAGAAGAAGTTTATAACTGAACATGTGGTTAGTGGTTTGTGTTGAAAAATTCCTATCATAGATGTTCACAAAAATGAAAATATAAAAAGGATAGGGTTATTTGGATTGGTAATGGAATCAAGTGGAATAATTTTTTTGATTTTAATCCATGGGAGCAAGAAGTATACCTAGAACTTGGAGAGGATTACAATATGTGCACTATAAAACCCTACCTACTTATCATTTGAAACCACCAACTCTCATTATAAGCAGGAATTTTTTCTTCAGTGAATAAATGGTTCTTTCATCCACATCCTCATTTATCCAGGAGCTCCATGTGATCAGAGTGAGAAATTTTTAAAATAAGATCTCACATATGATTAATTCGATGATACATCATATGATTAAATAGACAGAATAGATCAAGAAAAAGCAACGAGTGAATGAAATCATCAAGAGGAAGGAGTTGATGTTTATTTATTTCATCACTTGGTACATGGTAGGTTGGGTGGTGTTTCAGCATCATGATTCTTAGGATCTAAAGTTAATATTTTTTTGGATGATGAAAATGTTGATAGGGGCCAATCATATGGTCTTAGAAACCCAATGATTGAATAAAATAATTAATTTAAATCCAATAAACCAAATGTCTTAGGCTAGGGATCTCAAGATACTAGAAAAATTGAAGAACAATCTATTTGGGGTTTCATGAATTCTTCAAATTCAAGAAATTCACATGGATGGGATAAATTATCAATGAACAAAAATAAATAAATAAATAAATAAATATATATATATATATATAGAATCCATCCTTAAATTTTTGACACATAATTTAAGGAGTGTTTGAAAAGGAAAAGGAAATTAGTAATATAGCATTCCAATTTAGTGATTTAAATGTGAATATATTATAATTTTCACTACCAATTTTCCAATTTTTATAGAAAAGGAAAGTGAAAACGAATATGATTTGATAAGAAGTTAACATAAGAAGAAAACTAAAAATTTTATTAACCTAAATTTTCCCTCATAGAGAATGTATAAGAATTTATAAAAACTAAAAAACAAACATTTATTAGAAAAAAATTACCCCGATAATTTTTCTAGAAACAATCAATGTAATATATTTATCATTATATATGGATAATAGTAGTACATGAAGACAAATAGAACCTAGAAAAGAGAGAAAAAACCAAATTCTTATATATCTACATGGAGAATAAGGATAATCTAGGGCCTTAAATTATGTAAAAATGAAGTAGAAGTAATTCATAAAAATAGAAGAAGAAAATCACATGCTTGGAGAAAATATGAGTTTAGCGATATTAGGTTTGCATGAGGAAGCTATGAGTGATGGTTTCATATCAGGTATGTAGAGGGAGGTGATCAACATGTGTCGAGGATAATATAAAAAAAATTATAAATGAGAGAGGAGTAGAAATAATAACATACCTTATGATTTGAGAGGGTTGATTCATTTAAGAGAAGGTCAAGAGAGAGTGGTGGTAAAGCTGGACTTCTATGAGAGCTTAAATGGTTCCAGAGAAATCAGCTCAGTTAGGGTTAAATTTATAAGACTGCAAAGGGTTTTATCATCATTAAAATAAAAAGAATTGATAAAACAACTCTTTATTAGTGCTTTTCTAGCGTTGATAAAGATATGTTTTGTCAACACTAAATATTATAGCACTGATAAAGATATCTCTTTATCAGTACTTAAAAAACACTAATAAAGGCCTATGTAATTAATATTTAATAATATAATTAATATAATTATAAAAATTAAATGTATATAATTATAAATAAATAATTATATAACTATAAACATATTTAAAGAATTGTAAAAATTTATTTATAAATATAATTATAAATAAATATAAATAAACATGATTATAAATAATAAATTATTTATATAATTATAAATATATTAAAATAAACGTCAATATCTATTTATATATATAATTATATATATATTTATAATTATTATTATAAATATATATGTTTGTAAATATATTTATAAATATTTATATATAATTATAAATATAATAATTTTTTTATTTAAATATATTTAATATAATTTTATAATCATTTAAATGTATAATTATATATTTATAATTATATAAATACTTTAAAATTATATATATATATATATTCATTTATAATTATAAATATATAATTTTATAAATATAGTAAATAAAAATTTATTAATATATTTTTATATAATTTTTTATTTAAAAATATATTTTTATAAATATATTTTTAACATTATTAATGAAGATATAATCTTAAATGTATGAATGTTAAAAATGAGTGAAATTGAATAAATAAAAATGAAAAGACTTTAAAAATATTAAAAAATTGGTAAGTTTTATTAATTATACACATTATTAAAAAAATTAAATGTGGATATATATTGAAATGAAGATGAATACATATTGAAAATATTAAAACATAGTAAATAAATATGTATAAATAAATATTAGAAAATGATTAGATTTTAAAAAAAATTATAAATATCAAAAATGAATAAATAATATTAACTCAAATAATATTAAAAATGAATAAATAAATTTTACTAATTAAAAACATAATATAGTATGTATATTATGTTACAAAATAAAATTCTAAAATGAATATTAAAATTTGAATAAATTATAATTTTTTTTAAATAAAGTTGGGTATGGGCCCCTTTATTAAAGAAAATAAAAACATAACAAAGGAGGATGTAGATAGACAAGGCGCATCTTCCTCCAACATAAAATAATAAGTCAAAGACCATATCTTCCTAATCTATTTGGGAGCAAAGACCCATGCTGTGCTGACCACACCCACGACCATGACTGTGAGGATGCCTACCCCTCCTCCATGTCTTAGCCCATTGCCATGTCTCACCTCTTTCATCTATAATATCATCATCAAATTCATCTCCAACATCATTTACTTTTTGTAAAATCATAATTTTTTGATCATCGTCCTCACTACTTTCTAAGGAAAGAAGTTCAAAGGCATTATGAGTGTGAATTCAACCACAGACCATTGCATTTCTAGGTTGGCCATCAATGCCCATATTGGTCACTGCCCTAGAAGAACTACTTATATTGGCTATATTGTTGGAAATATTATGCTCTATAGCCACTTTAGTTACCTATTCCGTGGCATGAACTTCATCACATGAAATTTCTCTTTTAGTGGATTTGTATATTTTTCTATTAAGAGATTCCTTCTTTTCTTCCACTTTTTCCACTAAACTATTAGAAACTTGTTTAGTTTCCACTGCAGAATGCTGAGAAGGCTCAACAATCTTTGTACAATAATAAAATTTCAGTTAAACCTTCAGAAATTTGTTATGATTATAATGTAAAACCTCTTCAAATCGAGGTATATCACACACAAAAGTAGAATTTGAACTCAGTTTATATGGAATCATAGAAACAATATTCCCATTGATTGAAAGAGGGGTCACATATGAGGTGTCAGTAGTCTATTTAGTCTTGGGAATAATCTCACGACCAGATTTTCCAAAACAAGCAATAACACCCTTAGAACTTGGAAGGTTCATATCCCATCCAAATTATTTTTGGTTTAAAAAACATACTTCCTCTTCACATAGAAAACATTCATCATAATGATTTCATCTCCCAAGGGGAGATAACCCCTCATAGATTTAGTCTTAGTAGGGATCTCAACATCCACCTTATTTTTCCCTTGTAGAACCTAGAAGCAATCAAAATTTTCTTCTACATTAGTTGATGATTAACTTTACTTTAAAATGAATCCTAAAATTTAGAAATCTCATATACCACAACATCAGTGGTATCCATGTTTGGAACCATAGGAAGAGGTTCCACTACATCCTCAGCTTCCTCATCCCATGAAACATTGTCCCTACCCATCAAAATACCTAGATATGTTTTTTGATTTCATATCTGAGTAAAATTAGAAGGCAATCCCTTAGAAACATCAATATCCTAACCACCTCTAATTATATCAACATCAGTTTGATTATTCCTAGATTGTTAACCTTTTTAGGGTCATGATAAGGAAGAATCCTAGTAGCATCATTCTGAGAATCAAAATCCCATGCACCCCCATAGGAGGATTGAGCATTCTAGGAGGCTTCACCTTTCTTGGATTTCCTTCTACAGTACTTCTCTACATGCCCATTCTTGAGGTAGGTATAACATTTCAAAGATCTAAGACAATTGTCCTTAGAGTTTCCAACAACATTACAAGAATTACAATTGAATAAATTACATAAATATTATGTGTGAGAGTTTCTATTTAAGATTTCATTAATTACATAAATGTGTGTGTGGAATTAATGTATATATATACAACACAAGTTTGATATATGTTAAATTGAAAAAAAAATTAAATTATACAATATTAAACATCTATTAATAAAATAAATAATAATAAGAATAAATAAATTTAAAAAATGAATAAGTGTTATTAATTATATAGATTATTAAAAAATTAAGAATGAATATTTATAAATACATATGTTAAAATGAAAATGAAAACATATTAATTATATAAATTACAACCATATTAAAAAATTAAAATTTAATGAATAAACATGTATAAATAAATATTAAAAATAGATAAAATTACAAAAATATTAAACTTTGAAAAATTGAAAATGAATAAATTACAAAAATATTAAAAAACAATTAAGATTATTAATAAATAAATAATATTAAAAATGAATAAATTCAAAAAAAATATTAAAAACTATTAAATAGTATACATTGAATAAAAATATAAAAATGAATAAAATTTTCTGATATATTAAATATATTATGTTAATAAATATAATTCTAAAATGAATATTAAAAATTGAATAAATTACATAAATATTATGTGTGTGTGTGTTCTATATAGAAATACATCAATTACCTATATGTATGTGTAAAATTAATGTAACAAATTTTTGATATATGTTAACTTAAAAAAACAAATGACATTTAATTAAATGTCCATTACTCAATACAATTAGTCAATATATTTAATTCATATTAATTTTTAATTATAAACCATTTTCACTAAATATATGACTTATTTAATGTAAAAATACATATTTTTATTATATAAATAATATTTAAGGAAATATTATATAAATTAATAAATATTTAATATATTAATGTATAATTATGTATAAAAACTTTAAAAATGAATAAATAACAAAAAATATTAAACGAATAAAATTTTAAAATCTTTAAATTATATAAATAGTAAAAAAACTTAAAATTATCAATGAATAAATAATATTAAATGAATGAATGTTAAAAATGAGTGAAATTTAATTAAAATATGAATAGATTGAAAAAAGATTTAAAAAATGAATAAGGGGTTAGTATGTTTTTAATTATTACATTTTATTCATTTTCTATATTTATATTTAATATATAATATTTATTACTATTTATAATATATATATATATATTAAATCTATTCATTTTTATTAATAATTAATTCCTTAATATTTTTTAATATTTTTTTAATTTATTCTTTTGTAATTTTTTATTTGTTTAATTATTTCATTTTTTTCAATATTATTACTATTTATATTTTTTATTTGTTTTTTTACTAGAGTATATAAAAAAATTGGGGGTCTGGGCCATGTATAGGTATATAGGAGCCCACATGTACGGGTCAACATAGTAGGCTAGGCAGTTGGGCTAGCACATGCAGGGGTTGGCCCGTGTGTCCCATATGGGAGAAGGTGTATGTGGGTGATGATCCCCCACACCCCCAACACACTGTGTTTCTGGAATTCCCAAGCTTATAAAGTGCGACCAAATCAAATGAGAAATTTTATGTGGGACAATGTCACACAAGATAAGCCTTTATCGGCACTAAATAAGCACCGATAAAGGCTATATATATGTGTATTTATGTATGCATATATATATATATTTGTATTTATATATATTTATTTAAATTTATTTATATTTATAGATATTTATACCTATTTATGTATATATATTTATATATATTGTGTATATATATAAAGATATATTTATATGTGTGTATAGATATATCTCTGATCAACTCTTAGGATAATTTCTTGGTAGGTTGTGTTGAGGGGGTCTTCTGACGAATGTCTTAGTTTTCACGGTGAAAACCATTAATTGGGAAGATTTTGTGTGGTGGAAGTGTTGATTTGAGTTGTGATGGTGTTGGTCATGTTTAGGTGGCATAGTTTGTTCGTAGGGAGAAGGATGCATCTCATGTAAGATCGATGGTTTTTCTATAATGTTTTTATAATCATTATAGGTTCTTTGATTTATGGTTTGGTTTTCTCACAACATTATTTGGGTGATTTGTTTTTTACATCAATGATAATGGCCTTCTGGATTTTCTGGTTTTTGTGTTGGTGTACTGTCTCTAGTGATATGTTGTCGTTAAGATCAAGCAACAATGATAATGAGTGGTTTAATTCAGGAAACATGAAAGGTCCATCATCAAGTGAGGCATTGGGATCGAGGATGATGTGACATAATCATGACATCCTTAGGTGTCACATTTGGATACCCGTATCCACAAATTATCATCTCCACTTATCATGGAAAACTATACTATCTAGTATGGTTTTCTAGGCTAAGTTTTAGTGAAACTGTTCACTAGAACTTTCATGATTCTATTGAAATAATGCAAGTTCCATTGGAACTTGTCCTAGAAAACTTGACTAGATAGTCCAGTTTTCCAGGGTAACTGGAGACGATTCTAGTCAATCTGGCTCCAACATCACATGTTTTTTGAATTTTGATTTTCATCTTGTATTTTTTTATAGATTTAGTGATGATTGATATATGGTGGTTGTGGTTTGGCACTGGTTAATGGGTCTAGGTTTCCACTCAACCAAAAAATTGGCCATTACCAAAAATAAAAAAATGGATTAGGTTGGGGTTATATATATGTATATATTTTTTGTATATTTATTTGTGTTTATATATACATAATTATATATATATATATATGTATTTATATATATATATGTAAATTTATTTATAGTTATATATATTTATAGATATTTAAATGTATTTATGTATATTTATAAACTCACACACACACATATATATTTTATGTGGGAGTTTGTATATATGTATGTATATATATATGTGTTTATATATATATATATTTATATATATTTATGTAAATTTATTTATATTTATATATATTTATTGATATATACATGTATTTATGTATATTTATATGTATTTATATTTATATATATTATGCGAGTAAATATCTATCTATATATATATATATCTATATGTATATTTCTATGTGTTTATATATATATATTCATATTTGTATACACTTATATTTAATTATATATGTATATATATATGTATTTATATATATTTGGTGGAAATTTATTTATATTATATATATTTATAGATATTTATATGTATTTATGTATATTTATATTTATATATTTCATGGGTATAAATGTATACACACACACACACACACACATTTTTATATGTTTATATATATAATCATATATAATTATATATTTTTATTTTTATTTATATAAATTTATGTAAATTTATTTATATTTATATATATTTAATAGATATTTATATATATTTTCATATATGTATAAATTTATATAAAAATATATTTATATAAATTTATATATAATTATATTTTTATATTTATTTATTTATAAATCATGAATAAATATATATACACAAAGAACCATAAGATAACAAAAACCATGATGTTATGATTCTCACCACTACATGTTTTATGATTTAATGCATATTTTCAATAATTTTCCACTCCAAATAAAGATTCTTATACTTTATGAAAAACTTCACAACACTTTGTGAATCCTTTAAAACTCCATTGGATATGATTATCATATAAACTTTCTCAAATTTTGGATGAAATATTTGTACCAAAATTAATACCCATTCCATGGAATATTGTGTGACCTTACAAGATTTTCTAGCATTGAAAACAATTATGAATTTTCCAATACATAATTATACACAAATAACAGTCTCTAAGAAAATGTCATTGCTTATCAAGCTATAAAGAAGTCTATTGTGATCTCAATCAAACACGCTCATACCACCATATGAACGTATCCATCATGAGATGTATCTCTACACATCGTATGAAAACTTATATAATACCTTTATCCAAGACATTTAGTGACCACTAAACATGGAACATGTCAATCTAGTATAGTTCATATCATACATTCACAATTCTATGAAATAGACTGACTATATTGAATGAGTACATCACAAGTAATCCATCAAAATAGTTGAGCACATCACTTGTCACTCAACAAAGGAAAACCATGCATCTCCTTAGTCTAATTTAATCTAGGGATAAAGTATCACAATTTTCATGTAATAGAGAAAATCCCATCTTGGTTAAACTCAATCAATGACATGATCAACAACATAACCAACCATTCCTGATTAACTCAAACTCAAGGATGACACAAAAAAGGTATCAAAGTATAATTTCTCACATGCCAAGTATCTTTTCAACCTTAGGTAATGGGGATTCATATAAATTATAAAATTCTGATTATATCAATTTCTATATGAAATTATATGTTTTTAAGAGCAAAAGGAATATCCGTACCTTCATTCTCCTCCTCAATAATTGACATCACACACTTCACATGATCACTTACTGCATGTCACAAGTTCTTCCCATGATCATCATCATTGTCTTCAGGTGATTCATATGACCTCATCATAATATCCAAATACAATCATGTGGCCGACATCATTGTCTTCCAGTGATTTTCATGACCCCATCATGAGTCAAATGACAATCATGTGGTGCCAACAACATTATCTTCAAGTACTTCACAAGATCCCATCACAAGATCCAAAGACAATCATGTGGTTACATTATTTTGAATGGAAGCATGATATCTCCATCATTTCCAACTTCCATGTATTCATGTTCTTTACATGATCTCTCTATGATATCCTATGAAAATCATGAAGTTTCATCATGTGATTCGCATGATATCTCCATGATATCCTCTGACAATCATGTGGTGTTTCACGGGACTACTCCAAGAGATCATTTCTGACATACACGATCTGCATGATCAGTTCTGAAATTCATGATCCACGAGATTAGTTCAGAAATTCACGCTCCATGAGATTAGTTCAAACATTTACACTCCATGAGATCAGTTTAGACATTCATGCTCCATGAGATTAATTCACACATTGACGCTCTATGAGATTAGTTTATAAATTCATTCTCACTCTTCAGGCTTCCTTTGACAACCAGACTTCTTCAACAACCTCAAACCCTGTCAATAAACAAAATCAACCCAAAATCACCACTTGGAGAGATTTTTTCTAACACATGTAATATAATTAAAAAATTTAGTCTAGATAATAATTCTCTACTTATTATCTCATGAGTTTAATTTATAATATATATAAGATTTTATTCATGCTAATAATATCATATCATCACAACCCATAGTACTCCATGATTATCACTGATAATCCATAACTCAAAGTTATACTTTTAAAGGTTTTTATCTTTCTATTGTTTATATAAAATACACAACATATATTAATGATTGATAAATAGTGATTTCCTTTGTTATAAAACTATGATACATTTACATTGAAAACACCATTACATCTAGTATATTATGTATCTAATACCTAGAGACTTTATATGACCCTCATAATTATATATAATTAATGGATTTTCCATGGATACACTAAATTATCCGTTTTCTCATCCTCATAAATTTTTACATTTCCCCTATCAAATATTTATCAAATGATATGGTATTTTTGGAGGATTTTTCTAGTCCTTTGGTGACACTAGGGCCATTTTTCCTATACAATAGGTCTATTTATGTCATTATAAAGCTTAATTACTGCACCATGTTGGTTTACTTTCAACTCTTCCAACTAATATCACCATCATTAAGAGAAAAAACTAGATTGAGATATCATATGTTTTTTCTTATTTAGAATCTAGCATCAATGTATCCCATTACAATGAGAACTTTCTCACCTCTAAATACTAAGAACATATAATTAGTTATTCTCAAGTACTTAAGGATATTATTCAAAACAATCTAAGTACTCTCTTTTGAATTGGATTAGTATCTAACAGTTATTATCAAACTATAAGAAACATAAAGTTGAGCACACAACATGTCATACATGATAGATCCTATGGTAGGTGTTTATAGAATCCTCATGTTCCTCCATTCTAACTCTTTATAAGGATATTAAGTCCTTGTAAGATTTATTCCATTCAACACTAGTAAAAAACCCTTTACAGAGTTATCCATGTTAAACATATTTATAAATTTACCAATATAATTGTTCTAAATCGGTTTAATCATCATTTTAGATCTATCTCTATATCTCTTCACACCCAATAAGTAGGATTATTCACCCAAGTATTTCATCAAAAAACACTTTCCAAAATATACCTTTACATATGTAAATATGAGGCATCATTTTTGTTGAGTAGCATGTTATCCACATACAACACTAGAAATTATATAACATTTCTAACAATCCACTTGTATACAAAAGAATCATCAAGTTTTTTGAAGGAACAAAACTATTTTATTGAATATTAAAATGATATGCTCCAACTCTAAGAATCTTTCTTCAATCCATAAATTAACTGTAGTAAATTGAAAACCTTATCAGCATCATTTGGAACTTTAAAAACTTAAGACTATATTATATACATGTACTCAATTATATTCCTATTAAGGACATCATCTTTAACATCCATTTGATATATTTTTTAATCATAATATTCTTTTACGATAAGAACCATATGATTAAACCTTATATTCACAACTAGGAAATGGTCTCTTCAAAGTTAATAACATTAAATTTTTATACAATTTTTCTACCAAGAAAGCTTTAAAGGCACATAATCCACTTTTAATTTTAGTTTTCTTATAAAAAAACCCACTTGAACCCTTTGGGTATAACTTATTTAGGTGAATCCACCATATTCAAAACTTGGTTAGTGTGCATGGAGTCTATCTCTAATATCATAGCCTCTAACAATTTCTTATAATAAAAACTCTAAATAGACTCTTGGTAGGTTATAATTTAATCATATATGAACAATAATTCATCATCATTTTCTATAATAAATCTATATATCTTGGGATCTTGATGAATCTTTTTATAACTTCAAGGTTTTTATATAACCTTTGTTGATTTTATTTATACAACCTCTTATAGGAGAAACCCACCTTACATCTTAGGAACCATTCCTATTTTTTGGTTTTGAACTTATTAAAGTTTGAATTTCTCCCCACTAACACCGACAATAATGTGATTCTTCTTAAGTAAATTACCACATTGGTCCTCAAACACGTTGTGTTTAATAGGATTATAAATTTAATATCCAATAGTGTTTTTGTGATATCCAACAAGAAGAAATTTTTTATTATTTAGTGTTATGTTTTTTTGAATCCAAATATTGTATATATTCTACAAAACTCCAAATACTCATAAAATATAAATTAGGATACCTCCCAATCTAGATCTCATATGATATATCTATGACTACTTTAGATGGATTTCAATTTAGTATGAAAGATATTTAATCTTAATAATATACATATAATGATATAGAAAGTTCACACTAACTCATCATTGATTGAACCATGTCTAACAAGGTATGATTCATTCTCTTATAAATGAAATTATACCATGGTAATATAAGAGAAGTTATTTTTGAAGTAATTTTATATTGTCTTAGATGATCAATAAATTATTGAATCAAGTATTCACTACCCCAATATAATTTTATAATCTCAACAATTTTACCTTATTGATTATACACATCAGTTTTTAATTATTTTAACTTTTTAGAGATTTAAAACTCATGTATCATAAGAAACACATAACCATACCAAATAAAGTCACCAATGAAGGTTAAAAAATACCTTATACCAACTAATTTCATGAGTACTCATTGGTCCACATACATCACTATGTATAAGATCCAATTATCTAATTGACCTCTCACCTTTTCTACTAAAAGGTTCTTTGGTCATTTTTTAAGATAGGCATGATTCAAATTTATCAAATGATTTGTAATCAAATGATTCAAAAAATCCCTCTTTATAGAGTCTTCAAATGCATTTTTAATATATATAATCAAGGATCAAATTCTAAATATAAGAGGAATTAGAATCAAAATTTACCTTCTTACCACAAATATTATTTATCATATTTTCCCTATATGGAATATAAAAATAATCACCATATTCCAAATTATATAAAACATTTTTATTCACACACACACACACACATATATATATATATCAACACTTGATGTTAATCATGAATGGAAATCAATCTTTATTGAAACAAGATATAAAGAAAAATTATATATCCAAAACATAATAATCATTTAATAATTATAGAATTAATAAATCGTATTGAATTAGATCATAAGTGCCTAATTTTAATGTAGTAAAACTTTTCCCATTTACATCACATATATATACTTTCCAATTTATCAATTTTTTCTAGTTTTAGAGTCTGTACATAATCGTAGATGTTTGATAGAAAATAGTATCAATACCCATGAGTCAAAATTTTAAAAATTGATTTATATAACATTTACAACCATAAGCACACAATTATTCTATATGAGAAAAATTCTCAACCATATATACCAATACATTAAACAATAAGCAACACTCTAGTTTTTCTTTTAAGGTAAGAACCTATTAATTTTCTATTTTTAATCTTTAGTTTTACTCTTGTAAATGTGACTAAGATTTTAAGGATGGATTTAGGAATGTTCATGGCTTGTTTGAAGCCCAGAGCTCCAAATTATGGATAAGATATTTAAGGTGAACAGTTGGAACATGGTTAGTAGTAACCGTGTAGCTCAATCATGAGACCCATATATAAGAGAGTACAGCTTGAAAAACCTTTAAAGTAAGGTCACATGACCATGAAAAAAACTACAGACCTATTTCAGAGGTCACCAACATGGGTTGCACATGGTTGGGAAAACCGTACCCCTAGATCACACCCTTAGTGACACATAGGCAGTGACCCCGCACGATTGGAGCACAGTTTTTCCAAACTGTGTGTGATAACCCATGTGAGGGGGTGCCTTAGGTAGTTCCTATCACACTATTGGTGCATGGATTGGCCAAACGTACAACCAAATTGTGAGACCTCTTAAAAAGGTTGAATTGATGTTTTTCCCCTCCTTCCTTAAATTAAATTTCCCCTCTTTCCCCCCTTAGTTCTTATATACTACAACCCTCCCATTGGGAGCTCCTCCTCCATACCTAAGATAGAATTTGTGGTTTCTCATCTGTCTGAGGTCGTAATCAACCACCTTTTGTCTTTTTGGATTCCTATCGGTAATATATTTGATCTAATTCCTTATTTTAATTGTTTATCTCTACATATTTGGCTCTATTTTGGTGTGAGAAAATAGGCCCTATTTTTAGGTTATTTTTCTATTCTTAAATTTTCTTCTGATTCAGACCAAACCAAGGATCGATACTAGATGAGTGTTCCTATAACACCATAAGGTTGGTGGTTTCTGACTTTTCCCTCCAGTCACATTGATTTATAATTTTTTCCACTGTGCTACATGCCGAATTTACCTTGTTTTTCCTCTAAAATAAATTTTCCTTAATTTAGTTGTTTAATTTGGAATGAAAATGATTATTAAAACATTTTATTATGGTTAGAGGCCAAGAAAATCAACTTTATCCACCCTTTTTGGTGTTCCATGATTATTCATATGTTCCCCTTTTCATTTTCATAACCAAAACTCCTGTTGGTGTTTTTTGGTTTTATTTTATCAATGATTTAATTAATTCAAGTGTATGAATTGATTTTTACAAATTGGGAAATCATTTTTGATTGGATATTATTAAATTGAAATCAAATAGTTAAGGAAATGAACTCCTTACACATCCTTTCTCATTGTTGAATGAAAATTTATATACTTTATTTATATGTATACAGAGTGAATTAATTATCATGGTTATCACATGGCCTTAATTATTTCATTAAATGTAAGGTGTGTATTGATATTATGGAACTTTTTCTTATTATAGGAGTGGTATGACTTGAGACAACCTTGGATTCCTAAGAGAATAGCTTGAGTACTCAGAGGACACCACCCCAATTCATTGGTTTGGTTACCAAGGGAGATATCCACCTTGGATTATAGTCAATGTCTCATTTATATACGAATGCCTTAGAATACGATTCAATCGACTCATTTCTAGATATTAGAATGCCACAATCCTTGGATTCAGATGATATCTTTGGATATGAGGTGCCTTGGATTCTCCCCTTGGTACCCAATCATGATTAGTTTGAAATTTACTATGGACATACTCTATGGAATCAGTTAGAAACTTTTATAGTGTAATTCCTTAGGTGAACCCCTTAGATTACACTTCTCTGTTACATCCAAGATGCATGGTTTATGTACTATGAGTTGGATTGACCCACTAAGGTCAAGGATTACTTATTTACTCTTTGCATCCTATATTACTATTATTTCAACTTGGATGCCCTGGTATTACTTTGGGGTCCTATTTTATAATTACTTAAAAATATTACACTTTTCTTACACATGTTATAACCTAACATCTTTTAGGTCACTTGTTCAGACATTACCAACATGAGTCAAATTAGGTGTGGCAATCTATGCATACAATGAGGAGTATGAGATCGAATTGGTTATCATTTCATGCATGTTATTCCACTTCATATCTCTTTATCTTCACACCAATGATTTTATATTCATGGACTAGATTTGTTTTGACACTATTGGTGGTGGCCTACTAATTATATCTCACACCATATTTGGGCCACTGTTTGGCACCCAAATAGACTTCATGCTTACAAGTAGGGATAGGGGAATGTTCTTAGTCTTGGATGCTTGATTGATATTGTAATGGGAGCTTGGGAGTATGGTAAAGAGCATGTATTGTGATGTTATTGGATATACTTTTTGATCTTTTGCACTTTTTTATACATGAATGTATTTTATGCCTAATTTTTTTATATCTCCATAACATACTCATAATTTTTTATATGACATTGCCTTATCTTGTTTATTATTAATTTCTTCATGACTTAATTCCATTTCTCTATTTTTCATTATTATGATTACACTATTTATTATTTTATTATCATTACTATGCTACTTTGATTATGAGGGAATAGTCTCCCCACTGTACCACTATGGACCCTCACTGCTAGTCAGTATCCTTTTTATACGAGGAAGCATTCTTGAGGCCTTATGACCAACTAGGTTTACTTAATTATGAGTGATTTGGTTTTGGGATGTTACAAATTGTTATCAAAGGTTTCTTTTCATTTTTTCTTACTATTTTGGTTATTAGACTGGAGGATAGGATGTGTTAGAATTTGGTAATGAGCTAGTTCTTGGGAGTAGCTAACCCGCATATGGGGGAAAATCCAAATTACATGGGATGAGATTTATTGTTCTAGATTATTCTTGTTAGAGGTGCACTAATTTCACTATTGTGTGATGAACATGGATTGTGTCTTTCATTATTATTATGGAATATATTTTTACCATTAGATCAGTATGGAAAATAGGTAGTTTCTCATGCATCATCATAGGCTCGTGAGGATTTATATATCATGAATTATTGCATTCCATGTTTACTCATTACGTGCATTATTGTTTCATTCCTTGTCCCTTGATAGTTATATTTGATATTGTGCTAATGTTTCGTATAGGGATAAATAATTGGAATAATTAAAGTGTCTACATCAATCTAAATGGTGTTTTCACATATAGTGTGATGATGGAACCTTAATTAGACAATTATATCTAGTTTGATCCATGAACCATTAGTTACACAATCTGAAACATTAGTTGGTTTCAATTATATTTATTCCAATTACAATTTAAAGAGTGTGCATGCCTCTATAAATTTAGAATGATGATTTATCTAATTGAACCATATTAAAATCCTAGTTACAGTTACATATAGAACCATTTTCAATTTATAAAGCATAGTAATTTATAACTTGGTAATGATATATTCATATAACTAGACATTGATATATATATATATGGATATATATAATGAAATATTTAAGAACTGTTGAGTTCTAAGTTTAAGTGGAAATGGTTACTGTTAAATAGTGATTATAATTGTAACTTAAAGGGTGTTTTCCTCTATAACATGAAATTGAAACACTGTATACTAAATCCCTGATATAAAATAGAGAACTTGAACTATATCTTAGCTTAGTATTGGGTAGTAGGTAGTATCTCTATCATTCCATCATGATCTTATATGATGCTCAAACCTAGATTATGAGCAGGTATAAGGGAACAATTCTTATATAGGAAGGCTTGTACCTATCCTATTCATGTATCTATGATATTTTCACGATTAATCTTATATGAGGTGCGTGTTTTGAATTTTTAGATCTATGACAAAATGATTCCCTCAAGTTGAGAACCGGGAAGGTTGCAACGACCATGTTCCTGAGGTAGTGGGACATAACCCACCAGTAGTTCCACCCATGGCATCTCCAGTTATACCTAACATGGGAAATGATGCCTACTTTTGAAGTCTTTTTATATGTTTTATAAATACTGTTTAGGTATCTCCATAACATTCCCCTACTATGGTAGAGATAGTGTGAGATTTTCAGTAGAAACATCCACCCATGTTTTTGGGGGATGGTAGTCCACAAGCCACTGAGACATGGATAGAGGCCATGCTGTCTATATTTGAGCACTTGGAGACTCCTTTAGAGGAGAGGTTCAAGGTCGCTACGTATATTCTTCATGGTTTTTCTAAGCATTGGTGGGATGTTATTACTTAGGCAGACCAACATCAAGATATGGTCTGGAGATATTTTCAGGCTAATTTCTATGACTATTTTTTAGAGATGTTGAGAGATGATAGCTATATGGAGTTCCTACATCTATAATAAGAATCCACATCAGTTAAAAATTATTCAGATCATTTTACTGAGATTCATTATTATTCACCTTCCTTCACTACTGATGATCTTTCTAGAGTGAGACACTTTGAAGATGGGATCAGGTACGCCATCTAATCTCAGGTAAATATTTTTTACCTAACTTATGTCTTAATAATTGTGAATTGGTCCCTTATTATTGAATGTAATTTGAGGTAATATGATAGTACATGAAAAAATAGTTCTGTTCTGGGATAATGTAGTAGTTCATCCAGTGAAGGAAGCGCCATCTAGAGGGTTCTCAACAGAGTAGTGGCATCTAGTTATTTGCATCGGTAGTTCTGTTATGTGCCATCAATGTGAGAGATATGGTCATGTAAAACCTCAGTACAATCAAGACCTAGTTGATTTATAATATTATTACAAAATGGGGAATCTTTAGAGGTTTTTTGGACCTTTCCATAAATTCCTAGTGGAATAGGATCCTCACCGGCTCCTCTTTCCGAAGAAGGATTAGTATCTCCATGTTATGATGGAAAATGGAATACCACTGGCTATACAGGATGAGGAGGTAGATGTGGTTGAGGAGTCCAGAATCAAGATACACAATGCTAGTTGAGTATACCCACTCCATGTAGTCAGGTTCTAGTGTAAGGTCATTGATCAGGATAGATATACATAGTACAACCTATGCTTGAGAAACAGGGTGCTGTGCTATCTACCATATGAGGTATGATCTTTGTAGCCTCTAATTTAACATATTTTATTTTTTATATAGGTTCTTTTCATGATTTTATCTCCATGGATATTGTGTAAATCCTTAGGCTTGAGATTTGGTACTTTTGTAGAATGATGACACTTGATACCCCATTGGGAATTTGATCAGAGAGTGTATTCCAATGTAAGGAATGCCCCTTAAGGTAGGAAGTTATCATTTCTTATGGTAACTTTTCATCCTCAAGATAAAGAGATTAAATATCATTCTTGGAATGGACTAGTTGGTCCCCTATCATGATTATTTGGACTATTATCACCATAGGGTATCATTTACATCACTATAGGGTGTTAGTTATCTTCACAAGGATGAATGGGATATTCAGGGAAGTATAACTAGACTAAAGTATCATGGGATTGATTTCTAGACTTTATATGGAGGATTAGGGAATACATCAGGATGATTTCCCTCCCATCATAGATCATTTTAGGGATGTTCCCTATGACAATTTTTCTAGATTACCTCCTGAGTGATAGGTAGTGTTCTCTATTGATATAGTTTTAGGAGAATCATTGGTATCTATTTTTCTTTATAGTATAGACACTATAGAGTTGCAGGATCTCAAGATATAGCTAGAGGACTTGGAATCTAAGGGTTTTATATAAACCAATACTTCACCTTGGGGTTCACCACTCCTTTTCACTAAGAAGGAGGATGGTACCCTCATGCTTTGTGTGGATTACTATCAATTTATCCATCTTATAGTTAAGAAAATATATCCATTGAATCATAATAAAAACCTATTTGACCATATCTAAGGAGTGACTGTTTTCTCCAAGATCTATCCAAGGTCAAGTTATCATCAGGTAATATTTAGTCATTCAGACATACATTGTATAACATTTTGTAGTATGTATGGTCTTTATGAGTATCTGGTTGTGCCATTCAGTCTCACGAATACACTATCTATTTTTATAGCTTTGATGAATTGGGTTTTTTTCACTCATATATTGATTCATTTATGGTAGTTATCATAGATGACATATTAGTGTATTAACACACTTAATATGATAATGTAAGGCATCTTGAGATTGTACTGAGTGCACCAAGAGAGAACCAAATTTATGCTAATCTCAAAAAATTCCACTTCCCAATCAACAAGGTTCACTTCGTTTTCTTAGAGTAAAGAGTGCTAGTTAACCCAGGGAAGGTGGGATCCATGGTTTCTTGGGAGTGTCCTAAAAATGCCATTTACATTCGAAGTTTATTGGGGATGGATGGATATTACACACATTTTATTTAGGAATTTTCATGTCACAGTACCTGATTATACAATAAAAACATATATTTTAATTACATTTTAATGGTATTAAATTTTCATTTTTGATCTTATGGGCCTGAGTTAGTGCATTTTCATTATGAACATCCATTCTCATCATTTGTGCACTTCATGCCTAATATACACCAATTTAGGCCCAATGATTCATCTGATTCTAAGGAATGTAATTATAAATATTTTAATTTGAAATTTTGGGAACTATATATACACTTAAATGTGAACATTTTTCATTCAGGTATCAATGGATGATTCATAAACTATGATGGAGATATTTGGAGATGAATGGAAGCAATTCTAGGGAAGGCAGATTGGACACCAGCCCAATTATGAGACTGTGGGGCCCAACATAAAGGCCCAATTAATCCCAAATTTTGTGGGATGATATAAGAAATGTTTAGTAACAAATAACTCTTCATGAGATAATGATAATTCGGCCTCTATGGTGGTCATTAAGGCGGCCCAAGTTAGAGATACAATTCTAGGATAGATTCTGTGGCCCAGAAAAACAGCCCACTAATTTGATCATATCTCGGAATCTAAAACTACAAATGGGCCCAAATTTTACATACGGTTAGAAGACATCAGGATATACATGTTATTATTCTATGGCCCACTCTGATTCGGCCATATAAAGGTCTTCCAAATGCATCTTTTCGGTGAAGGAAATATGGATTCCACCTCAGGTCAAGGGTGGAAAAATCAAATCTCCCTTACTTTCCACCCACCTATGGCCTACCAAAATTAATTGAGGAGACTTGGACTATTGGAGGCTCGACCCAAGGGCTAAAAAATTCCTATTTAAGGTAGTGGTGTTGGAGTATTGAAGGATATTTGGTGCTTGGTTAAATTGTAATGTTATGCTGTGATTTTGTTGTCTCAAATTTGTATTTCACTTGTAAGTTGTTCAATTCACTTTAGTTTCTTAATAAAAGTTAATTTTATCCAATTATTTTGTTTTTTACATCTCACTTTGATACCGTTTCCTCAGGGTGTGAATGTATTCACACAACGGTGGAGTGATCATTTTATTTTTGTTGTTTTCTTTACTTCTTCATGTCCTCCCTCATGAGTCTACTTTCCGCTTCCATTGAAACCATAGAATCAATGGAGGGATAACCCACTTATGGGTTGATCCAAGGGAGTATCAAGGGTCTGGATTGGATATTATTTATCACCCCATTAATGTATAATCATTTCTTAAATCGAGATTTTTATTTGATGATTTTTAAACTCCATCGTCCTTGTTGAATTTAAGGCCACACACTTCATGTGCTAATACGAACCTTTACCTTGAAGTGCTCAAAACTTTGATCCTTCAAGTGTATAGGTGATTAGTATTAATGGGTGTAGGAATTGAACCAGTAAGTGATGATGTTGTTTTATCTTCTTAAATGAACCCATCTCAAATATAAGAAATTGAAATCTTTGAAAAGGAAATACGTCCAATCCACCCCGAGCGATAACCTAGGATCAACTCATTCTTTTAAATTGAATTCACTTAAATCTGTTAGATATCCTCTAAACTCATCTAAAATCAATCCAAGTTGGCCACTTAATAGCCGAAAAAATTCCATAGAATGTGCGTGTCTATAGGTTACTTCTTAGTTCTTTGTGGATTCGACAACCCAAGCTAGACTACAAGGACCGTTCTGCCTTCATCTCTTGGGGAAATTTGAGTGAGAATCAAATTTTGGCGCCGTTTCCAGGGACCCAAGTAAGTCATATAAACACCCATTCTATTCTCCCCCATTTCTTATTTTCTCATCCAAATTCTCTTATCTTTTCCCTTTCTCATTTTTTTTTCTGTTGGCGCATGTCCGCCTACACCCACGATCAATCAAACTGTCTAGTCAGGGTGAATAGTCCTGGGGTTGGGGAGTCAAGTACACCAAGGGAACTATTTCCATTAGATCCTAATCTTCCTAACACCCCAGAGTCAAAAATTGATCCCATTTCAAGGGAATGTCTTCAAATAAACCAACTCATAAACCCGGGTGGGAACCAAAATGGAAACCCAAATGAGGCAGCCCCAAACTTGGGGAATGAAATTAATCAAACCATGAATGACTACATCACACCTTCCCAGACCAATGATCCCTCATTCATTAGACACAATTACCTAGGAGATTACAACTACATCTTTAAACCCCATGTCCTAAACCACCTTCCCACATTCCATGGAATGGAGTCCGAGATGCCATACCTTAACATTAAGGAGTTCAATGACATTGTAGAAACCATGTGTCCCCCACATCAACTAGAATCATCTAAGATGAGGATATTTCCTTTTTATTTAAAGGATAGAGATAAAAATTGGCTAAACAATTTGAGACCATCATCCATAAACTCTTGGGACCAACTACAAAGAGAATTCTACAAAAAATACTTTCCCCACCACAAAACAATTGCACTTAAAAAGAGTATCCAAAACTTTTTTGAAAAAGAGGGAGAGTCATTCTATGAAACATGGAAAAGGTTCAAAGACACTCTAAACATGGTTCCGCACCATGGTTTTTCTATTCCTGAACAAGTGAGAATTTTCTATGAAGGGTTGGGTCCGAGGAACAAACAATTCATTGACATGATGTGTAATGGAACATTTAAAAAAAAATCCCCAAATGATGCTTACGAGTATCTAGAAAGCCTTTCTGTACAAAACCAAACATGGGGAACTTCACCTTATTCTGAAAATCCACAAAGAACTACTGGAATTCATACACTTAGAGAAGAGGAAATCCTTAGGGCTAAACTCACAGCACTCTCTAGGAAGGTTGAAGAGATAGGCCTTAGTAAAGTCCATGAAATCCAAACTGTTGACCCTGTTTGCACAATTTGTGACAAACATGACCATAAGACAGACAACTTCCCAACCATTCCATCCATCAATGATGTTCTTTTAGGAGGAACCCCAATGTAAGTAAATGCTTTGAACTTTCAAAAGCCTCAATACCAAAACACCTTCAACCCAAGGTATAATGACCACCCAGGCTTCCGCTGGAAAGATAACCAACAACCTAGACAACCACAGGGACAAAATCCTTACCCCCATCAGAACTACCAAACCCATAACCAGTTCCAAACCCCACCTATCCAATACCAATAGCCACTGGTCCATTTTCAACAAACCATACCACCTCCAAAATATCCACCTGGGATAAACCAACCTACTCAAGCACCCACCCAAAATGTTCCACAAATCCTACTAGAACAACTATGAAAACAAATGGAAAGGATGAAATCAGAAGTCTCTTCCCTTAAACAAGAACTTCAAACCATAAAAACTGGAAAGGCACCCATGCCTACTCAGGCGGTGCCATCCTCAAATTCAAGGGGAGAGTCAAGTTGCACTCAAACAATTCATGAACAACTAAAGGCTGTGACTGTTTTAAGAAGTGGAAAATCAATTGAGAAACCTGAAAAAATAATTCAAAACCCACCTGAAGATTCAAACTTGGATGAAAATTCAAATGAACTAAATGATCAAATTAAAAAACATGATAACATTGTCAAAGAAACAACTCTTCAACAAACAACCCCACAACCTGCACCATTTTCTCAACACATGAGGGGGAAAACCAAGCCTGAATTGAGTGAAACATTGAGGGAAATATTTTCACAAGTAAAGTTGAACATACCCCTTCTCGATGCCATCCAAACCATACCTGCCTACTCAAAGTACCTTAAGGACTTGTGCACTTTTAAAAGAAAATCTTCACATAAAAACCAAGTCCTTTTGGCTGCAAATGTGAGTACCACCATTCAAGGGACCATTCCTCCTAAGTTGAAAGACCCAGGTTGCCCTTACATCAATGTTGAACTAGGAGAGAGCAAAGTTGTCAAGGCCTTGTGTGACCTAGGTGCTAGTGTCAATATCATCCCATATGTTGTGTACTTCCAGTTAGGCCTAGAAGAACTCCAACCCACATCTTTCACACTTCAGCTTGCTGATCATAGCATTATGGTTCCAAAGGGGATTTTGAAGGACGTTCTGGTAAAGGTTGAAAAATTAATCTACCCTGTTGATTTCATTGTCCTTGACAACCATCCAAACTTAGGAAATAAGGAACAAACCCCAATCATCCTTGGTCATCCTTTCCTTGCAACAATCAATTCTGTTATCCGAGTTCGAAATGGGAACATGACCATCACCTTTGGGAAAATGAGTCTTGACTTGAACATCTATAATTCAAGCTCACAAATAGGGGATGAAGAGGAAATTCATGAAGTAAACATGATAGGAAGCATTGATAATGAATCCATGGAACATCAAGGAATATTTGATAAAGGTTTAAGTTAGTATGAGATTGATTTCCTTTGTTCATATAAAGGAATTTTATCTCCTTGGCTTGAATCATTTTCTAATTTCTCTTATGATGAAGTCTTAGGTCCAACAATCAGTGAAACCTTTCAAGAAACCACTTTCATGGAGACCACTCCAAATTCCTTCCCTAAATCTGATCAAGCCAATCTTATAGATGAAACTTCTACATGTGGGGAATCAATCCTATCTAAAACTCTAAAAAAAGAAATTGAACTTGATCCAATGTCCCAATATTTTGTAGAAATTCCGAACCAACCTAATCTTGAATTGAAGGAACTTCCTGCTACACTCAAGTATGCTTTCCTAGGGGACAATTAAACTCATCCTATTGTCATTTCTTCTTCTCTTGAAGACAATCATGAGAAGATACTTCTAGATTTCCTTAGGAAACATAAGAGAGTGATTGGTTGGACCCTATCTGATATTCCTGGGATTAGCCCACTTGTTGGGACTCATATGATTGTTCTGGAATCTGATTCAAAACCATGTCGTCAACCTCAACGACGACTCAATTCTAATCTCATGGTGGTAGTAAGGAAGGAACTTCTGAAATTGTTAAAAGCTGGTATCATATATCCTATAGCTTAGAGTGAGTGGGTGAGCCCAATCCAAGTGGTTCCAAAAAAGGCCAGAATCACAGTGATAACCAATGAGAATGGAGAGATTCTTCCAACAAGGGTGAGTAGTGGATGGAGGGTCTGCATTGACTATAGGAAGCTAAAATCATTCACCAAGAAGGACCATTTACCCTTACCATTCATTGACCAAGTCCTTGAGAGAGTGGCAGGTCATGCGTTCTACTGTTTCTTAGATGGGTACTCAGGGTATAATCAAATTGAGGTCTCCCTAGAGGATCAAGGGAAGACTACATTCACATGTCCATTTGGAACCTTTGCTTTCAAACGCATGCCCTTCGGGTTATGCAATGCCCCTGAAGCCTTCCAACAGTGCATGATGGGAATATTCTCAGACATGGTAGGGGATTTTCTATAGGTCTTCATGGATGACTTCTCTGTGTTTGGGGATACATTTGAGGGATTTCTGAGGAATGTAGAGAGAGTCTTGTCAAGATGTGAAGAAAATAATCTAGTCCTAAACTGGGAAAAATTCCATTTTATGGTTAAAGAGGGACTAGTTTTAGGCCATCTGGTCTTAGGTAGGGGGATTGAAGTTGATAATTCCAAGGTTGACATCATTCATCACCTTCCATCACCCAAAACTGTCAAGGAAGTGAGGTCTTTCTTAGGACATGCTGGTTTCTATAGAAGATTCATCAAGGACTTTAGTTCAATCTCTCGTCCCCTTTGTGATCTCTTAGTAAAGGATGCTCCATTTGTTTGGAAAGAAAGCTGTGAGGGTTCATTATCAACCCTCAAATCCTCTCTCACCTCTCCTCCCATTATGAAATCTCCAAATTGGAACCTTCCTTTTGAACTTATGTGTGATGCCAGTGACTTTGCTGTAGGAGCTGTGTTAGGACAACATTGTGATAAAAATATTTATGTCATTGCTTATGAAAGAAAATCCTTAAATGATTCCCAAATCAACTACACCACCACTGAAAAGGTGTTAATTGATATTGTGTTTGCCTTAGAGAAGTTTAGGTCCTACCTCTTAGGATCCCCCATCACTGTCTTCACTGACCATTCTGCACTAAAATACCTCTTCCAAAAACAAGATGCCAAGGCTAGAATGATTAGGTGGGTCCTTCTCTTACAAGAATTTGACCTCAAAATCAAGGATAAAAAGAGAGTTTAAAATGTTGTAGCTGATCACCTCTCTAGGATGGAATTCAAAGACAACTCAAATCACCTTTCTATGTCTGATTCATTTCCTGATGAACACTTATACTCTGTGAGTGAATACCCTTGGTATGCCGACATAGCCAATTTCTTAGTTACATGAGTCATTCCAAAATTCTCAGGGACTCAAGCTCGAAGGAAATTTCTTTCTGATGTTAGACACTATGTGTTTGATGATCCATACCTCTATAAGTTCTGCCCTGACCAAGTCATTAGGAGGTGTGTTCCAGAATCCGAACAAGAGTCTATCCTTAAATTCTGTCATAGTGAGGCATGTGGAGGTCACTTTTCCTCTAAGAAAACATCTGCTAAGATTCTTCAATGTGGTCTCTTCTGGCCCACCCTTTCAAGGGACTCCTACACATTTTGTCAAAGCTATCCTAGGTGTCAAAAAGTAGGGTCCATCACAAAAAGGAATCAAATTCCACTCACTCCCATCTTAGTGGTTGGAATCTTTGACTATTGGGGAATTGATTTCATGGGTCCTTTCCCAAACTCTAGGGGATACCTATAAATTCTCTTAGCTATTGATTATGTCTCAAAATGGGTTGAGGCCATTCCCACAAAATCCAATGATCATCAAACTATGATTAGATTCCTAAAAGAAAACATCTTCTCTAGATTTGGAATTCCTAGGGCTATCATAAGTGATCGTGGAACTCATTTTTGCAATCATTCATTCTCATCACTCATGAAAAAATATGGAATTTCTCACAAAGTGTCCACTGCTTACCACCCACAAACCAATGGTCAAGCTAAGTTAGCCAATCGTGAAATCAAACAAATTCTTGAGAAAACTGTCAATCCTTCTAGGAAAGATTGGTCCGAGAAACTCTTGGATGCTCTTTGGGCATATCGTACAACATTCAAAACCATCCTAGGAATGTCACCATATATGTTGGTTTATGGAAAAGTATTCCATTTACCTGTTGAAATTGAGCATAAATACTTTTGGGCAATTAAGAAAATGGATTATGATCTCTCATTGGTCGGAACAAAAAGGAAATTAGATCTCAATGAACTGGAGGAACTAAGTATGGAGGCTTATGAAAATTCAAGGATCAATAAAGATAGAGTTCAAGCCTACCAATCTAGGAATATCAAGGTCAAACATTTTGAACCGGGAAAACTTGTGCTCTTGTATAGTTCAAAACTTCATTTACACCCAGGAAAGTTAAGGTCTAGATGGTCAGGTCCTTTCATAGTGCATTATGTATACCCCCATGGGGCAGTAAAGATTCAAGATCCCACTAGTGGTCACATTTTCAAGGTCAATGGTCAAAGGTTAAAAAAATTCATTGAATCATTCAATAAATAGGAAATAAATGTTGAGTTAATTGATACAATCTATGAACCAGGAAAAAATTTATAAATTTAGGATCTATGTCGGGCTAACGACGTTAAACAAAGCGCTGCATGGGAGGCAACCCGTGGTTTTTATGTTTCAAATCTTTATGAATCATCTTTATTTTTCAAATAAGATTAATTAATCATTTTTATATTTAAAAATAAAAAAATATACTTTTGACCTGTTCTTCTATTATGAGTATGGATGGGTACGAAAGGGGAGCACAATATTCATCCGTGTCACGTGGTGTGATCCTTGAGTAATACCCTACCCAGAAATTTAAAAAGAGAACAATGTATCATCAGTTTATTTTGTTGTATTTTTATTATTTTATAGGTTAAGATAAAAATAATAAAAATAAAAATAATAATATAATAATTAAAAAAGGGGACATTCCATAGGCCGTGGGGCAAACCCCGTCACAACCGGCGAAGCCGTGGGGACTCAAACCCGGGACCGAATGGAGACAGGGGCGCACGCTTACCATTGACCTATGGATTAATGTGCTTACTTATTCTATAATTTTTATATATATATACTTATATTTTACTTATATATATATATTGTTTTGTTTTGTTTGTTTGTTTTCCTTTTTCCACTAGGGAACTTTGCAAGCGATATGGATATCAAAGGACTAAATTCGAGCGACAAGAACTTCAAACTTCAACCACCAGGTGACTTCATTCCATGATACTAATATTTAAATTTACTTATTGAACTCCCCTTTTATTCATCTACCCCATTCTAAATTTTATTTTTACGAAACTAGGGACAGTTTCATTCTAAGTTTGGGGGTGTGGAAACAAAATGTTTGTTTAAAAAAAAACAATGATAAAAAAAAGAAGTAAAATTACTTTATCATTCATATAATAACATCTTTTCTCACATTAAAACTACATAGAAAATAACTTTTATTTCATTGAATCTTAATTTAATTCATTATTAAGTTTAAAAGCATTGATTTTGGAAGTTTGGTTGTCCAATGAAAATTTGCATCATTTTTATTTTCATCCATTAACTCAAAATGCCACAATGCACGTCCTCTAGACTGTGGGGTACTAATTTGAATTTTTGGGGTCCCATAATAAATAGCATAGACTGGTTTTATTTTTATCAATAATATGAGTATTCAAAAAAAAAAAAAAATTAAAAAAAAATTAAAAAAAAATAAAAAAATTTGCGTGTAGAGAAATGGATTGATAAAATACGAGGCTTTCGGCACTTGGGGATCATGAATCCAGAGTTTTCTAGCCCTGAGTTTTTCAATCTATCTCTATTTATGGTAATATGACTTTGTTTTTGATTAAGTTAACTCGAGACGATGCCCGAGTATGTGGGCTTCACTTGGTGCCCTAAGGCCTTTGAGTCTGGGAGTCATCGGAAAAGTCTTGCTACATGGGTTAATTTGATTAACTGCAATATCAATTAATATAGAAATATTTCAAAAAAAAAAAATCCAAAAAAAAGGAATGAAGAATACTCATATTAGGATTAAATGTGATTCCACCTAGCGCTTCCTTGATTTCCCCCTTGAATGAAAATGAACCCCCATATCTATTGTGATTCACAACACATCATTACACCTAATTGAGTTGGTTGAAGTATGATGATGGATTTGATCAAAGGAATGGGATTGGGATTGAGATCTACTTTTAAATTCATCTTATTTTAAATTATCTTGATAGGCTATAAAAATATATTTGTGTGCAATTTACATTGTGAGCAATGTTTGTTATAATGTGTTTGAAGAAAGGAATTCAAATAAAATCATTGAATTATTTGCTCGGGACTAGCAAATATCAAGTTGTGGGGTGTGATTATCCAATAAAAAAATATATTTTAATTACATTTTAATGGTATTAAATGTTAATTTTTGATCTTATGGGCCTGAGTTAGTGCATTTTCATTATGAACATCCATTCTCATCATTTGTGCACTTCATGCCTAATATACACCAATTTAGGCCCAATGAGTCATCTGATTCTAAGGAATTTAATTATCAATATATTAATTTGATATTTTGGGAACTATATCTACACTTAAATTTGAACATTTTTCATTCAGGGATCAATGGATGATTCATAAACGATGATGGAGATATTTGGAGATGAATGGAAGCAATTCTAGAGAAGGTAGATCGGACACAAGCCCACTTATGAGACTGTGAGGACCAAAATACAGGCCCAATAAATCCCAAATTTTGTGGGATGATAGAAGAAATGTTTAGGAACAAATAACTCTGCAGGAGATAATGCTAATTCGGCATCTATTGTGGTAATTAAGGTGGCCCAAGTTAGAGATACAATTATGGGCCAGATTCTGCGGCCTAGAAAAACATCCCACTAATTTGATCATATCTAGGAATTAAAAACTCCAAATGGGCCCCAATTTTATAGGAGATTAGATGAAATCCAGATCTTTATTTTCTTCTTCTATGGACTACTCTGATTCTGTCATCTAGAAGGTCTTCCAAATGCGTCTGTTCGGTGAAGGAAAGCTGGCTGCCACCTCGGGTCAAGGGTGGAAAAATCAACTCTCCCTTACTTTCCACCCACCTATGGCCTACCACAATTAATTGAGGAGACCTGGACTGTTGGAGGCTATACCCAAGGGCTCAAAAATTCTTATTTAAGGCAGTGGTGTTAGAGTATTGAAGGATCTTTAGTGCTTGGTTCAATTGTAATGTTATGCTGCGATTTTGTTGTCTCAAATTTGTCTTTCACTTGTAAGTTGTTCAATTCACTTTAGTTTCTAAATAAAAGTTCTTATTCTCCTCTTATTCTGTTGTTCTACATCTCACTTTGATACCGTTACCTCAAGGTGTGAATTTATTCACACCAAATCTTGTGAAATTATTCACACAACGGTGGAGTGATCATTTTATTTTTGTTGTTTTCTTTACTTCTTCATGTCCTCCCTCACGAGTCTACTTTCCACTTCCATTGAAACCAAAGAATAAATAGAGGGATAACCCACTTATGGGTTGATACAAGGGAGTAGAAAAGGTCTGTATTGGATGTTATTTATCTCCCCATTAATGTATAATCACTTCTTAAATTGAGATTTTTATTTGATGATTTTTAAACTCCATCGTCCTTGTTGAATTTAAGGCCACACACTTCATGTGCTAATACGAACATTTACCTTGAAGTGATCAAAACTTTGGTCCTTAAAGTGTATAGGTGATTAGTATTAAAGGGTGTAGGCATTGAACTAGTAAGTGATGATGTTGTTTTATCTTCTTAAATGAACCCATCTCAAATATAAGAAATTGAAATCTTTGAAAAGAAAATACGTCCAATCCACCCCGAGTGATAACCTAGGATCAACTCATTCTTTTAAATTGAATTCACTTAAATCTGTTAGATATCCTCTAAACTCATCTAAAATCAATCCAAGTTGGCCACTTCATAGCTGAAAACAGTCCATAGAATGTGCGTGTCTATAGGTTACTTCTTAGGTCTCTGTGGATTCGACAACCCAAGCTAGACTACAAGGACCGTTCTACCTTCATCTCTTGGGTAAATTTGAGCGAGAATCAGTACCTCATATGGGCTTGAATAAAAAGGGTGTGAAGTTCAAGTGGAAAGAAGCTTATGATATATGCTATTAGAAGCTGAAATAAATACCACCTTCAATGCCGATCCTGATTATGGAAAATCTAGGAAGAAGATATACAATTTATTGTGATTCATTAGGCATCAGGCTAGGAGCAGTTCTAATGGAGGAAGATAAAGTCATGAAGTGCTTGTCCTAAAATTTGAGGCCACACAAGAGGAATTAACTGTTGAAAGTGGGTGCCCTAGACCCAACTTGTGTTGTAATTTTATTACCACTACATGTATAATATTTTTTATATATACACATGTTTATCTTTACATAATAGTATAGATACTTATGCATCCACTTTGTTTATGTTAATGTCCATAGATTACGTGTCTTATCAAAGGGTTATAGCAGATCCCATACTATAATGAGAACATAGAGATAATATTATAGTAATCATAAAGTAATGTCCTATGGTCCAGTTACATCATTCTGATAGGACAAAAATGACGAGTGACTATCAGTTGCTTGGGGATCATAAGCATTGAGACTTCTTCTCATAAAGTTATCACTTGGTGATCTCTAGTGTTGAGATCATGAGGAAAAACATGCTAATAGGAAAACCACATGTTTTAGGTGTCATTTTTTGTTTCTATCTATAGACATGCGTTATGGTATCTTGACTTGAGATCATTATCAATGTATTTCATTTAAATGCATACTTTGATTCAAAGAGAAAACCATGGCAATGAAGTCATGGTGAGGTAGTTTTTTTGGGTACGTCATTGGTGACATTACATTGATTGAATGATCAAGATATGATTTTTTGATTCCGAGTTTAGGAAGAGATATCTTGGGTTTGGTTGATTAGGATGGTAGCACCTTAATTAAATCCATGATCGTGGTAGTCGAAGGTTACACCATTCAGACAGATCAACAAATAAAATAAATCAAGATAAAGGATGATGACAATAGTGTGTATTCTACTTTATTGAGATATCGATGACTAAGAGATTATATTACACATACCATGTTTGTAGGACGATAGTAATTGATTTGAATTTTCTTTATATCTATAGGGACCTCGATGGGTTTCTAAATCCCGCTCTTGGTCTGTGAATTTTATTCACTGCTATTGAGATAAGGGCCTAGAGGTTCACACACTATTTCACTTTGAGAATCTTCCCTATTCTATTGAATAGGAACATGGAGCTTGGTGGGACCCAACATGGGCCTGGATTTTTATCGAAGTTATGTGGATCACCAAGGAATAAATAAATTCTTTAATTATTCAATTTTGGAATAATTCATTGAATTTATTTATGACACATATTTATAAGTGAGTAAGTAAATACAAGGATTAATATTATTTGAATGGATATTAATTAAATGTCTTGAGATCGTTTAATATTATCAGGAGAGTTGATTCGAGTTAAATAATCAAGTTTATCATGTAATTTATTTAATATATATTACATTTATGTGATAAATTATAAATATTATTTATGGCATAATTTAGTTTGTCATAAATAATTATTTATAATACTTATATAGTAGATGTTTATAACATGGGGGTTGGTAACCCAAACCAGGTATTATGGATATTCACTATATACATGAAGAGAGGATCATCCCATGATGAATATTCATTCATTTGAATTGAGAGCCTCTCGCTCCTCATAAATCCTAGAGAGAGACTCTCTCAAACAAGCAAGTTCTTAAAGATCTGTCTTTGCAGATCGAAGAAGTTGGCTAGTGGCTATCTTCATTGCATTGAAGTGGTCGACGAAGTACTATCCTAGCACCCAAATTTTATTGAACTATGTGCAAGAAGATTTAAGAGGCATGTGTGGAAAATATAGAGGGATTCTACATCAAAGTCTTTGAGCAACGGTCGCCGACATTTTTCAGCAATCTTGCACGCATAAGATCTGAAAGATGTACACATTATTTATTATTTTGTGATCTGTTTAAACCACACATAGACCTTAGACCATACCAGGATAAGATCATCGGAGTCTACGATGTTACATCACTCCAATGATGCAAAAAATTTCAAATTCCTAGCCCATCAGCTTCTGCTGCGCGTCCTGGTACCTAACAGTGGTATTAGAGTGAGGTTGTGTTTTTTTGAGTCAAAGAAACAATTTATTTACCTTAAATTTGATTCAAGGGTGTTGGAATAGTTCCAATGGATTTGACCATGCATTGATCCATTTTCTAATGTCCAAGTAACCACGATTTGAAATTTTTTAAATGGATCTACGTTGCGTTGAATGAATTTGTGGTTTCATATTCTTAAATTTTATTTTTGAAGAACACATTTTTAATTTATTTGTGTTCTTGAAAATTACTAGAATTTGGCCATGTTTTGGACAGAACCCGGTCACCGGAAATATTATGGTAGAGATGAATTATTAGAGGAAAATTAAAAATAATATACTTTTATATTAATTTAATTTTTCTTCTAATAAAACAACAATTTAGGTTAATCTTTGTAAAAGTTTTACATTATTGTTTTTTCTTCTAACAATTTATGCCATGTTTTTATTTATTTATTTAGGTTAATATTTGACCCACCACTCTCGACCAGAGCCCCCCCTCCCCACCCCCCGTCCAGGTTAGCCGCACGTCGCTAGAGCCGTGGGACGCCACCACCACTTCCCAGTTGATCACGCTTCACCAGAGTTGCACCAAGATCCACCGCCTTCGGGGTTCTTAGTGCCCATATTTGGCTTCCTAGAACCCTAGCGGACACTTCCGGTGCTCGACCTCCCTTTTCTTGTGAGCACTTTGCAGGGTGTTGCTGGACCGGCTGTAGTCACACCGAGATCACACCACTATCACGCCACGATCACATCAATGTTCGGCCATGCTTTGGTGAAATACGTTCACGACAATCCACAGTCCAGTCAAACAACTTTTCTAGCTAGAGGTAAACCATTTAAATTAATTTGATTAATTTAATTTATTTTTTAACTTAAATTATTTAAAATTAATTTTGTGGTTTATTTTTAACCAAATACAATTTTTTAAATTTAATTAGTCTTAAATTAAATTAATGGTTTAATTTAATTTTTGTAATTTAAAAATTAAGTTAAACAAATGGAACCGATAAATAAATCATTTTAATTTATTCAAATTCATTTAATTTATTAGAACACCCTTGTATTGATATAATTTATTGCATTTTAATTTTACTGCAAATTATTTTAACACCGACTGGCCTTGAGAAAATAACCCACCCACACATGTATAGTTTTATTTATTTAATTATTTATTCAATGTGTGTAATGATTGTAATAATTAATTAGATAAATTTTGGTCTACGAATCATCTTTTTAATTCAAATATGTATAAGGGCCTGCACGTCCAATGAACCTATGGTATATTATACCCCTAGACCCCCTCGTCTGCATGAAAGTATATTTGTAATTACACAGATATGATCTCAGACGCATACCCCACTAAGTTAAGGAAATAATCCAGACAGGAGCTGAGCACATTGCACTGGGGAAAGCTTTGATACGAGTCAGGTGTTGACTCAGGTATGGAATCCCCTATGTCAAGATTTATATGTTATGGATTTATCATAATAAAATGATCATGATCAGTCGGATTGCATGATTTACCTTTATGCATTGTTTATTGTTTTATTAAAGTGCATGATTATTTCTTGATCACATAAAATAGTAAACAAGATAAAATATATAAAGATGTGACAAATATATTTCTATTGCATGTTTAGTTGTGAGCGCGACAACCTAGCTTGAACATATGAAACAAAAAATGATTATATTCATCAATAAACATGAATATCCCTCAAAGATATATTAATTCTTAATGCATTCCATTATTCACATTTGAACAAAACCAGGTGTTTGAGGTGCTCGTCAGTCATAGTTGAGAGTGCCTCTTACTGCGGGGGAATTCTCATGATAGAATTGGGTTGAATTAACTAAAGTGAGTATTCAAGGATTAGCCATAGCTAACTTGCTATAATTTTAGAGGCAAATAGTTGAGGGAATCAAGTCATGATTTCAATAAGCTAGGACTTTACTCAACATAACAAGGAACCACCAGTTTAAGCAGTTGGGCAGCCTAGTTCCTACCTTTAAACCCTCTAAGTAGTGGTGTAGACATATATTGTAGACTAAAAGGGAGGTTTTGAAGATCTTTTCTCCTAGAATACTCAAGCAACAGAGTATTCTGAATCTAATAGTGAGGGCTATTGAGGTTCAGTAAAATAGTGGAAGACATTTAAATGATATAATAATAATTAATAAAATTTCTAAAAGGTAATCAATACAAAGTACTGACTGCTAATATTTATCTATTGTAGATCATAAATGGAAATCACCAACACCAAAAGTAAATTATCACTGTGATCAATTTTAGATAAAAAAATATCATGAACGATAATAAATTTTATGATTAGTACATGTGCTTGAGCATAGTACTACGCCAAGAAAGGAAGCTATATATGATGGAATCCTTAGTTCCTACTAAGCCTCCCTAGAGATCAAGGTAGAAAAATATAAATATAAAAATCATGTAGAGGATGCACTAGATGTTCAGTGCATCATTTTTTTATCCATGTCTAGACAATTTCAAAAAAATGCATGAGGAAGAGGATGCCTACAAGATGATTTCACATCTCCAAGAATTATATAAGAAGAGGGAAATATGAAAAAGGTATGAGATCTCTAGTTACTTTTATAGGTGCAGGCTAGAAAAATGGCACCAAGTGGATCCTCATGTACTCAAAATGATCGGGTATATAGAGAGGCTTGAATCCCTTGGGTTCAAATTGAACCAATAACTCGCAACAGATCTCATACTTTCCTCTTTACATCCAATATTTTTGACTTTTATTGTCAATTATAACATGAATGATATGAAAAAATCACTCTCAGACCTTTTGGATCTAGTTCACCAAGAAGAAAAGGATATGAAAAATACCAATTCATCTGTCCTTATGGTGAAAAAGAGAAAGAAGGGAAAGGAAAAGGGGTCTAAGGCCAAGTCAAGGCCGGAGACACCAATGCACCGTCCTGCAAACAAGAAAAATATATAGAGGAAGATCAATGAGAAGGAGTCTTTCTTCTTTGGATGTGGCATGAAAGTCCATTGGAAGAAAAATTACAAAGCTGGGAAGAAGAATTAAGTTGATGATTCTACTTTAGGTATTTTTTTCATTGAATGAAATCTCTCATTATCTATAAGTTGGGTATTGGATATGGCATGTGGATCACACATTTGTATTCATATATAGGAACCAAGTAGGTTTAAGAATATTGAAAAAGGAGAAGTAGATATTTGAGCTACAAATGGTGAAATTTTGGTATCCTTGGAAGTGGGAGATTATCACCTTACTTTGCCTAGAGGTTAGATTATAGTTTTAAATAATTGTTATTATGTAACTTCTGTAACCAACAACATAATCTATGTGTCATGTTTGGACACTATGGGATTTTATTTCAAGTTTGAAAATAAAATTTTCCTCTTTTATAATGATAACATGTGTTATGGTATGGAACATATTAATAATGGGTTATATATAATTGAACTTGAAAACCTGATAATGACAATCAATGACAAGACCATTGAATATGACTCATATATCACCCGCCTGTGGCACTTTAGGATAGGTCATGTAAACGAGAAGCAATTACAAAAATTACATCAAGAAGGGTATTTAGAATTGGTATAGTTAAACCACTTGGATGTATGCCATGCTTGTTTACAAGGGAAAATGACCAAAGAACCTTTCTTTGGGAAGGGATAAAGAGCCAATGAATTACTGGAATTAATACATACCGATGTATATGGTCTATTTCCAGTAGAGAAAAGGGGTGCTTTTTCATACTTCATTACTTTTACCGATGACTATAGTAGGTATGGATATATCTACTTGATGTAGTATAAGTCTGATTCCTTTTATATATTTAAGGAATACCAATATGAAGTAGAAAACCAACTTGGTAAGAAGATCAAGGCACTTCGATCAGACTGAAGTAGAGAGTATCTTAGCCAAGATTTCATTGATCACTTGATGGAGTGTGGGATTATATCCAAACTCACTCCTACTTATACACCATAGTGTAATTATGTTAGTGAAAGGAGGAATACGACCTTTCATTACATGGTCAAATCAATTATGAGTCATGAAACTCTTCCATTATCTTTTTGGGGATACACTCTACAGACAACAACATATACCCTTAACTGAGTACCAACTAAAGCTATAGATAGGATTCCATATGAGTTCTGGTATGGAAAGAAACCCAGTCTATCACACATACATATATGGGGATGCAAGGCTTTTGTAAAGACCATACTTAGTGAAAAATTGGCATCCTGAAGCACAAAGTGCATCTTTATAGGTTATCCTAATGAAACCAAAGGATATTACCTATTAACCCTTCAGATAGAAAAGTGATTGTGAAAAAAAGACACATTTACACAAAGGGAACAAATTTCCAATGAAAATAGTTGGAGAAGGATTGAATTTGATGAATTTAATGCTCTATATGCACAAGAATTGGTACGAGAATAATCTCCACAAGATAATGTGGAAGAAAAAGTGGTTCCTAAGACACAAATACTATGTAGGTCTACTCCAGAGGTTAGAGAACTAGAGCATTATGGTTTTATTGTCACTGAGTTAGGTAACACATTACTCCTTGAGGATGATGAAACCATAACCTACAAGGAAGTAGTATAATTAAAAGAATCTACTAAATGGGAAGATTCCATGCATTCTGAGATGGAGTCCATGTACCAAAATCAAGTTTGGATTTTGGTAGAATCTCCAGATAATGTAAAACCCATTGGGTGCAAATGGGTATTCAAGAAAAAGATGGACATAGATGGTAAGGTTAATACCTATAAAGAAAGACTGGTTGTGAAGAGTTTCAGACAATGTCAAGGCATCGACTATGAAAAAACCTTCTCACTAATAGTAATTCTAAGATCCATCAAAACATTTCTAGCAATTGCATCCTTTTATGATTATGAGATTTGGAAAATAGATGTCAAAACTACTTTTCTAAATGGGAAATTGGTTGAAGACATCTATATAACTCAAACCAAAGGGTTCATCATGTCAAATAATGCCTATAAGGTGTAAAAGATGAAAAGCTCCATTTATGGATTGAAGCAAGCATCTTGATCATGGAATGCTCATTTTGATGAAGCCATGAGAGAATTTGGTTTTGTAAAAAACAAAAGTGAGACTTGTTTCTATAATAAGGTTGATGGGAATTCTATCATTTTCCTAGTATTATATGTTGATGGCATATTAATTATGGGAAATGAAGTGAGAGTCTTAGATTCAATTAAGAATTGGTTAAATGAATGTTTATCAATGAAATACTTAGGTGAAGTATCCTATATTCTAGGGATCAAGATCTATCAATATAGACCTCAAAGGCTTCTTGGAATAAGTCAAAGTACATACATTGAAAAGGTACTTAAAAGGTACAATATGGAACAATACAAGATAGGGTTGTTGCCTATGTCATATGGTATTAATATATCCAAGAAAAAGTGTCCACAAACATAGAAGGATATTTAAAGAATGAGTATAATACCTTATTCATTGACAGTAGGTTCTATCATGTATTCCATGATTTGTACTAGGATTGATGTTACCTTTGCTTTAATCATGGTGGGAAGATATCAAGATAATCGAAGAGAGAAACACTGGGTAGCTGTTAAAACTATACTAAAGTACTTCAGACATAAAAAGTATATATTCTTGGTGTATGGAGGTGATGAGGAAGTAGTAGTGAGTGGATACACTAATGCTAGTTTCCAAAGAGATCACAGTGATCTGAAATCACAATCAGGCTACATATTTTGCTTGAATGGTGGTATAGTGAGTTGAAGAAGCTCAGAGCAATCTGTGGTCGCCGATTCTATAGTAGAATCCAAGTATATAGCAGTTTCTGATGCAGAAAAGGAATAAGTATGGATACACAAATTATTCTTAGACATTAGTGTTGTGCCTAGTAGTGCAGACCCTGTTCCAGTTTATTTTGATAATACTGCTGTAATGGTTCTTTCCAAGGAGCCCAGGTCTCACTAGAGGATAAATCATATACTTCTCAAATTTCATCTCTTGAGGTATTTTACTCTAATAGGTAAAGTCTTAGTTAGAAAAGTATCCATATAGGAAAACATGGAAGAACCCCTGACTAAATACATTTCTCAACAGAAGCATGATTCTCATGTGAGTGCTAGCAGATTGTGACTTGTTAGCAATTAGATCTAGTATAAGTGGGAGTGTTGAAAGTGGGTTCCCTAGACCCAACTTGTGTTGTACTTTGATTACCACTACATGTATACTATTTTTTATATATAAATGTGTTTATCTTTCCATAATAGTGTATATACTTCTGTATCCACTTTTTTTATGGTAATTTCCTTAGATTAGGAATCTTATTAAAGGGTTATAACAGATACCAGGCTATAATGAGAACCTAAAGATACTATGATAGTAATCTTGAAGTAATGTCCTATGGTCCAATTACATCATTCTGATAGGACATATATGATGAGTGACTATCAGGTGCTGGGGGATCATAAGCATTAATACTTCTTCTCATGAAGTTCACACTTTGTGATCTCTAGCAGTTGAGATCATGAGGAATTACCCGCTAATAGGAACACCACATGTTTCAGGTGTCATTGTTTATTCCTATTTATATACATGTGTAATGTTATCCTAACTTGATATCATTATAAATTTAAGTCATATCATTTCATACATTGATGCAAGGTGAAAACCATGGCAATGAAGTCATGGAGAGGTAGTTTTTGTTGGGTACATCATTGGTGACATGACATTGATTGAATGAGTTTAGGAAGAGATATATCAGGCCTGGTTGATTAGGATGGTAGCGCCTTCATTAAATCTATGGCCATGGTAGTCGAAGGTAAGACCATTCAGACATATCAAAAAATAAAATAAATAAATATAAAGGATGATGACACTAGTATGTATTCTACTTTATTGAGATATCGATGCCTAAGAGATTATATTACACAGTCCATGTTCGTAGGAAGGTATTCATTGATTTGACTTTTTCTTATCTCTATAGGGACCTCTATGGATTGCTAAACCCCTCTCTTGGTCTGTGAATTTTATTCACTGTTATTGAGATGAGAACCTAGAGGGCCACACACTATAGCACTTTGAGAATCTTTCCTATTTTGTTGAATAGGAATATGGAACTTTGTGGGCCCCACTATGGTCCTGGGTTTTTATCCAAGTTATGTGGATCACCAGGGAATAAATAAATTCTTTAATTATTCAAGTTTGTAATAATTCATTGAATTTATTTATGACATGTATTTATAAGTGATTAAGTAAATAAAATGATTAATATTATTTGAATGGATATTAATTAAATGTCCCGGGATCATTTAATATTATCAGGAGACTTGATTTGAGTTAAATAACAGAGTTTATTGCGTAATATATTTAATAGATATTACAATTATGTGATAAATTATAAATATTATTTATGGAATAATTTAGTTGGTCATAAATAATTATTTATAATACTTATATAGTGGGTGTTTATTACATGGGGGCCGGGAACCCAAACAGGGTATTATGGATATTCACTCTATAAGTGGTGAGATTCTCATACAATGATGAATATTCATTCATTATAATTGAGAGCCTCTATCTCCTCCTGAATCCTAGGGAGAGAATCTCTCAAACAAGAAAGTTCTTCAATATTTTTATTTTTGGATCGAAGACGTTGTCTAGTGATGATATTCGTTGCGTTGAAGTGATCAACATAGTACTATGATAGCACTAGGATTCTGAAGAACGACATGCGATAAGGTTGAAGAGGCGTGTGTGGATGATCTAGAGGGATTAAACATCAGATTCTTTGAGAAACATTCACTGAAATTTTGTGACAATCTTGCGCATATCAGATTCGAATGAGGTACACATTCGTTATTTTTTTATCTGTTTAAACCATGAATAGTACTCAGATTGTATCGGGATAAGATAACCAGATTCAATGATATTACCTCACTCCAATGATGTAAAAAATTTAAAATTCCTATCCCATCGACTTTTTCTATGCATCCCAGTACCTAACATTAACCAATGCATGATCTTGAGCTAGTAGCTATGGTTCATGCCTTATGTTTTTGGAGGAATTATTTATTAGGAGAGGGGTTTGTGGTGTTTACAGACCATAAAAGCCTAAAGTATATTTTAATCCAGTGTGAATTGAACCTTAGGAAGATAAGGTGGGTTTAATACCTCTAGTACTTTGATTTTTATATTTCTTATATACCTAGTAAGGACAATACTGTAGCTGATCCTTTAAGAAGGGGGACTCAGATACAGGTAGTGTAAGATGATAGTAGCAAGTGGAAGCTTATGTATCTATTATTTGAGATGAATTTATTGGTTAAGGACCATTGTGGAAAACATATCATTATAGATTTGGTAGTGACCTCCTCAATATTATAGAGAGATAATATGAGGAAGCTATTAGATCCTAAAGGAATAGTCTAAGGGAGAGTGTTTCAAGTGAGGACCCACCTCCAAGTTGGATTGTTGATGAGGATGAGGTATTTCACATCCATGGATGTGTCTGGGTTCCTATAGACATCTAGAAGGAATTTATGTGAGATTCACATGATTCTACTTGGTTGGTATAACTTGGGATTAGAAATATGTATCATGAACTATTTCTTTAATATTGGTGGCCTGGTATAAAAAGGGAGATAACTAGATTTGTTACTCGGTGTTCCACCTTTCAGAGGTGAAGAAATAAAACCAGCAAACAGTAGGGATTTTATAGAAAATGCCAATTCCTAAGTGGAAATGGGATGAAACAACCATTGATTTTTTGTATAGATTACTGAGATCCCCTAAAGGTAATGATGCAGTATGGGTGATCATCGATAGGATCAAAAAGGCCTCTCACTTATTACTAGTTAAGGAGACATTTTCTATGGATGATCTTGGTAGGGTATATGTTACATTGATTATTCGACTTCATAGAGTTCCATATATTATTGTATCAGATGAGGATTCTTGTTTTACTTCTCTGTTTTGGAAAGGGATTTATAGGGTGTTAAGTATACATGTACTTTTGAGTACAACATACCACCCTCAGACTGACGAGCAGTTTGAGAAAATGATACAGATGTTAGAGGATATTCTTAGAGAATTCATCCTTGATTTTGTAGGTTCTTGGTAGAAACATATACCCCTATATGAGTTCCCATTCAATAATAGTTTTTAAGTGATGATGGAGATGGTTCCTTATAAATCCTTATATAGTAGGAAATGCGGATCACCTCTATATTGGTTAGAGGTAAGGGAGGAAACACTACTTGGACCTCATCTCATTCAAGAGACTTCAGAGAAGGTTCAACCATTCAGGAAATGAATAGTTATGGCCCAGTATAGGTATAAATAATATGTTGAAATACATAGATGATCACTAGAGTTTGAGGTTGGGGATTGGGTATTCTTGAGTATATCGACTAGACTAGGGCTTCAACAATTTAGGTTAAATAGTAAGATGTCACATCATTTTGTTGGAAATTTTTAGTTTTTATATAGGGTCATATTATTGGAATATAAGATATAAATCCTTGAGATATACAGATATATGCATGAAATGTTTCACATTTCTCAGTTATGTCATTACTATTCAGACCTGTCTCACATCTTTCAGCTTTATGAGGTTTAGTTTGAGGTAGATATGTTCTTTTAAGAGTATCCTATATGCTTCGTGGATAGGAGAACAAAGGCTTTTCAAGGTAGGATAGTTCCTTTAGTTTGGGTGCTATGGTAGTATGAATGAGTACATGATGAGACCTAGGAGAGAGAGGCTGATGTACATTCCAAGAAACCCAAGATTTTCATAGATGGTGTTATGTTACCCTCAAAAGGGAAACTCAGGGGCGATTTGTCTTAAGTGGGGGTGGTTGTAACATCCTAATTTTTTGAGGTAAAAACTAGTTAATTTTATATTATAATATTTAGTTTTACTCTTGTGAATTTGAATAAGAGTTTATGGAGGGATTTGGGAGTTTCCAACTCTTGTTTGGATCCCAAAGATCTAAATTTTGGAGAAACTATATGAGGAGAAAAGTTGGCACATGGTTGGTAGTAACCGTGGGGCTCAACTATGCGAACCATATATAAGGAAGAATGGTTTGAAAAAATGGGTGAGGGAGGCTACATGGGCATGTGAAAAATTATATACCTGTTGTAGTGGTGACCTATATAGGCTGCGTATAGTTTGGAAAACCATGTGCCTAGCCCATACCCATAGTACCACTTAGGTAGTGACCCCACACAGTTAGAGCATGTTTTTTACAAATAGTGTGAGATATCCCCTGAAAGGGGTTCCTTGGGAAGTTACTATAACATGATTGGTAAATGGTTTGGCCAACCATGTGGAAAAACCATGCAACCTCTTAAAAAGGGTTAATTGACATTTTTACCCCTCCTTAAATCAAATTTCCACCTCTTTTTTCCCTATGTTCTCACACACAGTTGCCCACCCATTAGGATCTCATCCTCAAAACCTAATCTAGGATTTGTGGTTTCTCCTCCATCAGATATTATAATGAACCACCATTTTTCTAATTGGATTCCTCTTAGTAAGATATTTGATCCACTTTCTTTATTTCATGGTTTATCTCGCCATATTCGATGTTATTTTAGTGTGATCTAATATGCCCTATTTTCATGGTATTTTTCAAATATTCCACTTTATTTTGATTTAGAAGAAACCAAGGGAAGATACCAGATGAGTGTTCCTATAATTACATAAGTTAGGATTTCTATTAATTTTCCCACAATTTGCATCGATTTATAATTGTTTCCATTGTGCCACATGCCAGATTTACCACACTTTCCCCCTAAAATCAAATTTTATTAATTTAGTTCTTTAATTTGTAATGAAAATGACTATTAGAACATTTTATTATGGTTGGAGTCTAAGGACCTCAACTTGAGCCACCCATTTGGGTGTTCCATGCTTATGCCTATGTTCCCCTTTTCATTTTGATAACTGAAACACCTGTTGGTGTGTTTGGTTCAATTTTATCAATGATTTAATTAATTCATGCGAATAAATTGATCTTTAAAAATTGGTAAATCATGTTTATATTTGATCTTATTAAATTTAAATCAAATGGTTAATGATGATCCCTTTATATATCCTTTGTTACTATTGAATAAAATTGTATGGATTTGATTTATATATATATGTAGTGAATAAATGGGAATGGTTTTCAAATGGACTTGACTATATTATTAAATTTAAGGTGAAAATTTCTACTATAGACCTTTTTATTATTATAGTAGGGGTCTTACTTGACCCAGTCTTGGATTCCCAAGGGAATTCCTTGAGCACTCATAGGAAACCAACCTGATTCATTGGGCTGGTTTCTAGAAGAGATACCCACCTTGGAATAGGGTCAATGTCTCATTTATATATGAATACCTTAGCATAGTCTGACAATTCACTTGAATTATTTTCAAATATTAGGATGCATTATATACACTCCTTAGATTCAGATAATGTATTAGGATAGGAGGCACCTTGGATTATCCCCTTAAAACCCATTCATGCTTTCCCTGAGATTTACTATGGATATGCTCTGTGGACATTGTTAGACACTTTTCCTATGGAATTACTTGGGCGAACCCTTGGATTACACTTTTTCCCTTATATATAGTATACATGGTTTATATAATATGAGCTAGATCAACCCACTTAGGTCAAGGATACCTTTTTCCCTCTTGGATCATGTTTTACTATTGTTGTGACTTGGATACCCTAGTGTCACCTTAGGTCTTATTTTATAACTACTTAAACTGGTATACTTTTGTTACACATGATAGACCCTAAAATATTTTAGGTCACTTGTTCAAACATTATAGGAATGATCTGAAGAAGTTATGGTCAGCTGGGCATCCCATAAGGATTCTGAGCCTAACTTGTTATCATTTCACTCATTTTATTCCATTGATTATCTCTATATCTACACACTGATAATTTTATATTCACAGACTAGATTTGTATAGACACCATTTGTGGCGGACTATTGAGTATATCTCACACCATATTCAAGATGTCGTTTGGTACCCAGACAGACTTCATGGTTACAGGTAGGGATAAGGGAAAGAACCCAATATTGGACACTTAATTGATATTGGCATGGGAGCTCAGGATCATGGGAATGATCCTTAGATCATGATTCTATTAGATATCCTTTTTGGTATTTTGTTTTTTATTATACATGTATGTGTTGTATGCATTATTTTTATATAGATCCATGAAATACTCATCAGTTTTTATTAGAAATTACCTTGTATTATTTGTTATTACTTTCTAGATGACTTAATTTTTATGATCTATTTTTCATTATTATTCTTCTTCTATTTATTCTTTTATTATCACCATTGTGAAACTCTGATTATGAGGGTATAGTCTCCCCACTATACCACTATGGATCCTCACTACTAGTTGGAAACCTTTGGCACATGAGGAGGTGTGCATGAGGTCTTGTGTCTCACCAAGTTCAGTTACTTATGAATGATATGGTCCTGATAAGTTATGAATAGGTATATCTTATAAGAGTTCTCACAATTTTATTCATGATAGATTCCATAATCTATAATGAGACATATCATTGGGCGAGTATCATCTTTATATAATTTCAATAAGTAATTTTATTAAATGGACTCCCACTAAAAATGATGAGACCATAAATTATATCTATTTAGTGGGTTAATATCCATATTTCATTATGAATTAACCAAATTAAGATCAAAAATTAATCCATGACTATATTTGGTAGACAACAATGTCAATAATATCATACATGACTCTTGGATAATTAGGCACCTAACTCCATACCCAATTCATTATATAAATTATCCCTAATCTGTTCCTTTGGAAACCTAATGGTTAGGGTCAACCAACTAAATATAATCAAAATATTACATCAAATATTGGAAAAAATGGTTAGGTTTACCTATAATATTTTTTCCTTAAACAAGACAATTTATGAGCACTTGACAGTTAGGGTCACCCGTATAAAATTATCACGTTATTAAAAAGTGATTTCTTTAAAAAGAATCTCACATTTAGTATTTCTAATAGAATTTCATAGTCTCACAATTTCCCTATATATCCTATGAATTTTATATATAATTATTTCACCTCATGTAATCTTTACATCTCTTGTAATCCCTATATTTATACATGATTCTAGAAATTTTTTTAATCCTATTTATTTAGATAAATTAATATGATCTAAACATACTGATTTATAACACATTCAACTCATTATTTATGTTACTTACTTAATAATAAAATAAAAATTATATCACACATATGAAAATGAAACCCATTTATAAGGTATATAAAACCATTTCTTGAAAAGGTTTAGAATCATAAAAAATACCCACAAGAGAAATTATGGTACGATAAGTAGTTATCCCCTTATCTTATAGACATATCCTAAGCTCCCAGGCTAGTGAAAAGTTTGACCCAAATTCCCCCACTTTATCTTATTGATTACTCAATAACATTTTATCAAATATCACTTAATTATTTTTTTGGTAATTATCTATACCTAAAATAAATAAAAGAAAACTCAAAACCCAAATACAATATTTATTAGGAGAAGAATTAATAAAATGAAATGAAAACTATGGATCAAATAAAATCTCACTTTTTATGCTGAATCCACTATAATAATGCATTTGATTTAGATCACTCAATATTAACCAATGGGTTATTGACTCCAAAGTAGTTACCAACCACTAGAATCACTCAATTATTTATTTAAACCTATTCTCCCTAAAATATGTGCTATAATATCCCCCTTAAAGGTAAATGAAGAGAAAAGCATGAGAGATATTTGACTTAGATAGTAAACACCAATGTATTCAAAACAAGGTCCATGGAATCTCTTAAATAGAATACATTAATTGAATATTAGATCCACTTGGAGTACTATAATTTCATATGTTATGAAACATTCAAATTTTATATTTTCACCTTTATAACATTTATAACACAAACCTTGTTAATTAAGTGACTTATTAATATAACTTTTAATGTCAACTTAATCTACACATCATTATATGGTGTTACCTAATCCAAATAACATCATATTTTCTATAGAGTATCCATTTTCTAGAATTGTTCACTTATATCACATCTGTAAAGTCACCCTACGGAAAGTCCAATTCGACTAATAATCTAATCATATCCTCGACGACTCATCCCATAACACAGTTCACTACACACAAGGTTTCCCATTAATTTCAAGTTAGTCTGACTACTTAGACGAAGAACACAATATCAAATCTCTTCCAATTCATACTAAATTTTATTGGCGATGACATTGTTCCATATACCCAAAGCATAATCCCACTTCTCAACCTAAAAAAAATAAACATTCATTGATTTATCTCTAAGTTGATCCCAAAATTGACACATGCATATCATCAAAATCAAATCACACATAATACCTTAGACATAACCTCATGGAACCCCTATCCTAACATTAATCCCTCATGATAGAATCACCCACCTCAAAGGTCTTATCAATGATCAATTTATAGTTCTAGCCTCATAAATCAATAGCTCATTTACATACCATATAACCTAAAAAATCATAATCAAATCACAAAAATGACATATATAATACAAAACCAAGCATTTAAATCAATATAATATTATTAATCAATAATATCTCATATACAAAACAATAAATCAAAAATTACAATTATATTCACAATTATTATTTTAGAGTAGACCACTAAATTCTAAATGATTAACTCATCACCAAAAAACCGCTATAACTTATATTAGTTTCAAAAATAAAATTGTAACGACCTGTGATTTTGAACTGCACAAAAATGAAAAGGAATTTGAATTTTTCATTTACTGGACGGGCCATTTTTAAAATTGAGCTTCAAAATTTAATTCCAAGAGTTGGAACCCTTCAAATTGATATTTTTGGGATCATATGAAGAATCGATAAGTTTCTTAGGTGTCTTAAGGAGTTTTGGGAGCACCAGACTCAGAGAATAAAGTTTTAAAGTGTCTATAAAGGGTGCATAGTTTGTCTAAAACTGTGTGGCCCCCAGAAGAAAACTGTGTAGCTATAGTGGAAGTGCATAAACACTCTGCATGGGTGTCACATGGTTTAACCAAACCATGTAGGATAGGCATACAAGTAGTTCCACTTAGGCATTACCCTAAGACTATTCATCACATGGTTTGCACACGATTTGGCTAACTATATGGGAAAAACTGTGCAAGGTGAGTTTCTTAAGCAGGGGGTGCCACACAGTTGGTGTATTGTTTTCCAAAACCATGCAACCCAAACCATGCACAATGTTTAATTTTATGAAATTAATTAATTAAATAAAAAATTAAAATAAATTAAAACAAAAACCTAAGCTACTCCCTTATCCCTCTAGACCCATGCACGACACCCCTCCCCTTCCTCTCCAGTGCGCGAAATACCCCCCTTCCAGTTCCATATCTGTTTGATGTTTTCATGTTGATACTTCATGATTTATCTTCAATTCCTCAAGGTAAGGTTTTCTTCTCTCATATCCTACCTTGCTTGCCCATTTTCCCTCTCCCTTTCACCTGGTGAGGTTCATCCAAACCCTAGGTTGGGGTTAATGTGGTTTTTTTTTCATTTATTTCGATGTTAGGGTATGCGAAGAGTCTCCCAAGACATCTTCTTGTGTATTATGGAATCATTCATCAAAGTTGAAGTGGATTTGTTCATTTTGGATTGCTTCCACCATTCTAGGTATGATTTATTTTCCGATGCATTTTCTAGCCTATTTTTATTTGGGGTCTTTAGTGATTAATGTTCCCTTTAGGTTAATTAGATTTTTTAGTGGATCCTTGAATACTTTCACACACATACATAGGTATGTGTAAGTGTATATATATATATGTATATATATCCTCCTTGTACATATTCCCTCATAGAGAGGGGAGGGTGTACATTATATTAAAGGGTATATATATAGGAGTGTATGTTCATGAAAGTGTGGAGCGTTATTCATCAAAGGAATCAAGTTCCAAAGTGTTTGGCTTAAATTTATCTTCTCTTAATCTAGGATCCCTATCGTCGACCCCCTTTAAATTTAATAATGATTTAAGTGCTTATTTAAATAAGTTGAGTCATATTTTCCCTTGATAAATTAAACTACAGACCTTGAATAAAATGATTTAATATGGTAAATGATTTGTTGATAAAAAAGTCATGTTTTTATAATAAGACCCCTCCAATAGAGGTGTAGTATCTTATAAGCTAAAAATTAGTGATTAAATGTTTATTATTTCCTACCTTATTTCCTTGGTTCTTATTTTATTCCTTTATGTTATGGTTTGGTATATATATCATGTTGAGACCTAATCTTTGTTGAAGTTATAAAATGAGTTTCCCCCTTTTTTTATAAATGTTCATATAACCAATGCACCTTCTAAGTGCATAGATTGGCCAATCCAATCTAATTGATTGATGGACCAAGCTCCTCCTAAGGGATTGTCATACTTTATGTAAGGGATTACCCAAGTAGGTAATTACCCTCTTGACCATGGCACCTTCTAAGTTCTTTATTTCCAATTTAAATCCAATTTCCTTATTTTGATAAAGTAAATGGAATATTTTGGATGGAATGGATTGTCATGATGGAATGCCTTACCTTAAATGTTTAAATTGAGCTGACCTTATTATAATAAATGAATTTCCATGCTTAGTTGAATTCAATTTCATGTCTTGATTAAATGGTTTATTCATAATAAATTAATTTTCCTTGTATTTAATGGTTTAAATGAAATTGTTTCCTTGAAATTGAATTGAACATGGATTTTGGAATTCATAAGAGGTAGTTTCCTTATGTATTATATTATAATTGCAATGTGATGCCTTATTGATAACCGGGATTATAAAATGAAAAGAACGAGAGGTATTTCCTCATGTGTTTCATTATAAATATAATTAAACCTTATACATAGGCTGGGAATGATGGTAAGGGTTTGGATGAGCATGGAGACTCAAGCTCCCTTACATTGGGTGTTGAGTATGGCATCTCACACTAATGATACTATATGGATGATGGGATTTTGAGCACTAAGTTCCATCTTAGAGTATTGTCTGGTGGAACATTCTCCATCCCGAGTGAAGTAGTATAAAAGTCACATTATATAGGGATTTAGGGCATATTCCCTATCCACAAGAGATACCATATGGTTTATGAGATTTTGAGTGCCACATTCCATCTCATAGTGTTTCCTTGGTGTGCACACTCCCCATCCCGAGTAACGAGTATGGAATCTTCCACTCTATACGGATTTAGGTCCTGTACCCTATCTTTGGAGCTTTTCGGATTATTATACTAGTCATGGATGGTTGTGAGTTATGTCCTAGTCTACCCAGCACTAGTATTCTAGGTATATGGCCATTGGGCATTGAAACACACTTGTTACATATAGGTGGATTCAATATATAACTAAAAACTATATATATATATATATATTAATACTATATATATAACAACTGATTATACTTATTATTAAAAATAGATAAAGTAGGTATATCTGTCAGGTGTCCCTTAGGTTCCTGGATGGGTGGTTATTTATTTATTTAGATTTGATGTTATTATATATACATGGACACTGTTTAATTTATAATCACAGAGTGGATTTAGTTAGACACCATGGTCTTTGACCTATTGAGATTTATATCTCACACCCTTCTTGGGATACCATTCCACTGGGTACCTAATTAGACTTTTTGTTTGTAAGACCTTGGACCTTATTGATGTGTGCTTGTACTTGGGTGTTAGGAGAAAATGACTAAGCTGGAGCTCAGGATGCTCATGGAGATAGACTTTGGGAATTTCAGTTCTTTTATTTACCTGAGCCCTGTATTATACTGTATTATAAAGAATGTGATATGTTTATTGGTTTATTTATACATTATCAACTAGAAATTCATGTTATGTATAAATTACCATTGACCACTTTAATTGAGTTATTATATTTGTCTTCCACTGCATGTCATTTCTTTATATGTATTCCACTATTCACAGTTATTTACTTTTGATTATACCACTATGCTAATCTTATATGAGGGCATAATCTCCCCACTATAACCTCCTGAAACCCTCATTACTAGTCACCATCCTCTAGTGCATGGGGAGACATGCTTGAGGCCATGTGACCCATTGGTCCAGCTATCGTCTTAGTGGTTAGTCGAGACGGTACATTCAAAAGTGGTATCAGAGCATTATTTTTTCTTTATATTACTATTTTGGGTTGGTAGACATGAGATTAGGAATGTTTTGACACTTGGTAAATAGTTGTTCTTAGGACTGATCACCCCATGTATGAGAAATGACCAAGTGGTATGGGATATGATTGTTTTTCATATTGTTAATTATTACAGTTGATATGATTTCACCTTGAGTGAATGATGTATTTTCCATTCCTTATGATTTATGTAATTTTATGGATTTTTCCCTTGGACTGGTATGGAAATAATGAAGAATTGCATGCATCATTATAGGTACATAGGGATTAACATTTCACACATGTTCCACTGCATGCAGTTGAATCTTAGTTTTCTTTCTGATCTTATTGTCTGCCTTGAGTGTATTCCATGCCTTTTATTTCTTATCATGCCTTTATTGATAATATGCCATGCTTCCTGCTTGTTTAGCATGCCTTGTCTCACTTATATTCCATGATCCTGTGTCATAGCATGATTCTATGTTACTTCTTATGACAACATTCTAGTTGTGTTTCAATATGAAATTGGTTGTATGGGTTATAAATATATGGGTTATGAATGAATGGGAAACTATTTTCGATTATAAGGTGTATAGGTTCCTTATAACCAGAAAATGGTAACCCGTATATTCAAACTATCTTTGAGTAATCTACATGTAAATACATTTTAAAGATTTTTTCAAAATGTGTAAAGCTGTTAAAGTTTATCTATTAAAGTTATTTTGTTATGATTAATGGGAGTCAAATTCCAAAATGTAAAGTGCATGGGTGATTTATAGAGTGGTAGATGGGCACCCATATGACTGAACCATTATATTTAAGCGTGTTAAATTTTGAACAAAAATTGGTTGTGATTAATGGGATCCAAATTTTAATTTATGAAGTGCATGGGTGCTTCATGAATTGGGAAAAGGAAACCCATATCAAATCTAAATATATGTTATATGTTTTGAGATGGTTTTAATGAAAATCTATTTGTTTTGAATCTGAATCAAATTGGTTAATTAAAAAAAGAATGCTCAACTAGACCCAAGTATGTCAGTAGGGGCATGTTTCTTATGGGACAACCCATTTGGGTGTTTTCAAACTTTAAAAACTACAAAAATACTATTGGTTTTCATTATGATGAACCCATGTTGGATTAGAAAGACCCTAGTAAATCACATTATCTATTAAAAAGGAATTTGTATGATAAATTGATTTGTAAATAAGGGATGTTAACAAATGCTTAAAGTTTTTAAAAAACGTTTTATGAAACTTGCCTATTTTGCCTCAAATTTTACCAATTGCTTTTTTCTATTATTAGTACTTTATGATTGAAATTAAATCTTTTAATTTTTAAAGATTAAAAAGTGAAATAATGAAAATACTTGACATGGAACCTATAGCGATGTCCTTTGGTTAGACCCTCATGTAAGGGTAGTTTAATTTCTCTTTTAGTTGACTTGGAACTGAAGTGTTAGTGTTTTCCATAGGCCATCTCTTTTATCATGGGATTAAAAAATAGGCATAGGGCCTAGTGACTTTTGTTGGCTTGACCTAGTGATAGGGTTGACATTTTTGCTTTCTCAAGGGGCTATCATATGATAGGTATCACCCTTAGAGCTTAATTCCTTTCTAATGTTATGCGATCTTTTATTTTTGGTGTTGTTCGGGTGTTTTTGTTCCTTGTAGGAATATTAGTTTCTAAATGGAATCCTTGTTCAGATGGGTGTTCGTGGTGTCTTTGACCCTTTTTATGGGCGTGATCATCGAGAAATGCTCAGTTTTAGCTGGTTAGACATTCCTCATGCATGGTTGACTACTTCATAGGTCACTTAATCATTTCTTTTCTTAAGTGGGGGATGAATTGACATGTCATATTACATGTGAAAGGTGGTATTGAGAAGTATGAATTTGAGTCAAATCACTTATGTGGACTACCTGATACTCTAATGCATAGGTTGGAAAACCTATGGATAGTATCGAGGATGTGTTGTTTGTTTCTTTAAAATCAGTGTAGAATGCATTCACATACACAATTCCCATAGAGTGCTAAATGATATAACAAACTTGTTGAGTTTGGCTAAATCATCGAGCCTTGTGATGTTGCGTACGGTCTTGGGTCATCTTCGAAGTGGAGTGACCTGGGTGTTAAATGAATCATGTTTGCCCCAATGTTCTGAATGGAGTTTCAAGAGACTAGACTATTTTGAAACACCGGTTGTTCTGGTTTTGAATTTCTTTGATGATTTAATGTTGTGATCATGGCTCGGGGGAGCATCATGTCAGTCATAGTGGTTATGTTTCCTTCCAAGTATAAGGAGAAAAACCTAAGGGGACCAATGGGAAATGGTCGATTTCTACTCGAATTCATTTGAGGTTGGTGAGTTTTAATCACGTCGATGATTTCTCAGAATCATGACCCTGTTTATGGTTTACTCTGTATACAACCCATGGGAAACATCGTTGGTCTTAAAGGACATTAGTGGTTAATCTTGAATGATCATGGGATGACTTGGGTGGTGAAGGCTTGTGGTCAGTTAATGATGATGTGTCGTTAGGTGAAGTCAATATTCTTTCACGGAAAGTCCACCAATTATGGTTCGACTATTCTTCTATCTAGTAGTCAGGTATGATTGAATAGAATCTGTTTCAATCCTCTTAGTTTATTCTTCCTACTGATGAGAATTTCCCCTATCTTGAGTCCTTGATTCACTAATAGAGAGTCAGTATTATGCTAATATAAAGATTAAAAAATCAATTGAGCTTGTTGGGTGGTTCTATTTAGGTGTTTCACACCAGATGCATGGTTCTTATTGAGGTATAGTGGTTTTTAGTGACCCCTGTGTTCCCAATTAGGAACTCCCTGAAAAAACTCTTGTACACCAATCGTTTCTTCTAATCTGAACTCTAGGCCGATACTGCTATGGGATTAGTCAATGATCTAATGTGGACATTGTGATCTCGAGTAAATATCTCACTTGTAATCATGGAGTATAGACTACTTTGGTTTATACCCTTGGGCTCTAGTAAATGAATCCGAGGTTACCCCAGGCTAGTCATCGGGCTTGGAGGTATTGCTTCAAAGGGTTATGATGTTTTGGAATGGATATGAGTTACACACCTTGCTCATGCTGTGGCACAACAATTTAAAATGTTTAGATGATTTTTTTATCAAGGAACATCACTAGAAGCTAGGTATGGGATTTTGTGGACATGATTGTGTTGGATGTGAGATTCCTTGGGAGAAGGCATCATAGTTTAGTTTATAAAGTGACAACCATCTAAGACGAGCATCCTGAGAAAAGTTTGATGGAGTGGCTTGAATTTTTTTCCTACTTTATGTTGAATACAGTTAGCATGGAACCATTTTAAACACATTTCCAGTTTAAGGAGAGTGTGGTGAAATGGTTGGTAGTGTCTTTTAAGGAAATAGTGCACAACCGATTTTAGTATGGTTGATCGAGAATTTGACAGTTTCTTTATGGAGAGGTTCTTGTTATGGCCACAGATGTAATTGGGTTTTCCCTATTTAAAGGAATCAATCCAAAAGCGTCATTATAATTCTTAAGCATGTGCTTTGTAAGGAAATTAGAATGGTAGGGGTACCATGTCTTGGAATTATCCCCTTTTCAAGTTAAATACATAAGGTGGGGAGAATCTTTGTCCAGATGTTTAAAGATCTAACCAAATGATCATGTCTCTAATTGAACGGGCAAGGGTAAGCACCATTTCGATGTTTTGGTGGGAAATCGAGTGTTGGATCAGGTTTAAATGTCTTAAGAACCATATGATTAAGCTCTTCTTGATGGCGAGTTGGATGTTTGAAATCACTACACGACCATTAGAATAAGACTTCATGAACCTTGTAGGTTGGGTGAAGTTTTTGTTGTTATTTAAGGCTTCTTGGGGATGAGTATTTCTAAGGTGGGGAGGTTGTAACAACCCATGGTTTTGAACCAGATAAAAATATAAAGGAATTTAAATTTTGTGTTTACTAGTTGGGCCATTTTTAAAACCTAGATTTTAGAATTTAATTTTGAGAGTTGGAACTCTTAAAAGTGATGTTTTTGGGATTTGATGAAGGCCCGATAAGTTTCTCGGGTGTCTCGAGGAGTTTTGGGAGCACTGGACTTGGAGAATCAAGTTTTAAAGGGTCTGTATAGGGTGCATGGTTTGTCTAAAACCGTACAGCCTCCAGAAGAAAACTGTGCTTCTACAAAGGGTGTGTAGAAATGACCCACATGGAAGAGTGTTCCTATAATTCCATAAGGTATATGTTCTATAACTTTTCCCTCAAGTCACATCGATTTATAATTGGAATCATTGTGCCGCACACCATATTTATCGTGATTTTCCCCTAAAATTAATTTTCATTAATTAATTTATTTAATTTATAATTAAAATGACTATTATATTATTTTATTATCGTTGGAGTCCAAGTAACTCAACTTAAGCCACCCCTTTGGGTGTTCTATGCTTATGCCTATCTTCCCCTTTTCATTTTGATTACCAAAACACCCATTTTTTTGGTTCAATTTTCTCAATGATTTAATTAATTCAATTCAATGAATTGATCTTTACAAATTGGGAAATTTTTTTTATCTTGGATCTTATTAAATTGAAATAAAATGGTTAATGATGACCCCCTTATATAGCCTATTTCATTATTGAATGAAAAAGGTATAGACTTGATTTATATATATATACCCAGTGAATAAATTGGCATGGTTGTCACATGGACTTGATTATTCCATTAAACGTAAGATGCCTATTTCTAATATGAAACTTTTTCTAATTATAGGAGGAGTCTAACTTGGGATAGTCTTGGATTCCTAAGGGGATTACTTGAGCACTCAAAGGACACCACCTTGATTAATTGGGCCAGTTTCCAAGAAAGATACCCACCTTGAAACATGGTTAATTTATCATTTATACATGAATGTCTTGACATAGTCTGATGATTCAATTGACTCATTTTAAATATTAGGATGCCTCAGATACACTCCTTAGATTCAAATTATGTCTTAAGATAGGATGCACCATGGATTATCCCCTTAAACCCCAGTCATGATTTGCCTAATATTTACTATGTACATGCTCTGTTGACTCTATTAGACACTTTTCTAATATAATTCCTTGGGTTCAGCCCTTGGATTACAATTAGTCACTTATATCTAGGATAAATGTTTTATGTACTATGAGCTAGCTCAACCCACTAAGGTCAATGATACCTTGTTTCCTCTTGGATCCTATATTACTATTATTATGACTTGGATTCCCTAGTATCACCTTGCATCCTATTTTATAATTACATAAAATGGTATACTTTGGTCACACATGTTAGACCCTAACATGTTTCAAGTGACTTGTTCAGAGATTATTGGCATGATCTGAAGTAGGTATGGTCATCCGAGCATCCCATAAGGAGTCTGATTCTGAATTGTTTACCATTTCATGAATTTTATTCCATTTATTATCTCTATATATAAAAACTACTAATTTTATATTCATGGTTTGGATTTATATAGATACAATTGGTGGTGGCCTATTGAGTATATCTAACACCCAGTCCGGGATACTATTTGGTACCTAGACAGACAACATGGTTATAAGTAGGGATAAGGGAAAGTGCTCAGTCTTGGATATTTAATTGATATTGGCATGGGATCTAAGGAGTATGGGAATGAGCTTTGGATCATGATGCTATTAGATGCCCTCTTTGGTCTTTTTGTTTTTTTATACATGTATGTGTTTTATTCCTTCTTTTTATATAGATCCATGACATACTCATCATTTTGTATATGTCTCCACCTTGGATTGTTTATTATTACTCTATAAATGTCTTACTTATGCTTATATATTTGTCATTATTATGCTTCCTCTATTTATTATTTTTTTATCATCGCTGTTATACTCTGATCATGAGGGTATAGTATCCCCACTATACCACTATGGACCCTCACTTCTAGTTGATAACCTTTGGCATACAGAGAGGCATGCATGATGACTTGTGTCCAAACAGGTTTAGTTACTTATAAATGAGATAAGCCCAAGATGTTATGAATAGGTCCATCTTATAAGAGTTCTCACAATGATATTCATGAAAGATTCTATAATATATAACAAGAAATATCATTGGGTGAGTATCATCTTTATATCATTTCAATAAGAAATTTTATTAAATGTACTCCCACTAAAAATGATGAGACCATAAATTATATATATTTAGTGGGTTAATGTCCATATTTCATCATGAATTAAACCAATTAATCTCACAACTTAATCCATGAATATATCTGGTATAAAATCATGTAAATAATATCATATATGACTCTTGGATAATTAGGCACCCAAAACCTTACCCAATCCTTCATATGAATTATCCCAACTATGTTACTTTGGGAACCTAATGGTTATAGTTACCCAGCTAATTGTAATCAAAATATCACATAAAATATATGAACAAAATGGTTTGGTTTACCTATAATATTTTTTCCTTAAATAAGACAATTTTGAGCACTTTAAAGTTAGGGTTACCCATATAGAATTATCATTCGATTGAAAAGTGATTTATTTAAAAGGAATCTCATATTTAGTATTTCTAGGGGATTTTCATAGTCTCACCATTTCCATATATATCTTATGAATTTCACATATAATTATTTCACCTCATGTAATATTGACATCTCATGTAATACCTATATTTATACATGCTTATAGTAATTTTTTTGAATTCTATTTCTTTAACTGAATTAATATGGTCAAAACATACTGATGTATAACACCTTCTACTCTTGATTTATGTTACCTATTCAATAATAAAATAAAATTATATGACATATATGTAAATGGATCCCATTTATAAGGTATATAAAACTTTTCATGCAAAGGTTTAGAATCATAAAAATCACCACAAGATAATGTATGGTATGATAAGTAGTTATCCCCCTCTCTTATAGACATATCCTAAGCTCCCAGGTAGGTGAAAACCCCAACCCAAATTCCCCAACTTCATCTTATTTATTATTTAGAAACATTTTATGCTATAACAATTAATGATTTTTTTTGTAATTATCTATACCTAAAAAAATAAAAGGAAACTCAAAATCCATATAAAATATTTATCTGAAGAGGAATTAATAAAATGAAATAAAAACTATGAAACAAAGAGAACCTCACTATTTATGCTGAATCCACTACAATAATGAATTTGATTGAGATGAATCAATAGCAACCAATGGGTTATTTCCTCCAAAGTATTCACCGACCAATAGAATCACTCAATTATTTGGTTAAACCTATTCTCCCTAAAAGGTGTGCTATCATTCCCCCTTAATGGTAAATGAAGAGAAAATAATGAGAGAGATTTAACTTATATAATAATCACCAGTGTATTCAAAATTAGGTCCATGAACTCTCTTAAATATAATTCATTCATTGAATAATATATCCACATGGAGTACTAACATTTCACATGTTACAAAACATTCAAATTTTATATTTTTACCTTTATAACATTTATAACATAAACCTTATTAATTAAGTTTCTTATTAAAACTACTTTTAATATTAACTTAATCTATACATAATTATTTGGTGATCCCCAATCCAAATCAAACATACTAATAATTATAATGGAGTTATCTTAGAGATATCCAATATCATTCATCATATATACAATGGCATGGTACTAAGAACCATAAGATAACACAAACCATAGAATGGAGACTCTCACCATGTCATGATTTATGCTTCAGTGCATATTTTCTATAGAGTATCCATTTTCCATAATTTTTCACTTATATTACATATTTAAAGTCACCCTAAGGTGAGTCCAATTCAACTGATCATCTAATCCCATCCTAGATGACTCATCCCATAACCTAATGAAAGACACACAAGGTTTCCCATTAATTTAAAGTTAGTTTGAATACTTAGATAAAGAACCCAATATCAAATCCCTCCCAATTCATCCTAAATTTAGATTGTGATGACATCGTTCCATATACCCAAAGCACAATCCCACTTCTCAACCTAAAAAAATAAATCTTGATTGATTTATATCTAAGTTGTGACCAAAATTAACACATGCATCTTATCAAAATAAAATCACACATAATACCTTATACATAACCTCATGGAAACCCTCTCTTAACACTAATCCATCATGATAGATTCAACCACCTAAAAATTCCCATGAATGATCAATATATTGTTCTATCCTCATGAATCAATAACTCATTTAAATCCCATATAATCTAAAAAATCATAATCATATCACAACAACGACACATATTGTAAAAAACTAAGCATTTAAATGAATCTAATATTATTCATCAATAATATATCACATAAAAATAATAAATCAAAATTCCAAGTATCTTAATAATTATTATTTTAGAGTCAACCACTAAATCCTAAATGATTAACTCACCACCAAACAACCCCTATAACTTATATTAGTTCTAATAATAAAACAATTTACATAAAAACTCAAATAAATCAAATTGAGATTCAATTTCCATTTCAAAAATCAACCTCAATAAACGTTATAAAATATTCTATTACATTTCTCAACATACCTTTCAATTAAAAAAACATTTATCACACCTCATTAAGTCCCTTAATTTAAAACTTATAGAATGAGGATTTTCAACCCAATTCACATTACAAAGTTATTCCAACATATAAAAATCAAGATCAAAACATTAAACTTAATATCAAACTTAGTTACACTAAAACTTCACACAACCTCATTTCACATATATTAAAACTTTCTAGTGCAATGAAAATAAACATGCAGACCTATATATCTAAGTTAATTTACCAGTTTCTAATTATACAATTTCAATATATCATATTAATGGTACAACTAATATAATAATGTCTCCCTAATGTCTTATGTAAAATTTCTTATCCACATATCATATAATAACTCAATCATGACACTTTAACCCAATATCAACATGTTCAATGCAAAATAAATCAATCCATTATAAAAATTATCATTCCCAAAATATTTATTATATCATATACAATTAATTTTAAATAGTTCCCATGCAATTATTCCATGGAATATCATAAAATCATTTAAATTGACCATGTTTTAATTTTAACTTTTAAACATGAATATTTACCAAAATAAATTAAAAAATCACCAAATTTTAAATAAAAAAATTATAAAAAATCACCAATCAAGTCACATTATGATATCTAATTTTAAATGAACATATCTGGATAAAAAAATCCCCCTTTTAATTTTAGAATATTTTAATAAATAAAACATATAAATAAAAATCTTACTCACTAAAATTTATCCCATGTGTCTTATCCTTTTCATTAAAATCAAAATTTTACTCTTAGTTTAACTCATATAACCCACTAATAAAACACTATCACATTATAAATTTTTTTAAAATAAACCTTTAAAATTAATAACCTAAATCATTTATTATATTTCTAATAATATCTTACTATTTTTGAAATTTATAAAAAAAAAGTTAAAATATAAAATCCTATTGTAACACACCTAGTTTGAGGTAATTCACCGTTTTATTATTTATTTTTCTATTATATAATGTTTGGGTTGAGTTCCAAGAGCTTATAGTTAGTTTTATTTTGTTTCAATAGTATTTTTATAGGTTCATAGTTTGAACATGATTAAGGTAAATTGTGCATATTCTCCAAGAAACAATGCATGGTAATTTGAGAGTTATTGGAAGGGCACACATTGTTTACAAACTGTGTGATAAACCATATGATCTTGAGATTTTTGGGACAAATGTGTTTCACATGGTTGGTGCATAGTTTTTCAAATATCGTAGAAAAACTATGCAACCCCCTAAGTTTTGTCCAATATAAATCACATGATTGGTTCATGTCTTGTTAAAACATGTTTCCTAACCATGTGATGTGCATTAAATGCATCCAAAAATTGGATTTTAATTCCATTATCACCTAAAAAATCTCATCTTTATTCCTTTGGTCTAGTCTCTCCAACCAAAGGATTCCTCTAGTCATTTTTAAAAACTCCTCTCCCTCCAAAACCCATTTTAAATAGATATAAGTGAATTGGATCTTTAAAATCAATGATAAGTATACATTTTTTTCTTTCTCTATAGTTATTATCATTTGTTACCACATATATCATTAAATTAGATATTTTATGGTTTGATCTATGATCTATGATTTATTTTTGATGAGATATTTATTAGATATATTGAAGTAATGAAAATTTGAGCATAAATCAATAGGTTCCTTTATGATGTTCATCGGTTTTGTAACCCATTTTGAGGTATGTGGCTTGTATATTTTCTCTACTTATTCTCGAACTTGAAGGATTTGATATCTAAATTAATTTCCTTTAATTTCAAAGAAAACTCATGTTTATTTCTTATTAAAACCCCTTTTCTTGATAATTTATAAATATTGGATTTAAATAGTTTTTGGAAAAACTCTTTTATTCCATGTTTTAAATTATAAATTTTATATGATGTATATAAGGGGTTTGATTTAATGGTTTAAAAGGAATTTATAATTTAATAAATTAATTGGTTTGATAACTTTTTATATGTGGGTGGTTTTTGTTCATCATTGCATTGGATGAAAAATTTCATTTATGGACTTGTTGTAATATTCCAGACTAAAGGCACCTGGAGAATAATCAATTATTGATGACTTAGTGGATCTATGAGTAACCTCTCATGAGTATGGGAATTTCACATGACATGTATGTGTGAGTGAGTAAGTGGATGCGGTTTGGGTATACTAAGTAGAATTAATAGATATTTTTTTAGACTTATAATTTAAATTGTTTTAAATTGGTAAACTATTTTGATGTTCCTCTCTTTTGTTTTGAATTATATTTTGAACTATGATATAATGTGTTCTTGTACTATTGGTGTGAGTTGATAAGTCTCTTGGGAAAATCCTATAGGTTATGATTACTCATCCCCCTACATATGCACTTGAATGCGTATGCAGATGTTATTCTTCATGACATATGTTAAGGAAATATAAATTATTTCTATAGAGGGGATTCTTGATGGGCTATTTGGATATGGTTATTGGAGTTATCTTATAGAGTTGTTAGAGTGATTCCACATCAGTTTTTCTACAACAAAATATCCTTTAGTTTTATTTGGTATTCTTGTTCTACCTTTTTGATGCTACTCTGATGTTTTTGTTTTATTGGTTTTTTATTTGAATTGTATCATTAATAATCCATGAATCATATATTTTTTTTTACTTTAAATTTCTTGTTTTTTAAAGGGAAAATCATCCCCAATAATTTATTAAATCCCTTATAATTTATTTCCATTTTTTAGTGTCTTGGGGATGCCATTTAAGGTTAGCGGTACCTCATCTATTTCTAAGACAATGGTTAGTATTATGATGTTACAAATGGTATTAGAGGGATGTTAACTAAGGTTAGTGGCACATCGACTCATTCAAACTGGGGGTGTTACAAATGGTATCAATTTTGGTTGGTCTATAATATTGGGATGGTATTAATGAGATAAGAAATGTTAGAACTTGAAATTTATTGCATAAAACGACATAACTAAACTTTTTATTCTGAAATTCAGGTTACCATGGAGGAATGCGTGTAAAAAGTGTTATAAAACAATTTTATGTGTGTTTTAATCTCAATATTGTGTGTTTTTCTAATGAGTATAGCATATCATGCATTAGAAATGAGACTTACCACTAGGAAATAGTTTTTCATATTATCTTTGATGATTTTTGGAAATTGGTAATAATTATTGTTTCTATTATTTATTTGGAATATTCTAAGCCTTTGTTTTTATAATGAGAGATAACTATGTAGTGTTTTTTTGTATTTAGATAATTAAAACCAGTTAAATGACCTAGAAACCTACCAGAGGAGGCTACAGAGAATGTACTTCCACCTAAACCATAGTTGACCCAAAAAACTATTTATAAAATTGTTCAATATTTTCAATTTATTTATAAATGAAATTTAAATGATGAACCAAGACATAAGGATCATTTTATGCAATTTACAAAATAGAATCCTCCTACATTTAAAGGTTATTTCAAACTTGTAAAGGTAGAAGCATGGATTAACATAATGAATCACATATTTTATTTCCTTAGAACATTGGATTATATAAAAGTGAAGTTATAAGTATACATACTAGAGGATATTTCACTCTAATGGTATGATTTAGATATCCAAGATAAATTCAAACAAAGTCATATATGGGAGGGATTTGAAGAATTGTTCAAGAGAAAATTCTTTTTGAAAACCTTTAAGATAGCTAGAATGATGGATTTATTTAGTCTTAAAAATTAAAATCTATCAGTGATAGAATATGAAACCAAGTTTATGAACTTAGTTCATTTTTCTCTAGAATTAGCTGCTAGAACATCCTTGAAGGAACACACATTCAAGACTATAATATGACCATAAATTAATTATAAGATATATATTCTTTATATTATTGATTATAAAAACATTATTAATAGTTAAATAATGTAATAATGGGATATTAATAGGAGCCCCACTGAAGGAAGTACATTTTTCTACATGGTAAAATGCTGGAACTCCAATACCAGGAACAAGTGGAATATGGACACCTACTTATAAAGTGTAGAGCATCATAGAATCAAACTAGTGGTTTAGTTAACTTTTATCCATTCCTCAACTGTAAAACTAGATGTTTCTAATATGGTTTGTTAGTTAATAACAAGTGAGAATGTATGCCACCACAACAAATCATGTCAAAACTATAATCATGTGAGAAATATTAAACATTATTTCCCTAACACTAAAAAATAAATTATTGTAAATATATCACATGCATCTCAGACATATTATACTTCAAATGGATGATCATTTTAGAAAAATTATCTTCCCTAGAATAAAGTGATCTAGGGTTATTACAGGAATAGTATGGCTCCTCAGAAAATGTAACAACAATAGGGAATCAAGGAACATGGAGGAATGAATGAGCTGTTGTATAGTGCTAAAAAGATGATCAAGGAGGATCAATCGGGTCATTTGAATGTATGAGGTACCATTATTCTTAATTCAATGCTTATACATGTTATGTTTGATACTAGTGAATCCCACTATTTTATTACTTATTGTGCAATTAATCAAATGGATTTACATATTGATATGATTCCACACATGATGAGTATCCAGACACCTCTCAGGTAGTGAGAGTTTAGGGGATTTAAATGTGCATATTTTTCTATAACCATCAATAGAGTACATTTTTTTTTCGTACTTTTCCATTTTGGAAATAGATATCTTTTACTTAACCCTAGGAATGGATTGGTTAGTTGATTTTAAGTCTCATATCGATTGTTATTCATGATGAGTAAAGTTTATATCTCCTAATGGGATAATGAATCTCTTAAAAAGAGAATGAGATATGAAGGATGGAAAAAAGGGAACTTTCGAACCAATGGTTGGAATTATTTCTTATCAATTAACATAAGTCAATTTGGGGACTAATGACATTATTGAGGTAAGACATTTTCATATTATTGTGCATTGTTATTTTGATGTTTTCCCAAAAAAGTTAACAAGTTTTCTACCTGAAAGAGAAGTGTAATTTTTGATTGATGTTATTCTAGGGAGAAATACTATTTCACTTCTATTGTATTGAATGTAACCAGTATAATTTAAATAATTAAAGGTATTATTGGAATAATTAGATTGAAAGGGGTTTATAAGACCAAATATTTTTCCTTATACTACTCCAGTTCTTTTTGTAAAGAAGTAAGATGGTTCGTTATAACACTATGTTTATTATCATTAATATATGAAGTTATGATAAAGAATAAATATCATATTCCATAAATTGATGATATTTTTGATTACTTGAAAGGATCCCAATGGTTATAAAAAATTGATCTATGGTCTAGGTTTCACCAACTCTGGTTTAGGAAATGGGATATTAAAAATACATATTTAAGAAGTTGTTACAATCATTATGAATATTTACTCATGACTTTTGGTCTTAAAAATGTACCAGTAGTTTTCATGTAATTGATGAATCATATATTTCAATGATACCTTGAAATTTTCATTCTGATATTTTTGGATGACATTCTGGTGTATTATATATTTGGAGAGAAGTTCATTGTGTTCACAGACCATAAAATCTTAAAACAAATATTTTGAAAAAGGAATTTGAAACTAAGAAAAATATTATTGTTAAAATATCTCTAAATGTTCAAATTTGACTTATTTTATACATTAGTAAAAGGAAATTATATGGCTGATGGTTTAATCTAAAAGTCATATAATCAATTATCTAGAGAATATCATGATCAATGGAAATTGATGAGTATGATTTATGATATACATTTGGATTTTAATGAGGATAATGAAGTCAAAATCTTATTTACAGTGAAACTCACACCTAATTTGGCTAAGAAAGTCAAGGATTCTCAAATTATGGATCCCGATTGCCTTACCATTACATTAAAACTTAATGTTGGGGAGACTATTGATGTATAGAAACAAGAGGAAAAATCCATGTTTATTTTTCATAATCGAGTAGTTATTATACATTCTTTTCAAAAAAAACTTATTTTTACTTATCACCTTTATAAGTGGGCAATTTATCAAGGCATCATGAAGATATACAAGGATTTAAAGACCGATTTTTGGTGGTTAGGTATGAAAAGAAATGTAGTTGATTATGTTATAAAATTCCTAACATGTCAGCAGTTTAAGGATTAGAATCAATGAACATATGAATGACTAACTGACCTAAATTCCTTATATTTTTATCATTTTTGACAATACCCTTTTTAAGGGTTTATAGGGAACCCTAAAGAGGCACAAAACATGACCCAAAGGACGAATAGGGATTCATCCCAAACTAAAGCTACATGGAATAGTCCCTCCCCAACCTCAATGTCGTGATGTAAGATCTCCACCTTCACAAGACTATTCAAATATCTTTCTTTTACAGAGATTCATAGGCCTGGTATTGATGGAAATTTTCATACCCTCTCATTCATCCAAATCCAATTACCTATGCTCTGGTGAATGCACCTACTCTAAATCCTCATCTGAAGCATGCACCTTATAGAGTAGTCTGAGTTACTTCAACACATAATTGTGGCCCGAAGGCCTTGAGATGGCCTGAAGGCTTTATCAACTATGAGTATGAACACCCTCAATCTCCACACTGACATAAACACATATAGAAACCATGAACCACTTTGAACAACACCAACGCAAATCCAACATTCCTTAAAAAATAAATAGAAAGAAAACTGGCACAGAAAAAAAACCATTTCAAATGACTAAAAACCACCGAGAGGGAGAGGAAAATGGAATTGGAGTAGCCAGAAGTGCATCAAAGAGGAAACTAAAGCAACCACAATGCACATCATAGAAGCGACTAAAGCAACTGAAAGGCGCATCACTGAGGCAAATGGAGTAACCAAGATGCACATCATAGAGGCCTTTGGAGATATGAAAAGATGCATAACAGAGCCAAGAACCTATACCACCAAAAAATGAACACAAAAAAAATTGAATCACTGAGAGGGAGAGGTAAAAGGAAAAAGAGCGAATAGAAGTGCATCATAGAGGAAACTAGAGAAATCTAAATGCGCATCACAGAGTCAACTGGAGTAGCTGAAAAGCACGCTGTAGAGGCGACTGAAGAAACTAGAGACACACATCATAGAGGCCTATAGAGTAGTGTATGACCGCATCATAGGTCTGAGAACCACTACCAATGGGTCTGTAACCCCACTGAATCCATAGAAGACAAAAATCCACCAACAGATTTGGAAAAATGCAAATCAACATAAGCTTCCTAGAAGACACGAACTTCTTTAGCTACTTTAAAAGGATAAAAAATGACGCAGGAAAACTAGAAAACTTCGAAATAATTAATTTTATGAACAAAAAAATTCCTAGACCCCATCCTCTCCTTCAATACCAATATTGTGTGAGATGAAACTGACACCCAAAGAACCTGAGCTGCAAAAATGAAATTGGAACCCCCACATAAGCACCAGAAGATGAGATGAGATAATCCACAATCAGATATAGAACAGAAGCCTATGAAAAAGAACAACCTATAAAGACACACAAAGATGATTCAAAGTATCCAAATCTAACCCCATGCTGTCACGGATGAAGTCAGAAGATGTACAAAATGCGATGCCTGAGGAACCCTAGCCACAATGAAAGATGTTGATATAAATAAGAGAACTGTTGGGATACTGTAATCTTTATCTATAACTATATGAAAATAATTGTAGATACGCGAAGCCTGACGTACATGGACATTACATTACATTTGCGGAATACTTAGTACATAAAAAAAACACACACACAAGGATCGTAATAGTTTAGTGTCTTTGGAAACTCAGAATATAATCTTCTAATCCTGGTGAAAGATCTTCAACATCTCCCATAAAGATCTTCCTCTTTTTTTTATACCTAAAACCTTCGTTTATATCCTGGGGAAAAGTAAACATAAAAGGTTGAGCTCAAATTCTCAGTAATGGTAAACAAAAGAAATATCAATCACATCGTATACACAAGCACATAACTTTTGGAAATCTTAACCTGCAAAAGTGATCATAATTTCATAACATGGGATAAATCATGGCAGTGAAATGTAATCACAATAATCATAACTTAAAAAATGAAACTTTGTGGCATACACACATAATCATAGAGAATCATTTCTTGTTATTCAAGACTCATTTCCAAGACTATCTTAGTGGACAAAGTCCCTTTCTGAACCGAGTCACCCTCGTTTCAGTCCTGTTTCACTGAACTGGTATAACCTACAGTTCCAGCCATGTCTATCTCATGAGATATAAAATCTTTACCCAATGCATTGGAGGGATATATAGGTCCCACCCATCTTATAATGAATCCTTTCTTATGTGTGCCACATAATCATAAATCATACATCATCGCATAACACATGTAACAAAAATGGGATTCTTGAAACATCAAGACATCATAAAACAAATCATATAAGGTAAATGACTTCATAAAAATAACTCCCTCAAAACATAATCAAATCAATGTAATAATAGGGATAAAAACAAAACCCTTTATTATCTTAGATGGAAAATAATTTTGATAAAACACTTGAACTCCATTCTTGAGGAAAATATCCTTTCTTCTTCAAAAACATTTTTCCTTTCTTAACATGTCATACAGCTTTAAACTAAAAGAAGTTGATTAAAAATAAACTTGAAAACTTGTAAAGTAAGCTTCTTGGAAATAATGTTTTAAAAATTCATTCATGCCGTATAAGTTAAAAAAAACATTCTTCGTACTTTTGTCGGAAAAGTCAAAAAGTACCTCGTACGAAAAACGACAAAAGATTCCTTTCATATTCTTTACTAAAAACTCACCGATGGGTAAAATTGGATTTAAACTATTTTAAGTGGATGGAAAAAATATTACATATTTAGGGAACATGGATGTGGATGATAAAATACACCCCAGTAAATACCAAAGTATAAACAATCTCGGATAAAAATGAGATTGTGATATTTCCCTTACCTTAGGTCCGACTTGCTTTGTAAGTGTCCGAACCTCCTGTATAATGATTTAAATCATGTTATTGACTTATTATAGAATCATATTAATTGTTATTATATCATATATGGTCCACTTATGACTTTATATTACCCGTTCTTTTGTAAATTCACGTTAAAGTAGCGTTTTGGGTAAAATCGTCTCATTTGTCGTTCGTGTTTTTAACTTGTAATTATTAATATGATTACTTGGATCATGATTACTTATATCCAGAATGTAAAACATGATTTATATATAATATATATTCAGAATATATATATATATATATAATATATCGATAAATGGAATGAAATACACCGTTCATGGAGACGGTAGTCCGTACGTACGCATGAACGCTGTTTTTGTTTCCTTATTGAAGTGAATGGAATTAAGTAGATGACATACATATAAATTTACATAAATCCAGTATCATTATTATGTCATATATTTCATTAGTACTTATTTTATATACTTTATAATCATTCATGAATGGTTAATCATTGAGAATGAATCTCATCGCGTCGTGGAGACGGTAGTCCGTATGTACGCACGAGCGATGATATCGTTCCCATGGTCGTGGAATTGTGTTGAAGTGTATGTAGACTATTTCAGTATCAATATCACTTTATAATAATCATATATAGTTACTCATTACACCATTATACCCATCCTATTAAGGTGGTGGTGGAAAATAGATTACACCACGGCGTGGAGACGGTATTCCGTACGTACGCACGCGCGGTGATTTCATTTTTCCGCAGGATGGATAGAAGGTGAATTAGGGTTGTTTCATATTTATAATAACATATCAGTATGTAAGTAATACTGATGTTATTACTTTGTCATGAAACAACTAAAGAAGAAGAAGTTGAAGAAGAAAGAAATTGAAAAGATCGGTAATGGATATTACCTCTTCTTTGAAACGCCTCTTTGAATCCTCCACTTAGGGAACTAAGATTGGTCTTTGAAGAAGACCAGGACCTCTAGGATTATTCTAGGGAAGTGGAGAAGGGATTTTGGTAGGGTTTGTCCGAGCTTGAGTGCTCAAATTGGTGTGAGGAGGAGGGGGAGGAGGTGTCCTTTTATAAGGGAGGAGAGGGGCACCTTAGGAATATCTCAAAATATTATTTTATATTAAAGTAAAAATCGGTTTATAATGGCTCCAAAGGGTCTTATTTCGAAGCTAAAGTGGGGATGGGTCGAAATCCTATCAACCAATAGTATTTAGACAAGTTTAGGTTATTATTTTAACCTTATCAATTAGATTTAACTCTAAGTTAAATAATTTAACTTTTACCGTGTCTTTTTGTTTTCTTACACTATATGGTTAATACACTTACTATAACATGACAAACGAACCCAAAATTGTTTATTATTAATATATATATCCTTATCTAAGTCATTTGGCCGAAACTTAGATTTTTAGGAATAAAATAACAATTAATAATATAATATTTGATTTACAAACTATTTTGTGTCAATTTTGACACTATTTGATATATGATTTTTGTGAAAGTCATAACAGAATTATATGTTCAAACCAAGTTGATTAAATCAACAATAATATATCATAGTAACCTATAAAATTAGTGTAATTCATAAAAAATCTCAAATTACATTTATTTTTGTGTTTATAACATCAATTATGTCAATATTTCATTAATAAGATAATTACTGCATCATCATTGTGTCATAAATAAATTAAATTATTTAATGTCTAAAAATTAAAAATAAAATACCATTATATAGGAAATATTTTTAGATTTCTAAGGAATATTTATACTCGAATTTATATTATGTATAACCCCATATTAAAAATGATTTACTTATTGAACTTTGATTTTAACTATTTTAACTATTCATTAAATAAAATAATATTAAATGTCATAATCTAATCCAAGTGGACCTAAATGGTCATATTATATTCATAAGGTTGTTTTTGGTCGAATTACACTTATCCAATAGAATTAGGACATGTGTTAGGGTAATAGTAATATCATATTTACCCTTAGTTACCCTATTTACTATTAACCGCGGTAAAAAAAGTAAAAAGTTACTATTCACCAAAAAATTATTTTTATCTCATTGAACCAAATTTTACTTACTGATATCAACCGTGTCTGTCGGATTTTCGAAATTCCATTCACAGAAGTGGTAAAATTAAGTTTTATGCAAAACTCAGTTTTTAACCTACCACTTAGTGGTTTCACTATTCATCAAAAATTGAAGTTTTTCAGAAAAATGCCAAAATTTCACCCTAAGATATAATTGATATTCCGAATTCAAAAATGATTTCTATTTTACAAAATTCCCAACATATAAGTTGCATTAATTAATTTTATAATTAATTTCCGCTGTCACAACAAATAGCGTGTTTTTAAGAGATAATAACTATCAAAAGATTGACACTTGTTTATAACTGGTTTAAATGTGAAATTACATCCAATGACCAACATTGTATTAAATTGTAAAAATATATTCTAAATATACTTTAAAACCACTCAAATTAATAATTTATCACTATTAATTATTTCGATTAAAAAAGTTGTTTTTAATTAAAATTTATTAATTTTCACTATTCATCAGAATATGAAAGTTATCCGAAAAGTACCAAAATTTCACCTTAGGCTAAATTCGATACTCCGAATCCATAAATGAAGTTCATTTTGAAAAATAAAATTTACAAAATTTCAAAAAGTGGTTATTACTATTCATAACGGCTAGTTTTAATAATATCTTAATAGCATATCGTTGTTTAGCAAAACTTGGTGTTGCGTACAACACACGCTATCGTGGAAGGTCACGATTGCGTGTAATTCAAGCCAGGTCAAAGATGTGTGTGGTGAAAGCTCCTTTTGGTGTAGCGTATAACACAAGACATTAATGAAATTAAAAAGAATATTTTTCATAAAATCTCGGGGTGTTACATTCTACCCCCCTTAAAATGAATTTCTCCCTCAAAATTCGTCGGGGTTATAAATGGTTTACTATTCGAAAGTTTCTTTAATCGAAACCCACATAGTAAAAAGGAATACCAAAACCAATCTTTAAAAACAAAAGTATGAAACGTAACGGTTACCCAAATAAACTAATCACTGGGTTTCCACATAGATGAAAATATGGATATAGAAGAGAAATCTAACCATCATGTTCTGATGGAGAGTGGTAGAGAACATGGCTATGGAAAATCTAGCAATCACAAATCCATAAATTTGTGATGATTTAAGGTACCATATGATTAATCAGATATAAGAGCACTAGGACAACATTTTTGGTTTTCAAGATCATTTCCCTAAAGTTGAAGAATTTGAATTAGAATAAATACTTACTTTATTTTGGTACAATCTCACTGTTGTTCGTGCCTTGAACAATTTCCACTTCATATCTTAAATAAATGAAGTTGAATTTGTTATTCGTGAAGTGTTAGCAGATCATGTGATAGAATGACGGGTCATTCCATCTGTCTCAAACAAAAGGTTAGAAAAAGTTATTAAATATACACAAGTCGATCTATAGTGAGATTAATCATATATGGTTTCTAAAATGGACTTTATACTTCATATATCATACTACTTAATATAATAAAACTAGTTTCTACTAAACAGGGACTTCCTGTAGGCCAGTGGTAGGCGATAAAGGCCAGTCGCACTTCGGTTGTGGGTTCGATTCCCACATCCTTGTCCGACGCGATGGGCTGTCGCCCATCCTGCAGGTTGTCCTTTTTCTAAAACTATATTACTATAACATCCCATCAATAATATCAAAAAAACAAACAATACTAACTTATGTCCAACATAATCCATTCCAATCTTTAGGCTTATCCATAATACTGTAGTCCACTCTCAGAGATTTAATACCATCGTTGATCCCCATATATCATAAGATATATCTTGTTGGTCACATTCCAAACATTCAAAGGCCTTAATCTTGTACTCTCTTGAATACCCATTGAACCATAGTGAAAACTTGAATGCAGTTAAAAGTTAACACTTTTCACATACCAAAATCCTCAAAATTCTATATACTCAAACCATGATATCACTTAGTCCTTATATCAATCATGAGCTCATGAATACTGTTAAACATTTCGTTTTCTCGTTTTCCCTTCATTATGCGCATATCATCTTATTTCCAAAAATATCTCAATAACTTTGAATACCACATTATACCAATACATAAATATTCCAATACTTTATGATACAACATTATTTTGGAATCCCATTACATAAACACTTAATCATTCCACCACATCGTTGTCATATTCAACATCACAAATAGTGATCGCATGTGACTTCCCTTTGTCCTTTACCTTAAGCGGTTGCTCATGTCGATCATCACTAACCCTTGGATTAGGGCATTTATTAGCATAATGCCCCATTTCCCTACAATTGAAGCATTGAAGTGTTGGTGGTGCGTTCTCTGCAGTGTTTTCTTTATTCACATCATTAGAAACCCTTTTTCCATTACTTCGACACTTAGCTGCTCGATGAACTTCTTTTCCACACTTAAAACATTTTCTAGTCCCTTTAAGACAATCTCCACCATGCCTCTTTCCACACTTTGTGCATAAGGAAACATTCATCTCCTTTTCACCATTATTTTGAGATTTCTCCTTGAACTCCATCTTTTGTTTCTTGTCAAAACCATGAGATGGATATGAAACACCAACTTCCATTTCTACCTTGATAGCACAACGCACAATTTCTTCATGAGATATAAAATCTTTACCCAATGCATTGGAGGGAGATATAGGTCCCACCCATCTTATAATGAATCCTTTCTTATGTGTGCCACATAATCATAAATCATACATCATCGCATAACACATGTAACAAAAATGGGATTCTTGAAACATCATGACATCATAAAACAAATCATATAAGGTAAATGACTTCATAAAAATAACTCCCTCAAAATATAATAAAATCAATGTAATAATAGGGATACAAACAGAACCCTTTATTATCTTAGATGGAAAATAATTTTGATAAAACACTTGAACTCCATTCTTGAGGAAAATATCCTTTCTTCTTCAATAACATTTTTCCTTTCTCAAAATGTCATACAACTTTAAACTAAAAGAAGTTGATTAAAAATAAACTTGAAAACTTGTAAAGGAAGCTTCTTGGAAATAATGTTTTAAAAATTCATTCATGCCGTATAAGTTAAAAAAAACATTCTTCGTACTTTTGTCGGAAAAGTCAAAAAGTACCTCGTACGAAAAACGACAAAATATTCCTTTCATATTCTTTACTAAAAACTCACCGATGGGTAAAATTGGATTTAAAATATTGTAAGTGGATGGAAACAATATTACATATTGAGGGAACATAGATGTGGATGATAAAATACAACCCAGTAAATACCAAAGTATAAACAATCTCGGATAAAAATGAGATTGTGATATTTCCCTTACCTTAGGTCCGACTTGCTTTGTAAGTGTCCGAACCTCCTGTATAATGATTTAAATCATGTTATTGACTTATTATAGAATCATATTCATTGTTATTATATCATATATGGTCCACTTATGACTTTATATTACCCGTTCTTTTGTAAATTAATGTTAAAGTAGCGTTTTGGGTAAAATCGTCTCATTTGTCGTTCGTGTTTTTAACTTGTAATTATTAATATGATTACTTGGATCATGATTACTTATATCCAGAATGTAAAAAATGATTTATATATAATATATATTCAGAACATATATATATATATATAATATATCGATAAATGGAATGAAATACACCGTTCATGGAGACGGTAGTCTGTACGTACGCATGAACGCTGTTTTTGTTTCCTTATTGAAGTGAATGGAATTATGTAGATGACATACATATAAATTTACATAAATCCAGTATCATTATTATGTCATATATTTCATTAGTACTTATTTTATATACTTTATAATCATTCATGAATGGTTAATCATTGAGAATGAATCTCATCGCGTCGTGGAGACGGTAGTCCGTACGTACGCACGAGCGATGATATCGTTCCCATGGTCGTGGAATTGTGTTGAAGTGTATGTAGAATATTTCAGTGTCAATATAACTTTATAATAATCATATATAGTTACTAATTACACCATTATACCCATCCTATTAAGGTGGTGGTGGAAAATAGATTACACCACGGCGTGGAGACGGTATTCCGTACGTACGCACGCGAGGTGATTTAATTTTTCCGTAGGATGGATAGAAGGTGAATTGGGGTTGATTCATATTTATAATAACATATCAGTATGTAAGTAATACTGATGTTATTACTTTGTCATGTAACAACTAAATAAGAAGAAGTTGAAGAAGAAAGAAATTGAAAAGATCGGTAATGGATATTACCTCTTCTTTGAAACGCCTCTTTGAATCCTCCACTTAGGGAACTAAGATTGGTCTTTGAAGAAGACCAGGACCTCTAGGATTATTCTAGGGAAGTGTAGAAGGTATTTTGGTAGGGTTTTTCCGAGCTTGAGTGCTCAAATTGGTGTGAGGAGGAGGGGGAGGAGGTGTCCTTTTATAAGGGAGGAGAGGGGCATCTTAGGAATATCTCAAAATATTATTTTATATTAAAGTAAAAATCGGTTTATAATGGCTCCAAATGGTCTTATTTCGAAGCTAAAGTGGGGATGGGTAGAAATCCTATCAACCAATAGGATTTAGACAAGTTTAGGTTATTATTTTAACATTATCAATTAGATTTAACTCTAAGATAAATAATTTAACTTTTACCGTGTCTTTTTGTTTTCTTACACTATATGGTTAATACACTTACTATAACATGCCAAACGAACCCAAAATTGTTTATTATTAATATATATATCCTTATCTAAGTCATTTGGCCGAACCTTAGATTTTTAGGAATAAAATAACAATTAATAATATAATATTTGATTTAAAAACTATTTTGTGTCAATTTTGACACTATTTGATATATGATTTTTTCGAAAGTCATAACAGAATTATATGTTCGAACCAAGTTGATTAAATCAACACTAATATATCATAGTAACCTAGAAAATTAGTGGAATTCATAAAAAATCTCAAATTACATTTATTTTGGTGTTTATAACATCAATTATGTCAATATTTCATTAATAAGATAATTACTGCATCATCATTGTGTCATAAATAAATTAAATTATTTAATGTCTAAAAATTACAAATAAAATAAAATTATATATGAAATCTTTTTAGCTTTCTAATTAATATTTATAGTCGAATTTATCTTATGTATAACCCCATATTAAAAATTATTTACTTATTAAACTTTGATTTTAACTATTTTAACTATTCATTAAATAAAATAATATTAAATGTCATAATCTAATCCAAGTGGACCTAAATGGTCATATTATATTCATAAGGTTGTTTTTGGTCGAATTACACTTATCCAATAGAATTAGGACATGTGTTAGTGTAATAGTAATATCATATTTACCCTTAGTTACCCTATTTACTATTAACCGCGGTAAAAAAAGTAAAAAGTTACTATTCACCAAAAAATTATTTTTATCTCATTGAACCACATTTTACTTACTGATATCAACCGTGTCTGTCGGATTTTCGAAATTCCATTCACAGAAGCGGTAAAATTAAGTTTTATACAAAATTCAGTTTTTAACCTACCACTTAGTGGTTTCACTATTCATCAAAAATTGAAATTTTTCAGAAAAATGCCAAAATTTCACCCTAAGTTATAATTGATATTATGAATTCAAAAATAATTTATATTTTACAAAATTCCCAACATATAAGTTTCATTAATTAATTTTATAATTAATTTCCACTGTCACAACAAATAGCGTGTTTTTAAGAGATAATAACTATCAAAAGATTGACACTTGTTTATAACTGGTTTAAATGTGAAATTACATCCAATGACCAACATTGTATTAAATTGTAAAAATATATTCTAAATATACTTTAAAACCACTCAAATTAATAATTTATCACTATTAATTATTTCGATTAAAAAAGTTGTTTTTAATTAAAATTTAGTAATTTTCACTATTCATCAGAATATGAAAGTTATCCGAAAAGTACCAAAATTTCACCTTAGGCTAAATTCGATACTCCGAATCCATGAATGAAGTCCATTTTGAAAAATAAAATTTACAAAATTTCAAAAAGTGGTTATTACTATTCATAACGGCTAGTTTTAATAATATCTTAATAGCATATCGTTGTTTAGCGAAACTTGGTGTTGCGTACAACACACGCTATCGTGGAAGGTCACGATTGCGTGTAATTCAAGCCAGGTCAAAGATGTGTGTTGTGAAAGCTCCTTTTGGTGTAGCGTATAACACAAGACATTAATGAAATTAAAAAGAATATTTTTCATAAAATCTCGGGGTGTTACATTCTACCCCCCTTAAAATGAATTTCTCCCTCGAAATTCGTCAGGGTTATAAATGGTTTACTATTCGAAAGTTTCTTTAATCGAAACCCACATCGTAAAAAGGAATACCAAAACCAATCTTTAAAAACAAAAGTATGAAACGTAACGGTTACCCAAATAAACTAATAACTGGGTTTCCACATAGGTGAAAATATGGATATAGAAGAGAAATCTAACCATCATGTTCTAATGGAGAGTGGTAGAGAACATGGCTATGGAAAATCTAGAAATCACAAATCCATAAATTTGTGATGATATAAGGTACCATCTGATTAATCAGATATAATAGCACTAGGACAACATTTTTGGTTTTCAAGATCGTTTCCCTAAAGTTGAAGAATTTGAATTAAAATAAATACTTACTTTATTTTGGTACAATCTCACTGTTGTTCATGCCTTGAACAATTTCCACTTCATCTCTTAAATAAATGAAGTTGAATTTGTTATTCGTGAAGTGTTAGCAGATCATGTGATAGAATAACGGGTCATTCCATCTGTCTCAAACAAAAGGTTAGCAAAAGTTATTAAATATACATAAGTCGATCTATAGTGAGATTAATCATATATGGTTTCTAAAATGGACTTTATACTTCATATATCATACTGCTTAATATAATAAAACTAGTTTCTACTAAACAGGGACTTCCTGTAGGCCAGTGGTAGGCGATAAAGGCCAGTCGCACTTCGGTTGTGGGTTCGATTCCCACATCCTTGTCCGACGCGATGGGCTTTCGCCCATCCTGCAGGTTGTACTTTTTCTAAAACTATATTACTATAACATCCCATCAATAATATCAAAAAAAAAACAATACTAACTTATGTCCAACATAATCCATTCCAATATTTAGGCTTATCCATAATACTGCAGTCCACTCTCAGAGATTTAATACCATCGTTGATCCCCATATATCATAAGATATATCTTGTTGGTCACATTCCAAACATTCAAAGGCCTTAATCTTTTACTCTCTTGAATACCCATTGAACCATAGTGAAAACTTGAATGCAGTTAAAAGTTAACACTTTTCACATACCAAAATCCTCAAAATTCTATATACTCAAACCATGATATCACTTAGTCCTTATATCAATCATGAGCTCATGAATACTGTTAAACATTTCGTTTTCTCGTTTTCCCTTCATTATGCGCATATCATCTTATTTCAAAAAATATCTCAATCACTTTGTATACCACATTATACCAATACATAAATATTCCAATACTTTATGATACAACATTATTTTAGAATCCCATTACATAAACACTTAATCATTCCACCACATCGTTGTCATATTCAACATCACCAATAGTGATCGCATGTGACTTCCCTTTGTCCTTTGCCTTAAGCGGTTGCTCATGTCGATCATCACTAACCCTTGGATTAGGGCATTTATTAGCATAATGCCCCATTTCCCTAAAATTTAAGCATTGAAGTGTTGGTGGTGCGTTCTCTGCAGTGTTTGCTTTATTCACATCATTAGAAACCCTTTTTCCATTACTTCGACACTTAGCTGCTCGATGAACTTCTTTTCCACACTTAAAAAACATTTTCTAGTCCCTTTAAGACAATCTCCACCATGCTTCTTCCCACACTTTGTGCATAAGGAAACATTCATCTCCTTTTCACCATTATTTTGAGATTTATCCTTGAACTCCATCTTTTGTTTCTTGTCAAAACCATGAGATGGATATGTAACACCAACTTCCATTTCTACCTTGATAGCACAACACACAATTTCTTCATAGCTACTGAAGTCTCTTATAGCTAATGCCCTTCGAAGACTCGGTTTTAAGCCACTGAAAAATCGATCAACTTTACTTTCAGGTTGGATGATAATGCCAGATGCATACCTTGCAAGTCTTGTAAAATTCGCTTCGTATATACCAACAGATTCATCATCCTTCTGCTTCATCTCAAGAAACTCCTTTTCCATCTTTGTTCGAAGAATACAAGGGAAGTACTTACTGAAAAACAAGTTCTTGAACTCGTCCCATTCCATGTACTCAATTTCATCTCTTGGCCTCGTATTCTTGATAATATTCCACCATTGATCAGCTTCACCTTCCAAACGATATACTGCTAAGATGACTTTATCATGTTCAGAACATTGAAGAACATAAAATATCTTTTCAGTGGTACTGATCCATTGTTCAGCAACAAGTGGATCGGAAGACCCACTGAAAGAAGGTGGACGTTGCCTCATGAAGGACTCAATAGAATATTGTTCCTTTCTCTGCTCATTTGGAAGTCCTGAATGATTCATAGCTTGTGTAAGTATAGCAATAAGATTTTGCACTCCATCTCCCATAACATTTGTTTGTTCAGGAGGACAATCATTGCATTGTCCATTGCATTGATCAACACAGTTCCTTCGGGTTCCAGCCATCGTCTAAAACCCAAAAAGAATAGTGTGAAAGGCAAAAATTGTGTTAGGGAAAACAACATAATAAAGGGGGAGTACCTTCAATATCTAACATCTTAGGTTTAATTCTATGATCGTTAGCGTAATTCTAGTAATATAACCCATAGGTATACTTAACCTTAGGGACATCCCTAGACATACCTTAGAAATATCTCTAGGGATCTCAATAACGTTTTCGCATCCTAGTTTCCAAAGGTTGACTAAACATTTCCTCTGATACCAACTGTAGAGACCTGAATCCTTACATACATGGACATTACATTACATTTTCGGAATACTTAGTACATAACACACACAAGGATCATAATAGTTTAGTGTCTTTGGAAACTCGGAATATAATCTTCTAATCCTGGTGAAATATCTTCAACATCTCCCATAAAGATCTTCCTCTTTTTTTTTTATACCTAAAACCTTTCTTTATATCCTGGGGAATAGTAAACATAAAAGGGTGAGCTCAAATGCTCAATAAGGGTAAACAAAAGAAATATCAATCACATCGTATACACAAGCACATAACTTTTGGAAATCTTAACCTGCAAAAGAGATCATAATTTCATAACATGGGATAAATCATGGCAGTGAAATGTAATCACAATAATCATAACTTAAAACATGAAACTTTGTGGCATACACACATAATCATAGAGAATCATTTTTTGTTAGTCAAGACTCATTGCCAAGACTATCTTAGTGGACAAAGTCCCTTTCTGAACCGAGTCACCCTCGTTTCAGTCTTGTTTCACTAAACCGGTATAACCTACAGTTCCAGCCATGTCTATCTCATGAGATATAAAATCTTTACCCAATGCATTGGAGGGAGATATAGGTCCCGCCCATCTTATAATGAATCCTTTCTTATGTGTGCCACATAATCATAAATCATACATCATCGCATAACACATGTAACAAAAATGGGATTCTTGAAACATCATGACATCATAAAACAAATCATATAAGGTAAATGACTTCATAAAAATAACTCCCTCAAAATATAATCAAATCACTGTAATAATAGGGATACAAACAGAACCCTTTATTATCTTAGATGGAAAATAATTTTGATAAAACACTTGAACTCTATTCTTGAGGAAAATATCCTTTCTTCTTCAAAAACATTTTCCTTTCTTAACATGTCATACAACTTTAAACTAAAAGAAGTTGATTAAAAATAAACTTGAAAACTTGTAAAGGAAGCTTCTTGGAAATAATGTTTTAAAAATTCATTCATGCCGTATAAGTTAAAAAAAACATTCTTCGTACTTTTGTCGGAAAAGTCAAAAAGTACCTTGTACGAAAAACGACAAAAGATTCCTTTCATATTCTTTACTAAAAACTCACCGATGGGTAAAATTGGATTTAAACTATTTTAAGTGGATGGAAACAATATTAAATATTGAGGGAACATGGATGTGGATGATAAAATACACCCCAGTAAATACCAAAGTATAAACAATCTCGGATAAAAATGAGATTGTGATATTTCCCTTACCTTAGGTCCGACTTGCTTTGTAAGTGTCCGAACCTCCTGTATAATGATTTAAATCATGTTATTGACTTATTATAGAATCATATTCATTGTTATTATATCATATATGGTCCACTTATGACTTTATATTACCCGTTATTTTGTAAATTCATGTTAAAGTAGCGTTTTGGGTAAAATCGTCTCATTTGTCGTTCGCGTTTTTAACTTGTAATTATTAATATGATTACTTGGATCATGATTACTTATATCCAGAATGTAAAACATGATTTATATATAATATATATTCAGAATATATATATATATATATATATATATATATATAATATCGATAAATGGAATGAAATACACCGTTCATGGAGACGGTAGTCCGTACGTACGCATGAACGCTGTTTTTGTTTCCTTATTGAAGTGAATGGAATTAAGTAGATGACATACATATAAATTTACATAAATTCAGTATCATTATTATGTCATATATTTCATTAGTACTTATTATATATACTTTATAATCATTCATGAATGGTTAATCATTGAGAATGAACTCATCGCGTCGTGGAGACGGTAGTCCGTACGTACACACGAGCGATGATATCGTTCCCATGGTCGTGGAATTGTGTTGAAGTGTATGTAGAATATTTCAGTATCAATATCAATTTATAATAATCATATATAGTTACTCATTACACCATTATACCCATTCTATTAAGGTGGTGGTGGAAAATAGATTACACCACGGCGTGGAGACGGTATTCCGTACGTACACACGCGCGGTGATTTCATTTTTCCGTAGGATGGATAGAAGGTGAATTAGGGTTGTTTCATATTTATAATAACATATAAGTATGTAAGTAATACTTATGTTATTACTTTTTCATGAAACAACTAAAGAAGAAGAAGTTGAAGAATAAAGAAATTGAAAAGATCGGTAATGGATATTACCTCTTCTTTGAAACGCCTCTTTGAATCCTCCACTTAGGGAACTAAGATTGGTCTTTGAAGAAGACCAGGACCTCTAGGATTATTCTAGGGAAGTGGTTAAGGGATTTTGGTAGGGTTTGGCCGAGCGTGAGTGCTCAAATTGGTGTGAGGAGGAGGGGGAGGAGGTGTCCTTTTATAAGGGAGGAGAGGGGCACCTTAGGAATATCTCAAAATATTATTTTATATTAAAGTAAAAATCGGTTTATAATGGCTCCAAAGGGTCTTATTTCGAAGCTAAAGTGGGGATGGGTCGAAAGCCTATCAACCAATAGGATTTAGACAAGTTTAGGTTATTATTTTAACCTTATCAATTAGATTTAACTCTAAGTTAAATAATTTAACTTTTACCGTGTCTTTTTGTTTACTTACACTATATGGTTAATACACTTACTATAACATGCCAAACGAACCCCAAATTGTTTATTATTAATATATATATCCTTATCTAAGTCATTTGGACGAACCTTAGATTTTTAGGAATAAAATAACAATTAATAATATAATATTTGATTTAAAAACTATTTTGTGTCAATTTTGACACTATTTGATATATGATTTTTGTGAAAGTCATAACAGAATTATATGTTCAAACCAAGTTGATTAAATCAACACTAATATATCATAGTAACCTAGAAAAGTAGTGGAATTCATAAAAAATCTCAAATTACATTTATTTTGGTGGTTATAACATCAATTATGTCAATATTTCATTAATAAGATAATTACTGCATCATCATTGTGTCATAAATAAATTAAATTATTTAATGTCTAAAAATTAAAAATAAAATACCATTATATAGGAAATATTTTTAGATTTCTAATGAATATTTATAGTCGAATTTATCTTATGTATAACCCCATATTAAAAATTATTTACTTATTAAACTTTGATTTTAACTATTTTAACTATTCATTAAATAAAATAATATTAAATGTCATAATCTAATCCAAGTGGACCTAAATGGTCATATTATATTCATAAGGTTGTTTTTGGTCGAATTACACTTATCCAATAGAATTAGGACATGTGTTAGGGTAATAGTAATATCATATTTACCCTTAGTTACCCTATTTACTATTAACCGCGGTAAAAAAAGTAAAAAGTTACTATTCACCAAAAAATTATTTTTATCTCATTGAACCACATTTTACTTACTTATATCAACCATGTCTGTCGGATTTCCGAAATTCCATTCACAGAAGTGGTAAAATTAAGTTTTATGCAAAATTCAGTTTTTAACCTACCACTTAGTGGTTTCACTATTCATCAAAAATTGAAGTTTTTCAGAAAAATGCCAAAATTTCACCCTAAGCTATAATTGATATTCCGAATTCAAAAATGATTTCTATTTTACAAAATTCACAACATATAAGTTGCATTAATTAATTTTATAATTAATTTCCGGTGTCACAACAAATAGCGTGTTTTTAAGAGATAATAACTATCAAAAGATTGACACTTGTTTATAACTGGTTTAAATGTGAAATTACATCCAATGACCAACATTGTATTAAATTGTAAAAATATATTCTAAATATACTTTAAAACCACTCAAATTAATAATTTATCACTATTAATTATTTCGATTAAAAAAGTTGTTTTTAATTAAAATTTAGTAATTTTCACTATTCATCAGAATATGAAAGTTATCCGAAAGTACCAAAATTTCACCTTAGGCTAAATTCGATACTCCGAATCCATAAATGAAGTCCATTTTGAAAAATAAAATTTACAAAATTTCAAAAATTGGTTATTACTATTCATAACGGTTAGTTTTAATAATATCTTAATAGCATATCGTTGTTTAGCGAAACTTGGTGTTGCGTACAACACACGCTATCGTGGAAGGTCGTGATTGCGTGTAATTCAAGCCAGGTCAAAGATGTGTGTTGTGAAATCTCCTTTTGGTGTAGCGTATAACACAAGACATTAATGAAATTAAAAAGAATATTTTTCATAAAATCTAGGGGTGTTACATTCTACCCCCCTTAAAATGAATTTCTCCCTCGAAATTCGTCGGGGTTATAAATGGTTTACTATTCGAAAGTTTCTTTAATCGAAACCCAAATCGTAAAAAGGAATACCAAAACCAATCTTTAAAAACAAAATTATGAAACGTAACGGTTACCCAAATAAACTAATCACTGGGTTTCCACATAGGTGAAAATATGGATATAGAAGAGAAATCTAACCATCATGTTCTGATGGAGAGTGGTAGAGAACATGGCTATGGAAAATCTAGCAATCACAAATCCATAAATTTGTGATGATCTAAGGTACCATCTGATTAATCAGATATAAGAGCACTAGGACAACATTTTTGGTTTTCAAGATCGTTTCCCTAAAGTTGAAGAATTTGAATTAGAATAAATACTTACTTTATTTTGGTACAATCTCACTGTTGTCCGTGCCTTGAACAATTTCCACTTCATCTCTTAAATAAATGAAGTTGAATTTGTTATTCGTGAAGTGTTAGCAGATCATGAGATAGAATGACGGGTCATTCCATCTGTCTCAAACAAAAGGTTAGCAAAAGTTATTAAATATACATAAGTCGATCTATAGTGGGATTAATCATATATGGTTTCTAAAATGGACTTTATACTTCATATATCATACTGCTTAATATAATAAAACTAGTTTCTACTAAATAGGGACTTCCTGTAGGCCAGTGGTAGGCGATAAAGGCCATTCGCACTTCGGTTGTGGGTTCGATTCCCACATCCTTGTCCGACGCGATGGGATGTCGCCCATCCTGCAGGTTGTCCTTTTTCTAAAACTATATTACTATAACATCCCATCAATAATATCAAAAAAAAAAAAAACAATACTAACTTATGTCCAACATAATCCATTCCAATCTTTAGGCTTATCCATAATACTGCAGTCCACTCTCAGAGATTTAATACCATCGTTGATCCCCATATATTATAAGATATATCTTGTTGGTCACATTCCAAACATTCAAAGGCCTTAATCTTGTACTCTCTTGAATACCCATTGAACCATAGTGAAAACTTGAATGCAGTTAAAAGTTAACACTTTTCACATACCAAAATCCTCAAAATTCTATATACTCAAACCATGATATCACTTAGTCCTTATATCAATCATGAGCTCATGAATACTGTTAAACATTTCGTTTTCTCGTTTTCCCTTCATTATGCGCATATCATCTTATTTCCAAAAATATCTCAATCACTTTGAATACCACATTATACCAATACATAAATATTCCAATACTTTATGATACAACATTATTTTGGAATCCCATTACATAAACACTTAATCATTCCACCACATCGTTGTCATATTCAACATCACCAATAGTGATCGCATGTGACTTCCCTTTGTCCTTTGCCTTAAGCGGTTGCTCATGTCAATCATCACTAACCCTTGGATTAGGGCATTTATTAGCATAATGCCCCATTTCCCTACAATTGAAGCATTGAAGTGTTGGTGGTGCGTTCTCTGCAGTGTTTTCTTTATTCACATCATTAGAAACCCTTTTTCCATTACTGCGACACTTAGCTGCTCGATGAACTTCTTTTCCACACTTAAAACATTTTCTAGTCCCTTTAAGACAATCTCCACCATGCTTCTTTCCACACTTTGTGCATAAGGAAACATTCATCTCCTTTTCACCATTATTTTGAGATTTCTCCTTGAACTCCATCTTTTGTTTCTTGTCAAAACCATGAGATGGATATGTAACACCAACTTCCATTTCTACCTTGATAGCACAACGCACAATTTCTTCATAGCTACTGAAGTCTCTTATAGCTAATGCCCTTCGAAGACTCGATTTTAAGCCACTGAAAAATCGATCAACTTTACTTTCAGGTTGGATGATAATGCCAGATGCATACCTTGCAAGTCTTGTAAAATTCGCTTCGTATATACCAACAGATTCATCATCCTTCTACTTCATCTCAAGAAACTCCTTTTCCCTCTTTGTACGAAGAATACAAGGGAAGTACTTACTGAAAAACAAGTTCTTGAACTCGTCCCATTCCATGGACTCAATTTCATCTCTTGGCCTCGTATTCTTGATAATATTCCACCATTGATCAGCTTCACCTTCCAAACGATATACTACTAAGATGACTTTATCATGTTCAGAACATTGAAGAACTGAAAATATCTTTTCAGTGGTACTGATCCATTGTTCAGCAACAAGTGGATCAGAAGACCCACTGGAAGAAGGTGGACGTTGCCTCATGAAGGACTCAATAGAATATTGTTCCCTTCTCTGCTCATTTGGAAGTCCAGAATGATTCATAGCTTGTGTAAGTATAGCAATAAGATTTTGCACTCCATCTCCCATAACATTTGTTTGTTCAGGAGGACAATCATTGCATTGTCCATTGCATTGATCAACACGGTTCCTTCGGGTTCCATCCATCGTCTAAAACCCAAAAAGAATAGTGTGAAAGGCAAAAATCATGTTAGGGAAAACAACATAATAAAGGGGGAGTACCTTCAATATCTAACATCTTAGGTTTAATTCTATGATCGTTAGCGTAATTCTAGTAATATAACCCATACGTATACTTAACCTTAGGGACATCCCTAGACATACCTTATAAATATCTCTAGGGATCTCAATAACTTTTTCGCATCCTAGTTTCCAAAGGTTGACTAAACCTTTCCTCTGATACCAACTGTAGAGACCCGAAGCCTAACGTACATGGACATTACATTACATTTTCGGAATACTTAGTACATAACACACACAAGGATCGTAATAGTTTAGTGTCTTTGGAAACTCGGAATATAATCTTCTAATCCTGGTGAAATATCTTCAACATCTCCCATAAAGATCTTCCTCTTTTTTTTTATACCTAAAACCTTTCTTTATATCTTGGGGAAGAGTAAACATAAAAGGGTGAGCTCAAATGCTCAGTAAGGGTAAACAAAAGAAATATCAATCACATCGTATACACAAGCACATAACTTTTGGAAATCTTAACCTGCAAAAGAGATCATAATTTCATAACATGGGATAAATCATGGCAGTGAAATGTAATCACAATAATCATAACTTAAAACATGAAACTTTGTGGCATACACACATAATCATAGAGAATCATTTTTTTGTTAGTCAAGACTCATTTCCAAGACTATCTTAGTGGACAAAGTCCCTTTCTGAACCGAGTCACCCTCGTTTCAGTCCTGTTTCACTGAACCGGTATAACCTATAGTTCTAGCCATGTCTATCTCATGAGATATAAAATCTTTACCCAATGCATTGGAGGGAGATATAGGTCCCACCCATATTATAATGAATCCTTTCTTATGTGTGCCACATAATCATAAATCATACATCATCGCATAACACATGTAACAAAAATGGGATTCTTGAAACATCATGAAATCATAAAACAAATCATATAAGGTAAATGACTTCATAAAAATAACTCCCTCAAAATATAATCAAATCAATGTAATAACAGGGATACAAACAGAACCCTTTATTATCTTAGATGGAAAATAATTTTGATAAAACACTTGAACTCCATTCTTGAGGAAAATATCCTTTCTTCTTCAAAAACATTTTTCATTTCTTAACATGTCATACAACTTTAAACTAAAAGAAGTTGATTAAAAATAAACTTGAAAACTTGTAAAGGAAGCTTCTTGGAAATAATGTTTTAAAAATTCATTCATTCCGTATAAGTTAAAAAAAACATTCTTCGTACTTTTGTCGGAAAAGTCAAAAAGTACCTCGTACGAAAAACGACAAAAGATTCCTTTCATATTCTTTACTAAAAACTCACCGATGGGTAAAATTGGATTTAAACTATTGTAAGTGGATGGAAACAATATTACATATTGAGGGAACATGGATGTGGATGATAAAATACACCCCAGTAAATACCAAAGTATAAACAATCTCGGATAAAAATGAGATTGTGATATTTCCCTTACCTTAGGTCCGACTTGCTTTGTAAGTGTCTGAACCTCCTGTAAAATGATTTAAATCATGTTATTGACTTATTCCAGAATCATATTCATTGTTATTATATCATATATGTTCCACTTATGACTTTATATTACCCGTTCTTTTGTAAATTCATGTTAAAGTAGCGTTTTGGGTAAAATCGTCTCATTTGTCGTTCGTGTTTTTAACTTGTGATTATTAATATGATTACTTGGATCATGATTACTTATATCCAGAATGTAAAACATGATTTATATATAATATATATTTAGAATATATATATATATATATAATATCGATAAATGGAATGAAATACACCGTTCATGGAGACGGTAGTCCGTACGTACGCATGAACGCTGTTTTTGTTTCCTTATTGAAGTGAATGGAATTAAGTAGATGAAATACATATAAATTTAAATAAATCCAGTATCATTATTATGTCATATATTTCATTAGTACTTATTATATATACTTTATAATCATTCATGAATGGTTAATCATTGAGAATGAATCTCATCGCGTCGTGGAGACGGTAGTCCGTACGTACGCACGAGCGATGATATCGTTCCCATGGTCGTGGAATTGTGTTGAAGTGTATGTAGACTATTTCAGTATCAATATCACTTTATAATAATCATATATAGTTACTCATTACACCATTATACCCATCCTATTAAGGTGGTGGTGGAAAATAGATTACACCACGGCGTGGAGACGGTATTCCGTACGTACGCACGCACGGTGATTTCATTTTTCCGTAGGATGGACAGAAGGTGAATTAGGGTTGTTTCATATTTATAATAACATATCAGTATGTAAGTAATACTGATGTTATTACTTTGTCATGAAACAACTAAAGAAGAATAAGTTGAAGAAGAAAGAAATTGAAAAGACCGGTAATGGATATTACCTCTTCTTTGAAACGCCTCTTTGAATCCTCCACTTAGGGAACTATGATTGGTCTTTAAAGAAGACCAGGACCTTTAGGATTATTATAGGGAAGTGGAGAAGGGATTTTGTCAGGGTTTGGCCGAGCTTGAGTGCTCAAATTGGTGTGAGGATGAGGGGGAGGAGGTGTCCTTTTATAAGGGAGGAGAGGGGCACCTTAGGAATATCTCAAAATATTATTTTTTATTAAAGTAAAAATCGGTTTATAATGGTTCCAAAGGGTCTTATTTCGAAGCTAAAGTGGGGATGGGTCTAAATACTATCAACAAATAGGATTTAGACAAGTTTAGGTTATTATTTTAACCTTATCAATTAGATTTAACTCTAAGTTAAATAATTTAACTTTTACCGTGTCTTTTTGTTTTCTTACACTATATGGTTAATACACTTACTATAACATGCCAAACGAACCCCAAATTGTTTATTATTAATATATATATCCTTATATAAGTCATTTGGCCGAACCTTAGATTTTTAGGAATAAAATAACAATTAATAATATAATATTTGATTGAAAAACTATTTTGTGTCAATTTTGACACTATTTGATATATGATTTTTTCGAAAGTCATAACAGAATTATATGTTCGAACCAAGTTGATTAAATCAACACTAATATATCATAGTAACCTAGAAAATTAGTGGAATTCATAAAAAATCTAAAATTACATTTATTTTGGTGTTTATAACATCAATTATGTCAATATTTCATTAATAAGATAATTACTGCATCATCATTGTGTCATAAATAAATTAAATTATTTAATGTCTAAAAATTACAAATAAAATAAAATTATATATGAAATCTTTTTAGCTTTCTAATTAATATTTATAGTCGAATTTATATTATGTATAACCCCATATTAAAAATTATTTACTTATTAAACTTTGATTTTAACTATTTTAACTATTCATTAAATAAAATAATATTAAATGTCATAATCTAATCCAAGTGGACCTAAATGGTCATATTATATTCATAAGGTTGTTTTTGGTCGAATTACACTTATCCAATAGAATTAGGACATGTGTTAGGGTAATAGTAATATCATATTTACCCTTAGTTACCCTATTTACTATTAACCGCGGTAAAAAAAGTAAAAAGTTACTATTCACCAAAAAATTATTTTTATCTCATTGAACCACATTTTACTTACTGATATCAACCGTGTCTGTCGGATTTTCGAAATTCCATTCACAGAAGCGGTAAAATTAAGTTTTATACAAAATTCAGTTTTTAACCTACCACTTAGTGGTTTCACTATTCATCAAAAATTGAAATTTTTCAGAAAAATGCCAAAATTTCACCCTAAGTTATAATTGATATTATGAATTCAAAAATGATTTATATTTTACAAAATTCCCAACATATAAGTTTCATTAATTAATTTTATAATTAATTTCCGCTGTCACAACAAATAGCGTGTTTTTAAGAGATAATAACTATCAAAAGATTGACACTTGTTTATAACTGGTTTAAATGTGAAATTATATCCAATGACCAACATTGTATTAAATTGTAAAAATATATTCTAAATATACTTTAAAACCACTCAAATTAATAATTTATCACTATTAATTATTTCGATTAAAAAAGTTGTTTTTAATTAAAATTTAGTAATTTTCACTATTCATCAGAATATGAAAGTTATCCGAAAAGTACCAAAATTTCACCTTAGGATAAATTCGATACTCCGAATCCATAAATGAAGTCCATTTTGAAAAATAAAATTTACAAAATTTCAAAAAGTGGTTATTACTATTCATAACGGCTAGTTTTAATAATATCTTAATAGCATATCGTTGTTTAGCGAAACTTGGTGTTGCGTACAACACACGCTATCGTGGAAGGTCACGATTGCGTGTAATTCAAGCCAGGTCAAAGATGTGTGTTGTGAAAGCTCCTTTTGGTGTAGCGTATAACACAATACATTAATGAAATTCAAAAGAATATTTTTCATAAAATCTCGGGGTGTTACAATAATAGAAGACAACTATGGAATTTTTCATGAGTTTACCAAGAACTATACAGATGCATGATTTAATCTGGGTGATTTTAGACCAACTCAAAAAGTTATACCACTTCATTTTGATCCATGAATCAAATATGGTAGATGAATTTTCGAATCACTACATTAAAGAAGGGATAAAATTACATGGAATACCAGTTTAAATCATCTTTGACCAGTATCTCCATTTTATATCTCGATTTGGAGATTTTCTAGCATGCTTCAAGTTCCCAATTGACTATGAGAACAATACATCATACTAAAACTTATAGATAGTTGAAATGAATGATTCATACACTAGAAGACATACTATTATATTTTTTTATGGATTTTAGGGGATCATGGGAGGATTATTTTCCCATAATATAGTTTTTGTATAACAACTATTATCATGCCATGTTATAGATTGATCTGTTCAAGGAATTATATGTTTATCCTTGTATGTCTGTACTTTTTTGGTTATAAGCCAGATAAATTTCACTATAGGGACCCATAATTGTTCATGAGATGACTGAGAAAATTCATATGATCATAAAAAGTATGGTTTCAGACCAAATCCATCCAAAAATATTATACTGATAATCATCATTAACCCTTATACTTTATTGCGGGAGATCATGTTTTATTGAAAGTCTTTCCAAAGCTAGGACATCATCGATTGGGTAAGAAAGGAATGTTGTCTCCTTAGTATATAAGAACTTTTGAGATAATTGAATGAATCAATGATTTTTATTATTATTTGGATTTACAACTACAATTTATCTTGTTTCATAATGTATTTTATATATCTCAATTGAGTAAATACGAGGTCAATCCTAGCCATGTGATTTGATGAGATCTTATTGATCTTAAACTAGATACTACATTTATTCATGTACCAATTATTATCTTGGAAATAAAAGATAAAGTATTTCATAGAAAATGTATTCCATTAGTTTTAGTATTATGGAAATTTGGTGAAATTCAAGAGGAGGCATGGGAACATGAGAATGAGATGATGAAACTACAAACAAAACTTTTTCAAAGTACTGTAAATCTCCATATATCTAGGTATGGAAAACCTAATGGTGGGGAGAATGTAAAAAACCTAGTTTGAGGTACTTTAACCTATTTTTTTTTGTATTTTGATGTTACATAATGTTTGGGTTGAGTTTTAGGAGATTTTGGATGGTTTTAGTGTGTTTTAAAAGTGTTTTTAAATATTCATGTTTTGATCATGGTTAGGGGAAACCATGAAGATTCTATTGGAAACCATGAAAGGGAATTTAGGGGCTACTAGGTAGGTGTATAGTTGGCACATGTTTCTTCCAAACCATGTGATATGGATATTTTTGGGATAGATGTGTTTTACTTAGTTAGTGCACAATTTTACAAATCATATGAAATAACCTTAAAGTCTCCTGGGTGTTGTCCAGTAGCACTTACATGGTTGGCGAATGATTTGTTAAAAAGTATCTTAGCCAAACAAAATGCATTAAAAAAATCATAACTTTGGATTTTAATTCTATTTTGAACCAAAAAATTCACATTTTTCTTCTGTTGGTCTAGGATCTTAGACTAAATAATCTCTATAGCAATTATAGAAACTCCTCTCCATATGGAACCCACTTTAAATGGATCAAAGTGCGTTGGATCTTTAGAATCAATAGAAAGTATCTTTTTCTTTCTTTATCTCTAGATATTCTCATCTCCTACTACATTGAATGTTAGATATAAATTTTTATGGGTAGATCTATGATATATGATGTTTTTTAATGACATATTGACTGAATATATTGAAGGAAAGAAAGTTTGAGCCTGGATATAGAGGTTACATTGTGCCATTCATCAGTTTCATCACCCGTTGTGTGATAGGTGGATTATCTATTTTATCCAATTGTTATAGAAATTAAAGTCTTGGATATCTAAATTAATTATTTTAAATTTTAAAGGAAAGTAATGTTGATTTATTTTTAGAAACCCATTTTCTTGATAATATTTAAATCTTAGATTTGAATAGTTTTTGGAAAACCTTTTTGTTCAATGTTTTAAATTGTGAATTTGAGATAATTTATGTAAGGTGTTTGCTTTAATGGGTTAAAAATAATTGTTCATTTAATAATGAGTACTTTCCTTTATAGACTTGGTGTGAGGTTCTAGACTAGAGGAACTTTGAAAATGGTCACCTAGTGATAAATTAGTGGATCAATAAGTAAACCCCCATGAGTATGGGACTATCACTTATCTTTCATGTGTTTATGAGTAAGTGGATGTGGTTTGAGTAATACAAGTGGAATTAATGGATAAAGTGTTTTTTTCTAATTTAAATTGTCTTTAATTGGAAAACTATTTTAATGTTCTTAAATTTTTTTAAATTATATTTTAAACAATGTGATAAAATGTTCTTATCCTAGTGGTATGAGTTGAGAAATATCTGGGGGAAAATATACATGGTATGATCAATCCCTCTGTATATTTACTTGGGTGTGTATGTAGATGTTGTTCTTCATGATAGATGTAAAGGAAATGACTCTTATTTTTCTAGCGGGGAAACTTGATGGACTGTTTAGATTAGGTCCTTGGAGTTCTCTTATGGATTAGTTGGAGTGATGCCACATCAGTTTTACTGAATCAGAATGTCTTTTAGTTTTCTTGGGTTATCTTGTTCAATATTTTTTCTAATAATCCTATTTTTTTGTTTTACTAGTTTTTTATTGAATTGTATCATTTATACTCAATGCATCATATACTTGATTTTTTTTGTTTTTATCCTATCTTTATAGTTTGAAGTTGTTTAAATGGAAAATCATCCCCCAAAGTTTTAGTAAATACCTTATAATTTATTTCCATCCATTGGAGTCTTGGGGATGTCACTTAAGGTTAGTGGCGCCTCAACTCTTTCCAAGGAAATGGTTATGGTCGAGATGTTACACCTATTTATAACTTTCAATTAAATTTCAATTTATCCATAAAAAAATTAAAAATACAAGTGATTTAAAAAATAAGTAAGATGATATTTATATTTGTTTCAAATAAATCCAAAACATTATTTATAGATCTAATTTATATTTTTAAATTTCAAACTTTTATTCAAGAAAAAATTCATTACCAACATTCCTTGAAAAAAATTCAAAATATCTATCTCAAGTTCTCAAAATAATCCAAATTCTTTAAAACATTTCACATGCCTCCCCACTAATTTAATTAAAAATATCATTTGTTACACTTTTATATCTTTACATACAATTAATTAATTATAAAACAACATTTTAAAATTTAAACCCCATTATACAATGCATTCTTCATTATCTATTTTCAAGAAAATGAACATACTAAATTGTAACTTATAAAAAATATTTTAAATTCCACATACCCATTTCAATATTTTAAACCATTCTTTAAACACTACAACAAAACTGGGTATTCCTAGCGCCACCCTTTATCAGTGCTTTTTTTAGCGCTGATAAAGGTACCTCCTTTAACAACGCTTTTTTTAGCGCTGTTAAAGGGTACCCCTTTATCAACGCTTTTTTTAGTAGCACTGATAAAGGGGGGTCTTTATCAGCGCTTGTAAAAAAGCACTGATAAAGGGTCTAATTCCAAAAAAAAAATTATTAAACAAAATATATAAATATATAAATATATATATATAGTTATATTGATATAAATATAATATATATTTTTTAAATATAATTTTCAATATATTTTAGATAAGTATAAATATACAGTTACACATAATATATAATATATTTAGTGAAAATGGCTTATAAAAAAATTAAAAAAATATTTTTAATTAATAATTTGCTAGTTATTATAAAGTAATAGTCATTTAATAACAATTTGAAGACTAGAAAAATAAAAAAATAAAAAAAGATCCAAAATATGTTGAAAATGCAACTCGAACTTCAAACGGCCACAACTTTTGATCCGGGTGTCTGTTTGAGCTCTACCACATATCAAATCGAATCCTGTGATGAGTTCTACGTCGCTGTGATCAAGGTCCCTAGTCAAGGTTTTTTCGAGAAAAAAAGAGGCCCAAAAGGCCTCCAAAACTGAGTTTTTAGTCGGGGTACCCCGATTTTTTAACATTTTGTGGATTTCAGCCTCATTTAAGGGGGTATTATTGGATTTTTTTGGTGGGGACTGAATTTATTCCAAGTTATTACATTCATATTGATATTATGTCTTTGAAATTTTATCGTTTTTTATATTGAACTGCTATTTATAATCAAATATATAACTATTTGTATATAGTTTTTATATATTCACACCTAAAAATTTAATTATAAATATGAATAATAAAATATATTTACATATAAAATATATTAGCATTATCTAAATAATAACTAATATCCATTTTATATAAAATAAAAATATATGAATATTTATATACCTATATATTAATCTAACTATATATATATATATTAATATACCTATATATATATATTGATATAACTATAACTATAAATATATATATTAATATCACTATAAATATATATATATATTAATATAACTATATATTTATATTAATATAACTATATATTTATATTAATATAACTATATATTTATATTCATATAACTATATATATATATGTTAATATAAATATATATTACTATATGAATAAATATAACTAAATATATATATGAATAAATCGATATATCACTAATAGGAGAAAAAATCAATATAGGGGAGTGGCAAAGGCTTCAGGCGCGCAGGGGGGAGGTCTCGAGATCAAATCCAGGTAAAGGCAGGGACGCGCGAGCATGGGTGAATCTGGGGCTAGTGCTGATAAAGGGTGGAGGGGTGCGTGTGGGGCATTGGAGGGGGACAGAAAAGCTCTGTAAAAGGGGGGCTCAAGCGCTATAAAATCCCCCAGATTGGTAGGATTTTTTTAATTTTTTTAATTTTTTAATTTTTTTAACTTTTATCAGTGCTAAAACAAAGCGTTGATAAAAGGGGTCTTTTATCAGCGCTAAAAAGAAAGCGCTGATAAAAGGCCCCTTTATCAGCGCTTTGTTTTAGTGTTGATAAAAGACCCCTTTTATCTGCGCTTTTTTTGAGTGCTGATAAAAGTGGTCTTTATCAGCGCTTTTTGGAGCGCTGATAAAGGGGACCCCCCCTTTATCTTCACCAACATTTATATATATTTTCAAGCGCTGTTAAAGGCCATTTTTAGCGCTGATAAAATCTGTATTTGTAGTAGTAAAAATCCATCAATCGGTTAAAGAAAATGATCAAATTTTAATATTTGTATTAAAGTTAATTAAATTATCACCCTTAAATTATTTCAGAAAATATTAAATATTTTTTTGGTGACTTTCAAATAATTTGGAAAAATCCCCATGTATCAGTATTTGATAAATATAATATTATGGGTATTTAAATTATAAATTATTTCATTCATTTTTTAACATCAAACAATTCATATTTATAAATAAAATTCACATTGCACTGATATCAATCACAAACAATCATATGCATACCATATTCCTTTTGTTCCCTTACATGATGCATGTGGGTAATTTATAACCCAACCCATCGAAGAGAAATGAACCTATCCTTTTAGTTCATTATTACAACACTTGGCATTTTCAGACTAACACCTCACCAATGCCTAAAGTGTCTCCACCTAATATATAAATTTATCTTGAAACCTAGGTGTCAATCATGATTACATTGGCTAGATATGCTCGTGATTTTACTACTATGTTCTGGAATCCTATCTCTAACTACAACCCATTTGATTCCAAACTGAATCACTTCAATATGATTTATAACAATTATACTCAATCACTCCACCTTCATACCATATTGCCACACATGTCCAAAATGTTCCTCTATTATCGGAGGCAAACAGTAAGCATCGAGAGTAAATATGAATATTTGGGAAATTATTTCAAAGATAATATTATTGTATTTATAATTTTAAAAATCTCTTATATCCTTAGTACAATATTTAAATACATTTTATTTTTAAAAAGCTTATAATTAATACTTGATTAATTTTATAAAGTTTAAAAATAATTTATGAAATCAATAAAAACTATGGTAAGTTTAAAAAATTATAATTAAATAAATTATTAATTATAATTATTAATTATTTCATCAAAATTATTTTTTATTGAATATATTTTTTAATTATCAAAGTTATTCATTATTGTTTTTATTAATTGATTTATTAATTTTAGAAAATTATTATATTGATTATTAAATAATTAATAATTAATAATTAGATTAATAATTAATAATTAATAATTAAAATTAAAATTAAAATTAAAATTAATAATTAATAATTAATAATTAATAATTAATAATTAATAATTAATAATTAAAATTAATAATTAATAATTAATAATTAATAATTAATAATTAATAATTAATAATTAATAACTAATAATTAATATTTATAGTTAATTTTAATTATATCATCATTATCATTATCAATAATTTATATTATTAATAATTATATGATTATTATTAAGTATTAAATATAATTATTAATAATTTAGTTATTATTAATTAAGTTAATTAATTATTATTATTATCAATTATTATTATTATTATCAATTATTAATAAATACACTATTTATTAATAATAATGTTGTTATTCTTTATTTACTCAAGGTAGGGAGGATTATAAGTAAGAAAACACACATGCACCCAAGGCACCCAATGGGTCAGGTCTCATCCTTCCCTCCAAGGATTGGAAAGCACCCATTTGACCAATTTATTATATATTTAAATGTTATGAAGACCCAATGTCTCTATACCAAAACATGGTCTTTTTTAAACCCTAATTATCACCCTAAGGCCCACATAAAGGCCCTTAGTCCCACAACCTGTAGGATAACATGAACTGGCCTGTAGACTTCTGATACATGCTCATTGTTTAGGCCCACTTGAGTGCCTCACTATGCTCCATATATTATCTTCTAGACCGTCGAACCTCCTCGCTATATGCCCTACTACCTCTACCTTTCTGTATGCCCCACCTCCTCTGTCGTCTAGATCATCTCTTACTTGTAGCCACTTCATCGAGTGAGGCCCCTGCAACCATTATAGTTTATCACCACAACCAACTGATCTCTACCACATCTCGTCGCTACAGCTATCCGCCCATATCCCACTGGCATCAATAAAGTTGATACCATCCAACCTCGCACACAATGACATGGGGAGGAAGAATCCCTCCCCCCAAAATGGGGTGCATCATGGTTAGTCGAGAGATTTAATCCCCCAACATGAGATGCTGCAAACTAGTACTAGTGCTACTCACAGGCAGTTATGGGATTTGTTGTTAATAATAATAATAATAATAAAATTTACAATGATCATGGAGGGGGAATTATAAAACACAAATAAAATTGTTAATATTAATTATTTAATGTAATTATTAATAATATAATTATTAGATATTAATTATATCAATTATTATTATTAATTACATTATTATTCATTGAATGCTATATTATTTAGTAATAATTAAATTATTATTTATTATTAATTACATTATTATTTATTATTAATTACATGAAACATAGAAAAAATTTTGATTTTGAATCATCTTAGTCTGACTATGAGATAGATGGTAAATATCATGATATTGATATTAATCAAGAAAAATATCACTTTATCCTTTGAGTGTGGGGAAAAGTAAGAATCCTATGGTGAATGCTAATAATTATTCATCTATCCAATAAAAAATATTAAGGCCTCATAAAAATATGAAAAAATAAATGCTTTTGGGTAAGGAGTTATAGAATTAGTATATGGAAAATGATTTTATTGAGGCGAATATCCCAATAAAAGTTATTTCTATACCCTGATATGAACACAAATAGTTTTACTCTATGATGGTTGTGGGTAATAATGATGATGAGACAATTTTAAAAGATAAATAATGCACTTATCCTAATAATGAGAATATATAAATCATTGAAAATGACTCCAAATGATAGGAAGAGTTGTCTTCTCAATTTGGGTAATAGGGAGAATAAAACTAAAGATGTTGTTAAGAAGAATTTGGGATAACCTTTTCTTTATCCCTGATTCTTTAAATATAGCATATAAATATTAGAGTGAATCAACTAAAATTCTTAATAAATGTCAAATATGATTACTAAGTATACCTTTGAGGTTGATGATAAGGATAATCCATGATAGGAAATAAAGACTTGAGGACATGTCCAGTCTTAAAGTGGGAGAAATTCTATTCACCATATGGTTAATAGATCTCATACCCATGTAGGATAATTCATGAATTATATAACATGGAGGTGGTATTTGAGGTTCATGTGATGTTAGAAAAATATTATTTTTTGATATGGAATGTAATATTGTTTATAGTTTTTATTTATTGGTATCAGAGATTATTTCAGATATGTGGGTGTTTTTGAGTAGGTTATGATCATGTTTTAAGGTGTTGATATAATATTTGAGTATATTATATTCTTTTTGATGAGATTATTAATACTTAAATTTTCATATGGAGATTAACAATTTGTTAGTCCATTTAAAGTGAACTAAAGATTAATTTGGGTGTTGGATTTTGAAATCTAAACTTTCAAATGATTTATTATTTGAACTATATATGAATTGATGTTTTCTTATGAGTTTTTATGAAGTTATTTCACCCAGATTATGGAATTGAGGTTACTGGTGTAGATTATTCTACATATATGTTTTTGAAAGGTATTGTATTTAGTATGATAAAATTGAATTAGTATGATTTATAGCCTTATTATCAATGACTAATAGAGTATGGATATTTGGATGTTTTCTATGACGATATAAGATTTTCTATGATAAAATTTTAGAGTTTTGAAGAAGATATTTTCTCAATGTAAGCTTTTGATAGATGTTTTTTGGACATTCCTATGGAAAATTTAATGTTTCATTGATGTTTTAAAGTAGGTACAAGAATAATAATATCAAGACCCAGAAGTTCCATTTATGTATAAAATAGAACTTGATTGTTTCCCCTCAGGTGAATGTTTTATGTGGGTCCCCTATGTATACAGACATTATCCAAATCAGAAATATTGAAAAGATGAAAAGTATTAATCACTTATAAAAGGGATATTTTAACCTATTTTTGAATCATAATTTTGAAATAATTTAATTAAACATTGAATATAATAATTGTTAAAAATAGTTTAAATTTTTATTATATATATTAAAATAAATAAATATTTTTCAAATAATAATAAATATGAAGTTTGTATCTAAAATAATTTTTTTCAAAAATTATTAGAAGAAGGAACTCGTCCAACCATAACCTTCTTCTATATTTTTCTAAATAATGTGTTGGCTTGACTAGAGTCTTCCTTAAATGTGATTTTAAAGAAGGTCTTAGTCCTCCTATCAACTTTATTGGAATAATATTTGAATATTATGACCTTATAGATAATGACCTGCTTTATTCCATAAATCCATCAAATTTTGGGAATAACTTCCCCCTCCCCAATTTTAGAAATTAATTTTTAAAATTACATTATTCAAGGAATTTCCTTTCTTAACACCAAATAAAAAATGCCTCTCTATCTCCACAAATAATAGTCACCGGTAAAATTTTGAGTATTGAACTCAATATAAAAATCAACCCTACTTCATTTACCATTTAGTTCTTATAGAGGTATAAAAATTATTACAAGGATTTTGTGAACATATATAATAAATGAAATTATGATAATATATAAATATAAAATAATTTTTATTCATGAAATTATGATTATTTATATATAAATCATGAATATAATGTTTATTAAAATGTTAAATTATATTTTATTTCTTAAAATCTTTCTGAAATTCTACATGGAGCTGTAGGAGTAGAATTTGATATATATTATTTTAAATTTTCACTAGGGATGTTAATTTTTTAGTTCATAACTTTTATAATGGGGGCTTTCCATTATGAAATGGGTGGCATAAACCTCACTGGATGTAAATGAAATTATATCCAAAGACTTACATTGGGGGGGGGGGTCGTCTAATGTCTACATAGGATATTTTGAATCATAAGGGTGTCATTTCATTAACAACATGAGGTCTGTTCCATTCATTGTTATTCTATCTCCATTGTTTTACGATAATAAAAGGTTGTGTTATATTCCTTGAGGAACATGATACTATCTATGATTATTATTAAAAACTTTTTAATGAACTAATAATTCATATCTAATAGATGATTTGTAAAATAGAGAGAATAATGAGTAATCAATGGTATAATTGTTAGGAGATGATTCAATACAACTCAATTATGATTATATCGCATATGATTAATCTTGTAGTTGAGAAAATTATATATATAGATGGAATTGTCTCTCCAAAAGACATTTTTATTACCAATTGTTGGTAGAATATAATATTATTACACCATTTTCTTTAACAGTTTTATGATCCATGGACTTACCATTTATGATTATGCTTGTCCACTTTGAATTTTGGAGTTCGATGACTTGTTTTTAAGGACCTTTCGTGGATTAATGTTGCATAATGTGGTTTATTTCCTAGTATTTTTTTTTATTTCCCACATGTTACTATAATATCTAGAAGAAGTGCAAGGATAATTTTGGAGGGACTCTTTAATGAAGTGATCAAGTGTCAGGAATACATTTTGAACTTCCTTTGAGGAGATTTGGAATGTTTTAGTTTCTTTTGGAGTTTTTTTTGTAAAATTTAATACTATAGTTGTTTCATGATCATTGAACCTTGAGAAATATTTTTAAAAACCTTTTCCTTTAATAAAATATTATAAGTATGGGTTGGTTACCAAAAAAGAGGTTATTTACCATGAGAGTACAAAAAATTTCAAATTTAATATTTAGAGAGTAAAAAGATATTTAAAAATTAGAGTAACACACAAAATGGAAGCCATATTTTAACACCCCAAGATTTTATATGTATTTACTTTTAAATAAACCTAAAGTATTTGATAACTTACTTTACACACAACCCTAAGTCTAAATAAACCTGTAATATAGTACACTATTATAACCTAGTCATTGGATCAGTGGGTATGAATAATATTAAACACATCATTAAATATATATGGAAATTTTTTCTTAAATTCAAACGTATTGATTAATGCCTAATAAATAATTATTAATTTTTTTATAATCATTTAATGATTAAAAGAACTATTTTTCGATGAAATTTATTTTTATACATGTTAGGTATTAACATCTAAAAAAGGTATATGGATAACTATTAAAAATTTATTTTAATAAAATGTATTGGTAAATAATGAATAAAAATATATACATTTTTTTATAATAGCATAAATTAATATAAAATTATTTAAAGGTAAAAGGAGTTATTTTTTAGAAAATAATTTTTTGTGGGATTTTTTTATCATAATGAATTAAATAAATATTTATTGTTTAATAGTTTTATTGAAATTTATAGATTATATATTCAATAAAATATGTTAATATTCATTTGATAGTTTTTATTAGAAATTTAATGAAAGTAAATTCGGTTTTATGCTTAAAAATATGTTTTTTTCTTCTGAAAACAGGTTTTCATTAAATTTCATGCGCTTATTTTACAATTAATTTATATCACTTATAGAAATTTAATTCAATAAAATGAATTCCATAATTGGAATAAAAATGTATAAATTTTTCAATGATTTTACTTTAATTTTTTTCATAATTAATAATCAAAAATAGTAAAGTTTTAGTACCATAGTTAAGGTTAAAATGGGTTTACCGAGGAGGGGGTTGGGGTGGGGGGTTATAATAAAATATAATGGTGATATTTACATATAAACTTGTATAATTATTATATTTTAAATATATATGGACTATATATTATATTTATAATGAATCTTTGTCCATTTGGAATCATTATACTTGAGAAATTCATTAATTATATTTAAATAATTTAAGTAATTCCATGTGTGTCACCCACACTTATAAAAGGGAACCACCTATACACCATTATTAATGAATTTTGTGTCTTTTATGTTTTAAAATATTTTAAATAATAACTTTTTATATTCCTTACCTTTTAACTAGATCCCCTGGTAATCTCTTAAGGCCCATCATTCAAGGGTCAAGGAGTAAGCCAAAGGAGGTCTCTCAAAGAAGAGGTGTAAATCTTAACCGATCTCTTTTGATTTTAATTATTCTTTAAAATTATATAAACCTATTTTATCCATAATAAAATGATTACTATAGTATCATCAAAATATTTTCATGTTATTAAGATGACAGAAAAATTATTTTCCACCTTCTTTTCATTAAATAGAAAATGAATGTATCGCTCGTGCGTACGTGTGGACTACTGCCTCCACGTAGAGATATGATTTATATTCCATCACCACATAAAATTTATGGATATAATGATGTATTAAATAAATATATATGATATATATAATTATTATTCTATAATTATAAAATATTATTTATCTTTCTTTCATTATTTTTTTGTTAGAAAATGAAAATAGCGTTCATGCGTACGTACGAACTACCGTCTCCATGAATGATGTAATTAATTTTTATATATATATAACTTTTATGTATGGTTATATATATATTTAATATATATGATATTTATATCATTATTAAAATTATTTATATGATTTAACCATGATCAAAGTATAAGGACCAAAATTTCCAAACCGAAACTTTTATGAAAAACGACATAGTTAACACTTGGATATAGAGATTTTAATAAAGAATTATTAATTAATGGGTGTTGAAGTATTATAAGTGGATAATATAATATATTATAAGTATTTATATAGTTATAGTATTTAATTATAATTAATTTAATTTTATTATACAGGAGGTTAGAGTGCTTACAAAGCAAGTCAAACTTGAGGTAAGGATTTTATGTTACAATCTTACTTTTTATTGGGAATGTTTGTGGTCAAATTTATGGTAATTAAATTTTATAATCTATCACTAAAAAATATTATGAATTTATTATACTCTATTTATTTCTATAGATCACAAGTTTCCCTTTTTTTCATCTCTTTAAGTACTCAAAAGTTTGAAATAATGTTTTCAAGGAGAAATTACTTTGTTTTTCTATTCAGTTGAGAATATTTTTCTTCCATGTTAATATTTTCTTTAAAATGTTTTCAATATTATTTTTTAATTTTTAATTATGATTGTTTAAAGTCATTTTTAACCATTTTTATTTTTAAAAAAATATTTAAAAGTAATATTCATTTAATTTTTTGAATATGATGCTTTTTACCAAAGGTGTGTACACAATATTTGTTTTAATATAGACCACATAAACAACTTTTCCCACTATCCTGACCACTAATTTATTTGAATTTTCCTTTACAAATTTCCATTGTTTATTTAAAACAATTTTTTTAATTAATATTTTGGAAATTAGTAGATTTGAAATAAGTGATTTCAAAGTGAAAAGGTATTTTCCTCAAGAAATATTCCAGTGATCTTTTAAGAGAATTTTATATCTATAATAACATCATTTAATTTTACTTATGAATTAATATGGATATTATTTGATAATATCATCCTTATTCTTTCTCTAGATGATTATGGATTATGCTGAAGAAATCTTGATGAATCCTATTTTCTTTTCCATTGGTTAAGAGATGATGAAATGATAAATGTTTTCATGGTCATATAGAATACATATAAATGGATATGATGGGTGGGTCTATTATATCCCTCAAATAAATTTAGTAAATATTAATTTTTATTAAATCAAAGGGTATATTATAGGTTATCCCAATCAAAAAATAGGGTATATGGGAGGTTATCCAAATCCTAAAGCAGGTACATGGGTGATTATCCACAAAATAACATGTGATGGATGTCTTGGTGGGTATGCTTTACATTAGATTTAAATGATTATGGTTATGCCACACTTTATGAAAATATTTTATAACATTATATTAATCCAATGTTATTCTCTCATTGCTCATGTTATTTGATTCTTTTATGATTATTGTCTTATAAACTTCCAAGATTTATGCTATGACTCATGATAATGATATATGAATAAATTTATATCTCCCTTGTTACCCTTACTAAAAATCTGACCTCTCACTTTATTATGTTTTCTTTTCCTCCAGATATGAAGATTTTTTTATGTATGATATGTCTAAAATGGGTGGTAGTTGTTAAGAACCTAGTGGGGGATGATTTAAATTTTCTATATACTAGCTGATTATGTATCCATTTTTCCAAAGACACTAAAACTTTATGGTTCTAGCATGAATATTAATTTTATATAAATAATATTCATCTACTAAGGTGAAATATTTGTGTAAGAAATGATTGGGTTTCCTAAGTTGGTATAGATTAAGGTTTAGTTATTTTTAGAAACTTGGATGAGAAAAATTTAATGAGAACCATTAGGATAATCCTAGGTATAAGAGAAAAAAATAATTTATGGTAAATAAATAATTGTGTTTTTCATAGTAAATACATCCGTGTCTAGATATTATTAAGTTGAAGTGACTATGAAACAAATTAACCCAGTGGTAACTACTCTGAAAGGGGAATATTGGGTATTAACTCAATCGCTATCAGTGCATGATGAACGGGCATAAGACTACACACTTGTGTAGACACTCCTAAGGAATATTCTTTGATTAATTTACATTTTATTTATGATCCATTATGAAGTATTTAAATAGATTATGATCATGAATAAACTAGGCTAAACCTAAGGTGACAAATATTGAAAAGAAGGTGTCATGATTTAGACACCCTATAGATATTTTTCATGATTATGTGGTTTCTCACCATGATTATTATTTCTGAAAATATTCTTTTTGGTAGTATTCAATGAATTAAAATAGAATTTACTATTATGATGATGAATCTGAAGGAAAATATAATCATTTTCCTCATATGAAATAAATTTTTATGGGTTATAGAATAAAAAATATCATATAAATACTTACAAAACTTTCACAATAAATGAACCATACTAAGATTCTAAATGTGAAAATGAGGGAGTGACATTATATTGATTCCTTCATGAGAAAAAATACACCTTATTTTTTTTTGGTTTGATGATCCACTAGTAATTGATAAATGGATCAGTACTATTGAAAATATATTTTCTATTATTTAGTGTTTGTAATATAAAAAACCTATTTTGGATATTTATCATTTGGAAGGAAAAGAATATAAATAGTGTTCTCTTATCAAGAACATTATAATATAGGTAAAAATTGAATCTATAAAGTGGGATGAGTTTATAAGGTTATTTTTAATTAAGTAATTTCTTTTTATTATTCATAAAAATTAGAGAAAAAGTTTTTTTATCTAAATAATAAGGATGATGAATCCATTAGTAACCATGAGGAAAATTTTACAATACTGATAAGGTATGCTTCTGGTATTATCATCCAATCTAAACACAAGATTTATTGATTCTTCAATGGCTTAAATCATAGCCTATAAAGGGAGTTTCCTATAAGAGGCTTCTATTTTTTTTGAATAAATAATTATATGTGATCTCATGGTAGAAATAGATATTAGAATAACCTATCCATATTATGGTTTTGATAAGAAAATAAAATGTAATTAAAAAGAAATTATAATAATAGAAATCAAAGAGGGAATAATATGAGTCTTTATTTATGCTAGAAGTATGGAGTTAAACATAGAGAAAATTTTATTAAGGGGACTAGTAAATGATTTAAGTGTGGAAAGTATGTTCATCAGGTCAAATGCCAAAGTTATGTGAAAAATTTAATAAATGATGTGAATGGAGATAAATATCCATACAATACACCACTCACACTCTAGTGTTTAAAATACAAGGATTTTGTTAATTATAATAAATAGAACTTGAATATGAGGGATAATTATGATGATAAATTTCAGTAACCTCTAAATCCTAGAGGAAAAAGAAAATATCATGCGATCACTATTACCATTGTGGTTTATAAGAATTAAGTGGTGAAAGGTACACTGACCATCCAATATAGAACTAATAATGTCTTATTTGATTTTAGATCTACCCACTAATTTATATTTTAATAATTTTTAAGGGTATAACATTACCACCTCAATGATTAGATATTTAATTAACAGTGAAAACTCTAAATGGTATGATGATCACATCTCAAGTCTATGGTTCTTCTTTAATTAAACTTTTTGGAAATTTTCATCCCAAAAATCTTATTATTCTTCCTCTAGTTGAATTTGATGTTATTTTCAGAATGGATTTACTTTATTTATATAAATACCATATCAATTGACAAGGAAGGAAAGTTAAATTTGATATTTTGAACCAACCTATGATTGTTTATCAGTGTGAGGATAAATAAAAACATCTAATGGAAATTACATCTGTTATATATGTCTTGATTCCTATTGAAAATGGATATTTATCTTATATGGTTAGGGATACACTCAACATCTAAGATATTCCTATTTTATAGTAGTTTGTTGATATATTTCTTGAAGAGTTGTTTATCCTCCCTCTAAATCATGAAGTTGAGTTTTCATTGGATCTTATACTTGGTGCTACACCTATTTTAAAGACTCTATATAGAATGACACTAATTGAGTTCCAAGAATTGAAAAATCAAATGAAGGAGAATATTTATAAGGGATTAATTTGACTAAGTGTGTCACCATTGGGTGCACATGTTATTTTTTTAAAGAAAAAATATAGATCAATGAGACTCTGCATTTTTTATCAAAAACTTTACAAGATAAAAATCAAGAATAAGTATCCTCTACCCCATATTAATGATTTTTTATTAATTTTAAGGATCTCAATACTTCTCAATGATTGAACTTCATTATGGATACTATAAATTGAGGGTAAAAAGTGAAGAAAAACCCAAGATAACCTTACATACGAGGCATGGAAACTATGAATTTATAGTGATTCCATTTGGTCGTACCAATGACCCTTCTATCATTATGGATTTAATGGACTCTTTAGTGATTTTATTGATCTTTTTGTGATAATATTTATAGATGATATTATTATATATTCCAAGATAAAGTAAGTGTATAAAGATCACTTAAGGATTGTATGTAATGCCCTAAGGAAGGATAATCTATATGAAAAATTAACCAAGTGTGAATTTTGGAAATATAAATATTCATTTTTGGGTTATATAATATTAAGTGAGGGTATATTGGTGGTCCCTTAAAAAAAGTTATTGAACATTGTCCTAGACCAAATAATATGATAGAGATCTATTTTTCTTAGATTTGATGGATATTATTGAAAATTTATGAATAATATCTCATGGATATCTAATCCACTTACCAAGTTTACTATGAAGGGGGTAAAGTTCCTTTGAAATGATGAATGTGATGAAAATTTAAAGTAACTAAAGGGAAGGTTGATTAGTGAACCTACGCTCACACTACCTTGTAGTGGTAAAGGGTTTTTTTTATTTATAGTGTTTCATAAAAGAAAGGGATGGAGTGTGTTCTTATGAAAAATGATATGGTGATAGCATATTCATCATACTGATTTATGTTTTATGAGAAAAATTACTCGAATCATCATTTGGAGTTAGAAATTGTACTTTTTGCCTTAAAAATATAGAGGAATTATCTTTATGAAGAAATGTGTGACATATATATTGATCATGAAAGTTTAAAGTATATATTAACATAGAAAGATTTGAATATGTTTTATAGAATATGATTGAAGTTGATTAAAGATTATGACTACTCAATACATTACCACTATGGGAAAGTGAACAAAGTGACTAATGATTTGAGTAAAAAAGATCATGATAGATTATATATGACGAGGGTCACAAATGATATAATATTTATGGATTTAAAAATTATGGAGATTGAAATCTTTAAGGAAGGGGAGAAATATCTTCTTTTTAAAATAAGTGTTCAACCATCAATCCATGTAAATATTAAAGAGGCACAAAAGGATGATGTAGAGATAGAAAAAAGATGAGAAATATTTCTAAGTTCAACTTTGATTGTGATGGAATGATAAGGTTCAATAATTGAGCATGTGTCCCATCAATACCAGACCTGAATAAGGAACTATTGGAAGAAGTTAATAGCATATCATTATATATTAATATTAGAAGTATCAAGATGTATAGATACCTGAAAGATTAGGACAATATAAAGAGACATATTGTAGATTATCTATCTCAATTATTGGTATTTTATAAAGTTAAGGCTAAGAGATAAAATTTTAAAGGGATGTTATAATCAATACCCATACCAAAATTTAAATGAAAAAATATGACCATGGATTTCATCATTGGACTCCCCAAAACATATAAAGGCTATAAGGCTATTTGGGTTGTAGTCTATTATATTAAGAAGTCATCATATTTAATTTCTATTAGATAATATTTCAATCTTAATCAACTTTCCCAGATATACATTAATGAAGTTGTAAGGTTACATGGAGTACCATATTCTATTGTATATGACTGATATTTAAGGTTTACCTTGAAATTATGGAAAATTCATCAGAAAAGTCTGGATATAGAGTTGTCATTTAATAATACTTATCTTCATTAGATAGATGGTCAGTCTAAGTGGATCATTAAAATGCTGGTGGATACTATAAAATCACGTTCTATAGATTTAAAATGTGGTAGATATTAACACCGTCTTCTTATTTAATTATCTTATAATAAGATCTTTCAATTTAAAATTCAGATGAATTGTTATGATGCCTTATATGGAAGGAAGTACAAAACTCAAATGTTCTAGGATGAAATTGGAGAAATAAATCTATTTGGACTTGAGAAATATGAGGAAATGGAAAGAAATTTTAGAGATATTTATCAGCATATTAAGGAAACTTAGAGTCGATATATGAGTTATGATGACCATCACAGAGAGATCTAGAATTTTAGCCTAGCGAGAAAGTATTCTTGTGAATTTCTCCATGAAAGAAGGTTATAAGATTTGGAAAGAAGGGAAATCTTAGCCCTAAGTATTTGGTCCCTTCAATATTCTTAATCAAGTATGGACTATAGATTATCTCATGGAACTTCCACCAGACCTCTCTTAACTTCATGATGTGTTCTATGTATCTCCCCTGAGTAAGTATATACCTGATCCTTCATATATATTTTCATGACCTGTACCAATGGGGCCTATTCCATGAATCCCATAGCCTACCTCTAATAGGTTAGGGACTGGTGACAGGCACATAGTTGGCATATCACTAACATAGGAGTCCTTAGCCTAAGTACCTATACACACGCACACACACATCTCTAATCCTATACAATGATAAAATGTAACAAAAACTAAAAAACCATGCATTCATACATCTAAATCCCACAACCAGAGTATAATAGGAATTAAAGAAAAGTAAACGAAGATAAATATAGGCCCACCACAAAGTGTATAAAACAATTCCAACCTAAAAGTAAAACTGGTAATGCTATCAATGTGACGTAGGAACACACCTCGGTCTATTTGGTCTCACTAAGAACCGTTTGGTCTTGGTCTATCTAGGACTCTGTCAAAGGTCAATCGTCTACATAAGACATGACACATGCGGGAAAATAACATGCAAGGGTGAGTATAACAATACCCAGCAGGACACCACAAAACCACAAAGTATATAAAAAAGTAAATACAATCAGATCTATATAGGTACATGTCTACAACACATATAACAAGAATATCCATATATACTCAAACAGTCTAAAGGTAAGTCACAACCATAGTATTCCAGCCTAAGATTTTATATTGAAGGGTCCATAAAGCACATTTACAGGAGAACACACTCATGAGACTGATATCACTGATGAAACCTATCTGAGAGGTAATACTTTTCAGGTCTCTCTATTAGAAGTTCATTTTGGAAGGTTTGAATAGATATAGTACATAGAAGAGGATCACTCCTAAGGACATGGGGTATTCCAAAAACTCAATCTAGATTAACTCACAAAGTAAAGGATTGGATCCTGTTTAATATTGGTCACGATGATACCAATAACCCACATAGGGCATGAATATGAATAAAGGATCTCACTCCAGGCCTCACAAAAGGATTCCAAAAACTATATTCAAGAAGTCCCATTGAATTGATGATGTACTGGGAGTAAGAGATGATTCCATACTAACCCTTAGGGAAAAGATAATGGAAACACACCCTAACAATACTTGTCCAAGATAAAGAAGGCAAGGGCCCCAATCCATGTATTAGAAAGTATACGGTGTGTAGAAGTGTTACACACCATGTCCCTTGACCCCATGCCCTACATGTGTTAATATACTATGCATCAAGCTGTGTCTATGTCCATATATAAGTACATGGTGTGTCAGATGCCCGTGTACTATACTAATGTGCCAGTACACAGCTTAGCCAGTGTACCAATCCAGGTCATGCATGATTAGGGGAGTACATGGCATACTCCATCCCATGCACCACAACCTATGTCTGTGTACTCTCTGAGGTACACACAAAGTCACTGGGAAGAGGTCACACACTGTGTGACCCTGTCACATTTTAGGTGATACTTAACTATCTCCCAAAACCCTATCCTCCACAAAGGGACCCCCACACAACATGTGGCTCTGCATTACATGCCTTGTAGTAAAGATTTTTTTACAGAAATATAGATCTATCTTCACACATTGCTGTACACTCATCCCACACTTGGATCCACTGCCTTCACAAAAAATCACGCCCATATAACTCAAATTTGAGTCAACCAGGGCCAATCATCACCAGATAAGTGAATTACAGTGATCTGGTTCATTCAGGAATTGTACTAAACCTCAAATATTGTTGTTCTTCCAAAACCATGCTCGTACATTCCAAAAAGGTATTGATCTGTTCTCCGCTACCGTTATTTCACGATCCCCATGTCATCCTGAGTCTGATTCTATGATATTGAATCATTTCACCAAGATACAAGCATGCAACATTTGATTCCTTAGTATTTGGGTTGAATCATCAGGGAAAATAAACCTCAATGATGAATTCATGTAGAAAAAATGGAGAAAAGAAAAAAATATGAAAAGTATGAATGAACCTTGGCCATGTTCAGTTGGCCTCAATTCAATGATATTAGAATGACGAACAAAGAACCAAAATAAAATAAGAAAATCTCCAACAAGAATCCCTAAAATAAACCCATCTCGTAAGATTACTGAACCACATATAAATACTATGGATGATTGGTATGTGTTCATCATATAACTATGAACATGGAAAGAATCCAAATAAACAAATGTCCTACCTCAATTCAAATTGATTGCTGATGAAGAATGATGAAGTGTCATAGTCATTGGTGAGATCCATCAATTACATTGCACATTTATCGTCAATCCTCGATCTAGTTGACATATGTCTAAGGGAGATCCTCCAAATATCTCTCCAATTATTCTCCAATGGAACCAAGGTTATACAGTTAACCCTATAATTTTGTCATAGTAGTTTACTTAAAGATAGACTAGTCGATGTGTCAATGAAAAAGAAATAAAATAAATTATCTAATTATTTTATTCATTTCCAAACCCATGATGACTTTTCCACAAAAAACCCACACCATCAAATGTTTTTTCACACCTAGGGTAGTCCCCACATTTTGAACTCAAATTTACTCTCATATTTCTTATCCAAGAAACCGTTTAGAATTTATTCCACTTTTTCAGAAAAAATTCATGTGCATTCTATTTAATTTTGTTAATATATTTCAAAAATTTATTTTGGGCACTCTAGGCCTTAGAATCACACACTGTATTAGAAACTGGTGTCGAAAATAATGTATAAAATATCCAATAATAATATATAGAAAATATGAGTCATTAAATTCTCCCCCACCTTAGGGCTTTACATCCTGAAAATACAAAACAATGGATACACAAAGAGACGTGGGTACTGAGAATGAATCTAAGCCTATCATACCCATGTATTCTCCTAAAGATTCATGTGATACCACCAAACACATACTAAAGGAATCACTCACCCATGAAGGATCCTCTCTTGTTTATCCTCAATATCTACCGGGTACTCATCAAAGGTATCTCCATCCTCGATGTCCAGCTCACCCCAATTGATAACATGTGATGGGTTATGCACATAACTCCCCAGCTACGATACATGGAATACGTTGTGTACCTGATCTAATTGAAAAGGTAGATCTAAGAGGTATCCCGCCTTACCAACTCTACACAATATCTAGAAAGTTACAATGAACATAGGAGATATCTTTACACCTCGACTAAATCTCCATAATACTCATTGAGGTGAAACCTATAGGAACACATGGTATCATTATCTAACTCAAAAGGCATTCATCTTCAGTAATCATAAGATTTATAAAAACTATGAGTTGTATTAATTCACTCATGGATGGTCTGAAACTTATGAGTATTTGCTTGTACCAAATCTAGGACCATGAGTTCTGACTCTCCTGGATCATTCCAACAAAGTGGAGACCTATAGGGTCACCCATACAAAGCCTCGAATGGTGCCATGCTGATGGTGGAATGGTAGCTTTTGTTGTACACAAACTCCACCAGTGTTAGGTGGTCTTCCCAAATATGGACAAAGCCCAACATGAAAGATCACAACATGTACTCCAGAACCTAAATGGTCCACTCTATGTCCCTACCATTTTGGGGGTGAAATGATGTTCTCAAGTGTAACTAAGTCCGAAACACCTCCTGAAATCCCTTCTATAACCAGGATATGAAGCGAGTATCATAGTTAGAAAGGATCATTGATGGAACTCTATAGAGTCAGACCATGTCCTACACATAAAGGCATCTCATGATCTCTACTTAACTCTTCTCCCGAATTTCTAATAATTAGGCCGACTTGGTGAGTTGGTCTTCGATCACCCATATGTAATCATCTCCCCTGGACATACGCGGTAAGCCCATCATTATTTCCATGGACATCCCATCCCAATTCTATTATAGAATCTCAATGGGTTGAGTCAAACCTTCTAGAACTTAGTGATCAACCTTCACTTGCTAACAAGTAAGGCATCGAGAAACAAACTATGTAACTCCCTTCTTCATCCCTAGCCACCAAATCTAATATCATAGGCCCTGGCACATCTTTTCCAAACCTGTATGAACTGTTAAAGGAGACATATGAAAATTTCTTTGAACCTACTCTCGTAACGACACTCATACCATCGTTCTTCCTCTAAAAATAACAACATGCTACCAACCATTAGAAAATCCATTAGGAGCACGTCTAGTGTATATATTAGTATTTAGGGTCTCATAGTTGGTATCCACAAGTTGTGCCTCCCTGAATCACTAAAAAAGTGGAGGGGTGACAATCATTGACTAGAGGTAAACTACTCCATCTCCATCCACAAAGGATAACTACAATGAGGAAAACTACTCTGATGCCTCATTCAATAACCATGAATAATATATCCTATTAAGAGCATCTACTACCATGTTCCACTTCCCAGAAGTATATACAAATTTGAAGTCATAATCTTGGAGGAAATCTTAGAAATCTATTCTATCTCAAGTTAATATTCCTCTAAGAGAAGGTATACTTGAGACTCCTTTGATCATAGTATACAATAAACTTTTCACTCAGCAAGTAGTGTCACCACATATTTAGTGTGAAGACTACAGCTGCTAAATCAAGATCGTGGGTTGCGTAGTTCTACTTATGTGGTTCAATAGATTTCAACCATACGCAATAAATTCCTACCTCTACATTATAACACAACCAATCCCAGTTCTTGATGAATCACATAACACTACATACTCAACACCTTCCTCTAGAAATATCACGATTGGAGTGCTCGTCAAACTCTACCTCAACTACTGTAAATATTTCTATCACATTACTTTCCACACAAAAGGATACCTCTTTTAGATAAAATCTTCCATGGGTGATGATATTTTGGAGAAATTTGTTTTGAATCTCTAATAATAGCCTAACAACCCTAGGAATCTATTCACCTCCATCATGCTCTTGGGTGGATCCCAAGATAACACTAACTCGAACCTGGATGGGTCCACTACCACTCTATCTATTAAGATAAAATTTCCCAGAAGGTGGACCACCTGAATCCAAAAATGGAACTTTGAGATCTTTCTATAAAGATGATTCCATTAGAGTATATACAGAACTATCCTCAAGGGTGTCACATGTTCCTCCTCAGAGGCTGAGTACATAAGGATATCATCGATGAAGATTACCATGAACCGATCTAAGAAAGGATGAAAGATCTAGTTCATTAGTCCCATGAATGATGTTGGGGAATTCTTCAGGCCAAATGGAATAACCATGTACTCAAAGTGACCATGGAGACATCTGAATGTTGTTTTTTCTATATCCTCATCCCGTACTCATAATTGGTGATATCTTGAACTGAGGTAAACCTTCGAGAACCATTGGACACCTCTTAACTAATAGAATAGGACATCGATCCTCGATAGTGGATACTTGTTTTTCACAGTCACTTGGTTAAAGCATAGGTTGTCCACACACAACCTCAACCTCTCTTACACCTTCTTGGTGAACAAAACTGGGGCTACCTAGGGTGAAACACTGGGTCTGGAAAATACCTTCCTCTATAAGTCCCCCAACTTCACCCACTTCTCATGAAGCTCTGTGTGAGAAATCTAATATGATGATATTGATATTAGTGCTATCTAGGGTGTAGATCATTGTAGAAGTCTATTTCATAATGAGGAGGTAAACATGCAACATCCTTAGGTTAGAAATCCTTGTACTCCACCACCACTACAGGAAATTGGGAACTCATAACATCCACTACACCAAGGGTTAGGCTTTACAACTAATGAGTAATCAGTTGCAACCTCATATGAATGAGTCCATCCTATACTACCTGGGTTTCCTTTCCAGCGACAAAGGAGAACCTATTTCCATCACTACTTACACACCGTATGCTCCGCACAAAATAGTTAATCTGGGCATAAACCCTGGATACCCAGTCGATGCCTAAGATGAAGTCATAATGCCTCATTTCTACTACTAAGATATCTAAATAGAAAATATCACCTCTAATATTGAGGTCACACTATCAACACAAGTGTGTGATCACCGAGTCTTCTCCAGTAGGATTCTCCAAGCATAAGGGTCAATCTAATGGTTCAAACAGAATCTCTAAGTCTCATATAAGGTATGTGTCAAGAAAGGAATGACTAGAACCTATTTCTATTAGTACTGAAGCTAAGTCAAAAGAGACTTATACCATACCTTGAATCATTCCCAGAGCCATTGGGTCGTAAGCTTTGACCACTTGTAGTGGCCTGCAACCCTATATTCCAGCTCCCTAAGCTTGGTTTAGACCACCTAGGGAAGATGGTGGTAACTAGTCAAAGTGTAGAACACCTCCTAATTTTCTCCTAGATCATCTTCCATGTGCTCCTACCTATGAACCTACTTAATACTGTTTCTACCTATACCTTGGTGGCCCATGCATGGTTTATTTATCATCTATACAATTAGTGATAAAATCTCATGTAATATGTCCCCTTCTATCACATGATTATAATTACCTCTCTCTGGGATGATTGAACCCAACTTGTGAGCCTTGAATTTTAGATCCCTTATCCTGAGACCTCCTCCTAAAACTTCTTGCATGTCCTGATCCCTGAGACTGATGTCTTCTCTCTACCACCAAGGTCTATGCTCTTGTATTCCTACTACTAACAACCACATGATATATTTTCTGAACCAAGAAACTATCAACCACCAAAGATATCTCTATCACCACAGTATAGGTAGGAATGAATAGAGAGATAACACTAGCTTAGATGTCTCTATGAGGACCTCACTTAAAGGTTTGAGCCCTGAAGAACTGGTAACAAACCATATCCATAAAGTACTTGGAGAGGTTGTTAAACCTTTACGAATACTCATATACTATCTTGATACCCTTCTAGAGCCATATAATCATCTGGATACGTACAAACCTAAGCGTAGCTAGTGATATATAATCTCTAAAAATATGCTCAAACTTTTTCCATGAAAGAGTTTCCTCATCATAAGACTGGGTCACCAAACCCCACCATTTTCCTCCTGAGCAGTGGAGAAGGATCATCTTTAGGACCACCATTTGATCTGTCAGTGTCCTGACCAGACAGAAAACTCGAGTCACCACCACAAGCTAGTACTCTGATTACTATGGGTTAGGATCACATAAGAACTTTGGGGGTCTCTATCGTTGAAACTCTTGAAGTACACTCTCCCGTGTACCTCATCCATTGGTACTGTGAGTACCACATGCTAATATATAGGTGGTGGTACAACCGGTGCACCACGCAAAGGTAACATCTCAAAAACTAGTCCTTGTATTGATGCCTCATCACTGAGGGGATCATCCTCATGATCATGATGCTAAACCCCATCTGGGATATGTCATGGAGGCATCCTGAAAGTAAACAGGATGTACCATAGTTAATGAGTATACCTAGAGAGATGACTCAAGAAGTACATGGAAACCACAACCTATTCCCATATGATGCATGTATGATTTTTTCCCTATAACCAATATTCTCATATACTGAGTCGAAAAGAAGGTGATTAGAGTCATGGTGTATGGATACATTGGCCACTGCACAAACACTAGATTCCCTGGCCTGAAATCCAAACTTGAAACACTCAACACTACTTCCCCAAACCAAACTACCATACTTTGGTCCTTAGGTAGAAATGACTCCTCTAATACCACTTTGTCATGACCCGTCCCAATGGGGCCCATGTTGTGACTCCCCAAGCGATCCTTAAATAGACTAGGGGATGGAGACTAGCGTCAAGTAGAAATATCACTAACATTGGAGGCCTTAGCCTATGTACTGATACACATGAACACATATAGAACCCTATACAATGTTAAAATGTTAAAAAACCAGAAAACAATGCATGAATACATATAAATCCCACATCCAGTGTACAACTAGAATTAAAGGAATGTAAATAGGGCCAAATACAAGCCCTCCACAAAGAGTCTAAAAATAAGTCCAACTTGAAAGTTAAACTAGGAATACTATCAATGTACCATGGAATAAACCTTGGTATATCCGGTATCTCTAAGCATCGTCTGGTCCTGGTCCATCTAGAACCCTTTCAAAGGGTTGATAGTCTTCACAAGACATGACACATGAGGATAAATCCCATATAGGGGTTAGTATAACAATACTTAGTAGGACACCCTGAAACCACAAAGAATGTAACAAAGGAAACATAGTCAACTCTACACAGGTATTTGTATACAAAACATATAATAAGAATATATAGATATACTCAATAAAGACAAATAGTGTAAAGGTAAGTCACAACCATAGTATGCTAGAAAAGGATTCTAGATCAAAGGTTCCAAAAATCACTCATTCAAGAGAACACAATCTTGAGTTTGATAACATTGATGATACCTGTCTGAGAGGTAATCCTCATCGGGTCTCTTCATTTGAAGTACACGTTGGAAGGTCTGAAGAGATATGATACATAGATGAGGATCACTCCTAAGGCCACGGGGTATTCCAACAACTCAATCTAGATTAACCCACTAATTAGAGGATTAGTTCCCACATAATGTTAGTCTGGACAATACCAATAACTCTACTGAGTGCATAGAGATGAAAATAGGATCTTACTCTGGGACTCATAGAAGGATTCCACAACTCTATTCAATAAGTCCTTCTGAATAGATAGTTTTCTTATAAGTTGTATATGATTCCATAATAACCCTTAGGGAAAGGATAAGGGAAACAAACCTTAATAAAACTTGCCTAAGATACATAGGATAGGGGGTCCAAGCCATTTCTTAGAAAGTACACAGTTTGCAAAAGGGTTACAAGTCATGTCCCTTGACCCCAGGTCCTACCTATGTAAACAACCTATGTCTCAAGCCATGTCCGTGTCTATATAGAAATACACGACATTTTAGCTACCCGTGTACTCTACCTGTGTTCCAGTACATGGATTATCCCATTTACCTATCTAGATTGTATCCGTTTTGGGGAGTACAAAGTGTGCTCTAACCCATGTACCCAAACCCGTGTCTCTGTACACTCTTATGTACATGAAAAGTCACTGAGAAGAGGTCACACATAGTGTGATTCTTAACTATCTCCAAAAAACCAAGACACTACAAAGGGGGACCCATATGGCATGTGGCTTTGCATTATACATTGTGTAGTGTTGATTTTTCTAGAAATACAGATCTATCATCACGCATTTCTGTCTGCTCGTCCTACACCAGATCTTCCATTATCATTTCCAATAATACTTTTAGAATTTGGATATGAGTCAACTAAAGCTGATCATCACCGAAGAAGTGACTTAAAATGATCCCATTAATTTAGGAATTGTCTTGAACCTCCAATTTTGTGATTCGTACAAAAACCATTCTCATGTGTGTCCAATCTGTATCAATCCACTCACTATTGCCATCTTTTCACAATACTTATGTCGTCCTGAGTCCAAATATGTAATATTTAATTATTACACCAAGAAATGGGTGCACAATGTTCGATTCCTTGGTATTTGGGTTGAATCACTAAGTAAACAAAACCCCTATAATGAACACACATAGAACAAATGGATAAAATCAAAAAATATGAAAAGTAGGAATAAACCTTGGATATGTTGGGTTTGAATCGATTTGTAGCCATTAGAATGATGAATAAAGAACAAAAATAAAATAAGCAATTCTCCAATAAGAATCCATACAATAAACCCATTCTACAATACGATCAAACCATGAATCAATTTGTTGGATGATTGGCCTATGTTTTTCATAGAAATTAAGAATGGGGAAAGAATCCAAATAAACAAAAATCTTACCTCAATTCAAATTGATCACTGATGAATAACGATGCAGTTTCATAGTTGTTAGCGAGATCCTTCAATTCTATTTCTCATCAATCGTCGATCCATGATCCGGTTTCCATCCATATGAGAGAGATCTTCCAAAACACTCTCCAATAGTTCTCCAATGCCTCTAGGGTTATGTGGATAACCCAAGAATTTCATTATAGCAGTATAATTAAATACTGGATATTCACTGCTTCAATGAAAATAAAATAAAATAATTTATCAAATTATTTTATTCATTTCCACGATTGCAATGAATTTTCCACAAATGACCCTTGCCAAAAAAGGTTATGTCACACTTAGGGTAAGAACCACATTTTGAAATCAATGGTGCCCTAATATTTCAGATCCAAGTCCCCATTTAAAAGTTATTCAAATTTTTTAGGAAAACTGCACATGCATGCTATTTAATATATTTAATATATTTCAAACATTTATTCCGGGCACACTGGGCCTCATAATCACATGTTTTCTCAATGTATGGTCTCAAATATAATACATACAATATAAAAAAATAATACATAGAAATATGAGTCATTACATATATCAAACTCATAGGTTGTACTACTGGTTCATGATATTTCCTATGAAGAACAACATTTTTAAATGTTGGATTATAGAGATAAAGTTATATGGAATAGGAATACTCACCTAGTTAAAGTTATTTAGAGGAATCATAAATTTGAGGATGAAACATGGGAACCTGAGGATATAATGAAATAAAAGTGTCCTCATATTTTTTAATCAAAGTGACTAGATTTCAAGGTAGAAATTCATTTTAATATTGTATATTTCAATACCCCAAGATTTTATATGTATTTCCTTTGAAATAAACATGAAGTATTCAATGAATTTTTTTACATGAAACCTGAGTATAGATGAACCTATTATATATTATACCTTTATAACCTAGCAATTGGATTCTAAGGTATGAATAGGATTAACCACATTATGAAATATATATAGAAATGTTTACATAAATTCAAATGTATTGATTAATTCCTAATAAATAATTATAAATATTTTGATTAAAAGACCAAATTTTCAATGAAATGTATTTTTCTACATGTTATGTATTATTAGATAAACAAAGTACATTGATTAATATTATAAATTTTTTTTAATGATTTTTTTATTTTATGAATATACATACATATATTACTTATCTAATGGTTAGTAATGATGATAAAATTATTTAAAGGTAAAAGCGTTATTTTTAAAAAATCTATTTTTTTTGTGTGTCATGTGTTTTTATCATAATAAATTAAATAAATAATTATTTATTAATGGTTTTAATGAAATATATATTATATATTCAATATAATATTTTAACATTCATTTTATAGTTTTTACTTTGCAAGGAATGAAAGTAAATTCAAATTTTTTTCTAAAAAATGCATTTATCTAAAAATTTGGTTTCATGTGTTTTTTTTAAATTAATTACTTCTAGTTATAAAAATTTAATTTTATAAAATTTATTCTATATTTTTAATCAAAATATATAAATTTATTAATGAGTCCAATTTCATTTTTTGTCATAATTAATAGAAAAAAATGTAAAAATTTATTACCACATTGAAGGTTAAAACAAGTTTTCCAGTGGGTAAACCAAAAGATAAGGGTAATATTTCCACACAAAAATGTATAATTATTATTTATTAAATATATATTGAAGTTATTTTACATTAAATTTTAATCCTTGTCCATTTGGAATCATTATACTTATGAAAGACATCAATTATATTTAAATATTTTAAGTAATTCAAAGTGTGTCCCCCCTCACTTATAAAAAGAAATCTCCTCTCCACACTTATTAATGAATTTTGAGCCTTAAACATCATCAAATAATTTAAAAAATACCTTATTATCTTCATTTACTTCTTTATAAATCCCTTTATCTTCTTCTATAACCAATATTTCAAGGCTTAAGGTGTAAGCTAAAGGAGGTCTCCCAAAGGAGAGGTATAAATCTTAGCCAAGCTCTTTCAATTTTTCTTCTTCCTCAACATTATTGAAATATATTTTATCCATCATAAAATGTTAAATAAAGTATAATAAAAATACTTATAAGTTATTGTGATTATGTAATAACCATTTCCACTTTTTTCCATGAAATGGGAAATGAAAGTATTGCTTGTGCGTACATGTGGACCACCACCACCACGTAGATATATAATTCATTTTCTATATCCACCTAACATTGATAGATATAATAATATATTTAATACATATATATATATATATATATATATGATATTTATGATATAATTTTGTTTTTTAATGATAAAATATTATTGATCTTTCTTTCCTTCTTTTCATTAGAAAATGAAAACAACGTGAAAGCATACATATGAACCATCGTCTCCATGAATAGTATAGTTCATTATTCTATATGTACCTTTTATGGATGATTATAAATATTTATATAATGAATATATATGATATTTATATCATGATTAAAATTTCAAATATTATGGAACCATGATTAGTGTATAATGACCAAAACTACTGAAGCATTTTTTTTTGAAAAATGAAACAACTAACACCTAGAAATGATGATTTTAAGAAAGAATTATTACTAAACAGCTATTGAAATATTATAATTAGATTATATATGATATTATAAGTATGTATTTTGTTATTTTATAAAATTATAATAAATTTAAATTTATTATATAGGAGGTTAGATCGATTACAAATAAAGTTAGACTTGAGGTAAGTGTTTTATGTTTCAATCTCACTTTTAACCAGGATTGATTATGGTTAAATTTAAAATGATGAAATTAAATCATATATATATATTAAAAATATTATTTATTTTAGTATAAATATTTTATTTCTAGATATTTCATTTTTTCCTTTCCTTTTCCTCGCTCTAAGTACTCACAATTTTGAAAGAATTGTTCAAGGAAATCCAACCTGTTTTTCTATTCAACTAGGAATATTTTTCTTTAATGTCCATATTTTCTCTATTTTTTAAGAATGTTTTTAATATTCTAATATTATTGTTAAAATTAATTTTTAACCATGTTTTAATTTATATAGAATGGATTAAAATGAATCTTCTTATTATTTTCTGAATGAGGTTATTTTTACCAAAAATATGAAAAACTATTTTCTTTAACATACATGACATGAATAAATTTTATTATAGTCCTAGATACTCTTTTATTTGAAGTTTAATTTACATGTCTCCATGTTTCTTTTAAAATAAATATTTTCTTAATATTTTATATATTTCTATAATTTAAATAAGTGATTTCAAAGAGAAAATTTTATTTTTCGTAAGAAATATTCCAGAGACCTTTTAAAGGAATTTTATTTCTATGATAACATCCTTTGATATTAATTATTATTTACTAGGGATATGATTCTCTGAGACCATAATTATTCTTTATCTAGATGGTTATATGGATTATTATGATGAAATATTTATGAAACCCATTTTATTTTCCATGGGTTAAGCTATGATGAAATGATTAATGTTTTTAGAGACTTGTGTTATACATATGAATGAATTATAATTATGTTATGGGTGGGAATTTTATATACCTATAATGAAATGGGTAAATATTAATTACTTATGATCTCAAAGGGTATATTGGAGGTTATACCAATCCCAAAATAGGGTATACAAGATGTTATCCAAATCCCAAATTAGGTACATGGGTGGATAGACTAATCCTAAAATATGATGAATGTCTTAGTGGAAATCCTTGACATAAGATTTTTGGGATTATGATTATGTCACACTTTATTCAACTTTTTTATGACATGATATTATCCTAATTTTATGCTCTTATGTATTGTGTTCTTTGATTCCTTTATGATTATTATCCTATGAACTACCATGATTTATACTATGACTCACGATTATGATCTATGAATTGCTGGGGTATAGTTTCCAAATGTTAAGCTCAAGTTCCCATAGTCTTATACCCATGTTATTCTTAAATTATCATTGATATTTCCTTTTTTACCTTTAATAAGAATATTTTATTACCCTTTATTATGTTTCCTTTCCAATATTATATGAAGAAAGGTTTTAAGTATGATATGTCTAATAAGTGTTGCAGTTGTGAAGAACCTAGTGGGGGATGATATAGATCTTTTATATACCAGTTGTTTATGTATCCATGTTTCTAAAGACATTAAATGTTTATGGTTATATAATGGATCATCATTTTATGTAAATAATATTAATATAATAAGATGTAATATTTATTTATGAAACGATTGGGTCACCTCACATCTCATGTTCGAGTACCGCTATATTTAAAGGTTGAAGTTAAAGGGGTTTTGAGGGGATACTTTTTTTCCAAAGGTGGTAGAAAAAATAACCAAAACCTAAAACTACATGATCATTCCATAAAAATTAGATTGAATAAAATGAATAAATAATAGTTCACCATACACATGATTATCTAGCTGATCTAATATTTATACAAGCTTGATCGATATCATAAAGAAAAAATTAAAGGACAACTTCCTATGGGTTATCCATGGGTTGTGAGAATCTCCCAATGCTTGGGAAATATACACTCTTCCTCATGGTTTTCTAGAACATTGAGTTAAAATAGATGTGTGTGTGGGGGGGGGGGGGTGGAGGGATAGAGGGAGGGAGAGAGATAGAGCTTCTACTGATGAGTGTTTTACAACATGAGTCTCATACTCAAATGAAAACCATTAGAGACTAAGAGACAACTTATATATCCATACATGGAGACTATTTTGATTCCAATCATATGGATATATTAAATGAAACATTTCATAATTTTTTAATGAGTTACACTATTTATAGAACTTGGATATTTATTTATGGTTAATATTTTAACATTTAAACTATAAATTTTGGACTTTTAAACTACTCTAATCATCATACCATGATTATCCAACAAATAATGGCAGTCAATGAGATTATGGGTAATCCATATGATATCACATATCACATATACTACTATAAAGAGCACTATGGAATGGTGACACTTCCCATTACATGGTGTATCCCAAGGAAGACCATGATGTGGTATAAACCACCATTTCATGATAGTTCCTTTAATTCACATGTCTATGAATATCCCACTTCCTCTAAATCCAAATACTTTGAACAATTTTCACACCAAATTAACTTTTTAATTTTCAAACACTTTTAAGGGGAAAGTGAAAACCCTCACATTTAAAACAGATCAAGTAGAAAAAGAGACAACTGACTTATTAAAGACAAGTCTAAGAAAGTTGGAATCACATTCCCTAAACAATTTCCAAGGAAAGGAATTTACCTGGCTATCTGGACCATCCTTTAAGACATATTTATAATGATATTCTAGATAGTACCAAGCTTGCATGTACTCTTCTTTACTAATCTTCCCCATGTTGAAGCCTCTAACCAATATGCAATCTTGCTTGTCAATCCACTCACATTTCTACTTGGTAGTATCAAATTGGAGTAATCTTCCATCATTTGATCAACATCTTCATTCATTTCCGTAATCATCAGAACGACCTCCACCATTTCTTCACCAGAGTGTTTGAGTAGATCCATCTTATGTTCTAGACCCGCGACCTTCTGTCTCTATGAGCCATCAGGATTCCCTACCTCACACCGTTGTCCAGGTTGGAGAGAATCCCCCTTCACCAACATCACCACCTCAGATCACATATGTATCTCCCCTTGTTGATCCTCCAACATATTTTCAGCATCCCCATCAGGGGTCGCCAAAGCTACCAAGGTACCTTCTGCCTTTGAGGCCTCATTGTCATGCTCTTGAGACCTGATGTCTCCAACTTGATAAACCTCCTCACCTTCCACTATCTGGTCCTCATGTTCCTTGGGTTTACCATTTTTTTGGATGACTGAGTCTCCATCGTCCTAGGAAGGTAGGATTAGTCTTTTCATCCCTTTGGTTTCAACTTCTTGGAAACAATGAAACTCCCTGGGTCCCTGTTTTCCTTATTTCCCTTATTCTTTCTTAGACTATGCATGCCTTTATCGACCCATCCTATAACATAATCATATGAGGGTTTTCCATATCCATCAGACTCAGTAGAAAAAATGGATTTTCTTTCAATCCCTCCCTCATTACTCAAACGATCAAATCTGTTTTTTAAGTTGAGACCAGCCAAAGTTCTCCTCATATTAATCTGCCTGCTAACACCATGAAATGTATGCTCCCACACCAGGCCATCCATAGACTTATTCCTGCCATTATATTGGATCTACATTTCAGATTTGTTACTACTTCCTACACACATATCCATAGAATAGGTTCATGGATTTGAGATCACATCGCCCTTTGCACCCCCTGCAATCAAATTGTCGCCAGGAGGGCTCGCCAGATCGCTCCTAAGCTTGTTAAAAATTTCAGAAACCCTTGGTTCAGGAGGTAATACCTTCATTGGTTTTTGTTTCACTGCTTCTCCCGAACAAATAATACCATCATTTTTTCCAGAACCTTGACCAGATCCTTCACAACCATCAATGTACCCATTTGGATCCGAAAGAAGCCCCTGAGCCTTCTGCTGGATGCTAACATCTTTCACTGCTCCATAGGAAATATGCTGGTCTACAGAACTCCCCATTTGAAGGTCAGACCCCACCAGTTCCTTATACTCAATATGAGTAACTGGCACAACCTCCAAATTTCTTAGTGGATCACTTGGGTCACAAAACAAGACTGACTTCTTCAAAACTGCACCTGGCACAGACAGCCTGCTGCCCAGTCCCTCCTTCGGCTTCTGGAACTCAGTCCTGCCCCTGTGCCTATGCACTTTCTTCGAATGAACCATCTTCTTACAGAGCTAAAAAAAATTCACCCACGATTCATAACAAACAAATTGCTTATATCGAAACTCTTCTCCAACAGAAATCCAAACGAAGTCAAAATCCCTTTCGACACATCCACTTCGACACAAATTTGAGGAGAAATAGGGTGAAAAACGGAACAGGTTCTATTATCAGAACATAGGAATCTACCTCTGAGGGAACCCACACCCATTTTCCTCTTTTCTAACGTCTATATTCTCCCATCCCTTTCTCGGATCTCGATTTTCCCTAAAGTTTCTGATTTGCATGATAGTCGACCACAACTATCACTCTCGATTTCCAAATTCAATGAGGCTTCTTCTCTTCTGAAATGGACGCTTATCGCTCGGTTCAATCACCATCGCCCTTCGGTGGATGATTTAGACTTATAAAACTTTCACCATAGGTTACATAAAATATAAAAACTTATAAAAAACATATCAAAAACTCATTTTGGATATATTTCAAAACTAATTTTGGAAAACCTAGTATACATTTTCACCTTATACTAAATCAAATATAATAGTTTGTTAAAAAACATCCATAAATTCTATTAGATATCCTACAAAATAATTTTGGGGTAGTTATAAAAGTTTCACTAACTTGATACCCATTAACACAACAAAAAATTGTTACCCTATGGATGTGATTCCCCAAACCCACACTCTCAAGACTAGTACCATAAATAAAAATTTACATACTAGCTTTAATACCAACTATAGATTCTCAAAAATAACTATCCCATAATTACACATATTAAATAAAATATAATGTAACATAAATCACTAAAACATTTTATTTTTAGGTTTTTATAGAATTAGAAAAAATAATAAACTAAGAAAAACCATGTATTTTTTTTAAACTAAAGGAAAATTTCCATCCACTAGATAAGAATATATCTAATCCATAATAAGTATTCAATATCTGCCATAGTTTCTTCCACACATTTTGTCTTTTTAGTCATAACACATGCACTAATTTTCTTCATGACCTAGGGAATGGAAAAATAATAATGTGGTGTGCTAAAATGCTCAGTAAGGGAAATATATAACCAAAGATTTCAAAAACATAAGAATGAAATGTATAATATATTAGGAATAAATAATCTGATTGACCCCATATTCAACTAAAAGTAAGAGCATACTATATCAAAAGAAATATATGAAAGCATGGATATTAATAATGATGATATAATACTAATGGAATGCGTAATTATATATTGTAATAACATGCCATCAAGGCCTTTTTCTAAGAAAATATATTGATATGGGGAGAGGTATACACCAAAACCCAAGATTTTTTATCTAATGTGACCCATTGATGAATCAAGTGGCTATATAATTCCAGGCCCCACCCATCACTTGATTAAGTCTAATTAATTCACCATAAGAGTTAACATGAAAATTAATACCATTTCTTAAGGAACATATAGTTGAATAAAAACATGGTTATCTATATAATAAAAAATATGGAATTCTAATACATAATAAACTTGTTTTATTATTCAATAATCATCAATAATTTCAACACTTCCCCCACTAATAAATATTTTTTATTTCTAGGTGAACACCCTCTAATCAAAATTTTATAAAATGAGATGTTCACACAATATATAATGAGTATATAGTTAATTAAATACTAGAATAACATGATCATAAGACATCTAGAAAAATAAGGTTGATGGTTTGAAAATAACATATCCCCAGTGTAATAAAGGAAACTCGGAAGGATGTTGATATACATGAAAACAACCTCTCAAAAATAATTCTTAGAATAATATCACAATAAAATGGTTCAAGAATCAAATTTTTTGATACCATAAGTTCAACCCCCTAATAACATATATATATATATATTATAAAGTAAATAATGAAACATAAACCCCCTTAGGGTAAATATTTTTTGAAAATGATCAGGGAAATGGAAGTGAAAACTTAAAATATACTTTATAAAACATTTTTAACATTGATGTGAAATAAAATTTTACATGTCATTTTTAATGGTGATGTGAAAGATTTTAAAAAACTTTAATTTTAAAAGGAATCTCCAATAATGGATCCTTGAGAAGATATAAAGTTTATTTTTGATAAATGAGGATAAAAAGAAAAAATATATGAAAGTAAAATGAAGAAACACTTTTTATTATTTTGAAAATTCCTTTATTCAAACATCACATTAAAAGGTGAGTAAAAAAAATTAATTTGTATCAAAATATCTTCTTGAATCATAGAAGAATATAAATTACCATATAATAAAATATCAGGGTGGAATTATCCAAGCATGGAAGAAATAAGTTCATGATGAAATGATATAAGTCAAGGAAATGAGGCTTGAGTTATCAATATCCCTTATGGGAAATATAATCCTTAATGAAATAAATATTTCAAAAAGTGGTTTTATATGGTAGTAATGTAAATAAATAAAATACCACAAAATAAAATAAAAGTTTAGAATGTACCCAACTTATATGAAATAAGTATAAGATAAACAATCATAACTCATTGAATGAAAAATGAGTTACCAAAAAGCCTTACAACTGGGGTAACAACCAATTCAAAATCCATTTGATGAAAAAGAAATGATTTGGATTAGTATTTATTATGAATAAAAAAATATATGATAAAGATAAATCTATGGGAATTGAATATACCATTAAAAATAAAACATGGTGCCTAACATAAACATGTCTCAAGGAATTAATGTTTGAGACAAAGAACCCTTGCAACTTGAGTAACATTTTAATAAAAACCCATTAAAATATAGGGATTATAATTGAATTTAAAATACCATGATTAAAATAAAAATTCATGATATTATATCTCAAATAATAAGTATATACACTATATAAATTAAATTAGGTGCATAATACTAAACATGTCTCAAAGAGAGAAATTTGAGAAAAAACCCTAACTTTGGTCCTGATTCCTTTTTCAATTGCAGTAAATATCTTGAATAATTAAATTAAGTTCATTAAATATATACCCAATAACAATATGTATAACTATAACCATTTATACTTATAATGTATAATCATTATATATATATATATATATATATATATATATATATTAGTTAGTTTTTACCTATTTGCGACACCAGATGTAAGTGATCTTTATCACTTTGAACTAGTTTTATATAAAAGGTGTTGGTATTAATTATTTCTAAATTTTTTATAATTATAATAAAATGAAAGGTACTAGAATAAAATTTCCATAATTTTATAAAGGTGTAATTTCATTCCATGGTAGTTATGGTTACAAACCATGAACATGAAATCAACGATGATTCTTAACGAATGAAAGGTGTTTTATTAATTAAAGAGTTAAATGTTGATATAAACATAAATAAAAAAAAGAAAATTATTTACATATTTATATCATATTATACCATTAAAAAATTTCTCATAATCATCCATGATATAAATTCATGTAATTGTTGAAGTATGTGCTTAAGCTGGCCTAAACATGGACCAATTATAATAAATGTATAATTATGAGGTGGTTTAATTGTAATATGATTATAATATATGAATAATGATCTTATTTTGTGATTATTATTTTGATATATCATAATTTTAACGAATTAATAAGATTAGATGATTTATATTTAGTCATTACTTAGAAAGAAGAGATCATTTTCTTCATCGTACACTTGTTTTAAATGATTGAATTAACAATGACCATTTTTTGATCCTATCATTAATAAGTTATCTAATTTTTCATTCCAAGAACTTAATTATTTCATAAAAATTATAGTTATAAATTATATACATTCTCATGACCATCCATGTAAGGTGGTGATGAAAATAAAAATGAAAATCTATTGTTCCATGGAGGCAGCAGTCCACACACATGCTTGTTTAATGATTTCATTTTCCATAGAATGAGAGAAATGTATTTTTTTTTAATTTAATAATATAATATATATTATAAATATTTTAATTATTTATTAAATTCAACATTATTACAATCCATGTAATGTGGTTAAGGAAAACAAAACATGATGTTTTGTAGAAGAAGTAGACCGCACACAAACACACAAATATCATTTTCTCTTTTATTAAGGGAAAAAGGAAAAGGTGATTAATTATATTTACCATAGCATAATAAAATTAATCATATAAAAAAAATATTTCATTACATATGTATTTAAAAATTATAATTGGAAGAGAAAAATAAAAAATAAGGAAGTAAAGTAAAAATGATTACTCATGTTGAGAACTTTGAGTTTTCCTTGGAAGATCCCTTATAAATGAATAGAATAGAATAATATCTTATGACAAGAAACTCAAAATATATAAATATGATTATATGGTAAGTAAAATGGGAAATTTTTCATGAGTAAACCAAATTTTTATATTGGTATTTAATGGGTGGTGAGAGGCCCCTTTTACAAGTGGTTTTAATGACATTTTTTCTAAATATTTAAATTTAATACAAAGGGAACACATGTTAAATATGTCAAGTTACTCTAAAAATAGTCAATAATTGAATGATGGGTGAGGTAAGGTTGATAATATCTCAACATCTCTATAATGTCTTAGAAATTTTGTGTAATTTTTTATGGAATTATTCTGAGACCATGCGCTCTTACGACACGTGATTCTGAGGCCCGGAGATCCCAAAACTGATTTTTTATTTTTTTAAGGTACGTTCAGTAAATGCATGAGATGGTTTTTCTAAATTTTCAACTAGTGCTCAGATCTAAAATCCAAGAACACTGTTGAATTCAGAACATCAGGATTCACTTAGAATGGACTTAACTTCAGTCGACAAGGGATGAATAGAAAAGTTTATTTTCGGACTTTTCGGGAAAAATAATAAAATAACTTGTTATCTTATTTTATTTCTCATCCGTTGAGCGGAGGATGACGATGCTGTGGTGCGGCGATGAGGCAATTATGGAGTACATTAATGAGGCTCATTAATGGACCGTATCACACAGCGTAACAATGCAATAAAGGAAGGGTAACAATGATGTTGTTTCATAAATGAAACAGCGTAACGACGCAACATTGTAGTGTAACTGAAACACTGCGATATGATTTTTATTATTTCCTAACACATTAGTGGATGGAGAATTAAACATGCAGGATTCTCTAAAAAACCTCTGACAAACTTCCACCCCAATGAAGAATGAAGAATTTTGGTGAGACTTCACCGACTTCGATGAACCTTGAAGAACAGAGCTGGAAGTGATGACATTGACACCTTGAACTCTCAAGGAAAAATGCTATGACATCGAATTCCATTGATGTAGGGGTTTGATTTTTTATTTCAAAGTTCTTCCCCACCCTTCTTTTTCTAGAAATGAGGAAAACAGATAAACCCACGAACAAGTTGATCCACGATTTGTGCGTTTATGCAGGAGGGTGACTTTTCTTGGGGATTTATTATCTGTGATTCAAACCTTTCAAGAAATGATTGAACTCCAATCCCTAAACCTCCCCCTTGATTTAAAACTCTAACGTGGAGGGTGCAAGTTTGAATAAAAGGCTCGAACACCTATTCTTGTGTGTTCTTGGTGGTTGTATTCTCAATGTGGCGGTAATTTGATTCCGGGGCCTGAGCAAGGATGGCGGAGACCTGAGAGGCCTGTAGGAGTAGACAGATCAGAAAACAGGCCACCAGAACAACTCTGATGGCCCGCAGAAGGTGCCGCCAGTGGGGCACCACCAGCATGGTGGCAGTGGCCCACGCATGCCGGCCGCATGAAGGGGGAAGCACCAACCAGTGATGCGACAACAGAGGAGGCAACCAACTCTTACTAGATGAGCTAGAGGACGACGACACACCACTGCGATAGGAGGCCGCGACCGGCTGGCCATGACAGCTACTGTGTGATGTGATGCTAGGTAGGTGTCGCGTGGAGGTGGTGGACCACGTTAGGGCCACCCAGGCATTGGCAGTGATAGTATTCGACCATGGTAGGAGATAGGGCCTCGCATCCACGGGGGTAGCAGCGGTCAGATGCAGCCATTTATCGCATCCCGGTCAGGCGATGCACCACCGGTCTACCCCCTAGCAGACTGGGCTAGGGCTGGAAGGACACACCCCAACCCAGCAGGCCTAGCCAGACCTGAACCCATCGTTCTGGATCTACATCGGTAGGCTAGACCCATACCCTTTGGGCTGGGCCAGACTAGACTGGGTCATAGGGCGACCTGACGGGTTGGTCCCTTGGCCAAACTAGGCCGGGTCCCGCGAGGCTTATTGGGCCTGGACCACTAGTTAGGCCAGACCAAACAGGCCCTGACCCAAACCAGGTCAGGTTGAGTCCATCTAATTAAACTGGGGTATATGGGATCCCCGGGCTGGGTTGGTCGGGGCCATCCGACTGGGTCGGATCGGGCCCCGTTACAACCTATCCCCTGTTTACTAAAACACCTGTATCTTGCAAACCACATGTCTAATTGATGAGCCATTTGTGGCTTTGGGACCCTATTGATGAGATAGTTCTTTTGGAGTGATTTTTGTTGACTTTAATGGACGCTGAGATGTGACTAATGGCTCGAGGAGCGGTTCTCCCAAGCGCGCTACATATGAAACCCAACGGTTGGCTAAGACCTGAAGATTTCTCGACAACGACCCAATAGGAACATGATCTATGTGACCCAGAATTCCTACAATGGGGAGTGGTTCTATGTGACCCGATAGATCCATGATAGTCAATAGGAGGAGTACCTCAGTTCGACCAAGGTGAGAAGTGGCTCTGTGTGACACAATAGGCCCACGGTGGGAAGCGACTCTGTGTGACCCAGCATACTTATGGTACTCATCAGGGATGAGTATCACAATAGTCCAATGTTAGTGGGAAGCGACTCTATGTGACCCAGTAGGCCCACTTTACTCAATAGAGGAGGAGTTCTCCAACATCTATGGAGTTTTATGATATGACTGACAATGCTACTACCACTACCATAGAATATACCTGGTGTGAGTAGTCTTATGCTTCATGCTTTACTTTGAGGATTGTTGTTTGGTATTTAATTTATGTTTTGGGGTCCCTACTTAGTTTTGTGTTACTCACCCCTGCACAGGCCCCGCCCATGCATGTCTTGTCCTATGAAGACAATCGATGCTTCGATAGAGAAATTGGTGGACCAGGACCTAGTGGAGCCTAGTGAGATAGGACTAATCGACGCTTCGAAAGTGGACTTGGTGGCCTAGGACCAGGTGGGTCCCAGCAGGACCAAGAGGAAATGACATACTACTTTGGCTTCCAGTAGCTTCACTACTCTTATGATCAGGTGGGGTTTTCCCCATATGGCCATTAGAGCTCTTTTTTTTGTACTTTTCTGTTTCAGTTCCTTTATAAGGTTTTTATTCTGGCCCACTTGTTTTTATCTATACTTTGTACTCAGTCATGTTTTAGCATACTTTTTTTTCTCCTTTTAGTGTGTTGGGACATGGTTGTCCTTGTGTGTGCATACACGTACTTAGGAAAATGCCTCCCACTTGTAGGTTGACGCCTTCAGTGCCAGTCTCGAGCCCCTGGCCTTCGGGAGGTAGGCTTGGTGTAGTCAGGACATGGGCCCCAGGGGAGGGGTCATGATAAAGTGGAATTAGAGGGCAGTCATTCCTACCATAAATACCAAGAGACTTTGTTTTGTTTTGTGGAAACAATGTTAGGTGTTCCGAGTCTAACTTTCAGATTCAGGGAGTCCAATGTTGGTGCGGCAGTCAATGTATCCATACACTAGGACATTGAATTCGATTTTTCAGCTCAATACATGAAAACATTGGTTGCATAAGTGTCTCCTTATGTTCTCTTTAATAAAAGTAAGCTCACTAGGTATAACCTTTTTACGATGGTACATCTTGATCTATTTCAGGATGCCTCCACATGGACGACCAATCAGGATCCCGATACGTGGTCATGAGGAAATCCCGCCTAAAAAAGAGGCATTCATTCATGGACCAATGCTTGATATGGCCCCACCGAGTGATGCACTGGTGCTACCACCACCTGATGGTCAGTATCTACTACCGGTAGTTCCGTCAGAGGACGTTCGTAGGATCAGTTCCTTACATGAGTTCTAGAGATAGAGACCTCCCAGGTTCAAGGGAGAGATAGATCCTGAGGTCACTAAGGACTGGATAGAGGCTATGACATGGGTCTTATTCTTAGTGAGAACACCACCTGAACAGATGGTGATCTTTTCAGTGAGCCTTCTGTAGGGCTCGACAGGGATATGGTGGATCTTGACCACCTATACGCATGACGAGGCAACCCTTACTTGGGGCAGGCTTCTAGTGGCTATTCTGGGAGGAGTTTTTCCCCACGACCTTGCGTTTTATGCACATTCAATAGTTGCTTCACCTTTAATAGGGAAGCATGAAAATAGATTATCACTCAACGAGGTTCACCGAGCTATCTCGCTACTTCACAAACATGGTGAAAGACCCTTTTTAGGGCTTGAGCCTTTGAGTAGGGACTCATGCAGAAGATCAAGTAATTGGTGTTGTCTCTAAGAATCCCTACCCAGGTTGGGGTGCTGGACCGAGCCCTTCTTGTGGAGAGCTTCTTAGAAAAGTAGGCATCGACAACTAGAGTCACCAGCAGACCCTAGGAGGTGGATTCTTCAATAGGTAATAGACAATAGACACATGGGCCCAAACGTGCCATGTCTTTTAGAGGACACCCCCAAGAATCAAGGTTGGTAGTGTAGGCCTCCTAGTCTAGGGGGAGATAGTAGGGATCTAGGCAGTGCTTCATGTGCGGTGGGTAGGGACACATGGCACGTGACTGCCTGACCTGCCATACAGATGACTAGCAGATGGTCGAGGGACCACCGAGGCAGAGGTAGCGGTTCGAGTGAGGAGTTCTGTTGGGTGGAGAATGTGGTAGGGGAGTTGGCCGAGCAGAAGGCGGTGGGTGATGGTTTGTTGTGTTACCTCCACCACCCCAGGTGGTCCTCCCTGACCTCAGGGAGAAAACAAGTATGGGATAACACAACTCCAGGAAGCATAGGCTTATGAACAAGGCACTCCATAGATGATATGAGGTACGATATGTGTCTTCTCCACCCTAGATGTAGTTCTTATAGACACAAGTTCTAGTCACTCCTTCTTTACCATGACTCTCGTTTGGAACTTAGAGATTCTGGTGGAGTCGTTGACTCGATCCTTATGAATAGAGACTTCTATAGGAGGGGATTCGACGATTACACACTGGTTCCATTAGTGTTAGATTACTCTAGGAGGAGAAAGCCTCGACTGGGATCTACTAGTAGTAGTATCGAGGCCTTACGACATCATCTTGGTTATGGAATTGTTATCCACAGTCTATGTTCAGATCGACTGGTTTAGGCATACAGTGTGGTGTATATGCGGAGATGGGACCGGGTTTTCCTTCACCGTTGAGAAAGAAACCCTTACAGTGTAGGACATACTCTCTCGGAGGTGGGTGTAGCTGATCAATCACCAGTTGGCTAGCCTCACCCTCGGTGCAGTGGATGAGAGGATTCCAAGATTTCATATAGTGGTGGAAGAGTATGATGGTGTTTTTCTTGAGGATGTTCCGGGACTACCTCCTCGCAGGGAGGTAGACTTACGCATCAACCTGTACCCCAGGATGACACCGATATTCACAATGGCATATCATAAGGCTCCTACGGAGCTTCGCGAGATGAGGGTACAACTAGAGGAATTGTAGGAGAAGGTGTTCATAAAGCCTAGTGTTTCACCATGTTCAGCCCTGGTGCTTTTTTCCTAGAAGGCAGACAGGAGTTTGTGGTTGTGCATGGAATTCTGGAGCAATTCAGGTGATTGTGAAGAACAAATATCCTCTGCTGAGAATTGATGACCTCTTTGACCAGCTGAAGAGAGATAAGTGGTTGTCAAAGAAAACCTTAGGTCAGGATATCACCAGCTTTAAGTATGGGATGGGGATGTAATGAAGATAGCCTTCAGGTGCCGGTACGACCACTATGAGTTCCTGGTGATCCCTTTTTGCGTGACCAACTTCCCAATAGTGTTCATGGGCCTCATGAACAAGATCTTCTAGCCTTACCTTGACTAGTTCGTCATGGTCTCCATAAATGACATCCTAGTGTACTCAGCATCAGAGTAGGATCACACTACACACCTACATATAGTCCTGGATACCCTCCAACAACACCAGTTTTATGGAAATATCTCAAAGTTTTAGTTTTGGATTTGGGAAGTACACTTTCTAGGACACATAATCTCAGAGAATGGAGTAGCAGTGGATCTGGTGAAGATAGAGGCAGTTATTTCTTAGGAGACTCACAGGAGCGTGACTGAGGTGCGGAGATTCTTGGGGTTGGTTGGTTACTATCATAGGTTCATACCCAACTTTTCTGAACTAGAAGTACCCTTATAGGCTTTGAAATAGAAGGGACATCCTTTCGTGTGGAAGGATAAATATTAGTAGAGTTTCCAGGAGCTGAGGTAAAGACTGAATAGTGCCCCCATCTTGATAATACCCGAGGAGGACGTTGGGTATGTATTTTACTATGACGCAACAGGGACCAGATTGGGTTGTGTCTTGATGAAGTAGCAAGCAGTGACCACCTACGACTCATGCCAATTGAGGCAACATGAGAAGAACTATGTGAACCATGAATAAGAGTTATCAACTGTGGTCTTTTTCTTGAAGATGTGGTGGCACTACTTGATGGGTGAAAAATTTACAGTTTACTTTGACCATAAGGGTGTCAAGTATATCTTCTCCCCGAAGGACCTGAACCTGAGAAAACGATGATGGATAGAGTTCCTCCAGGACTATGACTTTGAGATAGTCTATACTATTGGAAAGGAGAATGTGGTGGCAGATGTGCTCAGCAGGAGGACCAATTTTTAGCTATTGAGTGAGACAACAAAGTAGTTAGCCATGATACAGATATCTTTCATGGATGATGGTGGAGATGCTTACCTTCAGTCGATGAATATTACTCCCCCACTTTTATAGTGAGTCAGGGAGGTACAACTGGTGGATGTTGACTGCGAGGCCTGACATGCTTAGTTAACCTCTAGACGGGCTCCTGACAGATTTTCGATAGGTGAGGAGCACATCATCCTTTTAAGAGGGCTAACCATTGTTACAGTGATGTTGTGGGAGGAGGTGTTGAGGGAGTTTCATACATCCTCCTTGGCGGTACATCCTAGAGTGGAAAAAATGTACCAAGAAATATGAAATCAGTACTGGTGGCTGGTGATGAAGAAAGAGGTGGATGAGTTTGTTTCACGATGCCTCACTTGTCTGCAAGTGAAGGCCAAGCATCAGGTTCCAGTAGGATTGGCCCAGCCACTCGAGGTACCAGAGTGGAAATGGGACAATGTCTCGATGGAGTTTGTGATGGGGTTACCACTTACATCTAGGGGCCACGACTCTATCTGGGTGATCATTGAACAAATCACCAAGCCATCTCACTTATTACCTATATAGAAGTAGGGACCGATATAGGGATTGAGACGCCTCTACATCCATGAGATAGTGCAGATACATGGGGTGACTTCGATGATCATGTCAGACCATGATGCACGCTTTACATCTCGTCTATGGAATGGATTACAAGAGGCATTCTAGACTCAGATTCACTTGAGCACAGCTTTTTATCCCCAGAAGGATGGTCAAAAAGAGCAGACCATATCGACCATGGAGGACATTATTCATGATTTCATCCTTGAATTTGGTCATAGTTGGGAGGACCACCTGACTTTGGTGGATTTCGCATAAAACAACAACTATCACTCCACCATCGGCATGACATCGTTTGAGGCCATGTATGAGCATCCATGTAGATCACCCATATATGGGATAGACCCATGGGAGTCAGCACTCATGGGTCCAGAGTTGGTATGGGATACCATCGAGAAGGTGCGGATCATCTAGGAGAATATAAGGATTGCACAGAGTAGGCAGATGTCTTATGCCAACAGAAGATGGAAACCCTTAGAGTTTGAGGAGGGAGATCACATGTTCCTTTGAGTCTCACCACTATGAGGATTGCAGATATTTGGCTAGGGCGACAAGCTATATCTGAGGTTTATTGGACATTTTTAGATATTGAGCACAATTGGTGTACCACCTAGACCTTACCCCATAGATTCACCGAGTGCATGATGTTTTCCACATTTCTCAGCTGAGGAGGTACATGCATGATCCATTGCACGCCATTGACTAGGGTGAGATAATCATTGACGATGGGATGACATTTGTAGAGTTCCCAGTATAGATAGAGGATTGATAGGAGTAGGTCATATGTGGGTAGTTGATTCTTCTAGTGTGAGTTCGATGGTAGCACGAGAATCTCCAGGAGAGCACATTGGAGCGGGAAGCTCAAATTTGTGCTCAGTACTGCCATCTGTTTTTTAGTATTTGTTTTTGGAATTCGGGGATGTAAAGACCTAATGTGTGGAGAATGTAATGTCTCAAAAATTCGGTGTAAATTTTATTTTTTTGTGGAATTTTTCTGAGACTGCACGCTCTAACGACATGTGATTCTAAGGCCCGGAGAGGCTGAAATGGAATTTTGAACTTTTAAGTTACATTCAGTAAACACATGAGCAGTTTTTTATAACTTTTGAGCTAGTGCTCAGATCGAAAATCCAAGGACACCGTTGAATTTAGATTGTCGGGATTCGCCAAGAATGTACTTAAATTCATTGGCAAGGGCTGAACAGAAAAGTTTATTTTTAAACTTTTTGAGAAAAATAATAAAATAACTTAAAAAGTTATTTTATATTATTTCTCATCCATTGAGTGGTGAAAGATGATGATGTAGTGCAATGATGAGGTGGTGACAGGGTGCAATAATGAGACTCATTAATGGCTCGTATCATGCAGTGTAACGATGTAATAAAGGAAGAACTACAGAGACATTGTTTCATAAATGAAACAGCGTAATGACATGACATTGAAACATAACTGAAACGCTACGACGCGATTTCATTTTTATTGTCTAACACATTGGTGGACATAGAATTAAACTTGTAGGATTCTCTGATGTACCTCACATCCTCCCCAATGAAGAATGATAAACGCTGATGAGACTTCACTGACTTTGATGAACCTTGAAGAACATAGCCAAAAGTGATGATGTAAATGCCTTGAACACTCAAGGGTGAACACTACAACATCGAACCTCAGCAAGTTATGGGTTTGTTTTTTATTTCAATGTTATTCCCAACTCTTATTTTTCTAGAAACGAAGACCACATATCAAACCATGAACAAGTTGATCTGAAATTCATGAGTTTATGCGGGAGGGTGACCTTTTTTGAGGATTTATTATCTGGGATTCAAAACTTACATGAAATGATTGAAATTAAATCCTCAAACCTCCTCCTTGATTTAAACCTCTAACACACAGGGCGTAGGCCAAAACGAACAAGGCATGAGCACCTCCTCCCATGAGTTATTGGTGTCCACATTCTTAAAGTGGTGAAAAATAAATTCTGGGGCTTGAGCAGGGATATTGGTGACTTGAGAGGCCTGTAGGAACAGACGGATTAGAAAAAGGACCACCAGAGAAACTATGGTGGCCAGCTAAATGTACTGCCAGTGTGGCACCACTGGCGTGGCGATGCTGGCCGGTCCATGTCAAACATGTGAAGGGGGTGGCGCCAACTGGTGTTGCAACATTAGTAGAGTCAAACGACCATCACTGACTACACTGGAGGACAACAGTGTGCCTATTGACGCACCATGGTGGCAGAAGGCCACGACCGGATGGCCGTTGAAGATGCGGGGTGACACGGTACCAGGCGGGGCCTCATGGAGGGGGTGACCCGCATCCGAGCCACCTAGGAATTGGGATCCACGATCTTCAATCACAGAAGGAGATAGGGCCCCACATCTGCAGGGCCAGCGAAGGCTGGACCAGGATAATTTACATGTCTCGATCAGGCGTTGCACCACTGGTCTGCCCCTTGGTGGGCCGACCTAGAGCTAGCAGGCCGTGCTCCTAGCCTAGCGGGCTGGGCCAGACCCGCACCAGTGGGCCGGACCTGCGCTGACAGGTCATACCCGAACCCATCAGGCTAGACCCACACCAGCATGTCGAACCCGTGCCCTTCGAGCTGGGGTGGACTAGACCGGGTCACCGGGTGACCCGATGGTCTGGAACCTTAGCCAAACCAGGCTGGGTCTCACGAGGCTTATTGGTCCTAGACCACTGGCTAGGATGTACCAGACCGACCCTGACCCAAACCAGGTCTGGTCGAGTCTGTCTAATTAACTCAGGGTATGTGGGACCCCTGGTCCGGTTTGGTCGGGTCGGTCCAACCGGGTCAGACTCAGCCCCGTCACAACTGCCCCCTGTTTACTAAAACACCAATATCTTGAAAACCACACATCCAATTGATGATCTATTTATGGAGTTGAGAATCTCTTGATGAGGCAAATATTTTGGCATGATTTGTGGTGACTTCCATGGACGTTGTGATGCGACTAATGGCTTGAGGAGCGGTTCTCCCAAGCATGCTATGTACGGAACCCTACAGTTGGCTAAGACCTAAAGACAGTTTGACGACGATCCAGTGGGAAGCGGCTCTATGTGACCCGACATTCCCATGGTGGGGAGAGTCTTTGTGTGACCCAGAAGACCAGCGGTACTCTATATGAGGAGTACCTTAGTTCATACAACGTGGGAATCAGCTATGTGTGACCCATCAGACCCACGGTGGGCATCAGCTCTATGTGACGCAGAATACCTACGGTTCTAATCAGGGATGAGTACCAGAATAGTCCAAGGTTAGTGGGAAGTGGCTATTTGTGACTCGAAAGGCCCACTGTACTTGATAGAGGCAGAGTTCTCCAGCAGCCGAGGAGTTCGATGATATGACTGATGATGCTACTACCAATACCCTAGAATATACTTGGCGTGAGCTTTCTTGTGCTTCATGCTTTACTTTGAGGATTGTTTTGTGGTCTTTCCTTTTTGTTTTGGGGTCCCTACTAAGTTTCATATTACTCACCCCTGCATAGGCCCCATCCATGCATGTCATGTCCTGTGTAGATGATCGACGCTTCGATAGAGACCTTGGTAGACCAGGACCTAGTGGAACCCAGTGAGACAAGACCGATTGACACTTTGACGGTGGACTTGGTGGCATAGGACCAAGTGTGGCCCAATAGGACTAGGCGGACATGACATACTACTTTAGCTTCCAGTAGCTTCACTACTCTTATGATCAGGTGGAGTTTTCCACAGATGGCCATCAGATCTCTTTTTTTGGTACTTTGCTATTTCAGTTCCTTTGTTGGGTTTGTAATCCAGCCCACATGCTTTCAGTTGTACTTTATACTCAGTCTTGTTTTATCATAATTGTTTTTCCCCTTTCATTTTGTTGGGACATGGTTGGGCATGTGTGTGCATACAAGTACTCAGGAAAATGTCTCCCACTTGCAGGTTGATGCCTTTGATGCTAGTCACCAGCCCTTGGCCTTTGAGAGGCGGGATTGGGGTAGTCACGCATAGGCCCCAAGGGATGGGTCATGACAATCTCAATTAAAAATAAATTTTTAACTTTTTTCAATCCCTTTACCCCTTGAATTATTACTTTTTACATTTAATATTTTACTACAATTACTAGTTTTTACCTATGAAAAATTATTATTTATACCTAAAAAACAATGTGGCTATTATTACATAATATGGAACTTATGATTATAAATTTTAAATACATTTTATTTGATTCAATTTCTAATAGTTATAAAAATACATTTTAAAATACTAAATGTACAATGTAATAAAAAGAATTTTTTTTGGAAAATATAACTTAAGTTCTAAAATGTAAAATATGGGTTGGTAAATTAAAGATTAATTTTTAAATTAAAAATTCACTTATATCATACATATATGTTCTTATAAAATTTTTTCATGAATTTTAAATTCAAATGTATATACTTATAATGTCATAAAGGTCATGTTATTTGTAAAAATTATGATTTTCACTATTCACATAAATATATTTTTTTATAAAAATATCAAAAATTAATCTTAAGAAAATATTAATACGATGAATTAAAAATATTTTACATTTTTTAAAATTCAAATTCTAAATTTTATAAATTTATCTTTTAAATAAAAAATTGAGATATAAATTTTTTTATTGGAATTTTTTTAGAATACTAACCATTCTCATTCACATTTCCTATTATTTAGTAATTAAATTACAATTAAAAATTTATTCATATAAAATATATTTTATCATCACTAATCAAAAGTTTCTTTAAATATAAATAAATATTTCATAAAAATATAATATTTAGAAAAATACATTTCTAAGCATAAAATGATTGTATTAGTCAATTTTTCTACAATAATTGAATTTATTGATATTAAAAGTAGCCCTTATTTTATTTATATAAATATTTTATAAAGTGGTTAATCCTATTAATTCCCTCTAATTTAATGTTTAGGCTGGTAATTCTTAAAATATTTATATTTTCTATAAATATATCATAATTTTGTTTAAGTTTGGTGTTGCATGTGGAACAAGCTATGGAAAAATTGAATTATTTAATGACAATCATATATTAAAATTTCATGGTGTAACATTTCCCACACTTAAATAAATTTCATCCCCACAATTTTAATCATAATACTAGAGTAATTTCTATAATGAACTCATAACTAACCATATATTTCTAGATCATCATATGTTTATTTAGGATGTGGAATGAGATTCATCTATATGAAAAATTATTTTAACCACTTTATAAAGAGACCTGAATCATTCCCAATTTCACATATAATTCCACTAAATTAAGAATATCTAGATAGAAAAGGAATAACTTCCCATAACATTTGAAAATTATTTATATGATAATCATATCCTATGGGTTATTATTTATAACTCAATATCCAGAAGATGGTGAAAAATTACATGACAAAGGACACTAGTAAATATAAAGGTAAAAATCACTATCCACTATATTATTAGTATTTTCATAGGATTTTACTTGTTTATATGGTTATTGGTGACTATTTACCTCATTGGACCTTGGATTAGGACATTGAGTCTCATAATGACAAATTCTTTTGTAATTTAACCAATAAATTTTTGAATATTCTCTCTTCACCTTAAACTTGTGATTTTGATGACCTTTATATCTAAACTTATAGAATTTACCTTCCCATTTATGGAAATTTCTCCCATGATTCTATCCACATTTTAAATATAGGATTTTTTTAAAAGAAATTGGGTTTGAAGCCTTTTATTTATTGAAACAAAGGACCTCTTTTCTTTTGTTCGAGGAAAACCATTACCCTGTCTGTAGGCCCAATGGTAATGATATCCCATTAAATATCCCTTAAGGCACATATTTTTTTCTTAAATGCTCTCTGGTGAATAATACTACTTTAGTCACTTGATTAAGTCCAATGAATTCACTATAAGATTCAATAATACATTATATACCATTCCCTAAGGGACTTCTCACAAAATAAAAACATAGCTATCCATGTAATGAAAAATATATAATTTCAATTAATAATCAACCTATGTTAGTTTTCATAAATTGTTAATAATGGAAATATTTTCATAGATAATAAATAATCCTTTTATCTAGGTGAACATCCTCCAATATGAATTTTTTATAATGATATGTTCAGACCATATTGGGTAATGAGTATATGGATAAGTAAATAATAAAATAACATGATCATAATCCATAAAAATAAATAAGGTGCATGGTTGTGAAATAAAATATCCCCAATTTAATAAATGAAACTTATAATGATGTTTCCTAAAATTAAATTCACCCTCACGAAAAGAATTATTTTAATGGAATCACAAAATAAGGGTTCAAGAATCAAAGTTTGAAACCATGGGTTCAATCCTCTAAATGATAAATATATATATTAAGGAATAAATCATAAAATATGAACCCCATTAGGGTAAATCATTTTGAAAATGATAAGGGAAATGGATGTGAAAACTAAAAGGATATTTTTGAAAACATTTTTAACATTAACATAAAATAAAAAATTACATTTCACTTTCAAAGGTAAATTTTGAAAAGGTAATGTAAATGGTTTTGAAAAAAATTAATTTTAAAAATAATATTCAATTATAAATACTTGAAAATAAATAAATTTTTTCTTAGATAAATTAGGAGAGGAAAAAAACATATGAAAGTGAAAGGAAAAACCCTTTTTATTATTATCAAAATACTTTTGCTCAAAACTTACAGTGTTAGAAGAGTAAAAAAACATTAATTTGTATCAAAATATATTCATTCTATATATAGGTATATAAATCACCCTGTAATAAAAATTATGGTGGAATAATCCAAGCATGGAAGAAAGAAGTTCATGATTAAATTGTATAACTCAAGGAAAAGAGACTTGAATTATCAATATCCCTTATAAGATACATACTCTTTAAAGTAAGAAATATTTAAAAAGGGGTTTTTATGTGGTATAAATGTAAATAAATAAAATAAACCATAATAAAATCAAAGGGTATAATGAACCCAATGTATATGAAATAAATATAATAGAAACAACCACAACTCAATGAATGAATAATGAGTTACAAAAAAGCCATACAACTAGGGTAACAACAATGTTAAAATCCTTTTGATGAAATGGAACTAATTTGTATTAGTATTTCCAATGAACAAAAAAATATGTGATAAATATAAATCCATGTGTTGTGAATAAAAAATTAAAAGGAAAACATGGTGCATAACATAAACATGTCTCAAGGAATTAATGTTTGAGACAAAGAACCCTTATAACTTGGGTAACATTTTAATAAAAAAACCTTCTAATAGAGGTATTGTAATTGAAATTAAAATACCATTATTAAAATATAATTAATTATATTATATCTCAAATAGGTAGTATATACACCACATAAATGAAATTAGGTTCATAATACCAAACATGTCTCAAAGAGAGGAGTTTTTTATGAAAGGACCTACCTTGGTCCTGATTCATTCTGCACTTATACCAAATGTCCCGAATAATTAAATTAAGTTTATTAAATACATACCCAAGAACCTTATTCATAACTATAACCATTTATAATCCTCATTTACAATCATTATATATATATATATATATATATATATATTAGTTAGTTTTTACTTATTTTCAACATCGAGTGTCAATAATCTTTATCACTTTGAACTAGTTTTGTAAAAGTGGTGTTGGTATTAATTCTTGTTACAAAGTTACTAATTTCAATATAATTAAAGGTACTATAATATATTTTACATGATATTTATAAATTTATTATTTCATTCCATGGTATTTTTCATTACAAACCATGAAGATGAAATCAATGATGATCATGTTTTGGTGATTATTTAAGAATGAAAAACATTTTCTTAATTAATAAGTTAAATATTGATATAACCTTAACAAAACAAAAAAAATAATTTAAATATTATATCATATTATACTAGTAAATAAGTTCTCATGGTCATCTATGATATAAATGAATAACATTGTTCAAGTAGGTGGTTAAAATGACACAAACATGAACCCACCATGATTAATGGATGATTATGAGGTGGTTTAGTTGTAATATCATTATACCCGAAGCATATGATATTATTAAGGGATTATTTTTGTGATATATCAAATTTTTAATGAATTATATATAATAAATAATTTATATAAATTCATTAATTAGAAAGAATATACCAGTTTCCTCTTAGTACACTCATTTAAATGATTGAATTAACAATGATAATTTGTTAATAACATCATTAATCAGTTGTCAAATTGGTCTAAGAAAACCTTAATGATATAATAAACATCATATCTATCCATTAAACCCATTCTTATTACTATCTATATAAGGTGTTGATGAAAATAAAAACAAAAATCAATCATCCTATAGAGGAGGTAGTCCACACGTACACATGGTTGAAGATTTCCTTTTCCATATAACATGAGAAATTTATAATATTCTTTATCATTTAAGAATATAAAATATGTTATAAATATTATACATATATATATATATAATTCAAGGGCCTTCTTCTCAGGCATGTGTGTGTGTGGTGTGTGTGTATGTTTAAATGTAATTATACACCCAAACACAAAATATATTTATATATATTAAATTTAATATTAGAACCATCCTTTTAATGTGGTTAAGGAAAACAAAACATGATGTTTTTTGGAGGCTGTAGTCCATGTACACATGCACAAATTACATTTATAATTTTATTAAGATAAAAATGGAAAAGTTGATTAATGATTAATAACATTACAAAATAAAATCAAGTATATAAAAACTATTAATTCAATTTCATAGGTATTTGAAAATTATAATTAGAAAATAAAAATATAAAATAAATAATTTTAGTAAAAATGATTATTCATGTTGAGAACTTTGAGATTTCCTTGAAAGATCCCTTTGAAATGGTTGGAATAGGCTAATCTCTTTTGAAAAAAACTCAAAAACTCAAAATATGATTCTAGGGTAAGGAATATAGGAATGTTTTTATGGGAAAACCCAATTTTTATATTGGTATTAAAGGGGTGGTGATAAAAAACTTTTATAAATGGAATGAATGACATTTTTTGAAAATATTTCTACTTAATATAAAGGGAGAACATGTTAAACATGTCATGTGTCTCAAAAAATATACAATAATTGTGTGAATTGTGAGATAAGGTCTTAAATATCTCAAACTCTCAATTAAAAACATGTTTTTAGCGCGTTTCAATCCCTTCACCCCCTGAATTATTACTTTTTCTACTTAAGATTTTACCATGATAATAAGTTTTTACCAAAGATAACTTGATATTTATGCCTAAAAAATAATTTATTTAATATTTCATAATTTTTAACTAATGATTATAAATTTTAAATACATTTTATTTGATTCAATTTCTAATAGTCATAAAAATAAATTTTAAAATAATAAATGTATAATTTTTTAAATACATTTTTGTTTGAAAAATATAACTTATGTTCTAAAATTTCATGTAATGCCCCGACCCTATATTCCAAGAGTCGGTGCATTATTTTAAAACTTTGGAATGATTACAAAAGTCCCAAAAGACCAATTAGTTTAGCATTCTTGGAAAATAGATTACATACATGAACATTAGATTACACTTTCTAACATACACAATAAAAACAGTCCTTTGAGAATGCCATTGTTCTCTTAGATTAACCCTGCATCTCAAACATAAAACACTTCTTGGGATCCTGGGAAAATAAAACCTTAGAAAGGGGTGAGATCAGATGCTCATTAAGGGTAAATAATTTAGTGGAAGCCATAAACTTTTAAGGAAAGATGTGTAATAAAAAAACAATAGCCTTTTAAACATAAAATTGAACATGATATGGAAAAAATAAATCAAATATTACCATATAAACATGCACATGGAAATTATACTAGTCTAATATTCACATGTAATAACTAATTTCATAATGAGATAATGTATAATACAAGACTTTAATTTCTGTGTCAAGGCCTCGTTCCAGGACCTATGGGCTAACTGTAACTGGACCCAAACCCAGAGAGCCTATGTAACCGGACTCCATCCCGGAGAGCCTCTATAACCAAACTCCAACCCGGAGGGTGTGCTATAACCGGACCCCAACCTGGAGGGATTAATTTTACCGGTCCCCAACCCATAGGGCTTACTTTTACCGATCCCCTACCTGGAACATAATTTTCCAATACATTCATCATAAGAAAAGGTTGAGATATAACATAAACATTCGTATTAAAACTAGAATACGAAATGTAAATACTTTATCCATAAACCGTGAATGGCATAAAAATAACACATACACAGTCAAACATATCACAAAACATTCAATACAATATGGAATATTTGTATCATAATAAATAAACTTCAAACAAGTTTAAAATCCATTAAAGGATGTTGACATAGATGAAAATGATCAGTAAAATGCATTGAGAGAAATACCCCTTTTTCATAAAATCATTTAAAATTATCAAAATTTATAAGGGTATTCTTTTAAAAGGGATTTTTGAATCAAAGTGTCCCATACCACTTTTAAACTTTTTAAAAGAATTATCATTTCAAAACATTCAAGTCTATATAAATAAATTCTTAAAACCATTTAAAAAACATGGAAATTAATGAGAAAGGATTAGAAGAATAAATATTTTAAAACATTTAAAATTATGTTTTAGTAAAATATTACCTTAAAAATAATCCATTTGAAAATTATTTTATGAAACATGTACATGTATAATAAATATGTACTAGTAAAAACTTACACATAAACAATCTCGAATAATAATGAGATTGTGGAATTGACCCTTACCAATTTGGTAACTTATGAAACATACACCCTATGAAATAAGTACCATACAATGAAGATGTAAATACACATAAATTAAAGTTTATTACACAAATAATACAATTATGGGTATTATATACACCACAAAATGGAAATAGTGGAAATATATCATGAATCTCACGGGAATAAGGAGTGAGATGAAAACCCCTTGCCTTGCACTTTTCTTTGGTCGAGGGTACATTTAACCTCATTTATAATGACCATTGTATGTTATTAGATTATACCATAACCATATTAATATTTATTATATCATACATGATTAATTTATGAATTTATACTACCCATTTAAAAATGATTTTTATGTTAAATTAACATTTCGGGTAATAATTGCTTTCGTTATCGTACGTATTTTAACTTGTTATTCTTGACCGTATCATTTAGATCATTATTTAAATACTTCCAGAATACAAAAAATTTATTCATATATCATATATATTTAGAATATAAATATTTATAATATATAGATATATGAAATGGAAAACACAGTTCATGGAGACAGTAGGCCGTACGTACGCATAAATGCTGTTTCTGTTTTCATATTGTATTGAACGGAAGTAAGTGAATAAGATATAAGTAAGTACATAAATATACACAAACACACACACACACACACATATATATATAAATTATCATTATTATTTCATATATTACGTACTTATTAGTAATATATATTTTATTAATTGTCGATGAATGGTGAATGTGGAAATGAATCTCATCGCGTCGTGGAGACGGTAATCCGTACGTACGCATGAGCGACAATATCATTTCCTTAAAGGTGTGTAATTGGATGGTATATTAATTTTACATAGACATTATAATTTTATTTTCATTATTTATATACATATTACTCATCATTATATCAATCCAAATAACATAGTGTTGAATAACAAATTACACCACGACGTGGAGATGGTAAGCCGTACGTACGCATGCATGGTGACATTATCATTCATAGGACAGATAGAATAATGAATATGGTTATTAAATATTTATAATAACATCACAGTATATATAAGGTACTGGAGTTATTATTTTGGTCTGGTAATAAAAAAGGAGTAAGTGTAAGAATAAAAGAACTTGAAAGAGGGTGGTGAAATCATTACCTCTTCTTCAGGTTCTTCCTTTTGATTTGATCAAAATGGATTCTTAGGTTGAATTTATGACCAATGTAAGGCCTCTAGGATGAAGTTAGTATAGTTGGGAGGATATTTGGGCATGGGTTAGCTGATCCAAATGGCTTTGGAGGTGTGAATTTTAGATAAGGGGAAGTTCCCTTTTATAAGAGGGGTGAGGAGAACCTTAAAAAATCTTAAAATATTATTTTATTATAAATTAATTTTCGGTTTCTAATGCATCCAAAATAAATTATTTAAAGGATAAGGTGGTTATGGTTCTAAAATCACTCAACCAATAGGTTTTTTATAGGTTTGGCTCACTATATTAACCTTATATTTTAGATTTAACTCTTATTTAAATAGTTTGATATTTGCTACGTCTCTTTGTATTTTTATATTATATGGTTAATAAACATACTATAAACTTACAAAAGAACCCCAAGCAGTTCATTAATGACATATATAATAGCATTTAATCCCTTTTTTTGAACCTTAGATTTTTAGGAATAGAATACCAATTAATAATATAATATGTTTTTAAAAACTCTTTTCTGTCAATTTTGACACTATTTGGTATTTTGTTTTTCCTAAATTCATAAAAACATTATTACTTCCAAAAAATCCATTTAATCAACCCTAATATTTCATATTAACCTATAAAATTAGTTTAATTAATAAAAAGTCTCAAATTACATTTATTTGGGTATTTATAATATCAATTATTTTAATATTTCATTAATATGGTAATTACTACATCATCATTGTGTCATAAATAAATTAAATTATTTAATGTATAAAAATTATAAATAAAATACCATTAGGTATGAAATATTTTTATCTTTCTAATGAATATTTATAGTCGAATTTATCCTATGTGTAACTCTATATTAAAAATGGTTTAGTTATTAAACTTTGAATTTAACACTTTTAACTCTTCTTTGAATTAAATAATAATAAATGTCCTAATCTAATAAAAGTGCACCTAAAGGATCATATTTTTTCCCAAGGTTGTTTTTGGTATAATTACACTTATACAATATAATTAGGACATGTGTTAGGGTAATAATAATATCATTTTTACCATCAATTACCCTATTTACTTTTAACTGAGGTAAATAAGTCAAAAGTTACTATTCACCAATTTTTTTTATCTTATTGAACCAAATTTTACTTAATGATATAAACCGTGTCTCTTGGATTTTTGAAATTCAATTCACAAAAGTGGTAAAATTAAGTATTATGCAAATTTGTAAATGCTCCTAGGCAGTGGGTAAAAGACGGTAAAATTTCAATAAATTTTTTATATATCTAAACTTATTATAAAATGAATCCAATGAATTACATTGAAATTTTATAAGTATTATGTATCTATTTTGACCTAAAATTAATTTAAATTAAATAATTAATTATTTAAATGAAAAGTTGGTTTTAACCAATAACGTAGTGTTTTTCACTATTCATCAAAAATTGAAATTTTTCAGAAACATACCAAAAATTTACCCTAAGATAATTTTGATATTTAGAATTAAAAAATTAAGTGTATTTTACCAAATTAAAAACGTAGAAATTTCATTTATTAATTTAAAATTAATTCCAATTGTCAAAACCAAAAAACGTATTTTTAAGAAATAATAACTATCAAAAGATTGACACTTGTTTATGTCCAATTTCAAAGTGAAATTACTTATAATGAATATAATTGGATTAAATGGTAAAAATATAATCTATTTATACTTCCAAACCATTAAAATGTATAATTTATCACTATAAATTATTTTGATTAAAAAAGTTGTTTTCAATTAAAATATAGTATTTTTCACTATTCACCAAAATATGAAAGTTATCAGAAAAACACCAAAAATTTATTGAAACTAAACTCTTATGTCCCAATTCTAAACAAGAAGTTTATTTTTTAAAATTTAATATATAAAATTTTCAAATATTGGATTTAAAAAGGGTTCGCCATTAAAAGGCGGTAAAATTGCATTTTTTGAAAAATACTTCTTTTATCTGAAAAAAATGAATTTGTTATTACATTATGTCTAAGAAACTCATAATATGGATTCTGAAATTATAAGGATTATATAAAGTTAAAAATTCAGTTAATACTATTCATAACCGATTTTGAATGGCTAGTTTGGTATGTCATGGTGCGCTAGAACTCGGAGTTGCGTGTAGTGCAAGTTATTGGATTACTTTGAAGAAATAACGTACTATGAAATATTGGGGTGTTACATTCTTCACTCCTTCAATAAATTGCGTCCTCACAATTTGAAAATGTTCTTCGAAAATATATGGTTTAAAATAGAAAATACCTTTGTGGGAAAACCCACATCGGAAATTGGGTTAATAAAATTAAGTCTTAATAAGAGGAAAAGGGAAATGAAAGGGTCACCACCAAACTATGATCTAGATTAGGAGAACATTGGTGGAAATTAAAGACACATAATTTGAGGAAAAACGTAAATATTTATAGGGAGTGATTGAGGTCATCAATCACAAACAAGTGTAAAATTGAGGGCCTGAAATCCATCAATCTATAATGATTTGAAATACCATCGGCTCAACAAAACATAAGGTATTAGGATAACACATTTTTGGTTTTATGATCCCTTCCCTAAAGTTTAATAATTAATTTACCCATTGAATAAGAGGGAAAAAAATTATATATATATATATATTTAACAAGTAGAGTTTCATCCTTCAACTAATTCCTACCACAAACTCATCTTTCACTCCAAAAGATTTCAAAAAAATATTTTATTTATCCTAATCGTATAGGGTTCAAAAAATAATGAATTTATAATTCAACTATCAGACCCTTTAAAAAAAACTAGATTATACAATCCAGGGACTTCATGTAGTCCAGTGGTAGGTGATAAATCCCAATCGCACTATGGTTGTGGGTTCAATTCCCGCATCTTTTTTCGACATGAGGGATTGTCACAAAGTCTGTGTGTTTTCCTTTTTATAACAATCCAAAAATAACCTTAACAATAATATCCAATTTTAAACTTAATCCATTCCAACCTTTATACTTATCCAATATACTTCTATCCAAACTCACAGTCCAAAATTTATAAGGAAATTAAACACAATAGAGATCCTTTTTTCCATGAATAACATGTGAACACCTTCATCATGTATTATAGTAAAACATGGTAACACCCTGGATTACAATAAAACATTATTGATTACATTCATGCTCCCTTATTCTTTATATAATACTAGATATATTCCTTATATCCAATTTTTTTGAATATTACACCAATGATGAAATAAACAAAACATTAATCTATTCCAAGATAGTCAAGAATATCCAATATAATTTATCCAAATCAACCATCTCCTATTCCAAAATTACTACCTCAGTATTATGACCATATTATTGTTTATCTTTCTTCTAACCACGTATTTTCCAAAAAGTTTAACTTTTTGTTGAGTCACTCTTCATAAAACCATATAATCTCAAATACTCAATGAAATAGTACTGTAGTACAATCCTTATTTATTTTTATAATTCATATAACTGGTATATCATCAATATAACACTGAAATGACATAATCTTTTAACAACAACATAAGAACACTAGTCATTACTCTTCATCTTTGGTAGTATCGTAACTTGATTATTATCCAATAGAATTATTTGGGGTATACTCGGATGATTTGGTCATTGATTCGCGTAGTGACCCAACTCCTTATAGATAAAGCATTGTATACATGAAACATTTTTCTTATCCTTGTAATCACGTACTTGGTGTCCTTTTTCTCCACATTCATAACAAACTCTCATTACCTTCAAGAATTTACCAAGGTGATTCTTTCCACAAATATCACATATGGGAAAATCTTTCTTTCCCTTCTTCTATTTATCCATCGTTCTCTCTACCATCCTTTTCTTCTCTGGCTTCACTTCAAAGACATAGAACTTAGATAATTCTTTACTTATATTATTAACACATGATACTATTTCTTCATATGTTTAGAATATGTTGGATACTATATCCCTTCTAAATTTTGTATTAACACTATGAAAGATATGACCCTTCTTACTCTTTAGATCATACGTATTGTTCGAGTTCTCATTCCTTCTATCGGGAACCATTTCTAAACAATGGCATACACTAGGTCAGTTTATGGATCACAATTCATAATTCTAAACTTGTAAAACAGTTAACATAAATTGAACAGTTTATGGATATAATCCATAATCATAAAAATGTTTTCTTTGAGGAAGTATATACTCATAAACCTTTCCTAATGGTTTGTAAATAAAATGATAATTTTCCTGAGAATATCCTATGGGAGTGTCATAACCAAGAGTTCAGCAAGGCCCGTTGTCATGCACCATTTACCGTTTGAGTATAGATCAAAGCAGTGTTTTCAAGTTTTACCCCTAGGTACATCTGTTCCAGAGCCACTTCTAACTTCTTGTATCCAGACAAGGATGTATTTCTTGGAAAATAAACAAAATATCTACATTACCAAAATTCTAGGAAGTTCTTCTATAATAATCCTCAAAGTCTATTTTAGGGTAATGTGCTCTAATAAGAGTTTATCTAAATCTAGATTCCAAGGTTTGTACTAAACATCCTCTGATACCAACTGTAATGCCCCGACCCTAGATTCCCAGAGTCGGTGCATTATTTTAATACAGTGGAATGATTACAAGGAATCAAGTCCCGAAGGGCTGATTAGTTTAGCAGTCTTGAAAAATAGATTACATACATGAACATTACATTACACTTTCTAACATACAACACAAAAAAATCCTTTGAGAATTCCATTGTTCCCTTAGCTTAACCCTAAATCTCAAAAATAAAAAAATTCTTGGGATCCTGGGAAAATAAAACATAAGAAAGGGATGATCTCAGCTGCTCAGTAAGGGTAAATAATTTAGCAGAATCTATAATCTTTTAAGGAAATATGTGTAATAAAAAATAGCCTTTTAAACATAAACTTGAACATAATATGGAAAAAATAAATAAAACATTACCATATAAACATTCACATAGATATTCTTATAGTCGAATAATCACATGTAATAACTAATTTTATAATAAGGGAATGTATCATACCAGACATTAATTTCTATGTCAAGGCCTCATGCTAGGACCTATGGGATAACTGCAATCAGACCCAAACCTGGAGAGCCTCTAAAACTGGACTCCATCCCGGAGAGCCTCTGTAACTGGAATCCAACCCAGAGGGTCTTCTGTAACCAAACCCCAACCCAGAGTGCTTACTTTTATCGTTACCCAACCCGGATGGCTTAGTTTTACCGGTCCCCAACTCGGAACATACTAGTCCAATACATTCATCATAAGAAAAGGTTGAAATATAACATAATCATTCGTATTAAAACTAGAATATGAAATGTCAATACTTTATCCATAAATCATGAATGATATAAAAATAACACATACACAATCAAACATATCAAAAAACATTCAATACAATATGGATGATTTGTATAATAATAAATCAACTTCAAACAAGTTTAAAATCCATTAAAAGATGTTGACATAAATGAAAATGATCAGTAAAATGAATTGAGAGAATTACCCCTTTTTCATGAAATCATTTAAAATTCTCACAATTTATAAATTTAGTCATTTAAAAGGTATTTTTTAATCAAAGTTTCCCATACCACTTTGAATTTTTTTAAAATAATTATCATTTCAAAACATTCATGTCCATATAAATAAATCCTTAAAACCATTTTAAAAACATGGACATTAATGAGAAAGGTTTAGAAGAATAACTATTTTAAAACATTTAAAATTATGTTTTAGTAAAAGAGTCCCTTAAAAATAATCCCTTTGAAAATTCTTTTAAGAAACATGGACATGTATAACAAATATGTCCCAGTAAAAACTTACACATAAACAATATCGAATAATAATGAGATTGCGGAATTAACCCTTACCAATTTGGTAACTTATGAAACATAAACCCCATGAAAGAAGTACCATAAAATGAAAATGTAAATACACATAAATTAAAGTGTATTACAGAAAGAATATAATTATGGGGAGTATATATACCACACCAAAGTAAATAGTTGCAATATAGCATGAATCTCACAGGAATAAGGAGTGAGATGAAAACCCCTTACCTTGCAATTTACTTTAGTCGAGGGTACGTTTAACCTCCTGTATAATGATCATTGTATATTATTAGATTATACCAGAAATATATTTATATTTATTATATCATACATGATTAATTTGTTACTTTATAGTACCCATTTAATAATGATATTTATGTTAAATTAACATTACAGGTAGTAGTCACTTTCTTTATCATACGTATTTTAACTTGTTATTCTCGATCGTATAATTTAGATCATGATTTAAATAATTCCAGAATAAAAACCATGATTCATATATCATATATATTTAGAATATAAATATTTATAATAGATATATATATATGAAATGGAAAACACTGTTTATGGAGACGGTAGGTCGTACGTACGCAGAAATGCTGTTTCTGTTTCCACATTGTATTGAATGGAAGTAAGTGAATAAGATATATTCAATTAAATAAATACACAAAAACACACACAAATATCTCCATTATAATTATTATGTCATATATTACATACTTATTAGTAATATATATTTTTATAATTGTAGATGAATGGTGAACGTTGAAATGAATCTCATCACGTCGTGGAGACAGTAATCCGTACGTACGCACGAGCGACAATATCATTTCCTTAAAGGTGTGGAATTGGATGGTATATTAATTTTACAGAGACATTAGAATTTTATTTTCATTATTTATATACATATTACTCATCATTATATCCATCCAAATAACATAGTGTTGAATAACAAATTACACCATGACGTAGAGACGGTATGCCGTACGTACGCACACATGGTGACATTATCATTCATATGATGGATAGAATAATGAATATGGTTATTCCATATTTATAATAAAATCATATTATATATAAGGTACTGAATTTATTATTTTGGTATGGTAATAACAAAGAAATAGTAAGTGGAAGAATAAAAGAACTTGAAAGAGGGTGGTGAAATCATTACCTCTTCTTTGGGTTCTTCCGTTTGATTTGATCAAAAGGGATCCTTAGGTTGGGTTTCTGACCAAATTAAGGCCTCTAGGATGAAGTTAGTATAGTTGGAAGGATATTTGGGTAGGGGTTGGCCGAGAAAAATGGATTTGGAGGTGTGAATTTGAGAGAAGGGGAAGTTCCCTTTTATAAGAGGGGTGAGGGGCACCTCAGGAAAAACTTAAAATATTATTTTATAATAAATTAATTTTCGGTTTCTAATGGGTACAAAATGAATTATTTAAAGGCTAAGGTGGGGATGGGTCGAAAACCACTCAACCAATAGGTTTTATATAGGTTTGGGTTACAATATTAACCTTATATTTTAGATTTAACTCTTAGTTAAATAGTTTGACATTTACCATGTCTCTTTGTATTTTTATATTATATTGTTAATAAACTTACTATAAACTTCCGAGAGAACCCCAAGTGGTTAATTAATGACATATATAATAGTATTTAAGCCCTTTGGATGAAACTTATATTTTTAGCAATAGAATACCAATTACTAATATAATATTTGTTTTAAAAACTCTTTTATGTCAATTTTGACACTATTTGGTATTTTGTTTTTTCTAAATTCATAACAGAGTTATTACTTCAAATAAAATTCATTTAATAAACCCTAATATGTCATATTAACCTATAAAATTAGTGGAATTCATAAAAAGTCTCAAATTACATTTATTTTGGTATTTATAATATCAATTATTTGAATATTTCATTAATAAGGTAATTACTGCATCATCATTGTGTCATAAATAAATTAAATTATTTAATGTATAAAAATAATAAATAAATAACATTATGTAGGAAATATTTTTATATTATAATTAATATTTATAGTTGAGTTTATATTATGTGTAACCCTATATTAAAATTGGTATAGTTATTAAACTTTGAATTTAACACTTTTAACTCTTCTTTGAATTAAATAATAATAAATGTCCTAATCTAATAAAAGTGGACCTAAAAGATAATATTTTATTACTAAGGCTGTTTTTGGTCTAATTACTCTTATATAATATAATTAAGACATGTTTTAGGGTAATAATAATATCATTTTTACCTTTAATTACCCAAATTACTTTTAACCGTGGTAAATAAGTCAAAAGTTATTATTCACCAATTTTTTTATCTTACTGAACCACATTTTACTTACTGATATCAACCGTGTCTCTTGTATTTTTGAAATTAAATTCATAGAAGTGGTAAAATTAAGTTTTATGCAAATTTCCAAATGCTCCTAAGAGGTGGGTAAAAGACGGTAAAATTTCAATAAATTTTTTATATATATAAACTTATTATAAAATTACTCAAATTAATTACATTGAAATTATCTAGGTATTATTTATATATTTTGACCTAAAATAAATTTAATTGAAATAAATAATTATTTAAATGAAAAGTCAGTTTTAACCAATAACACAGTGTTTTTCACTATTCATCAAAAATTGAAAGTTTTCAGAAACATACCAAAAATTCACCTTAAGATAATTTTGATATTCAAAATTCAAAAATGAAGTCTATTTTACCAAATTCAAAACATAGAAATTTAATTTATTAATTTAAAATTAATTCCCGTTGTCAAAACCAAAAAGCGTATTTTTAAGAAATAATAACTATCAAAAGATTAACACTTGTTTATGTTCAATTTCAAAGTGAAATTACTTACAATGAACAGAATTGGATTAAATGGTAAAAATATAATCTATTTATACTTCCAAACCATTAAAATGTATAATTTAACACCATAAATTATTTTTATTAAAAAAGTTGTTTTCAGTTAAAATATAGTTTTTTCACTATTCACCCAAATATGAAAGTTATCTGAAAAACACCAAAAATTTATTTAAACTAAACTCTTATGTCTCGATTATAAAGAAGAAGTTTATTTTTTAAATTGAATATATAAAAGTTTCAAATATTGGATTTAAAAAGGGTTCTCCATTAAAAAGCGGTAAAATTACTTTTTTAGAAAAAAATTCTTTTATCTAAAAAATGAATTTGTTCTTACATTTTGTCTAATAAACTCATAATATGGATTCTAAAATTATAAGGATTATATAAAATTTAAAATTCAGTTAATACTATTCATAACTGCTTTTGAACGGCTAGTTTGGTAAGTCGGGGTGCGCTAGAACTCAGTGTTGCGTGTAGTGCAAGTTATTAGATTACTTTAATGAAATAAAATACTATGAAATCTTTGGGTGTTACATTTAAAATACGGGTTTTTAAATTAAAACTAACATTTTTAAAATTATAAATTTATATATAAAATAAATATATTATCTTAGAAAAAGGTTTCATGAATTTCAAATGAATACTTATATACTTCTAATGACCTAAAAGTCATGTTATTTGTAAGAATGATATTTTGTACTATTCACCTAAAATATTTCCTTTTAGAAAAATCCAAAAAATTCATCTTAAGAAAATATTAATATAATTTATCAAAAAATATTGTTCTTTTATTTCAAATTAAAAATCTAAATTTTAGAAATTTACCTTTTAAATAAAAAGGTGAGATATAATGAAAAATTATTTTCATAGGAAAACAAATTTTAGAATATTAACTATACTAATTCATATTTCCTATTATTTAGTAATTAAATTTTTACTAACCAATTATTCATATAAAATAACGTTTATCATAATTAAAAATAATTTTATTGAAATATAAATTCACATTTTACAAAAATGAAATATTTATAAAAATACATTTCTAATCATAAAATGCCCCAATTAGTCATTTTTACTACAATTATTGAATTTCATTAATATTAAAAGTATCCATTATTTTATTTCTATAATTATTTCATAAAAATTTTACTCCTATTCATTCCAATTAATTTTATAGAAAGGCTTTCCATACTTAAATTTTATATTTTTTTAAATATATCACAACATTTTTTTTAATTTCGATGTTGCACGTGGAGAAATCTATCAAACACATTGAATTATTTTAAGATAATCATATATTAAAATTTCTAGGTGGTATGATAGACCTTTTTAATGTTGAAAATAATTATGAATTCTCAAATCTGAAAAAATAATCAAGTAGTGGCTTATAGAAAATTTTCTATGCAACTTAAACTACAAAGGGATTTGAACTAATCTCAATAAAAAGAATATATATCCATACCTATATCAATTAGGTGTGTCATATATAAGTATTCATAATCATATAATAAATTTTTATAATAAATGATAGACCATGGGAAATGGAGTATGTTAATCCCATATAGAATAATCGTATGTTCTCTATTATCTGAGAATAGACTGACCGGATGGACAAACACATCATATATCATTTTTAAGACCCCATATATACCCAGGTATGTTTCTATTTAAGTTTTTTTTGATAAAATTTATTTTTTTGTAAAACATACTAGTTATTTTTTTAAATAAATTTTTAAAAGGTGTTTTTGGCCTCAAAGAAATGAGTTTGTAGAGAGATAGAGGTTCCTTTTATAACTAGGGATTCTATAGAGACATTGACTAGCTGGTGTAGTCCATCAGCCAATCAATGGGCTATCTAGTGTATTTATGATGATCTAGGAGTCAAAATAGTTGGAAGGCGAGACACAATAGAAAAATGGTTGGAAGAAGTTAGAGTAAGTCTCCTTTATAAGACACACCGAATAGCCAGTGGGGTCTCCAGTCATGCGGGTGCACTAGCGGACACTACTAGTTAGCCGATCGTGCCCACCAACTAGTTGGTGGTGTTAGAATGGGCTGGAGTAAATAGGGGAAAAATTATATTCCCCCCCAAACCCATTTTATACTTCTTATCACCCCTAATTCAATCATAAATTAGGTTGTATTAATTTGAAGAATCTATAGAGCCTCTTTTACTTCTACAAAACTTCTTCTTGACCTCTTGACTCATTCTTAGATCCGAGGGATTTGAATCGATAAGTATCAATTGTTTTTAGTGAAATCCTTATAATTTCTCCTGTAATCCTCTTCTTTTAGCCTTGAATAAATGTGTCAATCATTATCCATAGTGTATCATGATGGGAATAATTGTTCCATATGTTTTATCCTTGGAGTTTATTAATTTTTTTATTTATGTAGGTGGTCTAAAACAACAGCCTAAGGTCTATTTTGTTTATCTAGTATGTTCAACCCATGTGATATTGACAACACACTATATTAAAAAACTTTATTAATTAAAATTTTATAATTATTTCTTACAAGACTTCTTATGGATCCTGTTTGGACTATTAAAATTAATACTAGAACTTGTGGCCACCCAAGAGGTATGCCAACCCCATACCCTAGGTTGGAACTTGGATTGAATGAACCTACAACCCTATGTTGAATTGGAATTTTTTTATAGAATAATGTAATGTGTGTATTGTCTTGAAATATGAATTGGGGTAATTTTATTGATAAATAATCACTTGGAATGAATATGGATAATTAATATGAATTTGGAATTGATGTAATATATTTATGGCATAAAGGCATAAACGACATGTGAAATGGTAATTGGGTATAAATGGAATGTGAATTTGATTTGTTTGAATTATTTTTGATAATTTGGTAACTTGGAATGAAAAAATAAGTGGTCTGATAATTGGTAATTTGGATGAATTAACCAATATAGACTATGATAACATGTTTGACATGTTTTTTTAAATTGGGACACTTTGGTAATTGTTTTCATTTTGACGTTAAATTATCAAATAATCTTTAGAATGGGAATTCACATAGAGTTTTATGTCCTTTTATCATTTAAGTGTCCCTAGCATGGTAATTCTCATTTTTCACAATGGTATTTTTTCCCTTGGTATGACATTATTCCATGGAAACATGTAAGCGACTATAGCATGGGAATTCACATAGAGTTTGATATGTATAGAAATGTGATGCCTAATGTTGAGATGTATGGTTACTTTATAACATAGGGTGAGATTTATGTTTACTTGATTCTTTAGGGTGAGATAAACTACTAATTGATACACAATGGGGAAAATTCATCCAAGGTAGTGGAATCCTCCAACGATATGGGAAATTCATCCTCAGTAGGAGAATCTACCAATAGTCAGAGATATCCAGCATCATATTGAAGTTTGTTTGATTGACCCCTAGTGTCATCCAAGTGCTTGAGGGTCATTGATTTTATTTCATATTTTATATTAATTAATGAATAAAATCCCCTAATAGTGACACTATTTTATGAAAATGGATTTTTTAGACACTATGGGTGTCATCCTATGGAGTTTTACTCACACACTATCCAAGATTCCATTTGGTACCTAGGTTGATTTCATGGATATAAGTATGGACAAGAGCAAGGGTGTCTATTCAAGATTGATTAATTTGTTGGTTAGGAGTGGTGATTAGAGTTAGGATTAAGTATGGGATTCATGACCAGTTTTGGAAGACCATAGTTTTTGTATATTTCTTTTAGTGGGATGATTATATAACATTTAGTTAATATTCACCATGACATGAAGTGGTTCCTTATATTTGGATAGATTTGGTTCTATTTGTTTTTATACCACTGAAGTTGTATGTTTGATTGGTTTATCTTATTTACGTTATGTTTTATACTTTATTATAGAGGGTATAGTCTCCCCACTATATTATTTAGACCCTTATTTATAGTCAGTAGCCTCTGGCATATGGAGAAGAATTATTTAATACATGTGGTGACCCTTATTGGTCACATGAGGGAGAAACGGGTTAGGGACATTACAAATTAGTTTTATAGGTTTAGGAATTTTATATTGATTTACTATTTGAGGAAGGTAGAAAGGAGACTAGGATGTGTTAGGTCTTGGAAATGATTTAATGCATGGGTGCATCTAACCAATGTGTGGGGGAAAACCCAAGTGTACATGGATGATATTTATAGTCTTGAGGTTCGTATATTATATTTGTGATTTTATTTCACCTTGGGTGATGTAATTATTATGTGATGTTACTATTTTATGATATTTTAATCATGGGATAGTATGAAACAAGCTGTGTATGTATGTATTATGGTAGGAAATTTGGGAAATATGTGGACATGAATCCTTCATGTCAGGGACATGTTTTCCACATATAATATATCTTCATATCTAAATTGTGAAATGAAATACCTTAAACATATTGGATAAAGTGGAATGAATGAAGCTATTATAACATGATAATTCATTTGTTAAGACAAGTTTTAGAGTAACATTGTGTCAATGGTTCTCTATTTTTATCTCAACCTTATTGGTTTGATATTTTTATATAACAAATGATACAGGGATTGTGTTGATACTTATTGATAAAATGACTCTATTCCATCTTTGGGTTGAGAATCAGGAGAGTGGTAACCAACACACACCTCACACGGCTGAGCAGAAACTTCCTACAGCTCCGGGGAACTTGATGGATGATCATTTTTACGATAGATTCATGTTGTCCATTTGATATATGGAGAGAGATACTACTCATTACATGCCTTCGATGTCTATTATGACCAAATAGTTCTAGCTGTAGAAGCTGACCGTGTTCACTAGGGAGGTTGGACCCTAGGTAGATGAGTTCTAGATTGAGTCCATATAGATGATCTTAAAATACCCAGAGACACCCATGGATAGGAGGGTGAATCATGTACTTATATTTTATGAGTAATATAAAAGTGTTGGTGATACATCGAAGAGAAAGCTAAAAATTAAGAGGAGATAACCTAGAATAACATAGAGGTGAAGTTCTTAAGTCGCTTTTATCCAGAGACATCGAGGGATGAGAGGGATTGAGAGTTCTTGCACCTAACATAGAAGAGCACATCAGTGATGGACTATGCTGTAAATTTTACCAACATGCAATTTTTTTCTCCATTTTTGGTAGAAGATGAGATATTAAATTAAAATCATATCTAGGATGGTCTTTAGTATGATATCAAGTCATAGGTGAAAATATTTCACCTGAATAAATTCTATGACAATATGAATCAAATCTCATCATCGAAGGGAAATTTAAGGATTCCTCTATTAGTGGGAAGGAATTATCAATAGAATGATTAAGGAGATATTATTTAGGAATCAAGAAGCACTTCTATGAGTGTTCCCACCAATGAAGTAGTCATAAAAATAGTCAAGTTAGTGGATAACCACCTCAGGACCATGGTCTGGGGTAGTGATTTTAGTGTGGTATGGTCATCCAAAAGATCTTTAAGTGTCTTTTCCCTACTTTAAAGTGACACACTTACAGTGACATAGTTTATATATAGAGGTTATGTGGGAGCACTTAGAATTTGAGAAATATAATAGGATCCTATAAGGCTCTAAATTTTGTGAAGGACTCTGCTAACCATCATTTGACAGGTGACTGAATCTCCATTGGTCACTTGGGATGGGGTAGGGGATGAGGTAACTCAACCCAGGAGTGAAAATATTAGCTGGAGGGAGAATCATAATGGAGTTAGGAGAGAGCATATGGTATAGGGGAGAGTCATATGCACACTATACAATCCACTCCTACCAGTATGGATGAAGGACCTTCCACTTCCAGAGGTATGATTCTTATCTCATCTACCCTTCATTGTGATTTTTTGATATATGGGAATAAAATTCCTTCATATTTTTACAATTTGACAATGGATTGTATTTATCTATGGAAATATTTTTTGGGTTTATGACTATCAAAATGTTTTTAGGGGTGTGATTAGAGGATATTAGACGCTGTAGGGAGTGCACTCTTGAGATTGGTGGTTACCATTTCTTATAGAATCTATTTATGATGGAAATGGATGGGTTCAATTTTATTTTAGGTATGGATTGGATAGTTACATACCAGGATCATATTTGATTGTTATCAGAGGATAGTGACTGATCCATCTCTATAAGGGGTGGATATATTCATTATGGTGAATGGGATCTTCATTCTAGTCATAAAAGACTATTTTATTATAGATTGGATTGTATCATAGACCAGGTATTAAGCCTTATTTTAGATTATAGAGATATAGAACAGAGTAATTTTTCTCATATAGTGGACCATTACTAGGATATATTTTATGAATATTTCTCTATCTTACCACCTGAGTGGTATATCGAGTTCAACATTGATTTGGTGATAAAGCTAAATTAGTTTCTATCACACCTTATAAGAAGAAACGAACAAAGCTTTAGGAGATGAGAGTGTAATCGGAATATATAGAAGATAAGGGGTTCTTATGGAATAGTACTTTACTATGTGGTTCACCTATTTTTTTTCAAAATGTGTGATTGGAATTTTCACTTATGCATTGATTATAAAATACTAAACTAGATGATAGTAAAAAAATGGTATCCCCTTACATGCATTGAAGATCTCTTCAATCAGCTGAGAGCTACCTAGATTTTCACCAAGATTAAATTGAGGTAAGGGAACCATCATTTGTGGGAGAGACCATCTAAAATACCTTTTTATTCTTTTAAAAGTATGTATGTCGTGTAATAATTCATGATAATAACATTTGGTTTGAAGAACACACTAGCAGCATTTATGGATTTAATTAATCAAATCTTCCATTTGTTTCTAAATTAGTTTGTTGTGGTTTTTTTCAAAGAAATATTGGTGTACTTACAGTCTAGAGATAATCATGACCAATATCTTGATTTTATATTAAGTACATTGAGGGAGCATTGGCTATAATCCAACCTATTTAAATATCATTTCTTGATTTGAAAAGTTTACTTCTTGGTTCATTTTTTCTCTGAGGCTGGAGTGTTAGGGGACCCGAAGAAGGTGGAATCCATGGTATCTTGGGGCTGAACTAAAAATATTTTTGAGATTCATATCTTTCTGGGTATGGAAGAATATTACCAATGTTTTATCCAATAATTCTTCCATATGGAATCACTAATATCTCGGATGACCAGGAAATGGGTGAAGTTTTTTTGGACCGATTCTCATAAGTAGGATTTCTTGGAATTGAAGACAAGGTTGATATAAACACCTATTTTCACCATACATATATCGGGTAAGGAGTATACAATGTATTGTGATGAATCAGGAGTTAGGATCAAAGTAGTTTTGATGTTTTAGGATTGATTAGTTACTTATGGATCTTGAAAATTGAGGCCACATGAGAAGAATTATCCTACTCTTAATCTAGAGTTAGCTATAGTGGTACATGACAGCGATGCTAGTGGAATTATCTGTAGGGTGAGAGGTTCTTGGTGTAAAATGATCACAAGTGATTAAAGAAAATATTTTTAAAGTTAGACTTAAACCTTTGGCATAGGAGGTGGTTTGAGTATCTATAGTAATTTTTATTTTATTTGACATGAAATCTAAGAGTAAAAACCATTTTTTCTAATGATTTTTCATTGATGTTGAAAACTTAGGTAGTGAGAGAATATTTTGATGAGTGGTAACTGATGATGCTCTTTACGAATATGCATCTAGATGTTCAAGATTCTTAAGGGAGAGTGACTCTGACACCAAAATATATTTTCCCCATTCTCCTAGATCAGACAGAGAGGGTAGTTATCAGATATAGAGGGTTTATCCTTGAGGAACATCATATATGGTGGGGAGAAACCATCATATCAGTCTCTTGGTAGTGATGAGGTTCTTATTGTACATGGATGCATCTAGATTCCTATGGGCCGATGTGAATAATGGATGAGATAATTCCATGTTTCTAAATGGGTAGCTCATAATAGTATGATAAATATGTATCATGATCTATATAGGAAATATGGGAATCTAGGTATGAAAAAGGATATATTAGGCTTTTTGGTTCAATGGTTTACCTTTCATTAGGTGAATGTCAAGCATCAGAGGCATGTTGCGTTAGTGCAACCCTTTCCCATTACAAAATATAAGTGGGATGATATAACCATGGATTTTATGACAGGATTACCCAGGAATGCTTGAAAAAATGATTTAGTATGAGTGATTTTGGATCAACTAATGAAATTAGTACACTTTTTACCTATTAGGGTAACCTTATCATTCAATGATCTAGGTAATATCTATGTGCAGGAGATAGTTCGATTATATGGTGTTCCAAAGTGTATAATTTCTGATTAAGCTTCTTGTTTCACATCAAATTTATAGGAGGGACTTCATAAGTCATTTGGATCATAGGTTATGTTGAGTAAAACCTACCATCCTCAGACTAACAAACAATATGAGTGGAAGATTTAGTTTTTGGAGGACATGTTATGAGCCTATTTTTTGGATTTATGAAATTCTTGGGAGTATCATATAAAACTTGTGGAATTTTATTATAATAATATATTCTATAAATTTATCCAAATATATATACTCAAGGATTTATATGGAAGAAAATTCCATTCATCTTTATGCTGGTTAGAGGTGGATGAGTTTTCACTCATTGGACCTAGTCTCATGCATGATAAATTTAAGCAAGTTTAGTTGATTAGAAAGGGGTTGGAAACCACCTAGATCCAAAAAAAATCATATGATGACCATAAGAGAAGACCTATAGAGTTTGAGGTTGGTCATAAGGTTTTTTAGGGGACACCCTGATAGGGGAAACTCCATATCTTGAACTAGGGAAATCTAGAACCCAGGTTCATCAAGCCATTTGAGGCAGTAGAGAGGGAAAATTTAGTGAAATACTATCTGGATCTTCCAAAACACTATATTTACATTCGTGGCATGTTTAATTTTCCATATCTACAGAGATATAACCATGATCCTTATCACGTGATATATGTTTATGGTTTTGTTCTTGATTTTTATACATCCTTTGAGGATCATTTGATTAGTATCAGTGAGAAGAGTCTTTATGGGAAGAATATTCCTCTAGTGAAAGAGTATGATATCATGGGCATGTTTATAAGGATACATGTGAGAGGGAGTCTGATTTGTGTTCATAGTGGCATTATTTATTTACCAATACATCTCAGTGATATATGGGAGTAAAGATTGAGGATGAGATGTTATATGGTGGGGATATTATAAGACCCCATATTTACCCATCTACATTAATATTTAAGTATTTTGTTTGATTTACTTTACTTTTTTGAAAAAAATACCAGTTATTATCTTAAATAATTGTTTAAATGGTTTTTGGGGGATCTAAGAAGCTAAGTTAATGGAGAGATAGAGGTTTATTTTACCACTGGGGATACTAAAGAGCCACTAGCTAGCTGGTGGAATTTCTAGTAGCTTGGTTAAGCGATATAATTCCCACCAACTATCTGGTGAGATTCACTAACCAACCTATGGGAAGCAAGAAGAGTGGGTCTCCTAGTGGGGTCTCTAGCCATGTAGGTGCACTGACAGACACCACCATCTAGGTGGTTCTTCCCATGCATTTGATAACATCAGGATAGACCAGAGTAACAAGGAGAAAAAATCATATTCCCCCCAAAACTCATTTTAAAATCCAAATCAACCCTAATTTATCCATAACTTGGGTTTTCTGAATTAGAATGATTCTTCAGGGACTCCACGACTTCTCTAGAACTTCTCCTTGATCTATTGATCCATTCTTAGATTCAAGTGACTTGAATCAGTAATTCTTACTTGTTTTTGGTGGAATCCTATTACGTTTTACTTGAACCCTCTTCATCCGGTCATAAAGAAGTGTTTCAATCACTATCTATAAGGGATCTTTGTGGGAATATTGGAAATGTAAATTTTATCCTTGTAGTGTCTTATTCATTTCTCTATGTAAGTGGTCTAAAATAACTCTATAAGGTCTTTTTTGTTTATCTAGTATGTGAAACCTATGTGATCATGCCAGAACACAATGTGTGAAACATTTATTAATTTAAATTGTCTAATTATTTATCCCTAGACTTTCTATAGATCCCACTGGGTCCTCTATCATTTATACTAGAACTTATGGCCACCTAAGAGGTGTAAGGACCCTTTAACCTAGGTTAGAAATTGTATTTAATGAACCTAAATCCCAATGATAAATTTTAAATGGTTTATGGAATGAATTAATGTTTGATTTTTCATAAAATATGTATTGGGGTAATTCTATTAATAAAGAATCACTTGGAATTCATGTGGTTAATTAGAATGAATTTGGAATTGGTATAATGGCATGATGAAATAAAGGCATAGCCAATTTGTAAAATGGTAATTGGGCATAAATGGAAAGTGAAGTGGAGTTGTTACAATTATTTTTGATAACTGGGTAACTTGGAATTATAGAATAAGTGGTTTGATAATTGGAAATTTGGATGAATTAACCAATATGAATTATGGTAGTATGTTTGGCATGTTTGATAAAATATAATTCTTTGGACCTTGTTTTCATTTTGATGTTGAATTATTAAATATAATCCAGCATGGGAATTTAAATAGAATTTATACCATTTTATCATGTAAGTGACCCTATAATGGGAGTTCGCACTGGTTCCTATGATACGTTTACCCTTAGTATGGTACTATACCATAGAAACATGTAAAAACCTCTAGAATGGGAATTCGTATAGAGTCAAGTGTGTATAAAAACATGATTCCTAAGGGAAAGATGTATAATTACATTATTACTAAGGATGATATTCATGTTTACTTGATGACCAAGGGTGAGATACACTATTACTTCACAAAAGATGAGAGAGATTCATCTTAGGCAAGATAATCCACCAACGGTATGGGTGATTCATCCTTGTTAAGAGAATCTTTTAATGGGTAAAGATATCTAACATCATGAAAAACCATGCTTGAATGACCTCAATTTTTAACTCATAGATCAAGGTTTGATAGGTTTATTTGATATTTTTGATTAATTTATTAATCAATTTCACTAATTATCACAATGTTTCATGAACTATTATTTCTGGTTGGATTTGTTTAGACACTATTTGTGTCTATTTATTGATTTTTACTCAAACCCTATTTGGGATACCATTAGGTACCTAGGTTGATTTCATGGATGCAGGTTAGGAAAAGGGTAAGGGGACCTGTGATTTATTGATTTCTTTGATTTTTGGGATTAGAGATTTGATTTGGGACCAACTATGGGATTTGGGACTATTTTTTCATGTCTTTAGGAAAAATTTAATTCTTTTAGTTGGATGATTCTATGACATGACTGGTGTATTATATTCAGTTTGATTTGTTTCTTTCTATTTATCTATTGTTGATGTTGTATATTTGATTGGTTTGTCTTATTTAATTTGTGTTTACAACACTTATTCCAGAGGGTATAGTCCCCACACTATATTACTTATACCCTCACTACTAGTCGAAAACCTCTGACATATGGGGATGCACACTTGAGGTCATATAGAGACCCATATTGGTCATATGAGGGAGAACGATGCCAGGGACATGACATCATTCACCCAAGAAGATGAGCACATCTATTTCCCCACATAAAAATAAATGATAAAATCACATGTTCTTTATTTGGGTATGAGTAAAAACATCCTTAGTATATCTCAATCATGGGACCAAATTTCATACTCACCATACAAAAAGAAAAATCCCATATTAGTTAAGTATCAACCAACGACAAGATCAAAAACATACCCAACCACCCCTTATTAGCTCAATCTCAAGGATGGAATAATAAAGGTGTCAAGTTATGATGGTTCTCATGCTAGGTATATTTAAAACCTCATAAACATAGATTCTATATGAAAAATTCACCCTTTTATACCAAATACATAGCATATGGAACTCTATGTGGTATACTTGGTATATCATCCAACACACAATAATCATTTTAGGCCTCATGAGGTAATCCAATATCTCTATAAAAATTCTTCCCATGATAACCATAATATTTCATTATAACCTATAATAATCCATAAGGAATATCAACTAGGGATAACTTAAAATCATCCTATGATAGTATAATTATTATTTCACTTTACATAATATATATAGAATATATGAAAGAATGATAAAGTGGAAACTACCTTTTGTATAACATGATATATTTATATTCTTAAAATATTTAAATAATACTTAAAAAACCATATTTAAGTTACTATTAAACTATATCCTATATGATAGACCACTAGAGAGGCCATATATTTACTATAATTTTATGGTTTTGTTAATCTCATTGCATCTCTACGTGACCATATGATAAAATCCCACCACTAAACATTTTAATTGGATCCATTGTTTAAGAAATACATTTAAAATAATGGTGATATTTAAGAATCATATTCCAAAAATTAAAATCTATAAACATAGTATTTAAACTATTTTACTTCACAACATCCAATTTTATGATGTTAATAACATATATTGTTTACTTAAAACTCTTTAAATGTTTTTTATCATCATAATTTATTGGAAACTTTACTTAAACATTTCCTTTAAGATTAGTTTTTGTAACTCAATGTAACTATTTATTTTAATATCATTCTTTACCAACACATACTAAAACCACTTAGAATATAAATTTCTATTTAATTTATTAAGGTAAGTAAATGAAAATATTTACATTTATTTTTATCAAAATAACCAAAACAATTTTAAATATTAAGTGATTTTAACAATGTTTTTTTATAGAATAATATTTTATTTGTTGTACTTAAACTTATACAAGTCTAGAAATACTTCCATTATCCTCTTAGAAATTATATTCTTTAATATCAAGATAATATATACAAACACCGTTGCGTTATAAAATAAACCTTATTTCTATTTTGTGAGAATATTTTAACAAATAAACTTTTTCCAATCATATGGTATTCTATTTATTTGAAGCATTATTCTAAAAAGAATAACTTATTCTTTAAAATATTCCACTAAATGTTATGGGAACTCTTTCCTCATATTTTAACAAATATATTTGATAAAACAATTTAATCTTAGATAAAACACATTTCACACTTACCTTGTTTTCAAACATGTTATATATTTGAATCAAATCATAAATAATGTGTATTAAAACCATCATCTAATTTTTTTTCATAAAAAAAATTTATTCAAAAATAATTTCTCTTACCACATAGTATAAGTAAGATGAAAATATATATCTTTCACTAAAATCCACTTGATATTGAAATATATTTTTTTCATCAAAGTCCATTACTCATAAAACTACTACCTCATCACTTGAATAAAAAATAAAAGCTTCACTAATTCTGACCTTGATTTTTAATAACTCTATATTTACATAATCTTTGAAATATATATTTGGTATCAAATACCATTTAAAAATTAAATCATTGATTCTATAACACTAATACCTCACTTGGACTCTCTATGGAGTTTCTAAAATCCCCATTATACAAACTATACAGTTCTATCCTATGGAAAAATTATCTGTCCTTTATGATACCTATTTTATGTTTCTAAAAATCTTGACTGGATAATAAAAGAAACATCTTTGAACCTTATAAAATACTTTTCTTATTTCAGTTCAAACTTTTACCCACTTGTTCTGTCAATATATCACCACAACATGGACACATAATGACTACTTTATCTATCCTTAGAATAGGGTAATATTTTATTTTAAAATTTAATTTTTTTTAAACATTTAGATTTATTTTTATAGAAGAAATTCCATATCTAGAACAATATATAAATTAATCCTCACTATAATAAAACTGATTGCTAGAGACAATTTTTTTTATTTAGTGGAAATTTAGTAAAATTTACACATATTTTGATGTCACAAAATATTTCATGATGTTTATTTTAATTTCATTTTGATTTTTTAGATGTAACACCCTACTATTTTATGATATAATTATCTTTAAATATTTTTTTTTGTGTTTGATAACTTTATTTACACATAACACCGAGTTTAAATGAATCATGATACACTATTATTAAAAGAGATCATTATCATCTAGCCATTAGATTGATAGGTTTGAATACTAATAAATAAATTATAAAATATATGTATAAAGGTTTTCTTTAATGAGAATGTATTGATTAATTTATAGGAAATAAATAATTATTTTTAAATTCTAAAAAAATATCATTTTATATTAGAAAAATCAGTTTTTTAATTTATTATATATATATATATATATTATGTATTGATCGCTAATTAACTATTATTTTCATGAAATGTATTGAAATTTAATGTAAGAAACCAATAATCATTCATACATTAGTTATTAATTGGTAAAAATTGAAGATAAAATTATTTGAAGGTAAAAATATTTATTTTTATGTGCATAATGTATTTGTATCTTATTAAATTAAATTAATAACTATTGTGTATGTGTTTGAACATATGAATTAATATTTTAATAATTGTGTTATGATAAATTTCTATTTCCCCACATTTAATTAAATTCAAATTGTTTAAAAAGGTAATCATTTTTTATTATCATTAGATTTTGATTAGTCGATAAGTTATAATTGTTTCAATTGTCTAAACATTTATTTTTTATTATTAAAATATTCATTTATACTTCATTTTTTCTAATTTTTTTCCTTAAGTGGATTTTGTAAAAAATCAGGCTGACCATGGAAATCCCACAAGGGTTAGCCCTTTAACAACTTAGGGAACCCATGGGTCAACCCTATGGGAGAGCCAACCCAACTGACCCATCTATTATGGCATGGGTGAAGCTTAATGTCTACATAGGGTAGGTGGAAGGCACCAATCATGCATGGTTCCTGTCAGGTTCGCAAGGATGCATGTATGAGGGAGACCAGGTCAGCCCTCCCCATATGTGAGTGAGAAGGTGTATCTAGGTACGAGTCCTAGTGCATGATTCAAAAATAAATGGGAAGAACTTTATTAATATAACATGGCTTAGAAATCCACATTTCTAATGTGGTATGATACCATGTGGGACACTATTCCTCCACCTTTAAATGATATGAACATTTCCTGACCCATCCATTCTAGATGATCTTAGCCATTCAATCAATGCTTATATCATCTTTAACCATTATCATTTGAAGGTTTTTTTCATGTGATATAAAGAAAAACTTTATCAAGATAATATTCCATCTATTATCAACATTATAAAGGATCAATACAAGGTCGATCGAACCAAATCCATGAATGTGACATTGTTTGTGCATGAATATTGATCATTCAAAGAATAGTGATATTGCATGATGTCATCACATGAAAATGAACCATTGGTAGATCATCCATGAATGGAATCAGACTTTATCATCTATATAAGAACCACTCTACCTCCACCGATTGTACATCATCTCAAATTAAGGATTTGTTTGATGAAATTAGCAACGGTCGATCAATCCAACTTCTTCACGGTATCTCCTCTAGATGATTGTAGCTTCTACCTATTTAGTGAAGATATCATATTTTATCATTCATGGTAGATCATATTCAATAGTTTCATTAGTTTATCCCAACATTATTCATAGTATCATGTTCATGCACCAATGGTAGTATCATATACCATTTGACACACATGTGGTAGATCCTTTGTTCCTTACCAATGGTAGATTTGCCAGAAACTGCTCCTTTAATGATAATAACTTTACATGTTCTTCTTTTCATATGGTATATCAGTTAGGATGGTAGTACTATTCTACCACTAGTAATGGTAGATTAGTTCAATTGTATCTTTTCAGAGATAGCAACATCTTACTACTATGAGGTATTTCTATCTACCATTAGTTATTTTTTTTCTAAAAATATAACTATTTTTATTTTCACTTACTCCCTGTGAAATAATTTTTTTAAATAATATTTCATTATTTTAATTTTTTCTAAAATATATTTTCATGTTTAATTAAAATTATGAGAAAAATTATATAAACATATACACATGCAGTATCAGCAGCTATGATGCTCTGCTTTGTGACACTTTTATTATTTTAATAAACTACAAGTTTATTCATATTATTTAATTTTTTTATAAATGTGTACTATATATTTTTTTCTAATGATTGTATTTGAATAATTTTTATGTTATTTAATTCATAAATAAATGATCATGAAACTTATTTTATATCCAGCATGGTTTTTCCAAATAAAGGTAACAGTAATATAATGTTTTGTTATTCGATAACCCATGGCATGTAAGGATTGGATGATTTGATACTATGAGAATATATTTGATTTAATGAAGTAAGATTAGTCCATTTAAAGTATCAAGGTATTAAAATAAACATCATATAATTTATTCAATAGAAACCTACACAACTCATGTGTGACATACAATACTTGCTACACAATCGATAAATATTTTTTTAGACTTTTGTTTCTTTGCTAAGATCATGAAGTGACTTCAAGATGTACCATAATATACTAATTAAGTGATAAATATCATATAAATTCAAAATATTCATCATTTTATATTAATACTAGGTTTCATTGTTCTCATTTTTATTCTTGTTATCTTTTCTTTACCTGTTTGTAACTGTTTGTGTGTGGTTTATGATTTTCCCAATCAAAAGTACATATGTCAGTTGGTTATTACACCACAAAAAGGGTGTTATAGGTTTTGAAAACTAAAATAAAGTTAGGTCTAGACTATTTTAAATACTCTTATAAAAATTTTGGGTTGTTCATATGGGTATTTGTAAAAGGAAGAGTCAGAAAAATGTTATCACACCTCTAAAAGTGAGTTTCTTAGTGAGTACTAATATTCTCAATGAGTAGAGAAGGTTCATGAGTAAACTAGGATGTTATTAATCCAAATCACTATAAATACACCATATTTATTCTTTTTATTTTCTGCTACACAATATATCTTGATCACAACAATCATTGAATATTATTTAATTAATAAAACTCTAATTTATTTTTGTCTTTAAAATTTTAATGAATATTTAGCCCCTCAAGTCATTATTTACTCCAATTATGATACAACAATTGGCATCAAAGAAAGTATTTGATTAGTTATAATATTTAATATTTATTTTAATCATTCTATATATAGTTTTATTAATTATTTTTAACTCTGTTCTAAATTGATAATCCTATACCTAAGAATATAAAGAAAAAAAAGAAAAGTTCTTATAGATGGAAGGTGTCAATTCTAATAATGGATGGATTCAAAAAAAACTCCCATTCTTAGATTTATGTGACTATATCAACTAGCAAGATATAGTGTAAACCTACCTAAAATAGTTACGTGTGGATCATTAGACTATCATGTATAATCCATACGAGCCACCAAAAGTTGATTTGAAGACACATGCAGGTAATTACATGGTTAAGTATGTTTTAAATTATAAAGTTATGAATACTTTGTATTATTCTCTAAGTATAAGTTTATATATCCATATTTCTATAAGTAGAAGTGTCTATTTCGATGTTATAGTGACTAAGACAACTCATGAAATATAGAAAATACTTCATGTCACTCACTATGGGGATGATAATCTCAAAAGAAACAAGTTATGAATTATCTTAATAGAATACCAAGACTTCATGATGGGAGATGAAGAGTTAGTGAACCAGATAGTAAAAAGTATTAAAAATGGATTTTGTTCTCTTGGAAAAGTATTGAACAACAAAGATCAATTTGAAAAATTTACAATAAATCTACAAAAAAATATGGCCTGCAAAAGAAGGTGGCCATCGATGAGAGTAATAATTCAAAATGATATACATTAGAAGAACTAACAGGAACTTTAACGTAGTATGAGTTAGAGTTGAAAAAAATTACTAATAAGGAGTTTTAAAATATAAAGGTATATATTTAAAGAAAAATATTAATTAAATATATTAAAATTTTGAATTTGAGTTCCAAGAGAGTGATAAAGAGACAGATCAATTTAATAAGAAGATTTTCAAGTTCATGAAAAAGAAAGGCGGTAAGATACAGTTCAAAAGGAAGTTAAAAATGGATTATAGGAAAGGTAATTCTAGTAATAATAATGATATTTCAGAATTAACATATTATGAGTGTAGAAATAAAGGTCCCATTAGGACAGAATTCCCAAAACTCAAACATCCAAAGAAAGAAAAATATAAAAGGATAAAATAAAATAATGCTTTGTTTGGAGGTTGGGACTTCTTAGATAGTTCAGATTCATATAGTGATTCTCGAAGTGAATAAGAGATAGGGAACCTTACTCTGATGGGTGTACAACATGAGGTAACTAATTCAATTTTCACTAAATTAATTACTCCTACTAATATAGATCATAATGATTTATATCAAGATGAAAAGGAAATGAATTCTAATTCATGTTCAAATTTCGATTATATTAATTCTAAATTTAAAAAACTACTTAAAGAAAATAAAAAATTAATGAATAGTGGAGTTAAGATAATTTAGAAATATACAAATATAAAAATTAAAAATAAGAATCTGGTTAAAGAAAATGATAAATTTAAAAGAGATTGTGATATTTTGAATATTATTACTTCTAAGAATGAAAAATAAAAATAGGAATATGATTATGAAATGTTAAAACTAAAATAATAAAAATTTTGACTTAATGAATTTCTAGATGGGAATGATAAAGATCAAAAAATAAGATTTAATATATTTTGGAATATTTAACTAATATTGAAAATTATTGTAAGAAACTTAACCAATAAAATAAGAAACTAAGAGACACAACTTCTATCTCTAATGTGAAATTGTATACTCATTTGGATATTATTCAAAAGAAGAATATGAATTTAAAAAAGGAAGTTATCAATATTAAATATAATTTATCTGCATTTTTTCAAGGTAAATAATAATATGATAAAATGGTGTCTATAATGAAACCAAATTTTAGTAATAATGGTTTCGTTATAGTAATTTATCACCACATATAAATAAGACTGCATTTTTTAAAAGTTCAAAAGAAAGTATATACAGTGTAACCTATTTTAAATGTATAATGAAATGGAATTATGTAGAAGAATGTTCAATAATATTTTCAAAATCATTTGGTAATAAAAATAATTTTATTCTAAGTGATTTATTTTCTAAATAGCCAACTAATAAATTTTTTAAATTTATATGGGTTTCAACATTTTTTACTACCAATCTTATTGAAACCAAGTTAGAATGGGTACCAAAACATTATTCTTATTTATTTTATTATAGGAAATATTCATTAGAAGTCTCAAAGACTCATGGTATTTAGATAGTGTCTACTCTAGTAACATGATATGTGATATTTGTAAATTTCTATCTGTCAATTCAAGTGATGGTGGCCTAGTTACATTTTGAGACAACTATAGAGGTCATATTAAAGGTATTGCTGGAGTTCGGTTTTCAAAATCTATTATTACCTAAAAATTATTTTTTGTATATGGTTTAAAAACAATATAATATGTATATTAAAACTTTCTGATGATAGATTAAATTCTATTTTTGGAAATGATAAATGTATAGTTTTGAAAATTAACTCTGTTTTATTTTATTAAAATATTAAATAGAACGCTTAACCTATTTTTTTCTAATATAACTAAACAAAAGGTTAAGTTCTTAAATTTTATAGAAGAAGATGAAATTCTATGGCCTGAGAGGCTTGGTCATGCAATATTTAGACTATTCTATAAACTATAAAAGCATAAATTGGTTATGAAATTTCCAAAATTATATGCAAGTACTTTATGTGTGATTCTTATTTAAAGGGTAAGAAACAAAAAGAAATATTTAAATATGTAAATAATGTTAGTACTAATATAATATTAAAACTATTACATCTTAACTTATTTGGACCTATAAAACCTATTACTTTTGGTGTTAATAAATATATATTTTTAATAGTATATGATTATAATAGATTTATCTAGATTTATTTATTACCACATAAAAATGAGACTTTATATAAATTCTATGCTTTCTATAATCTTATTCAAAACTCCAAAAATATATCAATAATCTCTATCATAAGTGATAGAGGTGGTGAATTTTTTAATTTATAAGTTGATAAAATCTGTGTAAGAAATGTACATACATATTATTTTTCATCCCCTAAAATTTCACAATAAAATGGTTTGGTTAAAATAAATAATAGATTAATACAAGAAATGGGTTGATTAATACTTATGGAATTTAATGTGCCAAGATATTTTTAGGAAGAAACTATAATTTTTTTTTCATGTTTTAAATAGAGTATCTATTATTCTATTTTTAAATAATACTCCTTATGAATTGTTTAAATTGTTTAAAACTAAAGTTGAATAACTTACGGTATTTGGCTGAAAATTAATTATCTTAAATAAAAAAGACAATTTAAAAAATTTTGATTATAAAAGTGATGAAGGAATATTTTTAGGATATTCCAATACTATCAATTCTTATAGAGTTTTAAATGAGATAAATTTACTTTTTGAAGAATCTATACATGTAAAGTTTATTGAAAATCACAATTTCGAGAAAAGTTGTGACTTAAATAAAGATGATGATGAGTTTAAGTAATTTAATTTTGGTGAAAATAATGACCAAGAAAATGGGAATAAATTAGTTTAGGGGGATAATATATTTTCTAAAACTTATTCTAAAGATTTTAAAATAATTAAAGATCATTCAATTGAAAAATTAATTGGTAATGTAGAATCTAGTATATAAAAAAATCTATTCTACTTTACTGTGAAAATTCTGATATTTTAGCTGATTTTGTTCTTGTTAACATAGATAATGATTTAATTGATTAAAATTGGATAAATTCTATGCATGATGAATTAAATAAATTTTGATGAAATAAAGTGTGGAATTTTGTTTAATTAATAAAAGATAAACCAATAATAGGAAATAAATGTATTTTTTGTAATAAGCTTAATGAAGCTAGAAACATAGTTAAAAATAAAGTTAGAATAGTATCTCAAGGATATTCTGAGTAATTATAATGAGCCTATCCTTTTACACACATTATTACATTATTTTAACCATAATTAATCATCAAATACAAACTAAATATCGTAAAGTATAGTGTGTTTGGAATATTAGGTACATATTTTAAAAGCATGAAACCCAAATAAAAACAAATTTTATTTAATTTTCATGATGAACTTATAACTTCCTTTGAGCTCTTGCATTTTAATAGGATAACCTGGGGAATACATTAAGAAAGGGAAGATCAAAGATGCCCAGAAAGGGAATAAACAAAGAAATAAAGCCCAACACATGGGTTACAAGGCATAACATGATGACATAAAAAGGCATGGAACATTAATAAACATATGAAATCCTAACATATATATCATGGGATCATTTAATCACTGAATCAAAGATATGTGGTAACAAAATAAAACAAGACATAAGCATGAGTCTGGGATAACTACCAAGACTATTACACATGGCAGACAAAGTCCTATAAAGGAATCAAGATCACTCCCTATCCCAACATGACATCTCATAAGACTAAACATTACCCAATGAATTAGAGAGATTTATAGGAGAACTAATCATAAAATATTAATGAATATGTTTTTCACATGAAGAATCATATATAATGAATAATCATAAGGGTTACCCATAGAATAAATGGGCATTGTAATACTGTCATAAGGCATAACAAGTGGACGTATCATAAATGTGTCCATGGAATAATGGATTTAAATTATACATGAATAATAAAAAGGGAAAATAATCATAGAACATGATAAGTGATGTTAAAATAATGTGAAAATGTGTAAAATAGTTTTTAAGAAACTTTATAAATGACCCACTTTGGTGTGGTTTAAGGAAAATCATGAAAGAGAGTTTAAATAAGAAAATGAATATTTGTTTAAATAAAATGATAAATAAAATAAGGTAGTTTTGCATGATAAAATTAGTGATTTTATAAAAATAATGGTGTCTTCAAATAGATTATGTAGTGTACTTGAAAATGGGTATGAAATTGGGAAGTTCTTTTTAATTGGGCTTGTTTATAAGGAGGAATTAAAAATAGAACCTTATAAAACATGCATTTCCTTATCAAATAAAGAATAATTGAACTAGGTACATATGTTTGGAACATAAAAACAGAATTTAGGATGTGTAAATAAGAATAATTATGAATTACATTGGGGTAACGAGAGAGAAAGCATAACCCGAATAAAAATGGTGGTTTTGAGAGAATCCCTTACCTTATGTTCGAAAGTGTTCTACACATGTACTTAATATTCTGGATAATGAAATTAGATTCATTAATAATTTAATTAATAAACTCTAAGAAATTTATTTTATTTATTATAATTTAATTAAGTTCAATTATAGTCTTTTTGATGATTTATAAGATTCAATTCTGTCATTCCATAGTGTTCGTTTCCTTTGTTTTCATGATTGGTTCACTTGTATACATGTAAGAAATATCATGTAAAATGGGAATAGTTATACAGAATTGAGAATATATGTTATTAATGAACTTAACGAATATTAAACTATTTTATATATCATTTTTTCTATATTTTAGGATGATTAATTAGATAAAACGTTAATGATAACCATTTAGATTATTTTAGCATATTTTCAATCATCACGAACCATTTTTGTATTATTATTCAAAGGGGATAATGTACTTGGGACTCAACTTTCCTTTATTTCCAAATCTCATGATCCTCTTCTATAGAGATATGTGGAGGAATACCATCTCCAAAATTAAATTCTAGGTCCCATTGATGATTGTCTACATAGCTCTTTTGTTGACTTTAGGATACCTTGATGTGCTGTTGAATGGTTTTTACCCTTTATACCATTTCTTTGACCATTTTTGGTCCTAGCATCTTACGTTCACTACCTTCATCCCAGTATGCTGGTGTTATGCATATTTTCCCATAAAGGGATTCATATAGATCCATTTGGATACTCGAGTGGAAACTGTTGTCATACGATAACTTGATGAGAGGAAGATGTTGGTCCCATCCTCCATTTAAGTACATAGAATATGATCTCAACATATCTTATAGTTTCAAAATAGTCCACTTAGACTAGCCATAAGTCATAGGATAGTAATCCATACTAAAGTTCAACTCAACATTTAGATCATGTTGAATACTTTTTCCAAATCCTAGAGGTCAACCTCAAATCTCGATTAGATACAATTGATATTGGAAATCCATGTAGCCTTTCCACTTCTCTGATGTATATCTATGCAAGTTTATCTAGTGAGAAGTCCCCTTGAATTACAATAAAGTGAGATGTATTTGTAAGATGATACACAAAAATATATATAATACTGTTTCCTATAGATATATTTGGAAGTCCGGTGAAAAATTCCATGGTGATGTTTTCCCATTTCCATGTTTGTGTGGATAATGGTTTCATCATCCCATAATAATTTTATCGTTTAGAATTCACTTTTTAACATACAAGGAACTTTTATGTATATTCAATGATCTCTTTCTTCATATTGTCCCACCAATAGTTCTCTAGGAGATCTCAATACATATTTATGATCCCTAGGTGAATAGAGAAGGTTGAGCTATGTGTGTCATTTAGAAGATATTTCTTTATCTCTAGATTGGATGGTACACATAGTCGTGATCCAAATATGATGATTCCTTCCTAATAAATTTTGAACACTAAGGATTTATCATTTTTGATAGCTTCCACCTTTTTCGTAATTTCCATATTATTCTTTTGAGCATCCTTTATTTTCTTCATAATGTATGGTTGATAAATAATTTTAGAAATAATCGATGATGTTCCTTCATTAACGATTCCCATGTCTATCTTTTACAGGTCTAAGAAGATTGGATCCTTATCAATTCTCATCATTGATAAAGATGCATGATCCTTTCTACTTAGAGTATCCACCACCTTATTTGATTTACCAAGATGGCAGTTGATTTAGTAGTCATACTCTTTTATGAGTTCTAACTATCTTCACCGGTGCATATTTCGATCCTTTTATGTGAATATATATCTGAGGCTCTTGTGATCAGTATATACCTCACACTTACCCTCATAGAGATAATGCTGATTGATTTTCAATGCAAAGATCACAACTTCCAACTCCAGATCATGCATAGGATAATATTTCTCATGAATTTTCAACTTCCTTGTGGTTTAATCTATCACTTTATCATTATTCATTAGTGCACATCTTAAGCCCTTATTTGAAGCATCACTGTGTACCACAAAGAGTTACCCACTTGAGGGAAGTATGAGTACTGGTGTAGCAATAAACTTTTTTTTAACTATTTGATTTAGTCTTCACATTCACTGGTCCAGATAAACTTTAAACCATTCTGAGTAATCTTGTTTTTTTTGGTTGTATAATCATGATATTTTCCTCAAAAATTTCCGGTAATACCCAACTAGACCAAGGAAACTATGGATCTCTACTATAGATATTTTCATGGGCCACTCTTTGATTTCCTTTGTCTTGGAAGGGACCACAAATATTCCTTTGATGGTGATAACATTCCCCATGAATGATACTTCCTCTATATAGAACTCGCATTTACTATACATTTCATATAGTTTCTCTATTCAAAAATTATTTAGAATAGTATTCAAATGTTCCCCAAGTTCCTCCTTTCTCTTGAAGTATATTAGAATATCATTGATAAATACTACTAAATTTTTTTAAGGTAATCTCTAAAGACTATATTCATTAATTCCATGAAATTTACTGAATCATTAGTGAGTATGAATGGAATCACTACGAACTCATAGTTTCTATACCTCATTTGAAATCTAGTATTGGGAATATCTTCTTTCATCACTTTTAATTGTTGGTATCCTGGCTGAAGGTCCACCTTAAAGAAATACTTTTACCCACATAGTTGATCAAACAAGTTATCTATCCATGGAAGGGGATAATTTTCCTTTATCATGTTTTTTAGATCATAATAATCAATTCTGAGGTGCATTGATCCATCTTTATTCTTGACGAGTGGACTCGAACGCCTCATGGTGAAGAACTCAGGCATATAAAACACATATCCAGATTCTATTGTAACTACTTATTTAGTTCCTATAAATCAATGGTGGAAATTCTATAAGGTTTATTTGATATAGGCAGAGATCTAATAATAAGTTCATTTGAGAAATCAACATCTCAGTGAAAAGGAAGACCATAAAATTTTTCAGGGAACACATCAGTGTAGTCCATTACAATGGGCGTGTCTTCAATCATGATTCGCTCATTTCTCTTAATCATTTGAGCTAGATATACTTGATCATAAGACAATAATATCCACACATGAGATGATAATTCAAAAGTATATTCAACCTCATTCTTACACATGCACATAATTGGAAGATGACTCGAAATGTGAAGAGTGATCTAAATTTCCTTACAATTGATGTCAAATTTGTATAAAGATAGAAAATCCATGACCAAAATTTCATCAAACTCCACCAAGGGAAGTAAGATAAGATTTTATAGGAGGTTCAGTCCAAAAAAGTTAACCAGGGGAAAGTTAAATACTTTGGATGAAATAATTTATCCATTTTCTATTCTCATAGATAACTCAACCTCTATATTTTTAGGTGGTGTTTGAATAGTTTTAATAAACTTGAAAGATATGAAAGAATGCATGAAATAGATTCAAAATAGTTTGTTCACTATTATTGAATGAATAATCAGAATATCTATCACCCCATCATTATAAAGTTCCACTTCAATAGTAGTGATATCATATTCCCTTCTTTATTTCCTTAGAGGTTGTTGTTGTTGATTGCATCCAAAAACTCTTGGTTTAGTGAAATGGATCACATAATTCCCATGTTCCTTATAGTTGAAAAACTACAATACATGCTAAGTGTTGATTTTAAACTTCCTTTATTCCTCCACATTTGTGGGATTCTTCATATACCTTTGGAAATTATTATCCATATTCCCCACTTTTCCACATTTTAAGAATCTCCTAGTTCCCCTTAGGCAGTTTCTAGGATGCTTCTTCCCAAACCTTTGACACATGGGATGTTGGATTTTTTATATATCATTGGATTTATTTATCAATCCTCACATATTAAAATCCATTTTCTAATTTTTATCTCTAGGAACCTGAGGCCACCAAGGGTCTTTGATCTCTATTTCAACCATAAGGGAACAATGAAAAATCTCATCATAGCTATCAAAGTATTAAATCACTAACAATTTTTCTATACTCAACTTTAGTCTTCCAGAGAAGAAATACACCTTGATTTTAGTGTTCATGACTAAAAAAGTGGTTTATCGTGTGAGTCTTGTAAAGTTTTCTTTATGAGACCCAATAATATCATCTTCCTTTTTCTTCAAACTAAGGAACTCACTCTCCATCTTAAGATAGAGAGTTCAGGGAAAATATTTATGGAATTTTTTTCCTTGAAATATTCCCATTTCATGGAATCAATTACATACTTGGACTTTATATTATTTATTAGTTTCCACTACTAATAAGCTTCCCCATAAAAATCATATATCTCCAGTACAAATTTCTCTTCGGAGAATTTAAAGACAAATAATATCTTCTCAATGGAATTAATCCATTGTTACATGATGATGAGTTCAGAAGATTTAATAAATATGGGAGGAATTTTTCACATGAAGGATTCAACCACAAATTTATCTCTCTTAGGAGAAGGAGGGAATTACACACATTTTATGTAATTATTCATAACTTGAACAAGTTTCTTCAGTAAAATCATGAAGTTTTGAGTACCTGTTCCCATTATATTTGGAATTTCTTTTGGAAAATCATTACATTTCAGATCACATTGATTGTTGAAATGAGTTATCCTATTTATAGCCATTAACTAAAAAAATAAAGTAAAATTAGGGGGGCTTTAATACTTAGCTAATAAGTATATAAAAAGTAAACTTTGAAAATAAAAGGATAAAACTATAATTGAAAATTATATCTTAACATGTGATTCCCTAAGTTCCAATCTAGGTTATCAATGGTGATAGAATTATACCTAGGGTTATCAATAAAATTTTCTAGTCATAATATCCAAAAATTACTAGACCATTCTCTGATACAAACTATAATGACCCTAGAGTTTTACAGATATTATTACCTGATTTTAACTATAATTAATTATCAAATACAAACCAAGGATTGTAAAGTCTAGTGTCAATGAATATTAGGTACATAATTAAAAAGCACGAATCCAAAAGAAAACCTATTTTATTTAATTTTCATAATGAAATTATAAATTCCTTTTGTATCTTACATCTTCAATGGATAACCTAGGGAATACATGAATAAAGGGATGAGCTAAAAATCCCATTAAGGGAATAAACAAATAAATAAAACACAACACATGGGTTAAAAGGCATAACACGATGACATAAAAAGGTGTGGAACATGAATAAAAATATGTAATAATTATATATAGAACACATGATCTTGTAATAATGGAATCATAGAAAAGTGGAAATAATATACAACATGACTTAAGCATGAGTCAAGGCCAAATTTCAAGACTATTGCACATGGAAGACAAAGTCCCATAATGGAATCAGGCTCACTCTATATCCCAACATGACATCTCAAGAGACTAAACATTACCCAATGAATTGGATAACTATTTGGGAACACCCATAATAACATGTCAATGAATATGTGTGCTACATGAAGAATCATACATAAGGAATAATCATAAGAGTTACCCATGGAATAAATGGGTATCGTAATCATGTCATAGGGTATAAAAAATGGGCATATCATAAAGGAATCCATTAAATAATGTATTTAAATAATAAATGAACCCTGAAAATGGAAAATAATCATAGATAATGATAATTTATTTCAAACTTAAGTGAAAAAGTGTAAAATAGTGTTTAAGAAACTTTATAAATGAGCCACTTTGGTGTGGTTTAAGTGAAAATATAATAGAGTCTTTAAATAGGAAAAGGCATATTTGTTTGCATAAAATTAGAAATGAAATAATATAGTTTTTCTTGAATAAATTACTGATTTTAGAAAAATAATTTTGAATTAAAATAGATTATGGAGTGTACTTGAAAATGGGAATGAAATTGGAAAGTTATTTTTAATCGGACTTGCTTATCGGGAGGAATTGAAAAGGGAACCTTATAAAATATGTATTTCCTCATCATAGAAAGATGAATTGAGATAAGTACATATGATTGGAACATAAAAACAGAATTTAGGAGGTGTAAATAAGAATAATTAATAATTAAATTGGGTTTAAGAAATAGAAAGTGTAATCTGAAGGAAAAATGGAGGTTTAGAGAAAATCCCTAAACTTATGTTCGAAAGTGTTCTTCACTTGAACTTAATATCATGGATAATGAAATTATATTCATTAATAATTTAATTAAGAATATATTATACATGTATTTTATTTATTATAATTTAACTAATATCATATATTCCCTTTTTGATGAGTTATAATATTCAATTCCGTCATTCGGGAGTGTTCTTTTCCTTGGTTTTCAAGATTGGTTCACTTATATACATGTATAAAAGATCATGTAAAATGGGAATAGTTATACATTGTTGAGATTATATGTTATAAATGAACTTAAATAAGATTAAATGATCTTGTATTTCATTTTATTTTCACATATGAGGATGATTCATTAGATAAAATGTTAATGATAGCCGTTTAGATTATTTTTGCATCTTTTCGATCATCATGAACCTATTTTGTTTTATTATTTAATAATAAATATATAAAATTGTACCAAAACACTAAATAAGTTTAAATATAAATTTTAAAATATTTTTTTGAACATTATAATGGTTTTATTACCAACCTTGAATCTAGTAATGGAAAATAAAAATTCATTATCCGTGAGGGCAGTAAATCGATACATCATAGACGATATTTTCATTATTAGAATAAAAGGAAGATTGAAGAGATTTGGTGATGGATTATTCCATTAAAAAAATAAAATTACATTATATAAATGATAATGGAGTTATTATGACACTATGTTATAGGGAGGTGATGAGGTTAAGAAAATAAAATAAATTGAAAAGAAATTAAAAGAAAACGAAAGAGGATTTTACCTCTTGAACTTCTTCTCCTTAAGATCCTCATTAGAAAATTAGGTTTGGTGTTTTATTAATACCAAAGTCTTTTAAACATGGTTGAGAGAGTTTGGAATATTATTGGAAATAATTTGGACAAACTTAAATGCTTTGGATGTTTGAGGAGAAGAGGTGGTGAGGGGTGATATTTATAGTGGGAGGAAAGGGGTATTTTGGGTTATTTTATTCATTTGTTTGTTATTTTGGCCCAAGAATATCAGTAGTATTGAAAATTATTAATAAATATATTTAATAATTAATTATATTTTGATATTATGGGATTAAATCATATATACATCATCTATAACTAAGTAATTCATGTATTTAGCTTATACCGCAAATTACTGTATTTCACTACTCACAAAAATTCAACTTTTATAGAAACAAAAATATCAAAAATTAACCCCAACCATTTTTCAACATGTAGAATTAAAAAATAGATTCCATTTTATGATAATAAGTTTCTAAATATAATAAACTTAATTTTAAATTAAAATCATCATTTAATAAAAAAAATTCCGATTATAATATTATAACCTATTTTATAACACTTTGAAAAATTAATTAAGGTATAATAAAATTATATTATAATCACAAGAAAAAAATATAAATTTATGAATATATTTTTGGAAAATAAAATTTCTATTAAATTATTATATTAAATTCCTATTAAATTATTATATTAATTATAAAAGTATACATAAACATTTTGGTTTGACAAAAATATCAATACTTAATTTATCATTTAAAAAAAATTTATTTACTTATTCTATGATAAAAATATATAATATTTTCATTTATAAGATTCCTGAATTTTATTTATAATTTATTAGGTGAGGTTACTATTCTATTTTATAGTTTACTATTCCTAATGGTCACATTACTATTCCAACAGTCAAGTTACTATTTTATTGGAATAAGTTTTTTAATTTCAATAAATACCTATTATTTAATTCATTATTCATTTATAAAGTTTATATTGTGTTCTATATGTTATATTTATGTGATTTTTTATATATAACATAATTATAAGAAAGGAAATTTCATTGATATAATTATAGGTCATTACAGGAAGAGGGAATTGACATTGAAGACAATTTTTATCCAATTGATATGATAGAAGTAATTATAATTTTATTAGATTTTTCTTACTTCCAAAATATCAAATTATTTAAACTGGAGGTAAAAAGTGTTTATTTAAATGGAATAATTTATTAGAAAGTTTATGTCAAAAAACCCCTGGATTTAAAAAAAAATCCAACCATCTTTTTAAACATAATTAATCTTTATGTGGTCTTAAGAAATCTCCTCAATATTTGAATGAAATATTAACTATATTTTTATTAAAAAATTATTTTTTTAAAGGTAAGGTTGATCCTACCATGTTTATAAATAGTGTTTCAAATGAAATTTTGATTATACACATTTATATTGATGATATAATATTTTTCTCAACGAATGATTTATTAAGAAATGATTTTTATAAACCAATGAAAAGTGAATTTTACATGAGATTAATCTAAGATTTGTTTTCTTGGTTTACAAATTAATCAATGAAAATTATATATTTTCTTAAATAAATCTTTGTATGCTAAAGAAATTTTTAGAAGGTTTGTCCATGATTCTAGTCAGACTATGAAAACACCAATGATTAATAATTCAATATTAGACTCAGATGATTCTAGAATGTTAGTGGATATCAAATTATATAGAATAATAATAGGTAGTTTATTGTATCTCACTGCATCTAGACTAGATATAATGTTTTTATTCTATGTTAAATTTTAGTCCAACACTAAGGAAATATATCTTAAAGCTTTTAGAAGAGTAATTAGATATATTTAGAGAATTTTAGGCACTTGTTTATTTTATTAAAATCATAAGTGTTATGATTTTTTTATCTTACATTAATTATGAATTTTTTGGTTGCAGGGTTGACCATAAAAGAACAACAAGAATGTGTCATTTTATGGGTAAAATTTTAATTTCATGGAGTTATAAGAATCAAATATAAGTAGAACTTTCTACAACTAAAGAGGAGTATGTTTCTACTACTAGTTTTTGTTCAAAAAGGTATACAGATTAAATAAAAATTATGTGATTTTAATATTTGTTTTGATAATGATCTTTTCTTATATTATAATTCTAGTAAAATTTTAGTTTCTAAAAAAAATTACAACACTCTAGAACGAAACATATAAATGTTAGATTTCATTTCTTGATGGATCATATAAATAAAATTGATATTTTTTTAGAATTTTTTCCCAATAAAAAATAGTTGGATAAAATATTCACCAAACCTTTAGATTATATCAAGTTTTAGAAAATAAAGTTTGAACTGGGCATTCTAGAAGCTTAGTATTTTTGTTTTGTAAAATTTCTAATTTTATAAAACAACACTCTTTTTTATATTTCTACATTCATGTGTATTGTAACTAAATATTAATTTTTATGAGAGATTTATAATTTTTTAATTCTATGTATATAACACTATTTAGAATGAATATTGTTTTGAAGATTTAATTCAATTAATTTTTGATAAATTTAAAAAAGGAGGAGATTTTTTTTAAAGTTTAATAAATGTTCGGTTTTTGTAATTTACAAATAAGGAATATTTTTAGTGTATGAAACTATGGATTAATATTTTAATAATTGTGTTTTGATAAATTAATATTTGATCAAATTAAATTAAATTATTTTTTTAGATGGTAATAATTTTTTAAAATAATGATATTTTTATTAGATGATAAATATTAATTTTTTTAATTGTCTAAAAATTTATTTTTTACAATTCTAAGATTCTCATTTGTACTTTATTTTTACTAAGTTTTTTTCTTAAAGTGTATTTTTAAATAATTTGTCCAACCATGGTAATCCAAAAAGGGAAATCTGTTCAACCACTTAAGGGAATTGGGTATCAACCCCATTGGAGAGACAACATAAGAGACCTATCCATGGCATCATGGGTGAAGATGAACACCTTTATAGGGAACACTAAATACATCGAGAATGAAAGGATCCTTCTAGGCATGAATGGAGGTGCACATGGGGGTGGTTGGGTTATCCCACATCGTATGTGTGTGTGAAGGTGTATTCAGGTGATGAACCTAGTGTTGACTCGAACAATCAGTGGAAAATTCTTGGTTAATATAGCATAATTTAATATTCCACATTTCTAATGTGGGATGATTCTATACATGATACTATTCCTCCACATTTAAATGATATGGACATTTATAAACCTGTATGATCCAGATGATGTTAACCACCTGATTAGTGATTAAATTTTCTTAAAAATTTTGCATTCAATGGGTTTTCTATGTGTGAGGTCAAGTCAACTTCAGCAAGATTATCATCCATCTCCTCTCATCATTCCAAAGGAATGATACTAGGTTGATTAAATTGAGTCCATGCATGCGACTTCATCCTGAATGCATGTCGATCATTCAAAGAAAAATGACATTGTGAGATGTAATCACATGAAAATGAACCTTTGGTAGATAATACTTAATTAAAATCATGATTTATCATCCATAGAATCACTGATCTACCTTTATCAAAGTTAGATCATCTCAAATGGAAGCTCCATTTTGATGGTAGCAGCAACGATCTACAGTTCCAACTCCATCATGGTAGCTTCGCTAGATGACATTATCTTCCATATATTCAGTTATGGTAGAATTTTTGATCATTCAAGGTATATCATATTCAATAGTAGAGGTATTTCTTCCTGAATTTCTTTTTGGTATCATGTCCAGGGACCAACAGTAGTATCATCCACCATTCAACACAACAACCATAACTCCTCTATTCCTGACCAAAAGTAGCTTCTCTAGATACCACTACTTTAATGAAAGTGGAAGTGCATGTTCTTATATTATGATGTTATATCACCTAGGATGGTCATACTATTCCCTTAAAAGTGATGGTAGATCAGTGCGATGGTATCTTTTCAGCAGTATCAACATATTTTTTCCATCGGGTAATTATATCTATTATTAGTTAATTCTTTTTATAAAAATGTAATTTTTTAGTTACTCTATATAAAATAATTTTTTATAATATCATTCTATTTTTATATTTATTCTAAAATTTATTTACAGGTTTAATTAAAATTTATGGCTAAAATTATATACACATATACTCATGTAGTATCAGTAGTTGTGATGCTCCATTTTGTGACACTTAAAATTTTAATAAACTGCATGTTTATTCATTATATTTAATTGTTTTATAAAGTTTTATTATATATGTTTGTTATAATTACTATGTTGGAAGAACTTTTTTTTGTTATTTGATACATAAATAAAAGAGTGTAAAACTTATTTTATATTCAATGCGGTTTTTCCAAATAAAGTTAATAATAATATTATGTTTTATTATTCACTAACTCATGGAATGTAACAATTGGATGATGTGATGCTCTGAGAGGATATTTTATTTAATAAAGAAATATTAGTTTGTTGAAATATATCAAGTTATTAAAATAAAATTCATTTAGTATATTCGATATCATCTTACACAACTCACCTGTGACATACAATTCTTACCACAAATTCGATCAAGAACTTCTTCGACTTCTTTTTCTTTGCTGAGATCATGAAGAAACATCAAACTATAACATACTATACTAATGAAGTGATCAAGACCATAAAAATTCATCATTATTATCATTTAATCTTTATTATGGGTTTTAGTGTTTCTTTTTTTATTCGTTTTATTTTTTCTTTGTCTGTTTGTAACTGTTCCTATCTGGTTTATGCTTTTACTAATAAAAAGAAGGTTTTACCATTGGTTATTATACCACCAAAAATGAAGTTTTTGGTTATGAAACCCAAATAAAATTCTGGTCTAGAATAGGATAAATAATCCTATAAAACTATGGGTCGTGCCTTCAGGTACTTGTAAAAGGTAAAGTTTGTTAGGATATCACACCTCTAAAAGATAGTTTCTTAGTGGGTACCAATATTCTTTCTGAGTATAGAAGGTTAAAGAGTGGAATATGATATTGGTGATTCAAGCTACAATAAAAACACTATGTTCATTATTTTTATTTTCTAATACACTACACATCTTAAATACAACACTCACTGAAGATTATTTAATTAATAAAACTCTCATTGATTTTCGTATTTAAAATTTTTAACGACTATTCACCCCTAGTCATTATTGAAATCAATTAAAATCCAACATATTGATTAATTAATTTAATATAATTTTTAGATAATTAAACCAATTAATACTCATATAATGGTGGTTATTTGGCATATAATGAAAGAAAATTCAGTTTATGATTGAAAAATGCATTTTCCCTAAAAAACATTTTATCACATTTTTTGTGTTTAATTTAGTATTTTTTTTTCAAATTTAGGAATTTAATATAATAAAATTGATTCGTTTTTTGGAATCATAAAAATTAATATTATTTTATAAGGTCAACTTAATTTTTGATTATAATGAATAGTAACCATGGTAAAAATCTTATTACCATAGTAAGGGTTAAAAGAGTTAAAAGAGGGGTTAACCTAATAGATAAGGTTTAAAATAAAAAAAATTAATTTAATTTTATTGGTTTTTTTATTTCAAAATTACCCTTATAATATTTTAATATTTTTAAATTTCAATCCACTTGACATGATTAAGACATATAAAATATAATAAAGTTTCAAGTATTTACGGTTTTCCACTCACCTCACTTATAAAAGGGAACCTCTTATTCTAACTTATATTCACCACATGATCTTGTTATGTTGAAAAATAGATACCCAAATACCCCCAACATCATTATACATCACCTTGAGGTTCTTTTATTCCAAAAATACCTATCCAAGAAGCCTTAAGTTTCTTTTCAAAGAAAGATGCTCGAATAAGTGGTATAGGTTCTAACCAACCATTTTCAAGTTTATTTCATATGAAAACTCATAAAAAATTTATATAACCATACTAAAATATTTTAATCAGTATATTTGCTATAATTAGATTTTATGTTAATTTTATAACCATTTTCTATCTCACTCCCATTTGTTGGAAAATGATAACGTTACTCATACATACGTGTGGACTACCACCTCCAAAAAATGACGTGATTTGTTTTTCATTTAAATTTTACATGGATGGTTATAAGGATATATTTAATGAATATATAAGATATAATTATAATTTTTTAAGGTGAATTATTATTTACCTTCAGTTCATTTCATCCATTGAAAAGTAAAAAAATCACTCGTTCGCATGTAATGACTATCACCTCCATGAAGTGACATAATTCATTTTTCATCACCACCATATATGGTTGGATATAAAATTGTATATAATTAATAATTATAAAATTTATGAAATTATATAAATTATATAGAAAATTAAACTACGACTATGGTGAAAGGATCATAACCGTCGAACCAAAAGATGCATGGAAAATAGACCCGTTTTTACTAGAATGTTCATTTTAATGTAGAATTGTTCATCAAAGGAAAATTAAACATTATAAATGAATGATATATTAATATATATATATATATGAATATGAATATGGTTATATAATATTTTTATAATAAATTTCTATTTATTATATAGGATTTTTGAGTTCATACATAGTGATATGAGACTTATGTTAAGTGTTTATGTTATAATCTGATTTCTTTTTGGGATTATCTATATTAAATTTCCATTGAGGAAAATTATATGTTATTTATCCTTTAAAAAACATATATTTTATTTTACTCTATTAATTTATGTAATTTTAAAGAATTGGCACCCTTTATATCTCTTTGGTATATAAAATTATCAATAAAATATTTTTTAAATAAATCCAACCATGTTTCTTCTTTTTGGGTTAGGATTCTTTATCCTCCATGAATATATTATTAAAAAAAATTTATGGAAGTTTTTATCTATAATTAAATATTTCGGAATGTTTATTTTTTTTAACTTTTAATTTATTTACAAATTATTTAAATCAATATTTTCAAATGTTTTCCATATGACTCACTTTTTACTTTTTACAAAAGTGTAAAAAAATGTTATTTTTTAATGTATATGATATAGTTTTTCCCTCCACCAGGTCATTTATTGATCATAAATATCACTCTACAAGTTTATATAGTTTTATAAATAAAATCATATTTCAATTTTTTTATACATTTACTTTTTAAAAGTCACTAAAATAAAATGGATGTTTTCTCTTAATTTTCAAAGTGAATTTTAAATAATTTTATAAAAGTGATTTTTCATTTATGTCAACATCCGTTAAGGATTTATATAATTCAATAAGTTTATTTTATTATGAAACCATAATTGTTTTACCTATATGTATTATGATGTTGGTCTTAAGTATGATTCTATGAAAGTAGTTTATTTCCTATCGTTAAATTAAGTTGTGGTGAAATATTATGAAACCTATTTATTTTCCATGAGTTATGCTTTAATGAAATGATAAATGTTTTTATGATCTTTTGGAACAATTATGTATATTCTTAATTATATAGATGATTTTAATAGAATTATATATACCTCCAATGCATTGGGTATATATTGATATCTCATGAGATAATATGAACTGAAGTGGGAAGTGAACCCGGTTCAGTAAGGGGCTTTATCCACTATGATAGTATTGGTAGTGAACCTTGACTAAGGAAATGATAGAATGAGGAGTTAACCCAATCCAATATGTGATTCTATCTATAATTATACTCTTGAAAGTGATACTTGAGTAAGTTAATTATTTTCTATGACTATTTTTATTCCAAAAACTTATATCTTATGGTTATGATATATTCTCATGGCTCATGATTGATAATTTATGATTCTACACTCTTGTGACTTATGTCATTTGTTATGAAAAATATTTATTACATGACTCATGGTTAATGATATTTGACTAATTAGGTATAACTTTCATAAGTTATTATCATTTTATCATACTCTGAGGCTTATCATATGCTCATTTATGATCATTGATTGACATATACTATGTTTACCCTTACCCAGTATCTCATCTCACCCTTTCTTATGTTTATATTTCCCCATGTTATGAAGAAATGTTCTAAATTGGGTATATCTAATATGGGTACTAAGTGAGAAGAAACTTTTGGGAGTTGTTTAATATATTTCATGAAATAAGATAATTATGTATTGAGCCTATAGAGATAATAAAATTTTATAGTCATAGGGAGTGTATTGTTATGTGATGTATTCAATATTCATTTAAAATGTTGTAATGTTTATGTATATTATTATTTGATCACCTCAGTTAGTATTAGTGAAGGGTTTAATTATTTTTGGATATTAAAATTATAAAAACTTTGTTAAAAACTCTAAGGATAAATATTTATATATACTAACATCATAAAGTTTTAGTAAGATAAAGATTACATGGTTTCCTAGAAATATCATCCATGTTTGGATAAAAACAAGTAGATGCAATCTCTAGAATAGATGAATATATGGGTAATAACCCAAAAAGGCTGGTTGGGTATTAACTTAATCTTTACCTGGTGAATAAAAAAAGGTCTAAATACATATCTACATTGAAACATCAAGCAGATACATATTTTTTAATTAAAAATCTATTTATGAACCATTATGAATAATGGGAGGATAAAATATACTAGAACCTATTATGAATATAAAGTGACATAGGTTGATAAGAAGGTGTTTTAATTTAAGATAAATTTGGAATGATTTTTTTGATTATATGATTGATTACTTTTATTATTAATTTTCAACACTCAAACTAATTTTTTTCTTTATTCCATGACTAGAACTTGGGGGAATCATGTTAACAATGAATGTGATGAACAAAATAATGAGCATACTCTTGAGAAGAAAAATGAAATGTGAGATATAATCTGAAATTTTATATCTATGTTAACCTAAAACTATCAATATATGAATAGAAACATGAATCACAATGAACTTAAAAATAGAAAAAGGAATGAACAACTAACCATTGAGAAATTTATGTGAAAAATTATACAATAATTTAGTGGTTCCTTTGATCCAATTATTTCTGAGTAATGGATCAGTGCTATAGAAAATATATTCTACATTCCATAGTGGTCAAAACATTAAAAGGTTATTTTGGATGTGTATCATTTAGAAGGTTAAGTTGGTCAATGATAAAATCTTATTAAGAATACAAGGTAAGAGGATGAAATTTAATCCATGACATGGGAAGAGTTTAATAAGTAAATTTTCAATAAGAATTTTTGTCCAAATCTTCACATTAAAATAGAGATGTAATTTCATTAACTGAAGTAAAGGGATAATAAATTGATTAGTAACCATGAGAAAAATTTCACCAAACATTCAAGGTATGATTTGGTTTTTATAATCAACCTTGAAAGCAGAGTTGACCAATTATTTAGGGTTAAGACCATGTATCCAAAAGGAATTGGATATAAGGTGATTTAATATATATATGAAGAAATCATTCAACACAATCTCATTCTATAAATAGAGATTTAATACTCTCATTATACTCATGGTTTTTGGGATAAGAAGAGAAAGAAAAAATTTCAATTAAATTCTAATAATAAGACCCATGGTGCAAATAAAATTAATCTTCCTTCATTATCTAAGTGAAAAAGAATGTAAGGGGGAAATTACATTAAGGGTTCTAGTAAATATTTTATATAGTGAACCATACTTTTCATACATAGGTATTACATCTTATTATATGAATATTCATTATATAATATAATGTTCTATAGCAAAATCATATAGGTATAATATCGTTGGAAACTTGGATACATAAAGAACTGGTTCATAAGAGTCTCTCATTACGTTCTTCACAACTAGAACCAGTCTTAGACATATCATTCCGAAATCCTTTTTTCATAACCTGAGGAAAGAAAACATAAGAAAGGGTGATCTCAGATTCTTAGTAATGGTAAAAAATGTATACATCATTGTTCACATAATAATAACATGAGAATAAGGGTATGATAACATGAGATTAACATTTGAAATCTATACCCTACATATCATAGATAAAAATTTTGAGTCATGGAATAAAGATCAGCAGTTAATAATACATGAATCATAATGTAATCAAAGAACATGATCCATTAGAGCATAACAATATCATAATACATATAATTGTTACATACAAATAAGTATAGAAAATCATTTCCTAAGTAGCCAAGGATCTCTACCTAGACTATCATAGGGGATGGGGTTCACTCCCAAAACCTTCATAGTAGTCAATTTTTAATTATAATACTATCATATTGGATTTTATTTCACACACCAAACCATAAAAGTCACAAAGTTTCACTCCAAATACTATCATAGTGGATGTAGTCCCTTACTAAATCGTATTCACTCCCCATTATAGTCCTGTTTATATCATGAAATTTTAATCTTTACTCAATGAATTGTAGGGCTATATAATTAAGACCCCACCCATATAATAATTAATATCATACATATGTGTTAAATAATATAATAAAACATTCATCATATTAGAACCTATGAAAAGAAATGAGTTTCATAAACATTTTACCATAGCATAACCCATGAAAAAGGAATGATTTTCATACATATACATTCATCATAAAAATAAAACATCCAGAGAAATAATAATGATGTTATCATTGGATTATATCCATAGTAAATCATAAGTAATATTAAATTATATTATTATAGATGAAAATTACATTAAAGGGCAACTGGAAAATTTATTGAAGAAAATATCCTTTTCACTTTGAAAAAACCATTTTAAAACATAAAATTTTCCCAAATATTATGGGAATTTTTTTATTTGAAAATAACATTGTAAAATTTTAATATAATCTTAAAAACATTGATTGGTCATGAAGATGGTAAATTTTAGTCATGCCTTATATATGAAAATAAAACACCCCTTTTACACTTTTATAGAAATGTAAAAAATTACCTCATTCAAAACACGACAAGAAGATTCATTTTAAACCATTTCAAAAGAAAACATACATGGGAAAAAATTACTTTAAAGAATCATATGATAATAAAAAAAACCATATTTAAATCATTTTTAGAAAACATGGATATGTAAGAAGAAGATTTTCGACAGAATAAATAAATAAAGTTTATTTTCCTTGAAAACATATTTCTAGTATATTGAGTAATTATTGTAAGGAAAATAAAATTAAAAATTTTATTATCAATAAATAACCTTTGGATAATAAAATTAATTAGTTTATTGAGAGTTAGAACATAATTTTTCATCATAAAAAACTTAATCATATACAATTATTTATTTAAATCATTTTTCTATGTGATATATGTTTCATTTTTCATGTATTTTTTGGTTTAGGAGTTTTAGTATTTGTAAGTTGATCATGGTTCTAGATATATATAGAATTTTAATAATTATTTTAATATTATATATATTCATTATATAAATTTTTATATTCATCCATTAAAGTAGAGATAGAAAAATAAATTACACCATTCTTGGAAATGATAGGTCGTACGTATGCACGAATGTTTTTTTAAATTTTTGATGAATGGAAAAAAAGTTAAATAATAAATCAAAATTATAAAATAATTATTATATCACATATATATTCATTAAATTCATCCTTATTTCTATCCAAGTAAAACAGAAATGAAAAATGAATCACATCGCTTTGTGGAGGTGGTTGTCCACACGTATGCATGAGCGACATTGTCATTTTCCAATTGTTTTTAAGGTAAGAAGATATATATGATATTATTATTAAATTATTATAATTATTTCATAATTATCATATATAAACATGAAACACAATATAATACCCATCCATAAAAGATGGTGATGAGAAATGAATTGTAATGCTATGTAGAGATGGTAAACCGCACATGTACACAAGCAATACTTTGGCTTCCCATTTGATTGAAATATGGTGAATAAAGGTGGTTTAATAATCCTAATAAAATTTAAGTATATTTAGGATACTGAATTTTTTATTTTTCTAATAATATAACATATTTATAGGAGGTAAAATAATAATTAAAAATAAAGTGATCAGTTGAGGGGATTACTTATCCTTTGAATGTACTCCTTTAGATATCCACTTAAGGATCCTAATATTTGTATTTTGGGATGAAAATAACCTCTAAAATATGAATAAATAAATTTATAATGTATTTTTATTAAATGGTTGAGCTACAAGGATAACAATGTGTGAATAATTGAGGGGATGATGTGCCCTTTTATAATTTAGCTGAGGGGGGATTTTGCAATTTATTAAATGATTAAAATATAATAAAGAAATTATCTAGCATAAATGAATCCAAAAGGATAGTTATTTGAAGATAAGGTAATATGGGGTTCAAATAAAATCTTCCAATTAAATTTTAATAGGTTTAAGTGGCCTTTTAAACCTTATCTTTTGGTTTAACCCCTCAGTTAACCCATTTTAACATTAACTATGGTAACATATTTTTGACTGTTAAAGTTTTATAATTTTACATATAAGTTGATAATCTGCTGATAAATTTACAAGGGATGATATTTTAGACCATATATTATCCTTATTTTACTATTAAAATATTTTTTATTAATTTTAAATAATTCAACAAAATATTATTTTGAAAAAATATCATTAATGTAAATTATAACACTATTCAATTAATTTGACATAAAAGAAATAAATAAAAATGTTTTAATTTTAATATAACCCTTTTAAAAAATAATAACATGTCATATTAATCTATAAAATTCATGTAAAACTATAATTAATAAAATAATTTTTCTTTTATTATTTTTAAAATAATTTATTGTATATTTTTATTAATTGAAGAAATATTGCGTCAGCATTGAATAAGAATTTAAGGTAATTATATAATTGATAATAATTATAAATAAATTTCCATAATAAAATTAATTTCATTATTTTCAAAATAGACATTTATATTCATTCATAACTTGATTTTGTATCCATGTGGACATATAAGTAATATTTAAAACTAACAGAGTGACACTTTGTAGTTTTTTTTCTTTAAATATTATATAGGACATTTTCATGGAAAATAATCCATTAAAAAAATATTTTGATCCTAAAATTACAAGTTTATAATTAAATTTATCAAATAAGAATAAAGATAATAAATTATGACTTTATCACTTAGTTTTAACCGAGATTAACCCTATTTACACTTTACCAAGATAATAAATTTTACTAAGATTACTGTTCATATTTACCAAAAATATAAGAGACCTATTTTTAAAATTTTAACCTCAAAATTAAAAATATTTAATAAATTTTATCAAATTAAATTTATATAAGTGGTATAAATTAAGTTTAAAATAAGAACGAAACATGAAATGAAAATTTGTTTTTTAAAAAATATATTTTTAAGCATAAAACTTGGTTTATTTTTCTCACATGATTTGAAAAAAATATTAATTGAATGATAAATTTTTTTATTGAATATATAGTATATAAATTTCATTAATATCATTCAAAAATAGTTATTAATTTATTTTATTAGTACATTTCTTTCATAAAAATAGTTTTTTAGAAAAACATTTTTTTTCAAATGATTTTTTATTTTTTTATTTCAAATTAATTTATAACTAATAAATTCATTTTATACATTCATAACCATAAATTTTAATAATTTATTTATTCCTATTAAAACATTCTAATAAAATTTCTTAGTGATAAATTTAACATAATATCATTTTAATAGTATATAGTAGTTCATTTATACTCAGTTTTGCGTGTAACACAATCTATCTATGAAATCGAATTCATTTGGAAAAATATATTTCATAATATCTTAGGGTGTTAAATTCTACCCCCTTTGAAATTAATTTCTCCTTAAAAATTCATCACTATGATATAAAAAAATTAGTATTTTTTTGTTTCATTACATCCTCTAGTTCCCATGTAACTTCTTCGAATTTGTGATTTCTCCAAAGAACTTTCACCATGTTAGTAGTTTTGTTTCATGGAACTTTATATCCAGGATCCAAGATTTGTACTGGTTTTTATTCATAAGAAATATCATTTTATACTGGTATGAACTTTCATTTTAGTACCTGTTATGGATCAAGTATGCCCTTTCTTAGGAGATATACATGGAACACATCATGAACTTGAGAGATGTTCGGTGGAAGTGATAAGTGATAAGCTATGATCCATTATTGATAAAGAATATCATAAGGTACAATATACCCTGGGATCATATTTCCCTTATTTATTAATATCATAAAATTATTTTATATATAATGTCATAAAAAAATCTTCTCACCAACTATAAAATCAAATTAACACCTAATATTTTCAACATAACTTTTCTGTCGACTTGGAGATGAATTGACGTTTTTTCTGAATAAATATGACTTTCTCTATCATTTCCTCATCTAGATTACATCCCAATAGTTTTATTTCTCAAACATCATCATATAACCTTGGATTTATATACATATTTCCATTAAGGTGTTCATAAGGATCCATCTGAATACTTGAGTGAATGATATTGTTTTTGTAAGAATCAACTAGAGGATGGTGTTATTCCCAAAAACCTTTGAAATCTATAAAAAAAGATCCCAGAATATCCACTAGGGTTTAAATTTTTCTTTCATACTAAACATCTGTATGAGGATGATAAGAATTACTAAAACACAACTTTATATCCATAGCCTGTTGAAGATTTTTCCAAAAATTCACGGTAAACCTCGGATCCCGATCAGATACAATAGAATATGGTACTCCATAAAACCTTACCAATTCCTTAATATAAATTATAAAAATATTATCTAGGGGTAAATATTATATAATGGAAATGAAGTATGTTAACTTCATAAGGTGATCAAATATAACTCATATATCATTTTTCCCTTTAGATGTTTTGGGGTGTCTGATGACAAAATCCATGGTGATGTTTCCCATTTTTATTATGGTGTGGGTAATAATTATAACATCCTCTTAGAATTCTTCCTCTTAGACTTTAATTACTAAAATATCCGGAATTGGGATACATAATCTAAAATATCTCACTTCATACTATCCCGCTATAAATATTTTTTAGATCACTATATATCTTTTTTTACTTCTTGGATGAATAAAGAATGATGAGCTCTGAGGCTCATCCAACAACACCTTCTTCAAATCTAGTATTGATGGAACACATACATGGATCCCAAACCTTATCATTACATCACAATAATAGTTAAATTTAGGTATATTTCTCAACTTCTTCTATAGATCTATATCTTTATTCTATTCCACTTTAATATTCACTTGTATAAATGGTTGAACACTCATTTGAGAAAGATAATATTTCTCCCATTCTTTCTTGATTTCAAGATCCATATTCTAAAAATATAGAAATATTATATCTTTTTTCAATCTTAATCATATATAATCTAGTATTATTATTTCGAATTAGAGCATCTGACACCTTTTTCTCTTTCCCAGGGTGGTAATTTATCGAGTAGTCATAATTTTTAATCAAATTCAACCATCTTCTCTGGAACATATTCAACTCCTTCTATATGAAAATATTCTTTAAACTTTTATTATCAATATATATATTAATAAATTCTTCATAAAGATAATTACTCTATATATTTAATGGGAAAAAAATTATATATTATTCCAAATAATGAGTTGTATAATTTTTCTCACGAATCTGGAATTGGTGTGAGGCATAATCTATCACCACATCATTCTATATGAGAATGAATCCCAATCCCTTAGTTTATGAATCACTATAGATTACACACCCTTCTCCACTATAGGGTAAAGAAACCACATGTGAACTGACTAAACTTATCTTTAGTTCCTTGATATTTTCTTCAAATTCATCTCTCCAAAGAAACTTATTTCCCTTTCGAGTCTTCTTGGTGAGTGGATTAAACAGTCATGATAAATTCTCTACAAAGTGCTGATAATATCCAGCCAAACCAAGAAAACTATGGATCTAATTCAAATTGGTTGGTTTCATAAAATGTTTAATAACATCATTCTTTGAAGGATTTATTGATATACCATCACTTTAGATTATATGTCTCAAGAGTGAAACTTCCCAAATCCAAAATTTACACATGGTAATTTTTTCAAAAATCATCTCCTTCCTCAGGGTTTTTAGAAAAATACTCAAATGATCCTTATGATCTTCCTTGAACTTAGAATATTTAAGAATATCATCTATAAATACTATCAAAAACTAATTGAGTTAATATCTAAAGAATTTATTCATTAAATCCATAAAAGTAGTAGGGGAATTAATAAGTCCAAATGGCATCAATATAAATTCACAGTTTCCATACCTTATACAGAATGATGTATTGTGTATATTCTCATTTTTGAACCTCCATTGGTGATATTAATAATGTAGATAAATATTTTAAAAGTATTGATCTCCATACAGTTGATAAAGAAATCATCAATTTGGGGTTGATGATACTTGTTATTGATAATGATCTTGTTAAGTTTTCAATAATCAATAAAAAGTCATATTGATCCATATTTATTCTTAAAAAAAAAGAACTGGTGGTCCCTGTGGTGAAACACTTAAAAAAATTAACCCCCTTTTAAAATTCTCATTGATTTTCTTCTTCAATTACTATAATTCAATCATGAAAATTCTGTAGGTAGTATTTGAAATAGTTGTAGAACCAGGTATTAGTTCTATTAAGAACTCAAATTCACAATTCAGTGGAAAAAAATTTTATTTACTAAAATATATCAGCAAACTCCCTCACAATAGGAATATATTTGGTGTTTTTTGTTCTAAATATTATGAGATATAAACCCCTTTTGAATAGGAATCAATACCCATAAAAGGATGTGATTTTAATCAGATGATTATATCTTGAATCTCACTAATAGATGATAATAGGTTGATTTGGAATATCAAATATGACTTCACTTCATTAGTAATTGATGTGATACTTATGTAAAGAAATCCAATCTATGCCTAAGATAACATCAAATTAAAGCATAGGAAGAATAATAAGATTTGTAGGAATCAAATTACAAAAAAAATTAAATTTGAGAAGAATCATAGACTTGAGATGTGATAATTTTACCATTAGGTTAATAATAACTAAACCTATAATATTTGAGTTGGTACTATGATACCCTTAGAAAATTCTTTTGACATAAAAGAGTGGTTATATCTAGAATCAACTAAGGAATTAACAGTTCTATATTAGATGGTAGGTTTACCTTTCACCACTTTGTGTTATCATACACCATATCACCAATAGTGATTGAATGATATTTCCATTTTTCTCTAGAGGAATAAGAGGTTCTTATTGCTGATAATCATCATTAACCTTTGGGCTTGATCGTTGGTTAGCATAGCTCCAATAATCCTTGCATCTGAATAACTGGAGTGTGGGTGGTGCATTCTTTAGATATCTCTCTCTATTCACATTATTAGCTAATTTCTACCCATTTTTTTAGTATTCAAGTTCCCAATGAACTTACTTTCAACACTTAAAAAGTTTACCAGTCCAATTATGATTGTTTCTACCATGGTTAATTCTACAATTTGAGCATAAGGGAAAGGTAATCCTCTTGTCTTCATGGTTTTTAGGATATCCTTTAAATTTATTATTTCTTTTATTATCAAAACCATGATATTTATGGGTAACTCCAATATCCATTTCCACTTTGATATAAAATAAACTGATATCTTCATAGCTATTAATGTATTTTATGGATAAGGCCCTTAAAAGACATTTTTTAAGCCATTGAAGAATCGATCAACCATAATTTCAATTTGTATGATAATACCAGAAGCATACATTACAAGTCTCATATAATGTTCCTAATAGGTACCAATAGATTTATCATCATCTTGATTTATCTCAAAGAATTCCTTCCCCATTTTTATGAAAATAATGCGAGGAAATTATATATTAAAAAATAATATCTCAAACTCAACTCAATTCATGGAGTAAATTTATTCCTATTACTTCATGTTCTTGATAAGAGTCAATAATTGATTTTTTTACCTTCCAAATGATTGAAAGATAATTGAACTTTTCATATTTCGAGTACTGGATAATGGAAAATATCTTTTCATTAGTACCAATTCATTTATCACTATATATTGGATCATTAGAACCACTAAAATAAGGTGGATGTTTCCTCACGAGGGACTCAACTAAATTTTGTTCCATCCTTTTCTCATTTTGAAGTTTAGGATGATTCAAATCTCAAAAAAGTTGTGAGCATAACAATGAGATTTTTCATTCCATATTCCATAACATTTGGTTGATAAACTTGTGAATCATTTAATTTTATATCACATTCATCATTCAAATGATTCATTTAGGTTCCAACCATTGACTAAAAAAATCATTGTGTTAGAAAGAATAATGATAGGGGAAAACCACATAATCTTGAAAAACCATTTATAAGATGTCTAAATTAGGACACCTTCTTTTCAATATATGAAACCTTTGGTTTATCCTAGGATATACAATATTTTTATCAAAACTTTAGGATGTTATCATATACTTAGACCTATCCCTAGGGTTGTCACTATTTTTTCTCATCCTAGCTTTCAAAGGTTAACTATGTATTGATATTATACCAAATATAGAATACAATAATTTTCATAAATAGGTATTACTTCTTATTAGATGAATGTTCATTAAATAACATAATAATACATTCCATAATCATATAGGTATAGTATCATTGGAAACACGGATACATAAACAACTAGTTCATAATATTCTCCCATTAAGTTCGTTATAAATATAACCCTTCTTAGAAATATAATTCATAAATAATTTCTTCATAAAATAGGGAAATGTAACATAATAAAGGGTGAGATTAGATGACCATTATGGGTAAACAAGGAAGATTTCAATGATCACATATGTATAACATAAGCCCAATGGAACATGAACATGAGTGTAACATTTGAAATCCATACTTTGTATATCATAGATCATAATCTTGAGTCATGGTGTAAATATTGGTTGTTCGTAATACATGAATCATAAAGTAATCAAAGAACATAATCCATGAGATAATAACATTGGAACAAGGCATGGAATTTTAGAATACACATAGGCATATAAAATCATTTCCTCAGTGTTCAAGGCTCACTTACAAGACTATCATAGTTGATTGTATTAACTACCCAAAATATTATATTAGTGATTGTTCACTCCCATGACTATCATAATGGATTGGGTTCACTCCCAAAACTCATCTTATTAGTAAAGTTTCACTCACAATACTATCATAGTGGGAAGAGTCCCTTACTGAACTAGGTACAATCCCGGTTCTATTCCAATTTATTTCATGAGATCTATATTTACCTAGTGCATTAGAGGGATATATAATTACAGTCCCAGCTATCACAAAATTAAAATCTTACATATGTTTTCCATAAGATCATAAAAAATTAATCATTTCAAAACCCATAAAAATTAAGGGGTTTCATAAGTATTTCATCATATCATAACCCATGGAAAAAGAATATATTTCATACACATCCTTTCATCAAAAAAATAAAAAATATAAATAAAGAATAATGATGTTATATTTATATAATATCTCCAAAAAATCATAATTAACATCAAAGTAAATTATCATAGACAAAAAATTCATTTAAAGGTCACCGGAAAATTTGTTGAGGAAAATTTCTTTTTCACTTTGAAATAACCTTTTTTAATCCTAAAATTTTATGAAATATTAAGGAGATTTTTTTTATTTCAAAATAACGTTTTAAAAGTTTAATGGAATATTAAAATCATTTATTGGTCATGAAAATATGAAATTATTCCCATACTGTATATGTTAAAGTAAAACATTCCTTTCAAAATTTTGTAGAAAAAGTAATAAAGTAACTCATTCAGAAAATTACAAGAAGATTTAGTTTTGTTTTAATTTTAGTAATGGGTAAAATTAAATATAAAAAATAATAGTATTATATTAAAAACCTTCTTTATAACTTTTTTATAAAACATGGATATAGAAGAAAAAGGCTTTTTAATCGAAAATATAAATAAATTCTATTTTCCTTAAAAACATATTTTCAAGAACATAAGTACATAAGGTAAGGAAAATTAAATGTAAACATATATTCTGAAGAAATAAACATATGATAATTCAATTCATGAGTTTTTTTAGAGGTAGATCACAAATTTTCAAGATTAAAAACCTAATCATAAAAAATCCTGATAAATAATGAGATTGTATCATAAAACCCTTACCACTTTGGTAACTTTTGAATCATAAGACCATTGAAATAAATAACCATATATGGATATGTAAATCCTTATAAATTTCATAATTATTATTATAAAATACATTCATGGAAATTATATACACCATATAAAAAAAATAAGTGGTGAATATGGCACGTGTCTCACAGAAATAAAAGTAAGATGAAAATCCCTTACCTTAGGTCCGACTTCCTTCATATGCACTGGAAACTACTGTATAATAAATATATATTTATTACACATATATTAAATAACTATACACATATATATATCATACCGTATATGATTTACTTATACCCTTATTTCACCCATTTATGAACAATTCTTTATTAAAATCATTGTTCCGGGTGATATATAGTTCGATTTTCATATATGTTTTGGTTTTGTAGTTTTAGTGATTGTACTTTGATCATGGTTACATAATCTAAATAATTTTAATCATTATATGAATATAATATATTTTCATTATATATATTGTTATAGTCATCCATAAAAGTATATATAAAAAAATGAATTACACCATTTATAGAGATGGTTGGCCGTACGTACGCATGAATGCTCTTTTCATTTTTCAATGAATGGAATTAAAGAGTGGTAAATAATAAATAAAATTAAAATAATAATTATTATGTCATATACATGATTTATATTCATTAAATCCATCCTTATTACCACCCAATAAATATATAAATTAAAAAAAATCATATCGTTTGGTGGAGGTGGTAGTCCACACGTACGCACGAGAAAAGTTATCGATTTAAAATTGTTTTTAAGGTAAGAAGGTATATATAATATTATAAATATATAAGTATAATAATTTCATAATTATTATATAGAAACATTAAAACCATCCTGATACCCATCCGTAAAATATGGTTATAAGAAATGAATTGTATAGCTATGTAGAGACTGTAAGCCGTACGTATGCACAAAAAATACTTTCAATTACCATTGGATAGAAATATTGTGAATAAAAATGATTAAATAATTATAATAAAATTTAAGTATATTTATGATATTTAATTTTTTATTTTATTAATAATATAATAGGTTTAGAGGAGATAAAAATGAATTAAAAAGAAAGTGATCGGTTAAGGTGATTACCTCTCATTTGAAAGAACTCATTTAGATATCCTCTTAAGGATCAAATGGTTTGAATTTTGGGAAGAAAATAACCTTTAAAATGTGGATAAGGATGTTTATAAGGGATTTTTGTAGGTAAATGTTAATATATAAGGATACAAAGGTGTGAAGAAGTGAGGGAAGGAGGTGCGCTTTTATAATTGAGTTGAGAGGAACTTTTGGAATTTCTTAATAGAATAAAATATAATAAAGTTATTATCTAGAAAAATTCTTCTAAAAGGATAGGGATTCTAAGATAAGATATTATGGTTCTGAAATATCATCATAAAATAAAATCTTTATATGTTTAAGTGGTTTTTTAAACCATATCTTTTGGTTTAACCCCTTAGTTAACCCATTTTAACATTAGTCACGGTAACATCCTTTTCACTCTTAAAGGGTTATAATTTTACATATTAGGTAAATATATGCTCATAAATGGAAAAGGGATGAATTTTTTTATCATACATTATCCTCATTGTCTTATTACAATATTTTTATGATTTCTAAGTAGTTTAATAAAATATTATTTTGATAAAATATAATTAATGTCAATTTCGATACTTTTCACTAAATTTTACTTAAAAGACATAAATAAAAAGTTTTAATTATAATATAATACTTTAAAAAAACAATAATATGTCATATTAATCTATAAAATTAATTAAAAACTATAAATAATTCAATTTATATTACTATTAATATTTTAAAATCATTTATTATTTTTTTATCAATTGAAGAAATACTGAATCTGCATTTAATGAATTTAAGGTAATTATATAATAAATTAAAATTATAAATAAATAAAAATCATGAAAAAAATTTCATTATTAAAAAAATATACGTTTATATTCATTCATAACTTGACTTTTTTTCTCTATGTTGACATATAAAAACTATTTAAAACACAGAGAGTGACACATTGTAACTTTCTTTACTTAAAATATTATATAGGTCATTATCCACAAGAATTTTCAAAGAAAAATAATCATTTTTAGTGTAAGGGGATAAGGGTAGAATAACATTTATCCAGTAATAATTAAGATGAATTTTTTTTGGCCTTATCACTTTTTTAACCTAGATTAACCCGATCGACCCTTTACTAAGGTGGTAAATTTTGCTAAGGTTACTATTTATATTTATCGAAAATAAAAGGGACCTTTTTACAACAATATAAAATTATGATTACATATATTAAATCCATTCTATCTAATTAAATTTATATAAGTGACATAAATTAAATTTTAAATAAGTGCATAGTATGCAGCGAAAACCACTTTTTATAAAAATACATATTTAATAATAAGTCATTGTTTATTCTTATCCCATGATTAGAAAAATATTAAATGAATGTTAATTTTTTTATTGAATATATAATATATGGATTTCATTAAAATAATTCACTAATAGTTATTAATTTAATTTATTAATACATTACATGCATAAAAATAGTTTTCCAGAAAAACATCATTTTTTATTTTTGAATGATTTTTTATTTTTTATTTTTAATTAATTGATAGCTAATGAATTCATACATATGTATTAATTATTTATCATAATTTAGTAATTCTTATTAATATCCACCAAAGTAATTTCTGAGAGATAAGTGTCACATAATAGTATTTTAATAGTATATCATAGTTCATTTAAACTCGGTGTTGCGTGTTACACAATCTATCAAAGAAATAAAATTCATTTTTAAAAAATATTTCATAAAATCTTAAGGTGTTAAATTTTAAGTAATTAAAATAATACCATTAATCAAAATAATTCAAAAGTAATTTCAACAGTCTAGTTAATGAAATGAATGGAGTTAAAGCTCAACTGAATGTTCCAACCAAAATCTAATTCTATAATTGCAAGGATAATGGATTTTACAGTAATAAATGTATAAATATGATGGTTAATAATGATAATCGTTCTTTAAAACCTTTCAATATAATATAAAAGTGGAAATATCATGTGATTACAACTGCTGAAGTGGGCCACAATAATGAATTGTTGAAAAGTAGACTTACAATCCACTGGAGAACAATAAAATGTATTATATTATTATGGTTAAACCCACTCTTTCATATTTGAAATTTTTTATAAGGGTAAAACATCATCCTCTAAATGATTATATGTTGATTTAGTTGTAAAATATTCTAATGGTATAATTATTTCATATCAAATTTATAGATCCTCTTCGATCCAAGTTTATGGGAATATTCTTCGTATAAATCTTTCTTTTCTACCAATAGTTGAATTTAGTATTATTTTGGGCATGTATTGGCTATCTTTATATAGAACCCATATCCATTTATAAGTAAGGGAAGTATCATTTTCTATTCTTGATCAAACTATAATAATATTTTAGTGTGAGGATGAATATGAACTTATAAAGGACACTATTTCTATCATGCAGGTCTTACTACTTATTGATGAATGTTATTTATCTTAAATGGTTGAGGTAAATTAAACATTGAAGAGATTTCTATTTTTCGGGAATATTACATTCATTTCCTAAATAATTTATTAGTCCTCTAGATAATCATACAGTTTATATTTTAATAGAACTCATACATGATGTAACACATATGTTAATGAATCCATATTTAGTCACCCCAATTGAGTTGTAAGAACTGAAGAAGAAACTCTATGTGAATATAGATAAAAGATTTATACACCATAGTGTATCACCAGGTTATGAAAATTTTCTTTTTATTAATAATTTTGATAGTTCAATGTGTTTTTTCATTGATTATCTAGAACTTAACAAGATCACAATTAAGAAAAAGTATCATCTACCTTGTATCAATGATTAGTTTGATTAATTATAAAAAGATCAATACCTTTTCAAGATTAATCTTTGATTTGGATATCATTAATAAAGGGTAAAAAATTAGGATATAACTAAGAAAACCTTTTGTATTAGGTTTGAACATTATTAATTCATAATGATTTTATTTGGACTTACCAATTCCCCTGCTATCTTTATGGATTTAATAAATAGAGGCATTAGAGATTACTTAAATTAGTTTGTGGAATTATTTATAGATAAAACTATTATATATTACAGGAGTAAGAAAGTGAATGGAGATAATTTGAGGACTATGTTGAATAACTTGAGTAAGGAGTGGTTATATTTTTAAATTACACCTTTTTAATTTTGGCTACAAATTTTTTCATTTTTTCATCACATAATCTCAAGAGAGGGCATATCAATAGATCCTTCAAATACAAATGTTATTAAGAAATGACTGAAACCAACCATGGTGACCATGATCTATAGTTTTCTGGGGTTGGATGGATACTACTGATGATTTGTGAGAAATTTATCCTGAATATATAATCTAATAACCAAGTTTACATGGAAGGTATCCAAGTTCCTTTTAATAGATTAATGTGAGAAAAATTTCAAGGAGATGAAATGTAGGTTGGTTAGTTCACCTATACTCACACTACCCTATATTAGAGAATGATTATGGATCTATAGTGATTAATCAAAGAAGGGGATGCAATGTTTTATTTTGTAGAATGGCATGGTATTAGCATATGTCTCATGATAATTAAATGTTCATGAATAAAATTAGAAGACTTCTAATTTGGAGATAAAAACAATAAATTTTACACTGAAGAAATGTATGAATTATCTATATGGTGAATGGTTTGATACATATACTAATAATACATTATTAAAGTATATATTGACATATAAATAGTTGAATATGTACCAAAGGATATGATTGGAGTTTTTGAAATATTTTGACTAATAAATTCACTACCATCTTGGGAAGGTGAATAAGGCGGATGATGTTTATGCTAGAAATACCATGATAGTTTTTCCATGATAAAAATTTAAAATAATACAATACTTATGGATTTTTAGTATATAGACCTTGAAATCATTGGTAAAGGGGAAAGATCCTATATTTCTTAAATGAATGTTCAAACATCCATCCATATAAAGATTAAATAGGTGGATATTAAACTACAGAAGATGGTGATATATGTTCCTGAGTTCAATCATGATTTTGATTGAATGATAAGGTCTAATAACTGAGTATCTATCCCTTAAATAATAAAATTTAAGGAGTTGTTGTATGAATCTCATTGTTCATCATTATCTATTCATCCCAGAAGTACAAATACGTATAAAGATATCAAAGAGATTTTCTAGTGGGAAAACATGTAAAGGTACATCATAGAGTAGTATCTTGATGCTTGGTATTTCAACATGTTAAAGGTAAAAAAATATAAGTCTAAGTGAATGTTATAACCATTACCCATACCGTAATGGAAATGAAAAAATCACCTTAGATTTCATCATCGGGCTCCCCAAAACATCTAAAATCCAAAATTATATTTGGGCTGTCATCGATTTCCTTATAAAGTTAGAAAATTTTATTTCTATCAAAGAAGATTTATCTTTTCATAAGATTATGAGGATATAAATTAAGGAAGTTTTGAGTTTTTATGGAGTAAGATGTTCTATTGTATCAGATCGGGATATAAGGTTTAACTTGAAGTTATAGAGAAGTCTTCAAAAATATTTTAATATAGAGTTGACCTTTATCCCAACATATCAACCTCAGATAGATGGCCAGTTTAATAACACCATTCAAACCCTAAAAGATATTTTGAGATCCTGTTCTATGGATTTCAAAGATGGTTGAAATCAACACCTTCATCTGGTTGACTTTTCTTACAAAAAATATCTTTCAATTTAGAATTCAAATTGAACCTTATGAATCTCTCTATGGAAAGAAGTACAGTACTCCAATATGCTTGGATGGAGTTGGAGAAAAAAATATTGGGATATGATCATACTGAGGAAATGGTATAGAAGGTTAGATCTATTTAGTATCACATTATGAAAACTTTGAGTCACTAAAAGAGTTATGATGACAATCCTTAGTGAGATATAGAGTTTAAAGTTAGTGATATGCTATTACTTAGAATATCCCCCTATAAGAAGGTTATGAGATTTGAAAATAAGTATAAATGGATCCCTATATATATTGGTCCTTTGGAGATTATTTATTGTATCATGATAATATATTATCTCTTGGAACTTCCACCGAACCTCTCTCAAGTTCATGGTGCTTTTTTATATATCACTTTTGAGGAAGTATATACCTGATCCATCACATGAATTTAACTTAGAGGTTATACCATGGGTGAAGATATTTTTTATGATAAACAACCAGTGAATATTCCAGATTGAAGAGAGAAAGTGATGTGGAACAAGTCCAATCATGCGATCAAAGTTTTTTATTAAAGACATAAATTTAAGAAACTATATGGGAACATGAAGATGTAATGAGGCTAAAGTGTAATGACCCAAACTTTTATCAATAGAATTTATCCCTTATTATAGTAATGTCATAAATCACAAAAAAAATCACTTAGATACCATAAAAAAGCTTTATAAATGAATAATTAATGAAATATTAATTATGTCAAGAAGATAAGAAACCTATAGTGATGAAATAGTAACTTGACCTTAGGAATAGTAATATAGCACTTATGAATAGTAAACTAGAAAAATGAATTGTAACCTCACCCATTAAAGTATAAATAAAATTTAGGCAACATATAAGTGAAAATATGATATAATTATATCGTAGTATAAGTAAGTAAATATTTTAAAAATTATTAATTAGGTGTTGGAATTTTTTAAGTCATAAATATTTAATTACAATTATATGATTCATTAAATAATATAAAAGAAAATTTATTTTCATAAAATGTGTTAATAAATTAATATTTTTATGTCTTTTGATTTAATATAATTTTATGAGACCTTAAGTAAATTTTTAAAAGTGTTATAAAATCAGTTATAATTTTAAAATATGCATTTTCCAAGTAAATGAAAATTTTAATTAAAAATTAAATTACTCATATTTAGAAAATTATTTTCATAAAAAGGATTTAATTTTTTAATTCAACACAAAAAAATGGTTAGTTTGAATTTTTGGGATTTTACCAAAATACTAGATTTTTTGGTGAATAGTAAAATACGATAATTTACGATAAATGCTAAATACATGAATATATTAGGTAATAGTTGATTTAATTATGATTTAATCCCACAATATCTAAAAATAATTCATTATTTTAATATATTTAGTGATAATTATAAAACTATTCTTACTGGTTATCCAAAATAATAAACTAATGATTAAAATAATGAGAAAACACCCCTCCCTTCCACTATAAATACCACCCTCAACACCTCTTCTCCTAAAACCTATCAAGCTTTGAGCCTTACCAAAATTATGGCCAATACACTTCCATATCCCCTTACACACATCCAGGATATCTTTTTCCCATCAAAATACCAAAACCTCTTCCCTAAGGAGGTTCTCAAGGAAGATAGATTTAAGAGGTAATTTTTTTTTCTTTTTTCTTTTAATTTCATTTCCTTTTCTTATTCCATACCAACCTATCCTCATCCAAATGGAATTATAATCTATATTAACTTAAATATACTATAATTATATCATGTTAATGGAATATCTATCATTAAACTCCTCCCCCTCTTTTTAAAAAAACGAAATCGTTTCCCATGATGTGTCAATTTACCGACATCATTGGTGATGCACTTTTATTTTATTTTAACAAATTCAATGATATCAATAAAACAATTAAATTGTGGAAAAAATATTTTAAATTTTATGTTATATCCCTCTATGTTTTGGAACTAATTTATATTCACAATACTAAATTATGGAACAAAACGAGTTCATTGTGATTGAAAAACTGCCAAAATCAACCTAAAATGATCATAATTAACTTCTATCTAATGATTCATCTTCAAAAAATATAAAAAAATTCATTATAATATAATTATAACTTTTATAATATAATTAATAACATATAATAAAAATTATTGATATTTTTTCACCTTTTACATGAACTTCCATTCATGTATACAAATGAACCGATCATGAAAACTAAGAAAAGGAACACCCCCGAATGATGAAATTAAAATTTATAACTCTTCCAAAAGCCCATATAAAACTTAATAAAACCATAATTAATCAAATTAATGCATAAAAGTCTCTTTACTTTTCAATTAATTTATATAATGTGGTTATATTAGATATTAAAGTGAAGGAAGCATTCAGACGCAATGTAAGGGGAATTCTCGAACGAAACTCTATTTCTTTGGGTTTTCCCTCTTTCACACAATTTTCAGTATGTATGATCCTTAAATATCATTTTTTCATAATTATAATAATTTTTTTGGGATATACATGTTTTATAATTTAGTTTATGAAAAACACAATGTCTTCCAAAAGAACTCTTCTTTCAAAAAACAGACCTTTTACTACTCAAGATAGTTTCTTCTTCACTCAAGGTTGATGATTATTATATCAAGAATGTAATTCCCTATTTAATTTGGGAACCTAATTTTTATGAATTTATGATTTATTAAATTAAACTCATTCCTTTCCATGGGTTATTTTATGTCTAAAATTGATATACGTTCTATGTGGTATGCATAATAAAGTAAATGTTGTGATGTAATGGGTGAGCCTGAAATTATACAGTGCAATGTGAATGTTATGATGTGATGGGTGTTCCTATAATTATATAGATCTAAAATGAATTTTATAATGTGATTTGTCTCATGATAAAAAGTAAAATATGTGTGAACATTATGCTAGATTTGTTCACAACTATATGTGGTAGTAGACCACTAAGACATGATGTTTCATTTTTATGAATTTCCACATTCCAAGAATTTTTATAATGCTTCCTCTCATGATTATGATCCTATGATTATGTTATGAAAATAATGATTATTCTCAAACAATGTTATATTGTTTCATGTTCATATCTATTATCTTATTGGTATTTTATTTCACCCCTTTTGATGTATATCCTTAAGTGATTACTTTTACTAAGGTAAATATGAAGGCCAATAAGAAGCTTGAGAAGAAGGAATTAAAAAATATATTTAAGTTTCATTTTGTAAAATTTATGTATGGTCCAAGTTTTCCCAAGAAACTAAACCTTTGGATCCTGGTCATGTAATGTTTTTATGTTTTTTATCATTAAATTGATGTACTAGTAATGTAATAAAAACAAGGGTGGATATAGTTGGTATCAGATCATGGTTTAGTTAATTTGGGAATTAGGATAAGAGAACCTTAGTGAAAACCCATAGTATGAGACTAATTATATGTAAGCACACAAGGATATTTTATAAACATAGGTATCACACAAGATATGACTTTAGAGTTAATTTTAAAAAGTAATAAATTATTTATTCATGACTTATTGAATTATGTTTTGTTATAACCTTTTCTATTTTAGAAAATGGTGGGAACCATGAGAAACCAAGACAACAACCCATGTGAGGGACAATGCAGCTATTTCCTGAATGATATCCCCAATACTTTGGGAGGTGGAGTTCAATATTTCATATTGATGCTTACCCAACTACATCAGGTTATGAACAATAAACTGAATAATATGGAATATTTTCCTTCATCTAAGAGGGAGAAACTAGCTATCAAGTGTTTTATGCGGCAATAACCACCAAAGTTTAGTGGATCTTCTAATCCACTAGTTGTGAAATAGTGGTTAAACTCTATGGAGAAGATATTTTCTGTACTTTTCTGTTCTAAGATGGATAAGGGAATCTTTCCATTTACCGTTTAGATGGAGTGGTCGATCAATGGTGGTCATTGATCAAGAAAATCAAGACAATGGATGAAATTGAAGAGATAGAGTGGGAAGACATTAATAAAATGTTTTCTAACAAGTATTTACCTAAAAATATTCATAAAAAGATGGATAGAGAACTCATAGAGCTAAAGAAAAAGGAAGGATAATCTGTTGTAGTCTATGAAGAAAATTTTCCAAGGCATTCAAGGTATTCTCTATGTTTATTATCAATAGTGATAGAAAAATTGATAGATTCTTTAGTGGATTAAAACCACACCTTTGAAAGGCTCTAGAAATTCGATATTTTGGGAGTTGTGAAGAAGTTTTTTGATGTGATCTCAAAGTAGAGATGGATTTTGGAGAATAGTACCATGGATATGGTGATAAGAAACAAAAGGTGGAGTTTCAAGATAGAGTATCTAATGAGAAAGGTAGGAAGAAAACTCAACCACTAACATGTCAAAAATATGGGAAAAATCCTCACAGGAACTGCCTCAAAGGGATATGAAAATTCTTCAAGTGTGGGAGAAGGTCACCAAGATCATGAATATTGAAAAGACATGAGGAAGTAGGACAATGTGGTGGAGGAAATGAGATCAACACCCATAGTCCAATGCTACAATATTAGGGATAAATATAACTATGAAATATAGTGTAATAAACCTCGATTCCTCAAGGGTAATTAGCATTAGCAGCAACAAAATCCAAAACAGAAAGGAAAGGATTATTTCATCACTACTACGTACGTGGAGAAATAAAATGAAGGCATACAAGTTACACTTCCTATTCACCCCTAAATGAAAAAGTATTATTTGATTATGGTTCTCTATATTCCTTTATATCATGTATGTTTTATCGAACTATTGAATCAAATTCCTGAAACCTCGAAGTAGAGATATCTATAAAACACCTAGTGGTGAAATCATTGCAATCCAAGTGGACTCTTCTTCTATTGGCATATGTGGGAATATTATTCCAACAAATCTTGTGATACTTACCTCGGTGTAATTTGATGTTATAATGGGAAATGGATTGGATCTAGTTATATAGAGGACATATAAACTGTCAAGAAAAATAAATATATTTTCGTAGTCCAAACCATTCCATGATCCACTAAAAATTAAAGGAAGATCATGAATATCCTTTGGAAAATTTATCAATAATGTGGGTGTTGATTCCCTATAAAGAAGCTTACCTCACTCAAATGGATGAGTCAAAGGAAGTTATTAACCAAGAGGAAATTCCCATCATGAGGGAATATAGTAATGTTTTTCCTAAAGAGTTACCCAGACTTCCCTTGAATTGTGAGGTAGAGTTCTCAATAGAACTAATACCTAGAGGTACTCCTATCTCAATGTGTCCCTATAGGATGGATCCTATCGAACCAGAGGTGTTAAAGAATCATTTACAAGAGAATTTGGACAAAGGGTTCATATTCCCTATTATATCAGCTTTGGGTGCACCAGTTCTCTTTGTGAAGAAGAAGGATGAATCAATGAGACTATGTATTGATTATTGGGAACTCAATAAGATAACCACAAAGAAAAAGCATCCTCTTCTAAGGATTAATGAATTGTTTAATTAGTTTCAAGGAGCTCAGTAATTCTAATAGGTGGATCTCCATTCTTGATATCATTAGCTAAAGGTAAAGAAGGAAGATATTCAGAAGGATACCTTCCATACAAGGTATGGGTACTATGAGTTTCTGGTGATTCCCTTAAAACTTACTAATTACCTGCTATCTTCATGGATTTTATGAATAAATTCTTTAGAAATTACCTCAAAAAATTTTTGGCAGTGTTTATCGATGATATTATCATATACTCCAAGAGAAAGGAGTAATATGAAAAACATCTAAGGCTTGTGTTACAGACATTAAGGGAGGATAAGTTTTATTTAAATTTAAGAAAGTGTGACTTTTGGATGCAGAAATTCACATTATTAGGACATGTGATCACAAGTGAAAGAATTTATATGGATCCTTACAAAATAAAGGAAATTTAGGAATGGACAAGACCCTCTAGCATCAAAGAAATTCTTAGTTTTCTTGGATTATCTCGATACTGAAAACATTTTGTGATAAATTTACCACAATTGTCAAGAATTCTGACTAAGTTAACAAGGAGGAAAGCTTCAAGGAGATAAATAGAAGGCTGATCATTGTACCTGTTCTCACATTACCAAAAAGTGGAAAAAGTTTTGTGATATATAATGATTCTTCAAAGAAAGGCTTGGGTTGTGTACTCATGAAAAATGATAATGTGATAGCCTACGCCTCATGGAAGTTGAAGATCCATGAAAAGAACTACCTAGCGCATGATTTGGAGCTATCAGTGGTGATTTTTTCCTTGAAAATATTGAAGCACTACCTCTATAGTGACAAGTGCGACATATATAATGATCAAAAGATCCTAAAGTATATATTCACACAAAAGGATCTCAACATTCATTAAAGGAGATGATTAGAGCTAATAAAGGACTATTATTTCTCTATTAAATATAATTTTAGAAAGGAAAACAAGGTAGACAATGCTCTTAGAAGAAAAGAACCTGCTACTCTATCTATGTTTTGGATTGAGAATGGTCATATCTTCATGGATATACAAAGGATAAGATTGTAAATCATAATGGAAGGGAATACATCCAACCTTGACCGAATTATTTTTCAACCATCTATCCAATATAATATTTAAGAGGAAAAAAGAGATGATCTAGAGTTAAAAAAGATGGTGAATACAACAAAGGAAGGGAAACTGAAAGAGTTCCATATCAATGATGATGGTCTGGTTCATTTTGAAATAAGGATCTTTGTGCATTCATAACCTGAGATAAATAAAGAGCTATTGGATTATGTACCTAGATCAACTTTATCCATCCATCCTGGGAGTACCAAGATGTATTTTGATTTCTGAGAACAATTCTAGTGGGATAACATAAATAAAGAGATTATAAAGTATATATCAACGTTATTGATATATCAGAAAGATAAAAAAGAATGACAGAAGTCTAAAGGGATGATGTAACCATTTCCTATACCCATGTAGAAATGGGGGAATTTCACTATCGAATTTTTCATTAGTATCCCGAAGGTATCCAAAGGAAATAATGCAATATGGGTTGTGATGGACCGAATCACCAAGACTGCCTACTTTATCTCTATTATGGAAGATATCTTACTTGAACTACTTGCAAAGATATATGTGAAGGAAGTAGTGAGACAACATGGGGATACGCTTTCAATTTTCTCTGATCGAAATTCAAGGTTTATATCTAAATTTGGAGGATTATTCAACATGATTTGAGTACTGAATTTAATTTCAACATGACCTATCACCCCCAAGTTGATGGTAAATCTTAAAGGACAATTATGACACTCAAAGATATGCTAAGAGATTGGTTATTAGAATTCAAATGTGGATGGGATCATCATATCTCATTGGTTGAGTTATCATACAACAACAAATTCCACTTTAGTATTAAAATGGATCCATATTAAGATCTGTATGGAAATTAATGTAGAACAACAACCTTTTGGGATGACATTGGAAAAAGAAAGCTTCTTGGACCTGATCTTGTGCAAGAGATGATAGAGAAGGTTCAAGTCATCCAGAAACATATCAAATATACTCTGAGTTTTCAAAAGAGTTATGATGACAACCGTCGACGGGACTTGGAGTTTGACGTTGGAGACAAAGTCTTCGTTAGAATATCACCATGGCATAGATTCATGCAGTTTGGAATGAAAGGTAAGCTAATAAAAAGGTATGTTAGCCCCTTTGAGAGTCATTTCCTACCATCTTAAAGTTCCATCGAATATGGATTGAGTTCATGATGTTTTATACGCATCACTCCTGAGGAAGTACATACCATATCCCTCACTTGTACTAAACTCAGAGGTGGTACAACTAGGTGATGATCTCTCTTACGAGTAGTAGCCAATAAAGATTCTAGACCGGAGAGATACGTTTATACACAAAAAGACAACCCACCTTATCAAAGGATTTTGGAGGAACCATAAGTATAAAGAAGCAACTTGGGAACTAGAGGATGCGTTGAAGTTGAAGTATCCTCACATGTTTATGTAAAATGAAAATTTGAGAGTGAAATTTCAAAAGGTTGGAAGAATATAATGACCCAAAATTTTATCAATGGAATTTATCCCTAATTATAGTAATGTCATAAATCACATAAAATCACTTAGATACTATAATAAAATCTTTATATATCAAGAATTAATGAAATAAGAATTATTTTAAGAAGCTAAGGAACCTATACCGATGAAATAGTGACTTAACCCTGGGAAGTGTAATATGACCATTATGAATAGTAAACTATCCAAATAAATAGTGGACTCACCAATTAAAGTATAAATAAAATTTAGGTATCTTATAAGTGAAAATATGGTATAATTATATCATTGTATAAGAAAGTAAACATTTTAAAAATTATTAATTAGATGTTGGCATTTTTGTTAGTCATAAATATTTAATTAAAATTTTATGATTAAGTATATAATTTATTGAAAGTTTATTTTCATAAAATGTGTTCATAAATTAATATTTTTATGTCTTATTATTTTAAGGAAATTTTATGAGACCTTTAGTAATTTTTCAAAAGTGTTATAAAATCTGTTATAATTTTAAAATATGTATTTTCAAGTAAATGATGATTTTAATTAAAAAGTAAGTTACACACATTTATAAAATTATTTTCATAAAATGGAGTTCATTTTTTAATTTTATACATAGAAAAATTGTTAGGATTATTTTTTGGTATTTTACTAAAATACTTGAATTTTTGGTGAATAGTAAAATACTATAATTTATGATAAATGCTAAATACATGAGTTTATTAAGTCATAGTTGGTTTAATTCTAATTTAAGCCCATAATATTAAACCATAATTCATTATTTTAATATATTTGGTGATAATTCTCAAACTATTATTAGTGTTGAGCCAATATAATAAACCAATGGTTAAAATAATGAGAAACACCCCTCCCCTCCACTATAAATTCCACCCTCACCCACCCTTCTCCTCACACCTTTCAAGATTTTTGAATTTCCCAAATTCTAGAAAATACTATTCACTATCCCCTTAACCACATATAAGATCACTTGGTCTCATAAAAAGATTAAAACCTCTTCCTTAAGAAGGTTCTCAAAGAGGATATATTTAAGTGGTAAAATCTTCCTCATTTTTCTTTTAATTTATTTTAATTTCATTTCCTTTTCTTATTCCCTCCTCAGTTATCCTCATAAAAATGGAATTATAAACTTTATTACCTTAAATATACTATAATTATATCATGTTAATTAAAGATACCTCATTAAACTCCTCCATCTCTTTTAAAAAAAGTGAAATCATCATTCGTGATGTGTCAATTTACCGACATTGTGGGCGATGCACTTCATTTTACTCTAACACCTTTGAGGATGTTAAAAAAACCATTAAATTGTTTTAAATAGATTTTAATGTTTATTTTACATCCCTATTTATGTTATGGAACTAATTTACATAAATAATACTAAATTATAAAACAAAATGAGTTCATTACGATCAAAAACCACCCAAATCAACCAAAAATGATCATCGTTAAGTTTTATCTAATGATTAATCATCATAACATATAAAAAAATTCATTATGATACCATTTAAACTTATATACTAACATTAATAACATATAATAACTATTATTTATATTTATCTATATTTTACATGAGCTTCCATTCATGTATACAAAAGAACCGATCATGAAAACTAAGAAAATGAACACTCCTAAATAATGAAATTAAACTCTATAACTCATCCAAAAGACCATAAAATAACTTAATAAAACCGTAATGAATAAAATTAACTTAAAAAAATGTTCTTTAATAGTTAATTAATGAATCTAATGTGATTATATAGGATATTAAAGTGAAGGAATCATTTGGATGCAAGGTAAGGGGAATTCTCGAAACCAACTCTCTTTCTTTGGGTTTTCCCTCTTTAAAACCATTTTCAGTATGGATGTTCCTTAAATATAATTTATTCATAATTATCTTACCTTTTATGGGATATAAATGTTTTATACTTTAGTTTTTAAAAAACACAATGTTTTCCAAAATAAATCTTCTTTCAAAATACACACCTTTTACTTCTCATGATTGTTTCTTCTTCACTAAAGGTTGATGATTCTTATATCAAGTATGTTATTACATATTTAATTTAGGAACCCAATTTTTATGAATGTATGATTTATGAAATGAAACCAATTACTTTACATGGGTAATTTTGTCTATAATATTGATATACGTTCTATGTGGCATGCATGATAATGTAAATGTTATGATGTGGTGGGTGGACAAAGAATTAGATAGTGTAATGTGAATGTTATGATGTGACGGGTGTGCCTGGAATTTTATAGTTATCCAATGCAGTGATTTATCTCATGAGAAAAAGTGAAATATGTGTGAACATGATGCTATCTTTGTTCATATCTATGTGTGGTTGTTGACCACTAAGACATGATGTTTCAATTTTATGCAATGCCACATTCAAGCCTTTTATTAAGGATACCTCTCTTGATTATTATACTATTCTTATGTTATGCTTATAGTAATTATTATAATACAATATATATTATATTATGTTCTTATATATCCTCTTACTGGGGTTTTAGATCACCCATTTTCTATGTATATCCTCATGTGATTACTTGTACTAAGTAGAATCTAAATGCCAATAAGAGGCTAGAGAAGAAGGAATTTAAAAAATATTTACATTTTATTTTTTAAGTGTTATGTATGGTCCTAGTTTTCCCAAGACACTAAACCTTTGTATCCGAGTCATGTTATGCTTTTATGCAGGTTATCATTAAATTGATGAAATAGTAATGTAAGAAAAAGTAGGGTCTCTATATAAAGTATATACATTTTTTTCATCTGAGTATTGGAATTTTGTGGGAGAAATTATTATAAGTAGGTGGGGGGGATATAAAATCCCAAGATTTTATGACATATTTCTCTTTAAATAAATTTTATGCGTTTTATAGCTTCATTTTCAAGAAACACATGTTTTAAATAAACCATGACATAGTATTATTAAAAGTGACCATTATCACCTAGCCATTGGATTGACATGTACAGATATGAATTAATAAATTTTGAAAAATATTTATAGTGTTTTTCCTTATTCAAAATGTATTTATCAATTCCTAGGAAATATGTACTCAATTTTAAATTTTAAAAATAATATAAGTTTATGTTAAAAGATCAAAATTTCCACAGTATTGTATTTTTCTATATATTATGCACCTAGATCCCTGACGAACTAGGATTTTGAAGAAATATATTTGTATTTAATGTCAAAAAATAAATAATCATTTATAAATTTATTATCATTTTTTTATAAGTGATGATAAAATCATTTAAATGTTAAAAGAGTTGTTTTTCGAAAAATAATTGTTTTTGTGAATATTGTATTTTTATCTTAGTAAATTTAATTAATCAATATTGATGAATAATTTTAATATAATTTTTAGATAATTTATTCAATTAAATAAATTTACATTCATATAATGGTGGTAACTAGGAATAAAATGAAAGTAAATTCAATTTATGATAAAAAATACATTTTTCCTAAAAAATATTTCATCATATTTTTCACCTTTACATTAGAATTAATTTATTCCACTTTTAGGAATTGAATATTCTGAAATCTATTCCATATTTTTAATTAGTATACTTATTATTAGTTTATAAGTTTAAATTAATTTTTCATCATAATCAGTGGGAACCATTATAAAAATATTATTACCATGGTAAGGGTTAAATGATTGAATGAAGGGTTAACCTATGATATAATGTTTAAAATATAAAAAAACTTGCTTTAATTTGATTTGTTGATTATATTTCAACATTACCATTACTTTATTTTTATATTATTAAATTTAGTGCCACTTGAATTGAGTAATTCATATATTATATAATAAAGTGTAATGTATTTACAACTTTTCCAACCACTGCACTTATAAAAAGGAACCTCCTTTTCTCACTTCTCCACACTACACAAACTCTTTATCTTAACCAATATTTACAAAAATACCCTCAATATATTTATCCAAGACCTTGAGGTGTGGGTATTACAAAAATAACAATCCAAGAATCCTTATGATTCATTTCAAAGGAATATTCCCAAAAAAGAGGTATATGTTCTTACCGACCTTTTTCAAGTTTCATTCAGCTTAAACCTCTTAAAAATTTCTGTAACCATCTTAAAATATTTTCATTAGTCCCATCTCTATGACGTGATGTAATTAATTTTTCATCACCACCATATATGGATGTATATAAATTTGTACATAATTAATAAGAATTATTTTTATAACATGATTAATATTACGGATATAAAAAAACCATGACAAAGCTACAAGTACCAAAATCATTGAATCAAAGCATTAATGGGAAACATATGAGTTTTTTATTTAAATATTCATTTTAATGAATAATTACTAATAAAAGATTAATTTAAAATTATAAATAAATTATTTATAGTAAAATATATTTTAATATGGTTTTGGAGTAGATGTATAATAAATTTAAATTTATTATACAGGAGGTCTGAATGCATACAAAGCAAGACAAGACCTGAGGTAATGGTTTATGGTATAATCTCAATTATTTTTGGGATTGTGTATAATAAATTTAAATTGAGCGAAATTATATGATCCTTATACTTTAAAACCCCATATAGTTTCTTATTCTATAGTTATTTCTAGAATTTTAAAGTATTTATCCAAATTTTCTCTTTTTGGTAATTAAAATGATAGAGATTGTTTTAAAGAAAATATGAATTAATTTATTCATTTTAGGTCATTAATCATTGCCTTTTTTATGTCCATGTTATTAAAAATGACTTATAAAAGTTTTTATATATACTTAAATTTTTGATAAAGGGTATTTTAATTAAATTTTAACTTTTTACAAATGATTAATTTTTTTTTCAAATATTACATGAATAACTATCTTTTGACTTTTTACAAAAATGTGAAAAGAATGTTATTTTTTAAAATATATAGCATTAATAGATCTTCCCACCATAATTTAATTCCTTCACCATGAATCTTAATTTATAATTTTCAATTTTTTTATAAGGAAAATCATATTTCTATTTTTTTTATAAATTTTAGTTTTTAAAAGTTACCCAAAAAAAGAGATGTTTTTTCTTGATTTACAAATAAAATATTAAATGATTTTGTAAAAGAGATTTTTCATCTATATAAACATAATTTGAAGGCTTATATGCTTTATAAGGGATATGATCTTATGATACCATCCACTTTATTCCCCTGTATGGGTGATGATGATGATCATTCAAGGATGATTATATAGAACCCATTCTTTCCCATGAGTTGATTAATTTATGATATTTTAGCACAAATATGTATGGTTTTCAATACAGTTTTCTATAAAAAACAATATCTATAAAAACTCAATTATGCTTCTAAATTAATTAAAATACAGTAAAGCAGCAGATCGATACTGATCCATAAAGATAGAGAAATTAGTATGTCATCATTTCCAAAGATTAATTTTATTAAATTAAGGGAAAAGGTGAGAAAAGAGTGATTTGATTAATTTTATGAATACAAAATGAAAACAAAATAGATTTATTTTTTGGGTTTGAATCAGATTTTGAATAGTGTGCTAGGGTAACGTAATATCAATGTTCAGGTGCAATTGAATTTTATAAAATAGATTGATTAATTCATGATTGGTGTTGGAGTTGAGATGAGGTATATCTAATGGTCATGATATCTCATACTTAATGAAGCAATACTGTATTTCCCTTGGTCTGGTAATTTAGGGTGTTTCTGAATCATGATTGTCTTAATATTATATTTAAAAATTATTTCCCCTAAAGTTGAAAATGGTCATTCCTTATTTAGGTTTATCAGTTGTGTTATTTTTATGTTTCTTTTATATTCAAATATCAATAGTTACAATAAAATAAAAAGAAAAGGATTGAAAATTGATTGATGAAATCATGAAAAATAGATATATGGATAATAAAAAGAATTAAATCTAATACACCGCCCCCTTAAGTTACATCACCCTAGTACATGGAGAGTTTACCCCATTATCATAATAACGATATAATAATAGGGAAGAAGAAAATAAAATACATGCATAAAGAAAATAAAGATGGATTGTATAGGGACCTGTACAATGCATCTTCTCAATCCAAGTTTTATTTGAATCAGAATACCTTTTCAGCAACAATAGATCCTCTATTTATAGGCGTTGGATGGGATCTTCTCAACCCATTACATGATGTGTAATAGGGTTACACGTCATGTAATCGTGATCTGATGTTGGTTCATTGATTTTTGAATATGTGCTAATCTCATTCGAAGACGTTGACCATTTACTCATGTTACGGTGTGTAACTGTGGCTCATGATGTGTAATAGCTTTACAACTTGTAATTTCATGACTTGGATTCATGGTCTACGATATGTCACTAACTGATACTACACACCGTGTATTGACGATTCATGACGTGTAATTCCTTTTTTTTTGCTCCCAGATATCAACTTGACATGTTTTTTTTTTCAGTTTGGTGTCTCATAAGTGCTCCATGATTTTCTAAAAAATATTATGTTGTGACACTTCACTTCTCTTATTGCATGAAGTGTCGTTTGGTTCTAATATTTTAATCTTTTATAAAAATTCATTGTTTCCTATCAGAAAAAACAAAACAAGTGAAATTTTTCAACATTTGGAAAGAATATTTATTTAAATACACAAATTAATACATTAAAACAATATAAAATATATACATGAGATACACTTATTAGTCTGAAATTATATAACCCTCCAATGCATTAGGTAAATGTAACACCCCAGGTAAATAAAGAATATGACATATTTATATTTATCCATATTTTTGAATAATATATTAATATTACTTTAAAGGGGATGCTATGCTCGATGGCGTACCCAACACGCAACAACGAGTTTTTGGGAATCTTACGCTGTACTCTAATAATAAAATAATATTATTTTAAATGGTAGTTAACGCCTAGCCGTTGTAATGGAGGGAATGGACAGAACTAACTAAAAAATAATTATATATGTTTGTCAAATATTTTTACTCTTTACAATAAATTTTAGAGGATTAAAAATGCAAATGAATCCAGTTTTTAAGCGAAAACATTCTAATATTCTTTAAAAGGTCGATTAACCGCCTTTTGATGGAGAAACCCTTTTAAATCCACTTTTTGAAAAATTTATAAGCTCTATTTTTCAAAATAAACATATTATTTATGATTGGGGCATTGAAATTTACCTTGGGTTAATTTTTGGTATTTTTCTGACAATGTTCATTTTTCAATGAATAGTGAAAAATACTGCATTTTACATCAAAACTGCTTTTTCATATAATTTAATTATATGGTTATATTATCTTTTTGATTTGTTTTAAAGTGTAATTATAATATATTTTTACCATGTAATTCAATGATGGTCATTGGGATTAATTTCACTTTGTAATTAGGCATAAACAAGTGCCAAACTTTTCATAAATATTGTTTCTAAAAAACCCGCTATTTGTTTTGACAACAAGAAGTTTTTTTAAATTAATCATTGAAATTTATGTGTTTCGAATTTGGTAAAATGAATTAAATATTTGGAATTATAAGGTCCAAATTATATAATTAAGACTCTTTTGTTTTTGGACATTATGAATAGTAACGACGGTAATTATCTTTAATTATTTTGATTAATGAGTAATCGGGTAGTTAAAGATAATAAGATAATATAATAATAATAAAAATTGACCAAAAAATGTGTCCTAAGGCTACTGGTTGTCTCATGGCCGACCATGGGATGCCTTGTTCCAAACTTGGGGGCCCCATGGAATCACTTTTGTGAGAAAGTGACTTTTTATCTATTTATTTTTAAAAAATGTTAAATGTGACAAAGAATGTATCACCTATGTAAAATATTTTTAATTTTGTATACATAAATTATCTTTTGGACTATAAATATTCATTGTAAAGCTAAAAATATTTCCTACATCATAGTATTTGTTTTATAATTTTTAGACATTAAATAAATTAAATTATTTATGACATCATGATGATGCAGCGATGACCTCATTATTTAACGATTTAAATAAAATGGAAAGATAATGTAATATCTAAGACCGACACATGTCCAAAACATATTGAATGGGTGGATTTAGAACCCTTATCACCTTTTCCTCAAAACACATCAATGTGGGACCATTAATATCTGAAAATCATTCTAAAATAATGTAACATTTCTTTACTTTCCAAGAGTGCCCCTCCTCTCCTCTTATAAAAGGCCCCCACCTCTACCTCCTTATCCACACTTCCAAAGACTTTGTCTCGGCCAACCCCTGCCCATTTTGTCTCTCCACATCCCTCTATAACTCCTTGAAGCCTCACTTTGGGATGAATCCTTTCCAAGGAAGCCTTTGAGCTCAAATCAAAGGAAGTTACCCAATTTTAAGGTAATGTCTTCACTTGAGTCCTTTTGTTTTATTTTACTTCTACAACCCCCTAAAATATTTTTATTATTTTATTTTGTAACAGAACCAGTATCTTCAATATACTAGTATGTTTTTATAAGAAGGATTCGAGCTACACTTACACACACCTACATCTAATGGTTAAAGAACATACTGTTTCTGTGGATGTCGAATTTCTGCCTCCCGAAACGATGATTGTTCAACATTCTTCTAACACCTTCAAAGGTGGACATTAATATGACACTATATTTATATATGATATCTAATATGTTTATATTTTACTTAATCTTCTGTATTTTTCATTTATGGCATACCTTTATGGTTTCCATTATGGGTAAACGCGATATCTTTATTTAAGGAAGTGCGGACTATCGCCCCCTCAAAGTGATTTGATTCGTTAATACCATATGTGGTACGTATAAAGGATATACTTAATGATATTATATATGATACCATAATGGAATTAAAATACTGTTATTTATCATTATGTTTCAATTCCATTAAATATGAAATAGAAATGGAAGTAGCGTTCATGCGTACGTACGACTTACCGTCTCCATGAACGGTGCATTTCATTTCTTAACTCTAAATGTTATGTAATATTATAAATGCATGAATATACTGGATATATATGATATATATTATATCTACATCATGAATACAATTCTGGATATAATGAAAATTTGGCCACACGAACAACATGTAATTGTAAGAAGTCCACTTTCGACTTAAGAACCAAATATCGGCAAAACAAATATTATTAACTTAAATGATTACATAATGTTTATGACATGGTAATAAGTGATATAAAAGGAATAATTAACTTGAAAAATTTTCTTAAGGAATTATAAATTAACTCAAGTTTATTATTCAGGAGATTAAAGAACGTTCGAGTCAAGTCGGACCCGAGGTAAGGGATCCTACTCCTCTCTTTCTTTTTAAGTACAATCTTTTATGTCATTCCTTTTAAAGCTCATCTTTCTTGTTATTGGGATGTTATTTTATATTACAATTACTGTAATTTTTATGTTAAAATTATGAGAGAACCTATTCTCTCTCATCAATCCATTTTGGAAGTTTTGAGTGGCGCCGTTAGGCTGCCGAATTTTTGTAAGAGATATAACCTCTCTCTTTATTTTTAAGTACTCTCCTTTATGTCACTTCTTTTATGATCCTCTTTGTTATGATGGGGGATGTTCTTTTATATTCCTCTCTCTGTACATTTTATGTTAATATGATGAGATACCCTATTTCCTCTCATCAATCCATTTTGGAAGTTTTAAGTGGCGCCGTTAGGCTGCCGAGTTTTCGTAAGGGATTTTTCATCTCACTTTTATTCCCGTGAGATTTATGCTACATTTTACAAAATTTCCTTTGAGTGGTGTATGTACTGCCAATTATTATACACTTTGTGTAGTATAATTTCATTTATGGGTATTCACATCTTCATTTTATGACCCTTCTTCCATGGGATGTACGTTTCGAAAGTTACCCAACTCGGTAAGGGGACCTTTCACCCTCCACTTTTTAAAAGACTTCTTTTGTTATGTCTTTTAATTCACATACTATTATGTTGGGATATGTTCTTTTATATCCTTATTGATGTAAATTTTATGTCCAAGTGATTAGATTCCCTTTTTATCTCTCATCAACTCATTTTCTGAATTTTGAAGTGATGCCGTTAGGCTGTCGAATTTTACCAAGGGAACTTTTTAACCCAATTTCAATTTCTTTGGGTTCAACATGTAGTTATTGAATATGTCATCCTTTTTATATGTGTGAATGACCTTTTATTATTTTAAACTTAATATCCACTTATATTTGGTGTATTTATATTTGTCACACATAATTTTGAGATTGATTTATCCTTAATTTAAGGATACCTTCTTTATAAGGGATTTCATCAAATTTGAAATTTCTATTGAGACTTCATTGTTATTATGCACCAATTCACTCTTATATGGTGTATATAATATCCTTTGGAATATTATATCATGAATCCATTTATTCTCATGATATTATAAAGTTCTTACTAAATGTTATTCCTCAATTATTATATTCAAGTGTCTCTAATTTTGGTAAAACCCCTTTAACCAAAATATCACTTTAAATGTTTTAATTATTTATTCTTATTAATATCCATGTTTTCAAAATGGTTTTAGGGATTTATTTATATGTATATTAATGGTTTAAAATTTTAAAAGCTTCAAGGTGGTATGGGACACTTTGATTCAAAAACTCTTTATTAAATGTTTTAAATGGTTTTAGAAATGGTTTCTTTTTGAATGGATTAATTATTTCAATATACTAAAATGTTATATTGTGATTGAAATGTGGAAATGTTATGTTTTCTTTTATGCATGTTTTATGTGATACATTTATGTTATGGTTCTTGGGCATTGTTATGAAAATGGGTGGTTCCGTGATAAACTGAGGGCGGGTGAGCCCGATATAGCTCTCCAATGCATTGGGTAACGCGAAGGAGTGAAACATTAAGGTTTCTCTGAAGAGATTTAGGGAATATACTGTGGTGGGTATTCCAAACGTAACCAAGAGGGTTAGTCCCTACATAATAATGTTACGAATTCCTCAAGATACCTTTTATGTCTTATGATTTCTATGATTTATTCATGATTTGATATGACTATGTTTTATGGGTAAAGTATGATTTCATTCTAATGTATATATGAACTCATGTTTCCTTTCCATATTTTTATAACTCTTACTGAGCTTTTTATGCTCATCCCATGTTTTTGAAATGCTTTTCACAGGTCAAGGGAAAGGTACATGATGTGATGATAGTGTCAAGGATGTGTCAAGAAAGAATCCATGTTTTATTTTAAATATGTTTCCGTTGATGGGAAGAATGAATATTGTCTTTTATGTAACCACTTTGTTTAAATGTGGAATGTAATGCATGTTTCATGATCTAATTCTCTACAACTCTAAACCTGAAAAGATACTCAATGTGTAATCTTGTAATAACTCAAGATTAAGTAAGGTTTGAGGCTAGGGCCTTATAGTTGGTATCAAAGGTCGGTTTAGATAACTTTAGAGGTTAGGGTATTCTTTAAGCATAAGTGACATTACCATATTGGTTAGGATTTCAGAAAGAGTCCTAGTTTTAGATAAAGTGAATGAGTAAGTATATATTAGTTATTATCTTCCTGATTAGTACATGATGGTTTTTTTGATATACTCACACTGACATTTTTGTTTTTAGTGATTGGATGGATCTAGCAAGCACCAAATAGACAACTGGTTTGAAGGAAACTGTGGTGGTTCTCTGATTAAGATACTAGATAAAATGGGGGATTCAATGAGGAAACTCGTGGTTGTTCTAAACCAACTATCAAGGAGTCATGATCAACCACTTGAACATTGTTATGTTCTGTAATGCATCTTGTACGAGATGACCAATCGATGTGTAAGTTCAGGTAATAATTATAAAGGTAACCATTAGGGTTTATATGATCCTTAATTTTGAGGTAATTATGGGTTATTATATGTTATGATGGAAAATGAAAGGCATGAGATAAAATTGAGGTTAAAATATTTTATGATTACTTTTGATGATTTTATCTCATTTTGGGGAATGTTTTAAGAATTATATAGTTTTGGAAAAAGGACAACACGCAGACCGTGTGACAACCCGTCACGTCGGACAAAGCTGCAGAAATTGAACCCACAACCAAAGTGCGACCGGTTTTTATCGCCTACCACTGGACTACGTGAAGTACCTGGTTAGTTTGTCGGATTCCTTTTAGTTAGATGATTTCATGAATTAAGAGTAATTTGATTTTGGGTTATCTATGGAAATTTATTAACCTATCATGGAGGATATGTGATTAGGTTAATTACTTTTCAATACGAGACATTAAGAGAAACTGATGTTGTTTGGTGATAAATGTTACGATTTAACTTGGAAGACTATGTGACTAAATCCTTCAAATATTTGAGTTTCAATCTTAGTTTGGTTTACTTTGAATAATTTTATGGACAAATTGTTTATCGAATGGTCCTCGTTGAACTTTGGGTTTTGTTGGACAAATTTTGGAGATTAAGAATAGATTTTCTTTTTATAAAGGGTTACCCTTTTCTGGATTATCTGATCTTGTACTAACCTTTTTGGTTTTGGTTTTGGTTAAAGTCTAAAGACATGGGAAATATATAGCTCTCTTTTGTGGATTAGGTGATTATCTATAAGTTGATTATAGAACTCTTAATGTGAACAAGTCTTCCTAAATACTCATCTTTTGGAGAAAATATGAGTTTGTGTAAGAAATCTAATAAAAGTTGAAAGTCAACATGATAAGTAATTATGTTTCCTTATGAATAAATTCCTCAATACAAAGTAACTTAAAACAAAAATGTTGTCTGTTAACTTTTCCTACTGGGGAATCGAATACCGTTTAACCCATCACAAGTTTGTGATTTTCTTGTGGTTAACTTTCTCCTAAACATGTTTTCTATCACTCTCCATCAAAACATGACCCTTTGTTTTTTCCTCCATGTCCATATTTTCATTCTCTTAATCCTAGTATGGGTTAACTCGGGTGACCTTTGTACTTATATTTCTTTATTTTAAAGTGATTGTTTTACAGACTCTTGTTCCGATGTGGAACTTTCAAGGATGTTTCCAAGCCCAATTTTAAAATTGTGAGGACGAAATTCCCAAAAGGGGGGAAGGATGTAACACCCCAGGTAAATAAAGAATATGACATCTTTATATTTATCCATATTTGTGAATAAAATATTAATATTACTTTAAAGGGGATGCTATGCTCGATGGCGTACCCAACACGCAACAACGAGTTTCTTGGGAATCTTACGTTGCACTCTAATAATAAAATAATATTATTTTAAATGGTAGTTAACGCCTAGACGTTGTAATGGCGGGAATGAACAGAACTAACTAAAAAATAATTATATATATATTTCAAACATTTTTACTCTTTACAATAAATTTTAGGGGATTAAAAATGCAAATGAATCCAGTTTCTAAGCGAAAACATTCTAATATTCTTTAAAAGGTCGATTAACCGCCTTTTGATGGTGAACCCCTTTTAAATCCACTTTTTGAAAATTTTATAAGCTCTATTTTTCAAAATAAACATATTATTTATGATTGGGACATTGAAATTTACCTTGGGTTAATTTTTGGTATTTTTCTGACAATGTTCATTTTTCAATGAATAGTGAAAAATACTGCATTTTACATCAAAACTGCTTTTTCATATAATTTAATTATATGGATATATTATCTTTTTAATTTGTTTTAAAGTGTAATTAGAATATATTTTTACCATGTAATTAAATTATGGTCATTGGGATTAATTTCACTTTGGAATTAGGCATAAACAAGTGCCAAACTTTTCATAAATATTGTTTCTAAAAAACCCGCTATTTGTTTTGACAACGGGAAGTTTTTTTTAAAATTAATCATTGAAATTTATGTGTTTGGAATTTGGTAAAATGAATTACATATTTGGAATCAGAAGGTCCAAATTATGTAATTAATACTCTTTTGTTTTTGGACATTATGAATAGTAACGACGGTAATTATCTTTAATTATTTTGATTAATGAGTAATTGGGTAGTTAAAGATAATAAGATAATATAATAATAATAAAAAATGACCACAAAATGTGTTTTAAGGCTACTGGTTGTATCATGGCCGACCATGGGATGCCTTGTGCCAAACTTGGGGGCCCCATGGAATCACTTTTGTGAGAAAGTGACTTTTTATCTATTTATTTTAAAAAATTTTAAATGTGACAAAGAATGTATCACCTATGTAAAATATTTTTAATTTTGTCTACATAAATGATATTTTGGACTATAAATATTAATTGTAAAGATAAAAATATTTCCTAAATCATAGTAGTTTTTTTATAATTTTTAGACATTAAATAAATTAAATTATTTATGACATCATGATGATGCAACGATGACCTCATTATTTAACGATTTAAATAAAATGGAAAGATAATGTAATATCTAAGACCTACACATGTCAAAAACCTATTGGATGGGTGGATTTCGAACCCTTATCACCTTATCCTCGAAACACATTAATGTGGGACCATTAATATCTGAAACTCATTCTAAAATAATGTAACATTTCTTTACTTTCCAAGAGTGCCCCTCCTCTCCTCTTATAAAAGGCCCCCACCTCTACCTCCTTACCCACACTTCCAAAGCCTTTGGATCGGCCAAACCCTGCCCATTGTGTCTCTCCACATCTCTCTCTAACTCCTTGAAGCCTCACTTTGGGCAGAATCCTTTCCAAGGAATCCTTTGAGCTCAAATCAAAGGAAGTTACCCAATTTTAAGGTAATGTCTTCACTTGAGTCCTTTTGTTTTATTTTACTTCTCCAACACCCTAAAATCTTTTTATTATTTTATTTTGTAACAAATCCAGTATCATAAATATACTAGGATGTTGTTATAAGAAGGATTCGAGCTACACTTACACACACCTACATCTAATGGTTAAAGAACATACTGTTTCCGTGGATGGGGAATTTCTGCCTCCTGAAACGATGATTGTTCAACATTATTCTAACACCTTAAAAGGTGGCCATTAAGATGAAACTATATTTATATATGATATATAATATGTTTATGTTTTACTTAAGCTTCTGTATTTTTCATTTATGAAATACCTTTATGGTTTCCATTATGGGTAAACGCGATATCTTCATTTAAGGAAGTGCGGACTACTGCCCCCTCAAAGTGATTTGATTCGTTAATACCATATGTGGTATGTATAAAGGATATATTTAATTATATTATATATGATACCATACTAGAATTAAAATACTATTATGTATCATTATGTTTTAATTCCATTAAATATGAAATAGAAATGGAAGTAGCGTTCATGCGTACGTACGGCTTACCGTCTCCATAAACGGTGCATTTCATTTATTTACTCTAAATGTTATGTAATATTATAAATGCATGAATATACTGGATATATATGATTTCTACATCATGAATACAATTCTGGATATAATGAACATTTGTCCACACAAACAACATGTAATTTTAAGAAGTCCACTTTCGACTTAAGAACCAAATATCGGCAAAACAAATATTATTAACTTAAATGATTACATAATGTTTATGACATGGTAATAAGTGATATAAAAGGATTAATGAACTTGAAAAAGGTTCTTAAGGAAGTATAAATTAACTCAAGTTTATTATTCAGGATATTAAAGAACGATCGAGTCAAGTCGGACCCGAGGCAAGGGATCATACTCCTCTCTTTCTTTTTAAGTACAATCTTTTATGTCATTCCTTTTAAAGATCATCTTTCTTGTTATTGGGAAGTTATTTTATATTAATCTTACTGTAATTTTTATGTTCAAATGATGAGAGACCCTATTCTCTCTCATCAATCCATTTTGTAAGTTTTGAGTGGCGCCGTTAGGCTGCCGAATTTTCGTAAGTGATATAACCTCTCTCTTTCTTTTTAAGTACTCTCCTTTATGTCACTTCTTTTAAGCTCCTATTTGTTATGATGGGGGATGTTCTTTTATATTACTCTAGCTGTACATTTTATGGTAATATTACGAGATACCCTATTTCCTCTCATCAATCCATTTTGGAAGTTTTAAGTGGCGCCGTTAGGCTTCCGAGTTTTCGTAAGGGATTTTTCATCTCAATTTTATTCCCGTGAGATTTATGCTACATTTGCCACAATTTCCTTTGAGTGGTGTATGTACTGCCCATTATTATACACTTTGTGTAGTATTATTTCATTTATGGGTATTCACATATTCATTATATGACCCTTCTTCCATGGGGTGTACGTTTCGAAAGTTACCCAACTCGGTAAGGGGACCTTTCACCCTCCACTTTTTAAAAGACTTCTTTTGTTATGTATTTTAATTCACATACTATTATGTTGGGATATGTTCTTTTATATCCTTATTGATGTAAATTTTATGTCCAAGTGATGAGATTCCCTTTTTATCTCCCATCAACTCATTTTCTGAATTTTGAAGTGATGCCGTTAGGCTGACGAATTTTTACAAGGGAACTTTTTAACCCAATTTCGATTTCTTTGGGTTCAACATGTAGTTATTGAATATGTCATCCTTTGTATATGTGTGAATGAAATTTTATTGATTTACACTTAATATCCACTTATATTGGGTGTATTTATATTTGTCACGCATAATTTTGTGATTTATTTATCCTTAATTTAAGGATACCTTCTTTATAAGGGATTTCATCACATTTGACATTTCTATTGAGACTTCATTTTTGTTATGCACCAATTCACTCTTATATGGTGTATATACTATCCTTTGGAATATTATATCATGAATCCATTTATTCTCATAATATTATAAAGTTCTGACTAAATGTTATTCCTCAATTATTGTATTCAAGTGTCTTTAATTTTGGTAAAACCCCTTTAACCAAAATATCGCTTTAAATGTTTTAATTATTTGTTCTTATTAATATCCATATTTTCAAAATGGTTTTAAGGATTTATTTATATGGATATTAATGGTTTAAAATTTTAAAAGCTTCAAGGTGGTATGTGACACTTTGATTCAAAAATCTCTGTATTAAATGTTTTAAATGGTTTATTTTTGAATGGATTCATTATTTCAATATACTAAAATGTTATATTGTGATTGAAATGTGGAAATGTTATGTTTCTTTTATGCATGTTTTATGTGATACGTTTATGTTATGGTTCTTGGGCATTGTTATGAAAACGGGTGGTTCCGTGATAAACTAAGGGTGGGTGAGCCCGATATAGCTCTCCAATGCATTGGGTAACGCGAAGGAGTGAAACATTAAGGTTTCTCCAAAGAGATTTAGGGAATATACTGTGGTGGGTATTCCAAACGTAACCAAGAGGGTTACTCCCTACGTAATAATGTTATGAATGCCTCAAGATACCTTTTATGTCTTATGATTTCTATGATTTATTCATGATTTGATATGCCTATGTTTTATGGGTAAAGTATGATTTAATTCTAATGTATATATGAACTCATGTTTCCTTTCCATATTTTTATAACTCTTACTGAGCTTTTTATGCTCATCCCAAGTTTTTGAAATGCTTTTCACAGGTCAAGGGAAAGGTACATGATGTGATGATAGTGTCAAGGATGTGTTAAGAAAGAATCCGTGTTTTATTTTAAATATGTTTCCGTTGATGGGAATAATGAATATTGTCTTTTATGTAACCACTTTGTTTAAATGTGGAATGTAATGCATGTTTCATGATCTAATTCTCTAAAACTCTAAACCTGAAAAGATCCTCAATGTGTAATCTTGTAATAACTCAAGATTAAGTAAGGTTTAAGGCTGGGGCCTTATAGTAAATATTAATATCTCATTAGAAAATATGAACTGAAATGGGATGTAAGCCTATTTTATTAATGGTTTATTCCCAAAATTATAGTCATGGTAGTGAGACTTGACTAAATAAATAATGGAATTGGGAAAGAAACCAATCCACTAGGGGATTCTATCTGATATTATAGTCTTGGAAATGATCCTTAACTAAGGAAATGATTTTCTATGCTTATGTATATGCTAAAAGCTTATATATAATACTTATGATATGTTCTCATGGATCATGATTAATTATTTATGATTCCACACTCTTATGAATTATGTATTTTTTTATGAAAAAGACTTATTCCATGAATCATGATTAATGATCTTTGACTGATTGGGTATTCATTTTGTAAGTTATGATCATGTTATCATACCCTTATACTTATATTATTTTTATTTAAGAACATTTTTTGATATCTCTTATGTTTACCCTTACTAAACATCTGATGTCACCATTTATTATATTTATATTTCCCTAGGTTATGAATAAGGGTCCTAAATAGAGTATATCTAATAAGGGTACTAAGTAAGAAGGATATTAAGGGAGATATTCAATATATTTCATGAAATATGTTGATGATGTATCTAGTATCTAAAGAAACTAAATCTTTATAGTTTTTCAGTGTGTATTATCATGTGATGTGTTGAATATTAATCTAAAATGATGTAATATTTCTGTATTAATTTCTTCATTTTTCACAATATAATATTCATGAAAATCATATTTAATGGTAGTTTTATATATTTAATAGTGGTTAATCTTCTTCATTTTTTATTTTAGAAACTAGCGGTGGTTAAAACCTCTGCTAAATATAAACACTATTTAGAAGAAGTTAAATATTAGTTTATATTTTATACAATATTTAGTGGAGGTCTTAACCAAAAAAACAGTGATGGTTCAAAACAGCATGATATGCTTTAATAAAAAAAATTATGAGGGAACCTCCCCAATATAGATAGACAAAAAACCAAAATATTTATATATATACAATGATTATAAAAACACTATAATGAATTCATGAAAAATAAAACATAATACGTGAAATACCATGTTTAAAAAGTTATTATTTAAGGAATAAGAGCTAAATTATGGTTAAACCAATAAATTAAATAATCCAAATTATTTCTTCACATTCACTCAAAACCTATTCAACATATTGACTAAAATTAAATATTCTTAACCAAAATAAAATCACACTATTCTAATTTATTTCAACTCATTTTACATTTCTTAAAAATATAAAATATAGTATAATATGAATGTCAAAATTTGGATTCCTTAAAAAAAAATCTCAAGTACAGAGAGTATTATATAATAAATTATTAACATATTCAAATGTAATAACACATAAATGAATTCTAAGACTTCTATTTCTAAGTATTAAAATCATATAAGTACATTATGAGTATTTTTATAGATGAATTTTTAATGAAAGTATGCTAATAACAATAAATCACCTAATCACATATCTAATTCACTGAATTTGGTATCTAAAACAATTATACATTCTCAATAATATTTATATAATTAAATTAAAACATCCAAGATAAATATTCCACATGTGGATGGATAAAACATTATAAATTCTAAATTTTCATATTATAATACATAAAGACATGGAAGGAAACCCTATTACTTAAAACCATTATATATAAGCATGATTAACATAAGAACTAACATTATAAAATGGTTAATACATTCTTGAACATATAATAATTTCATTATAATTAGTTAAAACATATCAAATCTATAGATTCAATAATAAACATGTAGTAAAAAACTTGTTAACAATTTAAAACCCAAAAGACTATAATTAGGTGTTAAAGTGAAAAATCAATATCCAAAACCATTGTATACATTCGTATATCTTTAAAAAAATTATATTTATAGAACCAAAATATTCATGGAAAACTCATTTTTAATGTTAAAAATATATGTTTAATATTTCTTATTTAATTAGGAAATAAGTAGAAAGAATATCTGAAATAAAACATGGAGGGTTGATACCACATACCATTTTAAATAAGTGGTGATATCATCTTATTCCAATTATCATCAAACAACCCCTAAAATAATTAATTTAAATTACCATAATTAATTAATACCTATTATAAAATTTTAAAAAAAATGAATGATTAAAACCTAAGGAAAAACTAAAATTTAAACCCCTAAAATACATATGATACTAATGGGAATCTACCATAATATATATCCAAGAGAAATTTATGAAGGAAATATTTTTCTTCAACATAAAATAATTATGAAAAATTCTCATATAAATGGTTCTAAATTACATTTAATCATTAGTTAACCCCAAATAACACAAAATACTTATGCCTGACGAGCGACTATTATTTCCAACATCTCCCCTCCAAACTTCTAACTTATAACTTATTATAAATTTAAAATTATAATTAATATATATATATATAAACTTAAAGGAATATAAATTAGTGTTATAAATTATTTTGAAATTATGGAATTTACCCACCAACTCATTCCAACCATCAAGGAAATATCATCATAGATTGAGAGAGATCCATTTATCATCGACCAACTGATAACAATAAAACATTTACTCCTTGAAATTACTATAATTAAAACAATTATAAAAATTTTCAAAACATATATTTTAAAATAAGTATAAAAATTAAATTATATATATTTAATAATTAACAAATAAAAGTATTTTTTTACGATAATATATTCACCATACTGAAAATAAATAATTTAATTCATAAGTTAATTGATAATTTAATGAATGACTACACATATATTCATTTTCTTTTTCAATTGTCATATCATTACCATGCTTCATTTTACTTATTCCACATCATCTACTTTATCAACCCTTAAAAGAAAATTATTTAAAATGACCCCATGAGAAAATAAGTCAAGGTATTATCACTGATGGGATTCGATTTGAGAAGTTATAGCTTCTACTTCATTACCCATATCATATAAGTCTTTTTTTTGATTCACATACACAACTACCCTCCACCATTTATCTATTGTATCTTCCACATAATATTCCATTATTTATTATAATGAAAATATATATTTATCATGTTCTTTATGGTTACTAATATACCTAAATAATGTGAAATTTATTGAATTAAATTATAAGGTATCTCTTTTAATATCCTTGGTAATATTGACCTACTCACATTTGAATAAAATAACTAAAAAATGACTATGGTAGTTTTAGTTGATAATATCAATTTAATCTCAATAATATAACACTATTGAATTTAAATATACCACTATTATGTATTTTTAAAACTTCTTCACAATAGACTATATGAAATTTAAATCCATCCAAAGTGTAAGCATCAAATTTTATAGCCTTATTTATAGGACCCAAACTGAAAACATCAAATTGTCTAACTATTTAGATTAAATATAAATATTAATAATATATAAATATTGATATAAATTATAGAATTACAGAACATATATTCCATCCTATTATATATACGAGTTTCAATATTTAATAACTTAAATATTGTAAAAACAATTCTACCATCTCTTTATCAATAACTTTAGTTATATCTGTATTATTCCCTATTTTAATTTTAAGGCATCTATTCATTTTTATCCACTATTATTAAATTAATGGACATGAAATTTCACTATTTAGTAGTACATATATATGTTATTGTGATAATTATAGATATGTAGGTGTAATTTTTGAGGACCTCCTAACTAGTCAACCAATAATAAGAATGATTATTGATTTTCCTATTAAGTTGATATGGAGTTGAAATATCTTTAACATGAATAACATGGTTGAATATTATCTTAATATCATCTAAATAAATAGAATAAAAGGAAAGACACTCCCCCACCATTTAATCTTCTAAAATAGAGCATTTTGGTTGGGATTTATTTTTCAAATATGATTAAAAATGACTAAGGAATCTGTAAAAAATGACTGAAACATAATTAAGTATGTATTTAATGAGTTGTAAATAATGTTTTAATATGAATAAAACATATAAATAAAGTACATTTCAATTTTATATACTCATTTATAATGTAAAAAACCTCCAAATTTAGTTTATTCGACCAAATGAATAGTCAAATACATCATGAATGTAAAAAAATGATTGGAGAAGGATTATCTTTATATAAAAAAGTGAAAGTACAATTATTTCCTAAACATTTTCAAGTTCAATTATTTGTATAGTTTCCTCATAAAGTTTTCTAAATAATTTTGAATAAACCATTACACCTAAATTTCTATTTTTAGGTAACAATGTTGGAAATGAAAAAGGTTTTAATTTATAAATAAAAATATGTTAACCATGGATTTTCAATCCATTTAACCTCTAATGTATTAAGAAAAAACATCATGAAATGTTACTCAAATATCCAATAATTACTTTCAAAGTCTTTAATATTAAAATGAATATATCTTTTTTTTAAATTTGGTGTCAAAGCCTATTTTATTTAACAGAGTAAAGACCCCTTTCTACTAGGGTAGAGGGTAACCCAAACAAGGCCTGTGGACCCAAAGGAAAAAATGCATAATAGAAACCTGGCCCACATGGACCAAACATAGTCCAAAGGACCCATGGACCCTAGGCCCAAGAACAAACCCAAAGGATTGTTAGGCCATGCTGGTATACCTAGTCTACTCTATTACTATGATGACCCAATAGACCATACCAGCCCATGCATGCCTCTAATATCGGCTCATACCAGCTACCACTAGTCTATGTTTTGTCCACCTTTGGATCTCCACTGGCTATTTCTTGTTCACTATCTCACCTAGAGTTCCACCATTTTCATCAACCATAACTTCTAGATGAGAGGTCATCACTTGAATTAACTTATTTTCATCCACGTTTTGAGACATCTCTCCATCATCAGACCACATATATGCCATCATCCATGGCCATCATCACCATGCCAAAGTCTATCGCCTGCATCGACCTACCACTAAAGACATCTTGGTTCCCCCAAACTAAATACTATTCTCCCCACCATAATCTAGTGGTAACTTCATGGAAATTCCATCCCTCCTATGTGCTCTCTCATACAGGGAAGATAAATCCCACCCCCCAAAATAGAGGATCAATGGGAACCCACTATAAATCGAACCCAACTACAATGGATGCATGGTAAAAGCCCCAAGAAATTGGTATAGGGAGAATATGCATCAATAAAACATATCTTTCTACTCATTTTCATTATAAAAATATGAAAACATTTTTCTATTCTAATTTTGTCATAGATCATGCTTTAAATTCATTACTTTTAAGTTCTTTTTTAAATTAAGATGATATTTTTAAATACCTTGTGCACTAAGTAATGTGAAAAATGAAAATTTCACATTAATTCTTCTCAATATGAATAAAATTAAGATCATGAAATAGAAAATTAGATTCCCAATATGGATGTTTGAAAAAATAGTTTTATTCTTCAATTATTATGTTACAATTTAAACTAATGATGTACATCAAACTCATTTCCCAGTATAATTCAAATGATGAAAAATTTTAAATTCTCATTCAACACTTACCAATTGTGTTACTATTTTTAAACCTATGAATAAATTTGGTGGTTGTCTGTGATCAATGGTTCGATTGAATTTTTAATTTTTCAACCAAAGTTTATGAAATGCATGGAGAAATATATGATGACATAAGAAGCCTATTTTTTTACTACAAATTAGTAATTCAGGATCAAAATCAATGTTAAAAACTAGAAAATCCAAACCAGTATAAGTTATCCAAACAAATAAGTTACCAAGTCTAGAGAAGTCACTAATGGTAAAAATTAGAGAAGCATGCATTTTTGAACATTTTAACTATAGATAAATAGTATGTTTTAACACCATTGTTCCATAATTCTTGGAATTATTTAATTAGATATTATATGTTTACATCAATATTATTTCTAGGGATTTTCTTTCTAGGAATAATAATTGAAATGATAAAATATTTTTTTATATACACATATATAGAAGTAAATTATAAGTTATCTGAACAACCAACCATATTCTATAACTATAACTCAATGAATTGAATGAATTGAATGCATTAGTAGCCAACCCCAATTTCATATTTCTAGGATTAGATGAGATATTTATAATTATTAAAATTTCTCCCTTATTTTTAATCTCTTGGATGCAACAAGAATTCGTTGTTGTTATTTTTCATAACATGCCACTTCAGGTGGTTGATGGGTTTAGATTACCTAAATAATCTTTTTAATAAGGTTTTTAAGGGGAATTAATGAAAAACATATACATGATTATTTTATTCTTATTATTTATAGTAGTATATTGATTCAAAATTTTAAAATTAATCATTAAACTATATATAGATTTCCAACATATTTTACACTCTTTTTTTACTTTAATCCTATCCCAAATATAGTATACAATCATTGGGAAATGCATGTTTTTTTATATAATCAAGACCAATATATTTAATTTTTTTCATGTAATAAAAATACTCAGGGATGTTAGTTTCATAAAATGAATCATATTACAATTCCAATATGATGGATATTACTTTATATAAAAATATTTATAAGAAATTTATTTTAATGACCTGAATTTTCATGAATGTATGAATTATTGTTTTTCAATTTAAATTCCTTTTTATATCTTAGTGATTTCACCCTACAACCTAAGTAAGTTATTAAGAGATTTTGGGTCTTATTCGAAGCTTGGATATCCATGTTATAGAGGAAATAGGCTAGGTGCATGGTTTTTTAAAACAATTTACCTGAGACTTCATGGTTTGGTTAAATCATGTGGGATATTTCTGATGGCTTCCAGAGGCTACATAGTTATACTAAACCATGTGACTTAGGATGCACACCCGTGTAGGTCCTAAAAACATCATGATAGATGATTTTCACATGGGATACAGATGGTTAGTCAAACCATGTAAATAGCCTATGTGAGGAGGATATATGGTCAGTATCTTATGCAAAATTGGTGAATGGTTTGGAAAACATAGTGTATAAATCATGTAACCCCTTAAATAAAAGGGAATTTACCCTTTTTCCATTGAAATATTTTTATCCCTCCAAATTTTTTTTCTCTTCTAGTGGACATAACTCCCTCTCATTCTCTCACATTAGAAGCCCCATCTTCGTCCAAGGATAGGATTTAGAGATGTTTCTTCTTACAAACACTAATTATACTACCATTAGATATGTTTTATAGTTAATGGTAAGAGCTCTAATACTCTTCCTTTATTAGTTTCTATTTCCATCTCCTGTTCTATTTTGATGTGAGTTTATATACCCTATTTTTGTGGAATTATATTTTTTTGAAATTTCTTCCATTTTAATTCAAACATGAATTTGATATTGGATGAGGAGTCATCCATGGGCCTAAGGTAGGTGTTTTTGTAATTTTACCTTTTAATTTAGGCGTTTTATATCTTTCACCGATGTTCTGCACACCATAATTCTTAAAAAATTTACTTTAAATGTGTATTCCATTTATAATTAATTTCACTATGTAATGATACTCCTAGATACCCATGTTAAACCATTAGAGAATGATACCTCACTGGTTTCCATCCCTTTGGGCATGATAAAATGATTTCCCTCAATAATGTAAATTTTTAATTGAAAAAACACCTCTTAAGTAGTTTTCACCGACCCTAAAATGGATTTTACTTAATTTAAAAATTAAATGGATTAATTTATGTTAAATGAAAGTTTGTGGAAAGGCCACTTCACATGTTATAAATTGATAAAGAAATTGTTTATATTATGGAACACATGGTTAATTGGGTTAAATGAAAATAAATTTTTAAATTGTAATGTCTATGATTATTATGACTAGACCATGGATATCAGTCGTTTGAAAACAATTAAAGGATTTTTTGAGCAAGTAATTTAATTCTCCCTTATGTTGGGTGATGGGAATGGAATCTCACACCATTTATTCTTACTTAGACAATGAGCATGACGTTCCATGTTCCCTTTCATCTGGTGTTGGGCATACAGACTCACCCCACTGTGTTGAGTGATGAGCATGATATTTTGGATTCTTATGAGATTCAGTGATAGTACCCTTTTTGAAGCTTATAAATCATTAGACTATGAATAGATGCCTAAGTTATACTCCCGGTCCATCTAGCACCTAATATCCATGTATATGCCTATATATTTCCTAACATATATTGTGTATATACATGTATACATATTATATATGATTACTTATATATAAATGTTCATGGTCACTAATATCAGACTTATCTTAACCTATACCAAATTAGATAGAGTCATCTAGGTGTCCTATAGGAACTAAATATGAATGATATCTATTTTTTAGAGTATGTTATACCTACACTATTCTATGCTATACACAATAATTTAATTATTGTAGACAATACTGGTGGCGACCGACTAATTTTTTTTCACACCTTTTTTGGGCCACCGATTGGTACCTGGATAGACTTTTTGGATATAGGTAGGGAAAAGAGAAAGCACTCAGTCTTGGATGCTTGAATTATTTTTCTCATATCATGGGATCTTGAGAGTAGACGACTGGGTGTATTTTCATGATTCTAGTGGAGATGTCTTTTGGTCTTTTTTTATTTATGTATAGAATATTGAATATTCTTGTACTCTGTATCCCCTATATCCCTTATTTTTATATCAACATGAGATAATATCATTTTGTGTATGAATTGGTCTATGGCTTGATTACTATTATTATTTCATGTATGTTTTTCTTCTACTATTGGTTATTGTACTTATTTTTTGTGCTATTAGTTATATCATGATTATGACATTTCTTTTTATTATTTTTACCACTACGTTACTATGATATGAGGGTATAGTCTCCCCACTAAACCACCTTGGAAACTTTCTACTCATCAGCAGCCTCTGACATATAGGGAAATGTTCTTAAGGCTATGTGGCCCACTAGTTCTGGGAACCGTTTTAGTGGATCTCAAGTTGGGACATTAAAAAGTGTAATCAGAGTGATTTTTTTTACTTATATCTTACAATTTGGGTACTAGACATGAGAATAGGATTTATTATAATTTATTAATGATCCAATTGCTAAGTATAACTACCCCACATATAGGGAAAACCCAAATTACCTTGGATGTGTTATTACTTTTTTGGTTTCTTCCTGTTACAGCTGTACTGATTTTACTTGTGGGTGATGCACACGTTTTGTGACATTATTCTTATTGATATTTTTTTATTATGGGTTTTTACCTTATACTATTATTTAAAGGAATTATTATATAATGAATCATCATAGACACTTTTGGAATTTTATTCCATGTATTTTTCTATGCCACATTTACTTTCTATGTGCATTATCTACTAGAAATATTTAGTTCCTAGATTATTATGTATTGAATTGCACCAATTTTTGATGAAGGATAAGGATAATTGGAATAATTAAAGTTTCATCATCAATTTAAAAGGTTTTCGCCACATAGATTGATGATGGAACCTTTATTAACAAATTTATGACATTTTTGAACCATGAACCTCATGTTTCCTGGGTTGAAACATTAGTTGATTTGATTAATTGAATAAAAAAGTTAATTTATGAAGAATGTAATACTATAAATTATACATGAAAATTAATTTAATCAAAATCATGGTATATTACCTATTATTTCCTGATACCATATTTAAAGGCTAGTTCATAGTTACAAGAGGTGCTAATTGCAATTTATAAGAGTAAGGATTTTTCTAAATTGGGAATAGTGAAAAATTTAATTTGACTCTTATATATATATATACCCATATAAAATATTATTAACCTAAAGAAAAAAAACTTTTAAATGAAATGGTCACTATTAAATAGGGATGAAAATTTCAAATTAAGGGGTGTTTTTCTCTATGAATTTCAATTGGAAGTCCATATACCAGGACCTTAGTCATGTGATATGGGACCTAGACCCAAACCTGGACTTCATAATGGGTAGTTGGGGGTGTCTCCTTCATTTATTATTGTTTTTTATGATCTTACCTTATCATATAGACCTGGATTTAGGATAAGAAAGAGATGTTTTAGTTTAAAAGTATGAAGGCCCATAACTATCCAAATTGAGTATCTAAAATCTTTTCTACTATTGAATTCTATTATGAGGAATTCATTTAGAATTTTATAATAATTACCCCATGATGGACTTGAGTCATACACCTAGAAGGTGGTGATGAACATGCTCTGGAAGAAGTGGTCCCTGAGCTACAAATGTTTCCTCTCATAGTGCCACCTGCAGTACCACTTTCTATTCTTGACTTGGGAACTAACTCCCATTAGAGGTTTTCCTTCATATGATGCATTCTATGAAAGGAGTTTCTCAACCTACCCCAAATATGGAATAGTTTACTTGGGAATTTCAGTAGTAGAATTATCCCACCTTCTCAGGGTATAGAGGACTTCAAGCTGTAGTATCATGGATAGTGTCCATGTTATTGATATTCTAGCATCTAGAGGTGCCTATAGAGAGGATAGTTAATATCAAAACTTATGTGTTATGTGTTTAGAATAAGATATGGTAGGATTTAATTACCTAGGTATACCGACATTGAGATATGATCTAGAGTGACTTCTAGGATGTATTTTGTGATAGATTCTTTCTACAAACATTGAGGGATGACTAAGCTTGAGAGTTCAAGAACTTGAAGTAGGGAGATATTTCTATAATAAAACATTATGATCATTTTTATCAATTTTAGGGTTTCTCACTAAATCTAAATGATTATAAGATCATGACTATGAGGTTATTTGAGGATGGGTTAGTATACTCCATCTAATCATAGTTTAATTCTTTCTGGTTGACCACTTTTTTGAGATAGTCAACCATGACCTTATTACTGGAAAGAATTTGAGGGAAGTCGACAATGTGAGATAGGGTGGATCGGCACCCAAACCTAGAAGTGGTTATTTTAATGGAAGGAGGAATCACTTTGAGGGTTATCATAGGGGAAGTGGTAGTCAGAAGACTTATACTGATAGTTTCATGATATGTCATAAGAGTAGGAAACAAGGACACACAAAACCTCAGTGTATACAGGATCTAGTGCAATGTAGAGGCTATGTTAGGATATGGAATATTCAGAACTTTTGTAGGACCTTCCCATTAGTTCCTAATGAGTGAGAATTGACACTGAATCTATGTTCTAGATTAGGGACAATGTAACTCCCCATGAATGAAATTGGAATACCACTAGCTGCTTAGGATGAGGTTGAAATTGAGGTAGAGGAAACTAGACTCAGGATTCATAGCATCAATAGAGTGGGCCTACTCAATGTGGTAAACTTCTTTCTTAGAGTAACGATATGGGAATGTTACCTGTTGTGCAACCTTTTCTAGAGGAGAAGAGTGAAAAACATTCTATTGTTTGAGGCACTATTCTAGTAGAATCTACTTTAGTGTTTACTTTATTTGACATAAGAGAATCACACTCTTTTATATATATGGAAATTATGGAGAGGTTTTCCCTTGATATAGAGTATGTATGTGGTTTTTTGACACTTGATACCCTATTGAGTATTCAACCAAAGAGTGTTTTCATATTCAAAGAGTATCCCTTTGTGACAAGAGGTTATTTGTTCATATAGGATCTTTTTTTCCTTGACATGACATGGTTGGATGTAATTATTTGGATGGATTGGTTGATTCCATACCAATCCAATATTTATTTTTATTAACAAAAGGGTAAAATTTACATCACCATAGGGTGATAAACATTTTCATAAAGGAAAATGATATGTACATACATTTCGATGACTTAAACGTTAGGGTCTGAGAAGAGTGAAAACCCAGATCACTAGTATTTTCTTTGATGATCAAGGGTTACATCCTACTATTTTCCCTCTTTTGGTGGATCATTTCAGGGATATCTTCCGTAATAAATTTTCTATGATAACTTCGATGAGAGAGGTTGAATTCACTATTGATCTAGTGATATGAGCAGTGACAATGTCCATACATCATTATAGGATGACACCTATGGAGATTTTGGATCTCAAGAATTAGTTGTAAGACCTAGAGGCAAAACATTTTATCTAACCTAGTACCTCACCCTGGGATTCACCATTCTTTTTTTCTAAGAAGTAGAAGTGTACCCTTAGGATATGTGTGGATTAACAATAGATAAACCAACCCATAGTTAATAATCGGTATCCATTTCCACAAAAATATGACCTCTTCAATCATCTTAGAGGAGAGAGGGTGTTTTCAAAGATAGATTTGAGGTCAGGATACTATAAAGTGTATGTTAAACAACTAGAAATACCATATACATTATTTCAAAGTAGAAATTTCATGTAAAAGTATATAGTTATTCCATTCAACCATACAAATGTGCCATCAATTTTCATGGATAAGATGAATTGGGGTTTCCACCAGTATCTGGATTCATTCACGGTAGTCTTTAAGGATGACATATAGTATCCTCACACTCAATATGACCATGCCCAATATATTGATATCATACTGAATACACTAAGAGAGTACCATATTTATGAAAATCTCACCAAATTACACTTTTGGATCGATAAAGTCCACTTTTTATGTTACATCATCTCAAAGTCAAGAATATCAGTAGACCCGAATAAGGTGAGATATTTAGATTCTTGGGATAATTCCATGAATTTTATTGATATGTAGAGTTTCTTGGGACTATCCAGGTATTATAGATCCAGCATCCATGATTTCTAACACCTATCACTGCCTCTTACATGAATAACTAAGATTGGTGTAAAATTCATATGGTTAGGATCATAAGAAATATCCTTTTAGGAGTTGAAGGGTAGACTGAATTCAACACCAATATTGATTCTTCCAGAGTCAGTTAGGAGCTATATAGTTTATTATGATTCTTTGATAATAAGATTGGGATCAATATTTTTATAGGATGAGCAAGTTGCAGCATAGGGGTCCCATCAACTGAGGCCTCATGATCATAATTTTCCTACACATGACCTCGATTTGGAAGATATAGTTCATGATTTACACTACTAGATATAATATTTTCTTGGGGAGCATTTTTTGGTATTCAGTGATCACAAAAGCCTCAAGTATATCTTTACACAGTGTCATTTAAATCTCAGGTAGTGTATATGGTTTCAATACCTACAATACATTGATTTTGATCTTGTATATATGTATAGAAAATGAAATTCAGTAGTCAATACTCTGATTCAAAAGACTCAGACATAGGCAGTTCAAGACACCAGTGGTGAGTGGTATCTTATGGATTTTTTTCTCATATACATGTTAAGGTTCAGAAGGATCATGGTCATATAGTACTCTCATCCTTAGTAGTGACCTCTACACTTATGGAATGGGTAATGATGATGCACCCTTCCAATCCCACAAACCTATTACTAAGGGAAAGTATCCTAGATAAGGATTCACCACTATGTTAGACCATGGATGAGGATGAGACCTTACACATACATTGGTGTGTATGGGTTCCAATAAACATACAAGAGGAGTTTATGTAGGATTCATATGCCCTGGATTGGGAAGTACATCCTGATGATACCAAAATGTATTGATAATTACATCTCCATTATTGGTGGCCTGGTATTAAATGGTAGATAGCTAAATTTATTATTCAGTGTTCCACCTATTAGCAAGTGAAGGCAGAACACCAGTGACCGATAGGACTGCTATAACCGTTTTCCATTCCTGAATGGAAATTGGATGATTTCACCATGGAATTTGTGAATGTTTTTCCTAGATCACCTTTAGGAAAAGATATAATTTGGGTAATCATTAATCAGTTGATGAAGGTAACCCACTTCCTTACTTTTTAGTATATCTTCTCAGTAGAAAAACTAGATAGGCTCTACATCAGGGAGGTTGTGTGCCTTCATAGAGATCCTCTTTATATAATATCATACAGGGATGATAACTTCAGGTTGAGGTTTTGGAATGGGTTTCCAAAACAATTGGGGTACATAGGTGATTATGAGCATTACCTATCACCCTAAGATAAATATATAGATAAGGAACATGATTATGGTGTTAGTGGAATTTCTCTATTCATATTTTTATTAATTTGGATATTCTTGGAAAAAGTACATACCCCTATTTTAGTTTTCATGAAATAATAGATTTTAGGCTACCATGCAGATGGATCCTCATGAGGCCTAATATGGTAGGATGTGATGATCACCTTTATGCATTTTAGAGGTTGGGGAGGTTGAAATACTTGAGCCATATCTCATTCAGGAGACTTCAGAGAAGGTTCAACTAATCTGGAAGCGCATGTTGAAAACTCAGTCTTGGAAGCAGTCATTCCAACCACTATAAATAACTCTTGAGTCTTAGGTTAGGAACTATGTTTTCTTGTGAGTTTAACCTAGGTTAGGAAATCGATAGATTCAAAAAGAGGGTAAGATTTCTCATCAATTCGTTGGAGCCTTTTATGTTTTTGAGAGGGTTGGACCATTGGATTACCAGATAGAACATCCACAAAGATACCCTTCTATGCCTGCAATTTTCCATGTATCTCAGATTCATTGGTATTATATATACCTAATGAATGTTTTATATCTTGAAAAGGTTTAGTTATACGTGGATTCTTCCTTTGAGGTTCACCAAGTGAATATTATAGATCAGAGCATGGAGACTCTCTAAGGCTGGTTAGTTCATTTAGTATGGGTACTATGGATGAATGACCAAGTATAGGACAATACCAATGAGTGAGAGGATGATGTACATTCCCAATGGCTAGAGATTTTCTAATATGATCCTTTACTACAGACAGAAGTAAAACTTGGGGACAAGTTTCTTTAAGGAGGATAGATTTTTACAACTTAGATTTTCATGAAGGTACAGATCATTATTCTTCATATTTAAATTCTTTGTTTTATCCTAGTGAGTGTACCCTACTACTGAAGGAAGGTCTAGTGAGAATCTAGGGATTTTTTAGATCCCAAAGCACCAAGTTATGGAGGAAATAGGCCTAGTTAATGGTTTTTACAAACTATGCACTAGATACCACATGGGTTGTTCAAACTGTGTGAGAAGTTTCAGATGGAAGTAGGGGGCCACACAGTTAGCATAAACTATGTAACCTAGGCTGCATGCACATGTGGGTGTTTCAGACATCTTGATAGAGGTTATCACATGTTCTACACACAATTATTCAAACCATGATCCTAGCCCATGTGAGGGGGTTCCTAGGGTAGAATCTACTGTACGATTGGTGCATGGTTTGGCCAACCATGTGACCGAATTGTGCATCCCCTTAAATGAGGGAAAATATACCCTTTTCCATTAAACTGTTTTTAACCTTCCTCGAATTTTTTTCTCCTCTAGTTGACAGAACTCCCTCTCCCTCTCTCACAATGGTAGCTTCCTCTTCCTCAAAGGTTAGGATTTGAAGCAGTTTCTTCATCTGAACTCTAATCAGACTTCTGATGGATGCATTAGATAACTAGTGGTAATATCTATAATCCTATTCATTACTTTATTATTTTATCTCACTATCTACAATGGTATTTTTTTGAGATTATATGCCATATTTTTAGGTAATTTTTATATTCCGATGATTTCTTCCAATATACTTCAAACATGAAGCTGATATCAGATGCGGAGTCATCGACGATCCTACAGTAGGTGGTATTATAATTTTCCCTAAAATTTTATGTGTTTTTATATCTTTCTCTGATGTTCTACATGCCTAAATTCTCCATAAATTTTCTTTAAAATCATTTTCCCTTTATAATTAATTACACTATGTTGTGATACTCTCATTGATCTGTGTCACAAAATTATACGACATATACCTCATTGGTTTCCACCCATTTGGGTGTGCTAAATTGATTCCCCCTAATACTATAAATGTCTAATTGACTAACAGCCACCTATGTGGTTTGTATTGAACTTAAAATGGATTTTACTTAATTTCTAAATTAAATGGATTAATTTAAGTTAAATGAATGTGAGTGGAAAGGCCACATCACATGTTATAAATTTATAAAGAAATTGTATATCTTTTCTCACCTATGGTTAATTGGTTTAAATGAAAATAAATGTATAAATGGTAATTCCTATGATTATTTTTACTAGACCATGGATATTAGTTGTTGGAAATGGTTATGTGATTATTGAGCATGGAGTTTCACACTACCTTACATTGGGTGATGGGAATGGAATCACAAATAGTTTATTCATACTTGGATGATGGGAATGACGTTCCATGTTCCCTTAATTCAGGTGTTGGTCATGTATACTCACCCCACTATCTCGATTGATGAGCATAACATCTTGAATTCTTATGATATTTAAGGCTAGTACCCTTGTTAGTGGTTATATCTCATTAGACTATGTATGTATTCCTGAGTTATACCCTAGGTATAGTTAGAACTCAGTATCCATGTGTATGACTATATATATCCTTAAATATATAGTTTATATACATGTATACATATTATATATGATTACTTATATAAAAATTTACATGGTCACTAAGATTAGACTTATCATGTATTATGATGAAGTAGGAAGAGTCGACCATGTGTCCTATAGGAACCTGAGTTGAATGGTATATATTTTTCAGAATCTATTATACTTTCACACTACCATTCTGTACACACTAACTGGATTATTCAAGGCACCGTTAGTTGTGGCTTATTAAGTTTATTCTCACACCCTGTTCGGACCACCAATTGTCTTCTAGGAAGACCTTTGGGATGTAGGTAAGGATAAGGGATAGTGTCTAGTCATGGATTATTGATATGTCTTTCTTACAGCATGGGAGCATGGTATCAGAGGACCAAGTGTATACTCATGATTCTAGTGGAGATGTATTGTGGTCATTTTTTATTTTTTACGGAATGCTGTATGTTCCTATAATCTGTATCTCATGTATCACCCATTTTGTATATCAACATGACTTGACATCATTTTGTTTAAAACTAAGCCTATATACTGATTAATATTATTGTTTCTTGTATTTTTATCTTAATCTAATGATCATTGAACTTATTTCTAATGTGTTGTTAGTTATATCATGCTTACAATATTATTATTTATTATTTTTACCACTATGATACTTTGATATGAGGGTATTTTATCCACACTATACTACCTTGGACCATCTCTACTAGCAGGCATACTCTAGTTTATGGGGAGGAATTCTTGAGGGCATGTAACCCACTAGATCAGGGAACCATTTTAGTGGTTCATGAGTTGGTATGTTACATTGATATTATACAACATTAGTAAAAATGAAAGTTTTGAATACTTGAAACAACCTCTATAAAGATCATGATTTTAATATTTTAATAATACATGGAATTCATTCATCTACTAAGTAAATTTTTCTATTGAATTAGTCTCTAGAACAATAATAAAATAATCCACTGAAATATTTTAATCCTGATATAATTGTTCTGATGTTCAAGAAACATCATTTTTCATGTTAATATATACAAAAACATCAACTGGTTCTAATGATATGCATTGATATTGATAATTTCTCCCTAAATTTCTAAAAGAATAATTTATCAAGTAATGAATTTCATTTTCCACTTTTGGGAATGTAGCATGTTAATTCCATTGATTAACATTACTAACCAAAATTTTTATAATTCTGGATTCTCAATTCTAGATCTAATGCCCATATTGAGTTGAGAATTGATTCGATATCATGTTTTTAGTAACTTTATTTTTCTTCAAACATCCTCATAATTTATAATTTGGATATAGGAATTTAATTCTCCCAAAAAATGGATTGATTAAAAACTATAAAATCTAAAAACTTCAACAAACCCTTATCATATTGAGGTGTATTCTTAGGTATTGTGATCCAATTTTTATCCACAAATTAAAAACATCCTAAAGTTTCAAACACAAAATATAGTTATATAAAATAATATCCAAACCTATATAGTCTATTTATTAAATAAATAGGGTTATTAACTTGAATATTTAAGGAATTATACTATTCATGGGAGAAGTAAGAATTTTTTTTATCTATTTAATATATTAATAACATAAATAAAGACACAAAATAAAAATAAAATAAATTATTAAATAAATACAAATTCAAAGTTCATGGATATATGAATTCCATATGAAAATGGAATTTGTATCATTAAATAAAACAATAATTTCATACTAGTCTTGATGAAATACCAAAGGTACACTAATGGGAAACTCAATAATGTTAATCACCAAGAAAAAACAATAGCATAATGGGTTTTTATTAAACTCTAACATATTACCATGAAACATCCAATGAATTAGTGATAAATAACTAATTTGTATAGTCTTTTAGTATATGTGACTTAGAAACAGTCATGTGATAATATTTTAAATCAAAATTTGTATCTTGAAATGTTATTAAAAGTTTTTTTAATTACCATTCAATTGTTTCATAAAATAATTGACAAGAAATGTGTTATTAGAATAACCCCTTATGAAAAATTATCCTAATCAATCCCCTAAGGATTATAAACTTTAAAACATTTTCAAGATGATATGTAAAGACTAAAATGAATAAGGTATCAGTCAAAAATAAAAATCTCATTCGTGGTTAAAAAGTTAAAAAACATACAAAATAAAATAAAAACACATTGATTACCAATAATTTACATATTTGAAAATATTATTGAGATTTAATGTGGAATATTATCACTTAATATAGGATCCCTATAAAATAATTCCTTCTATCACTTTTATCAAATAATATATTATACCACCAAATGTATGTTTTGTGTCTAAAGATCATATAATACTTAAAATCTCCCAAAATATAAAATTTCTTTCGTTTTGAAAATTTTTATAGTAATAATTGATCATTGTTTTGAAAGAGTAGAGGTAAATTAATGTTTCTTGTTAAAGAGATCTATCTTCTCAAACATTTTTATAGCTTCCTTAAATTTAGATGTATAATTATCTTTATTATTATCAATATAAACTTTCAAATAATTTTTATGTGATCTTTTAATGTTAATATCTTTAGTTTTGGAATTCTTTTAGAAAAAAACTTACCTTCTTATTATATTAATTAGCGAGGAAAATGTTTTTAGAATAAACAATGAATATTTTTACATAAAGTGAGGTCTTTGGAATTTAATACACTCATCTATCATCATGTATTAATGAGTAAATATTTTATATATAATTTAATATTTCAAACATTAAAATAAATGGATTTATTTATTTTAAAAATAAAATTTTAAAATTTTATATATCTTTATCTTGGTTAAGTGTGATGGTTTTCAAGGGGGTTTTGGGATTTAAAGATTTAGAATTATGTTGTATTTTAAGAGGAAAATTCTTCCGTGATTTAATTATATCCTATATGTTTTGGTGGTCCCTCATTGGAAGTGGTTTGAAAATTTCTATTTTTTGGTGATTTTATGGTGGTGGTGGTGCAGTCTTCAAATGTACCTATTTGAGTTATTCATTTTGTATAGTAATATTGGATTTACCCTCTAAATTACTTCTAAAATATATATTAGGAAGTATTTTAAAGGATATATTATACAATGTCGGAAGAGAATATACGATGTGGTGTATAATTATTGAAGTGTTGATACAACACATGGGGTGCTGTTTTGGGAGAAGTTAAGGATGTTGTTAGGTCCACTTGGTCGAATAGCCTGAGGGGGGGGGGGGGGTGAATCAAGGTATGGTAGATTAAAACTTTCTCCCTTTTGGATCTTGTTTCATTATTAGATAAAACTCAATTCTCTTTTCCTCCCATGACAATATACAGACTGATATGAAATCATGCATAGGGCACAATGATTTTTACTTGGTTCACCCTCACTAGGCTACGTCCAAGGAGCATACAATGAAAATGTGTCGATGTACCAAATTCACTAAGGCTCATGGCCAATATTGAGTACAATGATTGGGATAGATCTTCTATGCCCAGGCTCATTTCCTTAAAAAGGTTTAGGGTCTTCTCACTACATTCCCAAGGGTCACTCCCTATGCCTATTTCTTTGGATCACTGCCGGTGGAAAGGGACATTGTCTTCCTCTTCTCTCACTACTCTTGGAATGGAATCCACTCACAGTTTATGGGCTTGTAGGTCAAACATAGTTTATGTACATGAATTCCTGCATCCTCAACTATAGATAGATGCTCTATTGAAGTTCTGTTTTTACCCGTAGATAAATTCCACCTTCCTGGGTACTGCTACATACCCGAAAATACTTTCACAAACTGAATCGAAGATTTTGAAAGCTTCCTTGTGTAAATTGCGAACCACCTGATCCTCCCACGTACTGAGTACCGGGTTTGGAATGCAGGACAAATTTTTCTCGTACCACTACTACTGCTGTGAACTTCTCTTTGTCCATGGACTGCCTCTGCCTTCGCGATCACGTACCGCTGCTGCGTACCGATTCCACAAACCTCTTCTGTGAAAACCCTCCTGTCCATGAACTATTATCTGTTCGCAGACTGCCTTCCCTTCCACGTACCCTAACTTCCCTCTACGTACCACTTGCAGAACTCTCCCTCTCACGTAACGGAGATTCCACCTTTGCGTACCGAGTCAATTCCTTCTGTGTAACATACTTCCTCCTCTGCATACCAGACTTCCTTTTCAAGTTAAGAATCCCCACAAACACCTTCAGCATGAACCACTTTTGAACTTTTCTGAATACCCAGAGAAAAATATACTTTCTAATAATGTTTAATCTCAACAGTAATTAGTGGGGTTACCGATTCTTTTATAGGAAAATATATCTTCTTAATCCGCTAAGACAAGATTTATTGAATCTTCAGTCCAGACTCCACCGCTTACCGATTCTTCATCCACCGTGAACGGGAAACCATCCTCAAACCATTTTCCTACACATTCTATTTCATCTGCTGACTTATTCCCATCCACATACCACACAACCTTCCATCACTAACCGATTTCGGTTTCATGAACCTCACCCGCTTACCATTTATTCTGCTCCATATACAGTTCCCAGAATATGGTATGTGACCCATGAATTATGGTACGTAGTTCTAAACCTTTGCTGATTTTATTCAAAATTATTTATACCATCCAATACTATGAAGAAATCATTCCTTTTCCAACACTAAAATCCTAATTTTGAGGCCCTAAATTTGGAAAACATTGGGAAACCGTGACACCTTAAAAACCTATCTTCGGAAAACATAAATCATTTTCATTTGTGGTTATCTATATTTGTCAACAAACACAATCACACTCAAAACATAACAAGGGAACATCTTGAGGGATTTTTTCCCAAAAATATCCCCTTTGGGTTTTTTGACAACTCTTTTCAAAATAATTCTTTTCATTTTGATATATATTTAAATCTCCTGCCATCTTTAACCATTATTCACTTCATGCGATTAAGATAGCGATCAAGGATTTAATCAAAACATACTCTAAGCCCACATGATTCATGCCCAACATGTGAAACAAGACTAAATGAAAAGTTCATCAAAGAATCACTTCATCTCTGACATGAATTGTTAATACAAAAATGATACCAAATGATGAGTGATGGAATCCTTTTGACACCATTTCAACACCACTCTTCTACTTTTATCACAGTACTCACCTATCATGATATCTATTATTTGATCAACAAATTCTAGAATCATCAGATTTAATGCTCTCCCTATGTTATATCTCCTCTAACCATATTTATCTCAGCTTCAACTCCCCCTATCTCACTTCTCCGCTTAATTGCTTCTCCCCATGGCTTTTCTCCCCCTAGAAGTCACACTTTCTCCCCCTTTGTTAATGAACCCGAAGAACACTTCAAGGTTGTCTACAATAGGGTAAAGAACACGTATCAACTAATTAGTGAAATACACACCATGCGTTAGGGAGATGGGGGGGGAACATCCACTCTTTCTCAAGTGTGGGAAATAAATTGGACTCCTAGATTCAGTCGATGCCTTTCAAATGCTTCTTTGGGTAAGGCCTTTGATAGAATTTATGAAACCTGTTGTTCTGTAGGCACATACTCCAACTTCACAATCCCTTGATCCACTTTCTCCATAATAAAATGATATTTTATTTCAATGTGGTTTGTCCTTGAGTGATGGACTAGATTTTTGATCAGATTTATAGCACTTGAATTATCACAATGAATTATAATTGGAGATTTTACTTCAATTACCATATCTTCAGGTTGTTTCTTCATCCATAATAGATGTGTGAAAGCTTTAATAGTTGTAATGTATTCATCTTCTACTATGATTAAAGAAATACAGTCTTGTTTCTTGCTTAACCAAGAAATACACAACCTTCCAAGATAAAAGGCACCTCCTGATGTTGATTTCATATTGTCTGCTGAACCAGCCTAGTCTGCATCTGTATATCCCAATAACTCTAGCTGGTATTTGTCAATATACATTAATCCAAAACCCATTATTCCCTTGATATACCGAATAATACTTTTTACTGCAATCATGTGGCTATCCTTGGGATTGCTTTGATAACTCGATGCTTGGAATGTGAAAAATACAATATCAGACCTTGTCGTTGTCAGGTACTACATACTTCCAACTATTTACCTATATTATTTGATATTAACTGACTTGCCTTCATCATCTCATGACAATTTCAACCAGGTAGCAACCAGAGTATTCATATCTTTGGAATTATCCATTACAAACCTTCTCAAAACCTCCTTGACATATTTATATTGAGAAATAAAAGTGTCATTCCTTCCTTGTGTCAACTTTAATCCAAGAAAAAATTTCAGCTCTCTAATAATCAACATTTCGAATTCACTTTTCATGAATTCATAAAATTGTATGCATTGTGCTTCATCTGATCCACCAAATATCATGTAATCGATATAAACCATCACCATCATCCTTTGACTATTTCCATTATTGTAATACAAATTACAATCAACTCTACTATGCTAAAAAATGTAATTCTTTAGAAACTTATCAAGAATTGAATACCATGCTCTTGGTGCTTTCTTCAAGCCATATAAAGACTTCTTCTATAAAAAAACTATGTTATCATCTTCATGAATGAGAAAACCATCTGGTTTCTCAATGTAGACTTCTTCTTATAGAACTCCATTAAAAAATGATGACTTGACATTCATCTAGAAAACTTTAAACTTTCTTTGCACAACTATATCTAAGAATAATCTAATTGTATCCAACCTTTCAAGAAGTGAGAATGTTTCATCGACATCTATATATTCTATCTGGGATTACCCTTTTCAAACAAGTCATTATTTATTTAGAATCACAACACTGTCTTCATTCATTTTGTTGCGAAATACCCATTTTTTCTCTATGACATTTTTGTATTATGGCCTCGAAACAATTTTCCATGTTTGATTCTTATCAATTTTTTCAAGCTCTTCATATATTTTCTGGACCCAATACTCATCTATAGATGCTTCATCAAATCATTTAGGATCTACTTATGATAAGTATGATGCTTTCTAAAGAGACCTCATCCTTCTTGTCTGCACTGGTGCTGTATGATCACCAATTATGTTCTACCTATCAATTTCAGCTCTTCTTACTGGTCTTTGAGAAGATACTGATTTTTCTCCTCATCAAAGTCTTATTTTGAATCAATCTATGAGGATGGAGCATCTCCTAATCTTCTCATCTATTCATCTCTATCCTCCTCCGTATGATCATGTATTTGATGAAGATTCTATTCATTTTCTACTATAGTCACATCATTATTTTCAACTATCCTTCCCATCCACATATTGAATCATTTGTATGATTTTCTTTTCTTTGAGTAGCCAAGTAATATTTCTTCATCCCCATGGGATTCAAACTCCATATGTTTCTCCTTATTGAGAATGAAACATTTACTTTTGAATATTCAAAAGTACTTTAATTCCGGATTATTTCCATACAATAACATTAATGGAGTCTTCTCATATTTTGGATAAAGTAAAGATCGATTTGAAGTGTATACTGCTGTTATCATTGCTTCTTTCCAAAATGTTTCTGGAGGTTCTTTCTCAATGAGCATTGTTCAGGACATGTTGTTAACAATCTGATTTCTTCTCTCAACTACTCCATTCTACTGTGGAGTCCTTACTGCTAAAACTTGATGCGTTATCCCATTTTTTTCAATATAATCCTCCACTTGGATATTTGTAAACTCTATTCCATTATCCGTTTGAATAATTTGGATTTCTTGACAAAGCATCTTTTCACATTCTCGTCAATATATTGTAATGCAACTAAACACTTCAGATTTGTGGGTGATTATTGAAACCCATTCCATTCTGCTATAGTCATCAATGAATAGAACACAATCCCTCATCCCATCAACAGCCCTTGGAGAAATTTTCCAACACACATCAATATGCACCTGCTCAATCAATATTGTTGACTTTTTCTCCTTTTTCTTATATATCTTTCGAATGATCTTCACCTGTTGGAAGACATCACACGTATGTGTACGATCATGTTATAATCTTGGGAGATTTCAAGATGCATCATATTTTACCATATCATCCAAGGAACCTTGGATAATATGTCCAAGATGCTTATGCCATAACTTTTTTTCTTTATCCTTGGACAGAAAGCAAATATCTTCTTCTCTACTTACAAGGTATATATTCCATTTTGTAAGCTTTCCTTGAAACACAAAAACACCATCCTTTTTCTTGATGATACATAATTTCATGGAAAAACTTATGGAATGTCTTGAGTCACACAATTGACTAAAACTATGCAATTTGTGACTAATCCCATCAACAACGAAGACATTTTCTCGTCTCATGTCTTTTCCTCCAAACTTGGATTTTCTTGAACTAATAATTTTCAAGACCTCATCATTATCTAATATTAGAATGAATTATTTATCATACATTATTCCAGTAATTAGATTCTTATTTCCGGTCATATGGAAAGTACATCCAGTGTCAATTATCCATATCCTTGTGCGATTTGATGCCTTGAACGCAATTTCTGCAACCACATCCTGCTCAACCCTTTTCTTTCTGACCCATGCCTTTGAATTCATAACAGACATGGAATGATAATCTTGATCTTCCTCAATATATAATGGGTCATATTCAACCTGCAGAGCTGCAAATCAATTTTGAATTTTCATATCACTTAAATATACTTTTGGCTGCTTCTTAGGAACAAATTCAGTTTTCCTCAGCACATTCCTATGCACTTTTGATGTGCAATATCTTGTCATATATCTGAGAACTTTACACTTGAAACAATGAACATAAAATGATAACTTGTAATTTTGAACTCTATAGAACCACCTCTGTTGGTATTTTTCCCTTTGGAAACTCTTTTCTATGAAACATACATTTTGAGAGTGTCCCATCTTACCACAACAATAACATCTTATGTGAGGTAAATTCTTGTGTGGTAATGATGCACCATTAGTTGTTCCTTGGGTTCCCTGAATCTTATTATTTTGCTTCATACCCAAATTAGTATTAAATCATGGAGTGGGTGCTAGTGGTCTGAGTTTAACTGTAACTGCTTATTATTTTAGATCAATCTCCTTTTGTTGTAATGGACTATTCTGCTCAAATATCATCTTATTTGTTGCCTGTATAATCTTCTTTCCTGATGTCAAACTGAGACCTAGAAGTTTCTCCTAATCTTCAATTTTTCGTCACAGACTAATGACATCTTCTTCTAGATGGTCGATATGGTTGGTTTGATCGTTTCCAATTTCAGTCATACTATCAATTTAAATTTTCTTTTATTAAATTTTGAGTTTGTACTCAACCACCTTTTCAAAGATTTCTAGTACTGAAAACCTCATATTTTCAATTTCTTCATTCATATCAAAATTCTGTTCTTCCTGCTGTTGCATAAAGAGTTTGGAATCATGACCAAATTTGTTATCTTTCTTCATTTTGGCTCTCAAAATATCTACCTCTTCAAGGAAATATTCTAATTCATCCAAAAGATCTAATCTTCCTTCAATTTATCCTTCTTCATTATCACTTTCTTCTCTTCTTAATGAGTTTCCAGAAAATTCCACCAAAGCATATACTTTATGATCCATGCATTCCTCCAACTCTTCTTCCTCAAATTCTTTTCAACTTTCATCCTCTCTTGAAATCATATTCTTATTTTTGAAGAAATTTCTCCTAGTAATTATCCTCTATTTATCATTTGATGAATAATATTTTTCAGGAATTTCATCATTTTCATCATAAAACTTCTTAGGACACTTTGATGAAAAATTACCAATATTTCCACATCGTAAGAATGAAAATAGAAGTTTATCATAGAACTTTCCTTTTCCTATTTTCATATTAGAGGATAGAAATGACATGACATCATCCATATTGTCTTCCTCTGGACTATCTTCAATGGAGTGATTCTTCATGGCCTTGAACGCCACTTCCATTTAATTAACCTTTTACACTGCATCGTTGTCATCATTTCTCATTTCATATTCTTCAAGGGTACTGTGCAGGTTATCTAGAGTCATCTCTTTTGGGTCTTTGTCTTCCAACACTGGAACATTCAGATTGTACTACGGTGGAAGTTTCCTCAAGATTTATTTCACAATATTTATATCTTTAATGACTTCTCCAAGACCCCAAATGTATTCCACAATAATATTTATCCTATCGAAGAATGCATCAACATTATCATTGGGATTCATTTTTATATCCTCATACTTGTTCCATAGAACGTGCAGCTTTGCTTCTCGAACTTTTGTGTCTCCCTCAGAAATTTTTAACAATTTTTCCCACATTGCATGTGGTGTTTTACAAGACATCATCTTTGTGTAAATATCATTTGATAGGTCTCCCCCTAAAGCATTTATCTATTTAGAATCAACATCAAATTACCTTTGTTCAGCTTTCGATAAAGCATCACTATTAATGTTAGCTAATATTCCATGCATGACTACTGTGAAGACATCCATCCCAACTGATTGGAAGTAGTGCTGCATTTGATTATTCCATAGATGAAAATTATTTCCATCAAAGATCAGAATTCCTTTATGACAGACCAATTCCATTTCTTCTTCTGAGAGAGAACCACTGACTTTCAGCCTTTCCCTCTGATACCAATTGTTAGGTACACTAGGTCGAATACCCTGAGAGGTGGGGGTGGGAGGGAGGGGTGAATCAGGGTATGGTAGATTAAAACTTTCTCCTTTTTGGATCTTGTTTCCTTGTTAGAAAAAAACTAAATTCTCTCTTACTCCCATGAAAATATACAAACTGATATGAAATCATGCACAACACACAATGATTTTTACTTAGTTCACCCTCACTGAGCTATGTCCAAGGAGCATACAATAACAATGCACCGATGTACCAAATTCACTAAGGCTCACGACCAATATTGAGTACAATGTTTGGGCTAGATCTTCTACGACCAGGATCACTTCCTTTACATGGCTTTGGGTCTTCTCAATGCATTCCCAAGGGTCACTCCCTCTGCCCCTTTCTCTGGCTCACTACTGGTGGAAAGGGTCAACGTCTTCCTCTTTCTTCACTCACTACTCTTGGAATAGAATCCACTCACAGTTTATGGACTTGTAGGTCAAAAAAAGTTTATGGACATGTAGGTACCTTAATTTTCATGAATTCCTACATCTTAAACTATAGTTAGATGCTAGTTTGAAGTTTCTTTTTCACCCATAGATGAAGTCCACCTTCCCAGGTACTACTAGGTACCAAAAAATACTTTTTCAAACTGAATTGAATTTTTTTCAAGCTTCCTTGTGTAAATCGCAAACCTCTTGATCGTACCGTGTACTGAGTACCGAATTTGGTACGTGGGACACCTTCTTCTCATACCACTCCTATTTCTGTGAACCTCTCTTCATCTGCGGACTGCCTCCACCTTCGTGATCGTGTATTTCTTTCTTGTACTGATTCCACAAGCCTCTTTTGTGAAAACCATATTGTCCTCGAACTGTTATCTGTTTGAGGAATACCTTCACTTCCTCGTACTAGAAATTTCATCCACGTACCACTTTCGGAACTCTCCCTCTTGCGTACTGAAGATTCCTCCTCTGTGTACTAAGTCAATTCCTTCCACGTACCAGACTTCCTCCTCCGTGTACCAAAATTCCTTTGCAGGTTAAGAATCCCCACAAACACCTTCAGTGCAAACCACTTTCGGAATTTTCCAAATTCCTGAAAAAAAATATGCTTTATAATGATGTTAAATCTCAATAGTAATCAGTGGGGTTAGAAATTATTATATAGTCAAAGATATCTGCTTAATCTAATAAAACAAGATTTACTAAATCTTCGATCCAACCTCCACCGCTTACCAATTCTTCAGCCACTGCGAAATGAAAACCATCCGCGGACCATTTTCCTATGCGCTCCACATACCATATTTTCTCCTACATTATTGATTTCCTCCAAATATTTCATCCCATCCACATACTGCAATGCCTTCCACCATTAACCGTTTTCAGTTTCACAAACCTCACCCGCATACCCTTTCTTCCACTCCACATACCGTTCTCGTACATGGTACATGACCCATGAATTATGGTACGCAGTTCTCACCCTTTGACTATTTTATTCAAAATTCTTCATACCATTAAATCCTATGAAGAAAGCCTTCCTTTTCCAACACCAAACTCCTAATTTTGAGGCCCTAAAATTTAGAAAACACTGGGAAACTGCGCCACCTTAAAAACCCATCTTCGGCAAACATAAATCATTCTCATTTTTAGTTATATAGCTTTATCAACAAACAAAATCATACTAAAAACATCCCAAGGGAACACCTTGAGGGATTTTGGCCTAAACCCCCCCCCCCCTTTGGGGGTTTTTTTCAACTATTTTCAAAAAAATTCTTTTCATTTTGATATCATGTTAAATCTACTGCCATATTTAACCATTATTCGCTTCATGCAATTAAGATAGCGATCAAGGATTTAATCAACACACACTCTAATCCCACATGATCCATGCTTTGTATGAGAAACAAGAGTAAATGAAAAGTTAATCAAAGAATCACTTCATATCTGACACCAATTTTTGATACAAAAATGATACCAAATATTGAGTGATAGAAGCCTTTTGACACCATTTCAACACCACTCTTCTGCTTTTACCACGATCCTCATCTATCATGATATCAATTATTTGATATATCACTTCTAGAATCATCAAATTTAATGACCCCCCTATGTTATAGCTCCTCTAACCAAATTCATCTCAGCTTCAACTCCCGCAATATCACTTATCCACTTAACATATTCTCCATGCATCTTTTCTCCCCTAAAAGTCACACTTTCTCCCCCTTTGTAAACGAACCCGAAGAACACTTCAAGGTTTTTTGAAACAAGATAAACAACACATATTAACTCATTAGAGAAAGACACACCATATCTTGGGGATATGGGGGGCCCACATAGACACTTTCTCAAGTGCAGGAAGTCGTCTGGACTCCCAAAGCTAGTCGATGCCTTTCAAATGTTTCTTTTGGTAAGGCCTTTGTCAGAATTTTTGCAGACTGTTGTTTTATAGGCACATACACCACCTTTACTATCCCTTGCTCCACTTTCTCCTTGATAAATTCAATTTGATTTCAATGTTCTTTGTCCTTGAGTGATGGAATAGATTTATTCTCAGATTTATAGCACTTGAATTATCACAATGAATTCCGATTGGAGATTTCACTTCAATTCCCATATCTTCAGGTTATTTCTTCATCTACAATAGATGTGTGCAAGTTTGAGTAGCTGTGATGTATTAAGCTCCAGCGGTTCTTAAGGAAATGCGATATTGTTTCTTTCTTAACTAAGAAATAAACAACCTTCCAAGATAAAAGACATCTCCTGATGTTGATTTCCAATCATATGCTTAACTAGCCCAGTCCGCATCAGTATATCCCAATAACTTTAGCTGAGATTTGTCATTATGAATTAAGCCAAAACCCACTCTTCCCTTGATATATTGAAGAATCCTATTTACTACAATCATGTGGCTCTCCTTAGGATTTCTTTGATACATCGATGCTTGGAAAGTTTAAAATACAATATCAGGCCTTGTCGCTGTCAGGTACAACAACCTTCCATTGATTTTACTATATTCTTTGATATTAACTGACTTGCCTTCACCATCTCATGAAAATTTTAACTAGGTAGCAACCAAAGTCATAATCTCTTTGGAATTATCCATTTCAAACCTTCTCAAAATCTCCTTGGAATATTTATATTTAGAAATAAAAGTTCCATTCCTTCCTTGTTTCACCTATAATCCAAGGAAAAATGTCAGATCTCCAATTATTGACATTTCAAATTCACTTTTCATGAATTTATAATTTTTTTTTCATTGTTCTTCATTTGATCCACTAAAGATTATGTCATCTACAAAAACCAGTACCATTATCCTTGTACTATTTCCATTATTGTAATAAAAATTGTAATCAACTCCACCAAGCTGAAAACCGAGCTTCTTTAGAAAATGACCAAGCCTTGAATACCATGCTCTTGGTGCTTTCTTCAAACCATATAAATCCTTATTTAGTCGACAAACTCCGTTCTTATCTTCATGAATGAGAAAACCATTTGGTTTCTCAATGTAGACTTCTTCTTCCAGAACTTCATTTAGAAATGCTAACTTGACATACATATGGAAAACGTTAAACTTTCATTTCACAACTATAACCAAGAAAAATCTAATTGTCTCTAACCTTGTAACAGGTTTGAATGTTTCATCAACATCTATACCCTCTATCTGGGAGTACCCTTTGTAAACAAGTCATTATTTGTTTCGAATCACAACACCATATTCATTAATTTTGTCACGAAAGACCCATTTTGTCCCTATGACATTCTTGACTTCTGGTGTCGAAACAATTTCCCACATTTGATTCTTCTCAATTTGGTCAATATCTTCATTAATTACCTAGACCCAATTCTCATCTCCAGTGGCTTAATCAAATAATTTAGGCTCTACTTGTGATAAGTATGATTCTTGATGTAGAGACTTCATTATTCTTGTCTACACTTGTGCTGTCTGATCACCAATTCTGTTTTTCCTATCAATTTCAGCTATTCTTACTAGTCTCTGAGAAGAAACTGATTTATTCTAATCATCTGAGTCTTCTTCTGAATCAATCTCTAAGGATTGACCGTCTCCTGATCAGCTTATCTCTTCATCTCTATCCTCCTTATTCTGATCATGTATTTACTGAAGATTCTATTCATTTTGTACTATAGTTACATTATGACATTCAACTATATTTCCCAACCGCTTATTAAAGCATTTGTATGATTTGTTTTTCTTTGCTCCTACATGGTTGATTTCCTCCACTTACTTCATCCCATCCGTGTACCGCACCACCTTCTGGCACTAACCATTTTCGGTTTCGCGAACCTCACCTACGTACCGTTTCCAACGCTTCGAGTACCATTCCCAGATCATGGTACGCGACCCATAAATTATGGTATGTGGTTCTCACCCTTTGACAATTTTCTTCAACATTCTTCATAACATTCAATCCTATGAAGAAATACTTTCATTTCCAACTCCAAACTCTCGATTTTGAGGCCCTTAAATTTGGAAAACACTGGGAAACTACTCCACCTTAAAAACCTTTCTTTGACAAAAATTAATCATTATCATTTGTGGTTATCTGGATTTGTTAACAAACATAATAACACTCACAATAATACAAATACAGACTTTATCAGTGCTATAAAAAAGAATTAGCAACGCTAAAAAAACACTATTAATCGAGGTGAAGATAGGGGGGTCCCCTTTATCAGTGCTCTGAAAAGAAATGATAAAGGCCCCTTTTATCAGTGCTCAAAAAATGCCCTGATAAAAGGGGCCTTTTATCAGCGCTAAAAGAAGTGCTGATAAAAGGGTCCTTTATCAGTGCTTTTTTGAGCACTGATAAAAGTTTAAAAATCATTAAAAAAATATTTTTGCAATTTAGGGAGGCTTAAACAGCACCCCCACCCTTATTTAACAGTGCCCCAACCAACACACCACACACCCCCATCCACCACACCCTTTAACAGCGCACCATCCCACTTTAACAGTGATATCTGTTATTCCACCCACACGCGCGACCTGCCTCCCCTAAATTCGAACTTAGGACCTGTTGCCTATGCACCCAAAGCCTTGACCACTCCACCATATTATTTTGCTCTTCATTTATTAATATATATATATAGTTATATTTACTCATATATATATATATATTAATATATATATATATATATTTATTAATATATATATATAGTTATATTAATATATATATATATATTTAGTTATATTAATATATATATATATATATCCGTATATATAAATAAATAAATAAATTTATATTAATATTTATATATCTAGTTATATTAATATATATATCTGTATATTAATATATATATAATTATATTTATATATTAATATATTTATTCATATATTAATATATATTTATAAGACCAGTTTTGAATGCATTAATAAAATATTCTTTTTATGTGTGTTTATAAATAAATAAATACATATATACAACACACACACATATATATATTATATTTATATCTTTATGTATAATTATACATATTTATATATATTTACAAATATTATATATTCATATGTATATACATATGTTTAAAATACATAGATAATATATATCAGTTTGTCAATACAGGTGCACAAATATATATATATATATATATATGTATATGTACACATTATATGGGTAAAAAATAGAGAAACCCGTAAATACAGTCGGAAAGTCAAATAAACCCTAAACTCAAGGTAATGATGAAAACTTATGATCCGAGATTCCGTTCTAGCTCCATGACCAGTCAAATCAAAGATCATCAAACGATATTTGATTTGATAGGTGGTGGAGGCTGAATGGACAGGTAGATCATAAGCTACAACTATTTGAAACAATAGTATACAAGACAAAAGTGCTAGAAATGGGGGCTTGAAAATCCTAACAAACCGCGGAGTCACTTAAATAGGCATAACTTCTGCTCCGGGTGTCCATTTCCGCTCCGTGAATATTCAAACCAAATATCATAGAACAAACTATGATATAACAGGTTCTAGAGGCCAAACAGACCCATGAATCGATAGTTATGACCTTTTTAAGAAAAATTTGACAGGGGTCCGAACACAAAAACTAAGTTTTAGAGGCCTTATGATTGTTTTTGGGGGTCCTATTTTTAACTGGAAGAATGTTTTAGTCAACCTATTGTGTATATCTATTCACTTCCATCAATTTTATATGTGGTAGATCTCCAAAAAATACCCAAAGTGAAAATTATGTCCATTTGAAGTTGGAGTTTTATTTGGAGTGGTATAACCGATACATCTTCTGCTCCTTTGATATTATCACGATTTTGACTAGATATGGTCGTTTCTTGTTTCACAAGATTCTATTTGACTAGTTTCAGCACTTAAATGGACACAAAGAGAATAAGTTATGCTTTTTTTTAGTGAGTTGCGAGTTTCTTAGGTTTTTAGGCGCTGCGAGGATTGCAAAATTTAAAACGACAATAACTTCTAATACGAGTGTCCTCTTTGACTCTACCACATATAAAATCAAATCATTCAAAACATTAGACAGTCTGGTGACCACTGGAACCCCTTCTCACATTCATCAACGCCAAAAAAGGCCCAAAATCCCTCCGGACAGTCATAAAATTGGCTCCAGGTGTCCATTTTTCCATAACTTCTTCTTCGGGTGTCAATTTTGCCTCAACACATATCAAATGGATTGTTGAATCTATACCTACACTACAACAACCACTATAAAACCTTCTCATATTATTCAAGGCATGTAAAGGTCCTTAATCCCTCCAAAGAACCATAATTTATGCTCTGGGTGTCCATTTTGCATCTACCACATATCAAATCGATATAAAACATATTTAAAAAATATTTATTATATTTAAATCAATATAAATATACTTATATTTCAATATACTATTTTTTATGATTTTTTTTGAAATATACACTTAATCAGTGATAGGAAAAAATCACTGATAAATCCACCCCTTTATTTATGCTGCTAAAAAAATCACTGATAAAGGGGTCCCCTTTAACAGTGCTAAAAAAGCACTAATAAAGGGTGGTGCTGTAGAAACCCTAATTTTTGGTAGTGTCAAAACATATCAAGGGAACACCTTGAGGGATTTTTCCCAATAGATGTTTAATTGGATGAAATTTGATCTTCGGTGGATTCAAATTCATGAGTGGTTATAGTTTTTGATGGCATTGGTTTCTCCTATTATAATGTCCATGATAGTCTGATGATAGTGTTTATGCTATTTTATTCTCAATGTTGATGATGATAGTGTTTGGTAAATGTGGTATAGTTTTTATATGAGGTTTTTATCCTTATTTTGGAATTTGATTTACTGTGATGTTTATTATGGGTGTTGGAGGATTTTAATGATTATGGATGTTGTAATACCCCAAAATTCCATGTAAAATTTCTAAAAATTAAATGGCATTATTTCGAGACCACTTTCTGAGACGACATGTAATTATGAGGCCTGAAGAGGCCGAAACATATTTTTGAACTTTTTTTAGGTTCATTAAATAATCGTGTGAGTGGGTTTTTCTAAATTTTAAACCAATGCTCAGATCAAAAATTTGAGGTCACCGTTGAAGTCAGAGTATCAGGATTCACCTAGAAGGGGCATAACATTGGCATGTGCGAGCCAATAGTGGAAGTTTGTTTTTGTCCATAAATAAAATAATTCACAAATATTATATTTTCAAATCCCTATAACTAATAAATGAAAACTCAGATTGGAAATCTGATAGTACCATTGATCTTGTGAGTACATGTTTCCTATAGGCGGATCTTAAATTCAACCTGCGCAGGTTGAGGGTGAAAGATAGTTTTTAGACTTTTTAAGAAAAATTAAAATTAAATAAACATGATTATTTTATTTTTATTTTGAACATTCTAAATTGTTATAGAAATATGGCCTTGTAACATAATGAAAACAATTTTTTTTTTCATAAATGAAACAACGTAATGAAATTGCAACACAATAGTAATGAAAAAGAATTTCCTCCTTTAATTATTTAACTGATCGTGCATCTTTGACACATTGGGAGAAACAATCTGAATATCGGAAGGATCATCATTGAAGATCGATGAATGATGATCACCAACGACTTAAAAACTCTCCCTCTTCTTCAAGATATCCCTACCTTGATGATGGATCAAGGACCTTCGCGGATGGATTTCATTCAGCAACAGATTCTTCCTGCGATCGAACTCTAACTAAGTAGGGGTTTAATTTTTGTAAATTTGATTTTCCCCAATCTTCTTTCCAAACAATGAATGAAGATAAACCCACGAACATGTTGATTTGTATGTCATTGATCTTGTGGTAGTATTTCTTGATCATAGGGTTTTTCATTGAGGTAATCCATGATATAATCTTAAACCTTCCCCATGTTGTTTAAAAAAAACTCTAACATGGAGGGTGCATGCCAACATGAACAAAGCCCGGGACCCTATACCATGGGAGTTCTTGTGTTCTTCAGGAATAAAACATTGAATAGAAGGTGAGGAGAATTTGACCGTGATGGTGACACCCCAAGTATCCCATAGGCACTGACAGTTCAGGAATCAGACCACCGGAGCGGACCCGGTGGCCTGCGGAAGGTACCGAAGGCACGTGGCGGCGCACCACAATGGTGCACTGAGGAGGGGTTTCCATAGACGGATGGGGCCACGACGATACAATAGGGGACTCCGAAACATTGGCCGATGGTAGGTGAACGTGGCCACCCAGCCGTGTCGGAGGACTGGCCTACGTCTATGGGTAGCAGCGGTCAGCTGTCACACAAACCAATGGGGACAAATTACAGGAATAGGGTGGCCAGCCTTAGCCGGCCACGTGGCGGTGCGAGCCAAATGATTGTGTGCTGAACCCGCACCCCAATGGTCCGGGTCAACTCCAGGCCAAGTCGGACCGAACCTAGACCCGACTGGCCCCTTTTTGGAAGAACAATAATTACTTCCAAACATTATGCACAATTGAAAATCCATTTACAGTGTTGGAACCCTCGTGATGAGTTGGTTATTTTGGAATGATCTAAGGAGGATTTAATGGAACTTGAGATGCGATGAATGGATTTAGGAGTGGATTCTCCTAAAATCAAGCGTTCTATGTGTGAGAATCATGTTGCTGGCCAAGACCCGAAGACTATTGATGAGCAGGTCTAAGTGACCCTGTAGGCCTATATGATAAGTGGCACTATGTGGATGATCTACAAGAGGCATTATGTGAACGATCTATAAGAGGCCCTATGTGGACCATCTATAAGCTTCTCTATGTGACCCAGCTATAATGGAATAAGTGGGGAGTGACTCTTAGTGACCTGGAAGACCCATGATGGGGAGTGAATCTTAGTGACACAGAAGTCCCACCGTACTCATCAGGGATGAGTTCCTCAGCAGTACAAGGTGTTCAGTGTTACAACTAATGTTCTTTATTTCCACACTTTAGATTATACCTACATGAGCTAAAAATACCTTGTGCATAACTTCTTTTTGGGTCTTTCCATTGTGTTTCAGGGGCCTTACTGAGTATTGTGCTACTCATCCCTGTACGGGCTTCGACTGCATGTATCATGTCTGGTGTAGATGATATGCGCTTCGATAGAGACCTTGTTAGCCCAGGACCAGGCGGTTCCTAGTGAGATATGATAGTCATGACTTACTTCTTCAGCTTCCGGTAGTCAGTCCTTGCCTACCCTTCAGGTGGGGTTCTCCCGCAGACAACTTTTTCATAGATCTTTTGTACTTTCCAATTTTCATTTTTTCTTTTGTTGGGTTTATATTCTGGCCCATTTTACTTACATATTGTACATTTACTTAATGGTTGTTTTAGTGGCATGCATTTTTTCCTTTCTAGATTTTTGGGATGTGGTTGTGTGTGTGCGTGGGAATAGGTATTCGGGAAAATTCCTCCCACTTGTGGGATAATGCCTTCGATCCTAGTCACCAGCCCTTGGCCTTTGGAAGGCGGGCTTGGGGTAGTTGTGGTATGGTCCCTAGGGGATGGGTTATGACAAAGTTGTATCATAGTAGGTCGGTTCTAAAAGAATAACTAAGAGTCTATAAATTTTTATGGGGCAACAATTTTAAGTGTTTGGGGATCAAATTTTAGGCTAGAGAGTCCAGTGTTGGTGCGGCGGCCGACATATCCATACACTAAGACCCAAAATTCTATTTTCTGACTCAGTACAAGAAAAAAAAGTATCATGCGTCTTTGAGATTTTTCTCATGCCCTTTTTGAGTCCGAGTCATCTCATCAGGTATAATATATTGACTATGGTATATCTTGATCTGTTTCAGAATGCCCCCATGCAGACAACCATCTTGGATACCGATGTGTGACTTTGAGGACAACCGACTTAGCAATGAGATGTCGGTTCAAGGACCTATGATAGAGATGGTCCTACCAAGTGGTGCACTAGTGTTACCACCACCCATTGATATGAAGTTATTACTAGTGCTACCGGTATAGGATTCAGATAGGCTCAGTTCCATGCATGAGTTCTAGAGGCAGATACCTCATAGGTTCAGAGGTGAGACTAACCCCTAGGTGTTCGAGGATTGGATTGATGCAGTTACACGAGTCTTCCATCTTGTGAGAAAGCCTCTCGTCCAAATGGAGATCTTAGCCACATACCTTCTTCAGGGTTTAGTAGGGAGATGGTTGAGCTTGATGATTCAGACACATGATGAGGAGACCGTCACATGGATAGACTTTTTGCGCTTCTTCATGGAGGAGTTATTCCTAGATATGTTGTTCTCTATGCACATATAATAGATACTTCACCTACATCAAGGCAGCATGTCAGTATTAGAGTACTCAACGAGATTCACCGAGTATTCTCGCTACTCTAAAGACATGGTGCAAGACCCATTTTTCAGGGATCGTTCCTTTGAGAAGGGATTATTCCGAGAGATCATGGAGTCCATGGTGCCTCTCAGTATCCCTACTCAGGAAGGGGTGCTGAAGTGATTCCTACTTGTAGAGAGATTCTTGGAAGAGTAGGTGCCTATAGCTGGAGCCACTAGTAGACACCAGGCAACATAGTCTTCAGTGGTTGGAAGAAGTCAGTTGACGGGGGACCCAAGCAGGTCATGACTTTTAGAGGATAGCCCCAGGACTTAGGGTTTGTAGTGAGGGGATCCCAAAGTAGAGGGATTTAGTAGAGGTCCAGGCTGTGCTTCTCATGAGGAGGTAGGGAAACATGGATTGTGATTGCCTGACTTTCCACAAAGACAATCAGAATATGGTCGAAGGACCGCTGAGGTAGAAGAAGAGGGTCGAGCAGGGTGGTCCGTAGGGTGGAAGACATGGTAAAGGAGTAGGAAGAGCAGCATGTGGTGGACATAGGTTTTAAGTTCTACCACCACCACCCCTAGGTGGTGCACCATGGGCTCTGGGAGCTAGTGGACATGTGCGAGGCTAGGTTCAAGTGATGGAGGCCTATGACCACAATGCTGCAAATATGATTAGAGGTATGATCTATGTATTATCCACATTATCTACAGTTCTTATAAGCATAGGTTCTAGCCACTCTTTCCTTTCCGCAGATCTTGTTCAGAGCTCGGAGATTTCGATCAAGCCATTAGCTCGATCATTATGATTAGAGACTCATATGGGAAGAGACTAGATGATTACACACTAGTTCCAGTAGTGTGATATTACTCATGGAGGTGAGAGATTCAGCTGGGATCTCCTAGTAGTGGTGTCAAGGCCTTACAACGTCATCTTGGGTATTGACTGGTTATCAGCATCCCATGCTCAGATTGAATTTTGTAGGTGCACAGTACGGTGTGTTCACGAAGTTGGGAACGTGTTTTCCTTTTTTGGCGAGAAGGAAAATAGATTAGCATAGGATGGACTCACACAAAGGAGGGTGTAACTGATCACTCATTAGTTACCTAGAAAGACCCTCAGTGTAGTGGATGATACGAGTCCATATTTTCCTACAGTGGTGGACGAGTACGAAGACGTCATTCTAAAAGATGTTCCTAGAGTACCTCCTCAAAGGGAGGTAGAATTTTGCATTGATCAGTACCCTAGGGCGACACCAATATCTACACATGCATATCAGATGGATCCTGTAGAGCTTTAGGAGCTGAGGGTATAGTTTCAGGACCTGTAGTAAAAGGGGTTCATAAGGCCCAGCGTTTCACCATTGGTTTCCCCAGTGTTGTTCACCCAGAAGGAAGACGGAAGATTGAGGCTATGCGTGGACTTTTGGTGCCTGAACCAGCTGATCATGAAGAACAATTATCCTCTACCAAGGATTGATGACCTCTTCGATTAACTGAAGGGAGCGAGATAGTTCTAAAAGATAGACCTTAGATCAGGCAATCACCACCTTCAAGTGCGAGATGAAGACATCTTAAAGATTGCTTTTAGAGGTCTCTATGACCAATATGAGTAAATAGTGATTCCTTTTGGAAAGACAAACACCCTAGCTATGTTCATGGGACTCATGAATAGGATATTCAATCCATACCTAGAACAGTTTTTAATGGTCTTCAATGATGACATCTTAATGAATTCAGAGTTAGAGGAGGAGCATGTGATACACCTAAGGATGGTTTTGGAAACACTCCGAGATCACCAGCATTATATTAAGATCTCAAAGTGCGAGTTTTGGATAGAAAAGGTCCACTTCCTGGGACATGTCATCTCAGAAGTTAGATTTGTGGTGGATCCAATGAAGATAGAGGCAGTGTTGGCTTGGGAGCCACCCATGAGCAATACCAAGGTGTGGAGTTTCCTTGGGTTGAATGTGTACTATTATAGGTTTGTACCCAACTTTTATAGAGTATAATCACTCATGAAGGCCTTGGAGAATAATGGAAAACCTTTTGTGTGTATAGAAATATTCCAGCAAAAATTCAGTAGCTGAGGCAGAGCTTGACGAGTGATCCTATCTAGATACTGCCAGAGGAGGGTGCTGACTATGTTGTGTACTGTGACACATCAGGAACCAGGTTTGGTTGTGTCCTAATATAGGGTCAAGTAGTGATTTATTATGGATCACGATAGTTTATACCGCATGAGCAGAACTGTGCGACTCATGACCTTGAGTTGGTAGCGGTAGTCTTCGCACTGAAGATGCAGAGATACTACCTTATAAGAGAATGATTCATTTTATACTATGACAATAAGAGTCTCAAGTATATCATTTTTCAGAAGGATATGAATTAAAGACAATTACATTGGCTAGAGTTACTCTAGGACTATGACTTAGAGATAGTCTATACTCCTGGGAAGGGTAGAGGGGGGGTAGATGCTCTCAGTAGGAGATCAAGTTCACAACTACTAAATAAGGCCTCAGAGCAGTTGGCATCACTTTAGATATCATTTGTGGATATATTTGAGGTAAATTATCTACATTCGATGATATTTTCCCCTCCACTCTTACAGTGAGCCAGAGAGGCGCAAATCTAAGATTCCAACTATGAGATTACATATGACCAAATGTTCATAGGGAATTCCTTTGCTGGATTTTCAAATGGTGGGGAGCACTTCATCCTTTTCAAAGGATTCATAGTAGTACTAGTGGTGTTTCAGGAGGACGTGTTAAGGGAGTTACATAAATCCACTTTGGTGGTACATCCAGGTGTGTTGAAGATGTACCAAGACCTCCGACATCAGTACTGGTGTCTGGGGATGAAGAAGGTAGTAGTAGAGTTTGTATCGAGATGCCTCACTTGTCAACAAGTGAAGGATGAGCACCAAGTTCTAGTAGGTTTGACACAACCCCGTGAGGTACCATAGTCGAAGTGGGATAAAATATCATTGGATTTTGTGATGGGATTACCATGTATGTCTAGGGGGCATGATACCATTTGGGTGATCATAGACCGACTCACCAAGTCGCCCCACTTCCTAGACATTGGAGAGAAGGGTTCAATTTATATCTTGAGATACCTCTACATGTAGGAGATAGTTCAACTCCATGGAGTCCCATATATGATAGTCTCAGATCATGATGCATGATTTACATCCCAGTTGTGGGAAGGATTGTAGGAGGCTTTTGGGACTTATCTGTTCTTGAGCACAGACTTTCACCCATAGAATAATGGTTAGATGGAGTGGACCATATAAGCCTTAGAGGATATGCTTCATGCTTATGTCCTTGATTTTTGTCATAGTTGTGAGGACCACCTTCCATTAGTGGAGTTTACATACAACAATAGATACCACTCTACCATCGGTATGGAACTATTGGAGGCACTATACGGATGACCATGTAGTTCATCGTTATGCTGGACAGACCCAGGGGAGTCAGCACTCATGGGTACAGAGATAGTACAAGATACCACTAAGAAGGTGAAGGTCATCTGAGAGCAGATTAATACTTTAAAGATCTGACTGAAGTCCTATGTTGATAGGCCATGAAGATCCTTGGAGTTTCAGGAGGGGGACCACGTATTCCTACGAGTCTCTCCTCGACGAGGGATATAGAGATTAGGCTAGGGAGGGAAGTTATATCTGAGGTTTATCAAACCATTCTAGATATTACGTAGAGTGGGAGAGGTGGAGTACCTCTTGCATCTAATGCTTTAGTTAGAGAGGGTGCATGACGTCTTCCATATATCCCAACTAAGGGGATATGTGCAAGACCCTTCTCACGCCATCAACCACATCAAGATGGAGATTGACAATGGAAAAATATTCACTAAGTACATAGTGGAGATAGAGGATCTATAGGAGAGGATCCTTTGTGGATGGTCGATTCCTCTAGTGCATGTTTGTTGGTAGTATAAGAATATCTAGGAGAGCATGTGGGAGTGAGAGGCTCATATTCCTGCTTAGTACCCCTATTTTTTGATTAGCCTTCACTTTGGATTACAAGGACTTAAATCCATAAAATGGGGGAGTAATGTAAAACCCCTTAATTCCATGTAATTTTTTTAAAAAATTTAAGGGGATTTTTTCGAGACTAGGCTATGAGATGACACGTAATTCTGAGGCCAGAAGTGGCCGGAACGTATTTTTGAACTTTTTTAGGTTCATTAAATAATCATGTGATTGGGGTTTTATAACTTTTAACAGTATTCTAGATCAAAAATGTGAGGGCACTGTTGAGCTTAGAGTGTTGGGATTTACCTAAAAAGGGCCTAACATTGGCCAGTGTGGGTCAACAGTGGAAGTCATTTTTTTTCCGTAAATAAAATAATTAAGTAATTTTTTTTCAAATAAATATACCTCTTAAATGGTAAATCGGATTGGAAATCCAAGAGTACTGTTGATCTCATGGGGGCATTATTACCTTGGGTAGAGATTAACCTCTACTAGTGTGGATTAAGGTTGAAAGATAGTTGTCAGACTTTTTAAGAAAAATTAAAATAAAATAAACTTGGTTATTTTATTTTTATTTTGAACTTTAGAAATTTTTGTAGTGAAATGGAATTGTAACACAAATAAACCAAAAAAATATTTCATAAATGAAACAACATAACAACATTACAATTCAACGATAATGGAAAAGTTTTTCCTCCTTCAATGATTTAACCTGGGGGTGCGTCTTTGACACGTTGGGAGAAACACTCTGAATCTCTGAAGGATTTCCATTGATGAATAACAAATGATAATCGCCAATAAATTGAAAAATATCCCTCCTATTTGAGAGATCCCATTCTTGATGTTGGATCAAGGACCTTCATAGATGGATCACCTTCAGTGATGAATTCTTACTTCGATCAAACTCTAACCGAGTAGGGGTTTAATTTTTATAAATTTTATTTTTATTTGTTCTTCTTTATAAACAACTAATGTGTATCAACCCAATAATAGGTTGATATGTGGGTTTTCGATCTTTTAGGATGATTTATTTATTTTTAGGTTTTTCATTGGGGTAATTCATGACATAATCTTAAACCATCCTCAAGTTTTTTAAGAAAAAAACTCTAACGTAGAGGGTGCGGGCTGACACAAACAAGGCCCGAGCCCCTTAAATTTGGGAGTTATTGTTTTATTTGTGACTAAACATAAAAATTAATGGAGATTATCATGTGGTAGTGATGGTGATGCCCCAAGGAGTCCGGAGGTGCAGACATTTCATGAATCGGACCACCGAAGCATACCCGGTGGCCAGCGGTGGTGGTCGCGGGCGGGGGGCGGCGCGCCCCGATGGCGCATTGAGGCAGGGAGGTCACGATAGGATGGGGATGTGGTGGTACAGTAGGGGCCTCCTTCATGTAGGCTAGAGGATGATAATAGGTGGATGTAGACCATGTTTTTGGGCTGCGACAATCAACTGGCACACGGTTCAGCGAGGACCGCATGCGAGAAGAGGGCATCCAACCTCAGCCGGCTGCATGGCAGCGCAAGCCAGACTCCAAAAGGAATCTAGGCTAGAGAAGGGCCAGAATACCTAGAGGGCTAGACCCATGTCCCATTAGGCTGGTTCAGATCCCAGTCGGGTCTGTCCGACTAGGTCGGATCAGACCTAGACCTGACCTGGTCTTTTCAAAAAAATGATCATAACATCCAAACCGTATTCCCGATTGACGATCCATTTGCGGCATTGGAACCCTCACAATGAGGAGGTTATTTTTGATTTCTATAAGTAGGATTTAATAAAATTTGAGATACGACTAATGGATTGAAGAGTAGATTCTCCCAGAATCAAGTGCACTACATGCAGAAATTCTACAGTAGGCTGAGACTTGAAGACTAAGAATGAGTGGTTCTAAGTGACTATGTAGGCCTAGATGATAAGTGGAGCTTTGTGGACCAGCTAAAAGTGGATCTATGTGAACCATATATATGAATCCCTATGTGGACCAACTATAAGTGGCTCTGTGTGACCTAGCTATAATGGCCTAAGTGGGGAGCGACTCTTAGTGACCCAGTAGACCCACGGTGGGGAGCGGCGCTTTGTGACCCTGCAGACCCATGGTACTCATAAGGGATGAGTACCTCAACATTCCAAGATTTTCAGTGCTACAAATGAGAGTATTGCTTTCCATACTTTATATTGTACTTGCGTGAGCAGACAATAACTTGTGCATACCTTATTTTTTGGTCTTTCCCATGTGTTTCAGGGTCCTTACCAAGTATTGTGTTACTCACCCCTACACAGGCTCTACCCATACGTATCATGTTTGGTGAAGATGACAAGAGGTTAGAAAAATACATTGGTGGCCTAGGACCAGGTGGTTCCCAATGAGATACAACATACATGACGTACTTATATAGCTTCCGACATCCACTCATTACCTACCCTTCATGCGGGGTTCTCCTACTGACAATCTTTTCAGTGATCTTTGGTACTTTCCTATTTTTAGTTTTTCTTTTGTTGGGATTGTATTTTGGACCATCTGAATTATATCTTACACCTTTACTCAGTGGTGGTTTTAGGGTCATTAATGTTTTCCTTTCCATATTTTTGGGACGTGGTTGTGTGTGTGCCTGCATACTGGTATTCAGGAAAATGCCTCCCACTCATGGGATAATTCATTTGGTTCTAGTCACCGTCACCTAGCATTTGGGAGGTGGGTTTAGGGTAGTCACAACATGAGTCATGATATAATTTGATGGTTCCCATCCTATTCATAGTGATTCAGTGGAAAAAACGATGACCGACTAGAGATAGATTATACACAAAAAATTAAATTGAATGGTTCCTAATGATGAATTTATAGGTCAAGTATCTTCGGGGCCTGATAAATTTTTTGATTTGATTCGAATGATATGATGGAATTTCTTGTGATTCCAGTTTTGTAATGAGAAAAAATTCATATATATTTTGAATTTCAAATTTTGAATTTTTAAATTATATTTATATGATATTTGTTTTATTATTTCTATATATATATTAGATTTTATGGGTTCCTACTATCCATTAAAAAGTGTATTTTTATAAAAAAAGAATTTCGATGGACTCTATTTGTTTATCTTTGATAATAGATAAATATTTATTCTAATAATTTGTTTCTTATATTTAGATATTTAATTTATTAATTTTTATTTACTTTAAAAACTAAGTTTATTTCTTATAATAATCCCTAAACTTAATGTATAATACAAAAAGATCAGAACACTTAATATAATATTAATAAACTATATAGAATATTAAAAATTAGATATATTTTTCACCCAATGTTCCTTATATTGATAGAGGATCTAGTAGGGCTCAAATGGTGAAGTTGGACCATTGGGTGGGAAGGCAAGGTTTATATAGTGAGGATGGATGATGGGGTTTAGATAGTGGTGTGGGATAGTAGGGATCATATGATGGCACAAGGTGACTGGCATATGGGGAAGGGGAGAATCTTTTGGGAAGCAGTTCTTAAGTTAAACACTTTTTATTTCATTTTTATAAATGTAATAGTGTTTTTTAAATCCACCATCAAATAAAATATAAATTTATTTTATATAAATTTTATAAACCGCTACTAAAAAACATATTTAAATTTATTTAATGTTGTAGGGCCTGTAGTATATCGAAGTCATTAATATACCCAATAATATTGTGTACATGAATGGAGATTATAATTCCTTAATAAATAAGGATTTTAATGTATTATAAACCTCAAGTGAATCATTTTATTTTTATTATAATCATTAAAATTCAATTATTAAACAACTCAAACATTAGGTTATTTAGGAAGGAGTTTCTCTAACACATAGAATTTTTGTATTACTAAAGAACATTAAATAAGTTTCTATAAAAATATATAAAATTTATTTCATTAATATTATCATTCTCTAGGATTGATGTTAAATTCATTTTTTATGATGATGATGTCATTTGAATACATGAAAATCTTTTATTAGATGGATATCATGGTTTACAATCATTTAGTAAGGAATTTTAAATATGCTCCAACTAAAATGATGATCCCTTTTAATTTACATCATATCAATTAGTGGGAAAATATCCATATTTTAACATGAACTATCCTAGACAATCTTATAAAAAAATCCATGATTATGTCTATTAGAAAATCTTGTCAATCATACCTCATTTAACTCTTTGATTGGGTAGAGTATAATGCTTTATCCCAATATATCATATTAATTATCTTACTGATATCTCTATGGTATCCTACTAGTTAAGGTTTACCAACCAATTTTAACTTAAAGAATAAAAAAAATTAGGCACTTAATGGTTAGGGTCACCTCAATAATTTCTTTCCTTATATAAGATAATCCAGGGACACTCAGATTTGGTGATAAAAACATGGTTGTATGATCAATGTCTTGAAAATTGTAGATTTGGAAGGAATTTGACACATAATATTTTAAGGGGACATAATATTATCATATTATCTCATTTATTATCTTTATATATATACACAATTTTAATGATTTAGATTATAATCCCTATTATTTCCACTAAATCAATATATTTAAACCATATTGATGTGTAATTATTTTAAAAACTCATATCTTGTGTTACTAACTCAAATTAAAATCCATAAAAATTCACACATATACAAATGCATTCAATTCATAAGGTATATCAGACCCTTTCATGTAAAGGATTAAAATCATATGAAACAAATAATCCTCACAAGAGTAAGCATGATGGGATATGTATCTAACCTCTAATTTTCTAGACAAGGAATAAAACTCTAGTCTAGTGAGTTGTCTAATCCAATGTTAATCTACCCATAGTTATTTACTCAAGAGAGACCTCAATTCCATTATAATTTTAGCACATAATATGTATAAACTATAATTAACCTTTAAAATTGATCTTATAACCTAATACAAGACATACATATTGTAGAATAAAACTATATCAATTATAAAACCTAGAATTTAACTCTTTAAATGAATGTATAATAATTTATATAATATTATAAAAATTTTAAAACTAAATAAATAAAAAATTCATAAATATAGAGTTGGTATATTTTTTTAGAAAAAAATAATAAATAAAGTAATTATATGTACTTTATAATTTTGACGTGAATAAACATGAGCAGTTCACATTTATCGAATACATTTTTTTGTTTCACCATTTACATTTTTTAATATGAAATTATTCATACATTAAAAATGTTTTACATTTATGAATAATTTTATTATCAAATAAAAACAATCCATATATTATGAAACAATTTATATAAATTAAACATTTATTAAAATAAGGATACGAATATAAAACATTTATATTCATATTTATGATCTAATCATAAATCAATATAAAATATTTTATATTCCACCTTTATTTTAAAATTGGAAGTAAGTTTTAAACCTAGATCACATTTTAATTTTTTGTTTGGTTTAAATCCCCCCATGGATTCAGTGTGAGTCATCCCGACCCACACCATTGAAGGTGTTTGAGAATTTAAATTAAAATAGTTCTAAATAAAATTCTACTCAAAATGGATTGTACCATGCCATGGTGTTATCTAGTTACAAATATTATAATCTAAAGCAACATTCCGGTTATCCATACACCCAATATGTTTTGTTCTTATGGTCATACCATATGTCATGACTATTTTGTGAGATGTTTAATGAAAGGAAGACACTCTGGGTAAATGATTTTTTCCATGTGATTTCACCTAGCCAATCCATTTTGAGAAATGATTAAGAAATCCTATTATAAATTGTTAATATTCATTACAACCTAGCCTGTTACTATGGTTCTCACAACCATTCCACAATAACCCATTGATAAATCTTAGTGAAGATGATTATGATAATTTGTTTTCAAATGAAACATCTTTCTTTAACAGTAATGGATATTTTACCTCTTTTTATAGGGTGATATTATAACTTTTATAAGACCATTCTAATTTCAGATAACCCTTATCTATGTCCCTTCAATTTAAATAACAAAACAAAATTCACTAGGTTAAGTTATGATTCACGGAAAAAATCATTTTCTTGTTTCTTAACTCATATGATAATTCAATACAATCATAATAGAGGTAGATATAATACCACTGAAGGGGTTTTTAGGATATAATAATTACTTAAAGGTTGAGTGAAAAAAATTAAAACCTTAAAAATACATGATCTTTTTATACGAATTGTATTGAATAAAATAAATAAATATAGGTAACCTTACACATTTATGATTTAGATTTCCCAAGATTCACATCATCTTAATCAAGTTCCCAAAGAATAAAATGAATGAATCCTTCCTCTTGGGAACCTTGGGATATTAATATCTTCCAATTTTTGATAAGAATCCCATATTCTTCATAGTTTGATAGAACCTTGAGTTTAGAGATAGATAGATAGATATATAACATCAAATGTGGAGTTTTTTATAGCATGGGTCTTATACTCAAATTAACACCCTTCATAGACTATGAGAAAACATATATAGCCATCTATATAAGACTTTTTAATTTCAAACATATGACTATATTTAACGAAATGTTTCCTAAGTTATAATATTTTTAACTCTTGTATTCCCATCTATGGTTAATAGTTTAACTTATAAGCTATTAATTTGGGACTTTAAAACTCCTCTAATCATCATCACATAATTATCTAATTGATAATGATAATACTTAGAGAATATTATGAGTTAATTGTGTGATATCACATATCACATAGACTTCCATGAAGATAACTATATCGCGGGGACACTCACTACGTTGGGGTACATCCTAAGGTAGACACGATGTTTTCTAAAATACCATGCAATGGTGGTTCCTTTAGTGAACATCTCCATCAATCCCCTACTTTAATGAGATCCCCATAGACATAACACACTTTCCAATTATGTAATATTATATGTAACAACATGTGAAACCAAATCCAAAATTTCTTTTGGATATCTTTCAATATTCATTTTGGAAATGATATCATACATTTTCACTATAGGCTATATCATATGCAGTAGTAAATTAAAAAAACATTCATAAATTTTTCCAGTATCCCCAAAAATAATTTTAGTATATCATATAAGGATTCAATAATTTGATCCTAATTCATAGACCCAAAATTTTTGACCCTACAAGTCTTTGTAAATTTTAAAAAAATTCTAAATTTCCAAATCCACAAAAATATGCAAAGAGTAGCCTCTAAAAATGAATCAATGATACAAAAACTATAGAGGGATCTAGTATAATCATCATGAAACACACACAGATATATATATATATATAATTTTTCCTACTATATATATCATATACAAGTATTCATAATCATATAATCACTTTTTCAAAGATATCAAGTGACTCTGGGACATAGAGTATGTCAATCCCATATTTCTTACTCATAAATTCTCAATTATCCAAGTATAGTCTAAAGAAATAGATGAAAACATCACATGTGATTCATCTAAGTGGATAAGAACATCACATTCCCCTCATATAAATAGATAATCACATCATGGTATAGCCATACACTTCCTCAGTGTATCTCAATCGATGGCCTAGTTGTTATACTCTTCATGTGAATGAAAAAAAATCCCATATTAGTTAAGACTCAATTGATGTCATGATCAAAAATATACCCAATCAATCCATTATTAACATAACTGAAATTATGGAATAAGAAAGGTGTCAAAGTATTAAGGTTCCCTTGCGAGGTATCTCTCCAACCTCAGGTACTATTCGCTATGTAACCACCGTCTGCGAGTATGTTTCTCTAGTGTGACCCAATATTCAGTTAGTGAGTTGGATAACTGAATGAAAAAAAAGTAGGATTGGTCCTCTCCACATATATAAATATGGTTATGGTTTGTTATATTATAATATTAAAGTTAATATAAGACATTGAAATTAAATTTTGATACCGGTGGGAACTAGGTAGGTGGGAGTTTATTGGGGGGGGGGGTTACATTTTTTTGGTGTGAGCTATATTATGTATATAGACACACACACCCACAACCACACTCCATGTTTTTGGAAGAGAGATCATAATGGGAATTTAGTAGAACTAATATATACAGTATTAAACTCAGTTTAGAATGGGTTTTTATATTTTATCTTATACACACCATGTTATCACTATGATCTATCCAAATTGGTACAATTGGGGTTTAGAGGGAGGGACCTACTGAGTATATGAATATACTCACCCATACCACTACTAGTTGATATTTTATTTTAATTATTTCATAATATAAATATTATTTATGATATATTTTTATTATCAATGCTATTATTAATCATGTTTAACTTTATATATTCATTTAGTCTTCCACTATACATGAGGGAAATGCCTTCTATATTTTTTTCCACGTTATTGATGCTGGTTATAAACCCTTGGAAATGGACCAATGAATATAAACATGGATATGGAAATACAACTTATTCCTATAAAATGAACTTTATCATCTATTGGCTATACCTATAGGCTGAGTATACTTTATATCGACCACTATTCAATATATGGGAGCATGCATCATATAGTTTCACATAGTCAATGATGACTGTGTATGTTGAACATGGAATATAAGTTCATATTATAGACCAATGACTATATAGGGTTTATATATAAATAGCCACATGATTGTACTAATTAAAACTCTTATATCTATTTAGAGATATACCATTGGGACAATGACCTAAATTTAATGTTTTGGAGAATATAACACATTCTATTCAATAAGGATTGATCCTGATATTCCATCACCATATAGATATTAGAGTATGATTTTTAGGAGTTATAATGATAGGTATTTAAAATATATTATGGATTTATTTAAAATCACGAAATAAAATGTAAGTTGGAGGAGGTACATATGAATTTTCTTATTGTATATATAGTGAAAGAGTATATGATGCCACTGGATATGATATTATGATGAGGAAAATATATAAAATGGTGGATGATTTATCTTATATATTGAAATTAGTTCATTATTTAATGAAATGATTTTTTTGGATAACTTAGGGGAGAGTTTTTTTATCGTATATGAGGGTATAGAATTAACAAGAGTTGATGACTATTTCTAAAGAAAGGGAAAGTTTGAGAGAGTTTCGTTCTTTCTTTATAGGATTGATTCATTACTTAATATATATATTTATAGATGAGGAACTATTATAAATTAATTTTGATTATGTTCTATAACCAACAATACAATGATATGTTTGTACATTGAAGTTGAAGAGTTATGTTAAAGTGATGGAGAAATTAGAGACAACTAAGAGGTTTCTAGCTCAAATAAGTTCTTTTTTGGAAGTGGTCCAATAGAACATAATACAAGGAATAGTAGGAGTATATATATTTATTTCATCAATATTATAATGAGACCATATGATTAGTAATCTAAAAAACCTCTAATTTTAATAGCATATAGTTTATGGTTATCTGGTGATAATCAAGTCCCTATTTACTTGTCTTATGGAAGTATAATCTATCTATTTTCTTCATGTACTTATTTTATATAGGTATAGAGGAGGAAGATTAATATCATGTTTATGTATGAACCTCCATATAAATTTTATTGATCTCCTACAAAATCCTTACAATCGACTATATTTTTTTTCCAGAAAAAGTAGACTTAATAGCAATAATGAAATGATAAAAATCCTTTTATATAACTAATTCACAATAGGATTGGATATACCAAATGTTAGTGGTAGTTTAATGAAAAACACACATTCTATGCCACACTAAGGCTAAGGTTGTGAAAGACACTAAGGATAAAAAGAAAGCGCGTCTAGTTGATGACAACTACATATAGAGGATATTGCTGAGATGGAGAGAGATGAGGTGGAATGAGGTAATATCTATGTTTACTATAATATTTATTTAGAATAAATACACAAAATAGTATTATATTATTTTATCACTTCCACCCTTTTAAACTAGTTGAATATTTTGATAAAAATATACAAAAAATATAAACTAAGGTGTACTGGTAGTAACTATGTTGTAATTTGTGCAGACATAATCCACATAACAGTGAAGGCCACCATGTCATGGTTCAGTACTTTGAAATATACACATTATATGATAATTCATAGTGATAGATGGATTTTATGTCATTTAAATCTATAATATTAAGTTTTTTATTTCATATTATTATATTCAAATGGGATTGTGAAATGTTTAAGTGTTAAAAATTTTGATTATTCGTTTGGAATAATATTATAAAGTATTGATATCATGTTTTATAGTTTTAATATTTGAGAATAATTTGTAATGATGGAATGAATCATAAGTTTAACATTTAGAAAAAATTTATTTTCTTGGTCTTCTAATGGATTTTTTTGAAGATCATAAATTCATGTCGAAACCATGAGATGTAATACATGATTTGTTTTCATGAAAACTCATTGAACAAATAGTATCATTCTCTCATTCCATTTAACTATGTTTTTAGTAGATTGTGAGGAAGAGAGAATCCTTACCATTGGTTGTGATATTCATAAAATTACTTAGATACCCAAGTAGGAAAGATGCATTTGGTAAACTCTTAGTGATATTAAAATAATTATTAATGTTGAATTAAAAAGAGAATGATTATATTAGATAAATAAGTTTTTTTATTTATTTAATAAATATTCAATTTAAATGAATGGTTGGGACTTGTGAGAAATGAGTTTGGTGGGTTTTACACAATGTTTTTTAAAGGGGTTTCCCAAAAAAACTCTTTAATGGTATCAAAGAGATTTACATCATGTTTATATTGATGTTTTAAATATATGAAGACAATATAAAAATGAAATTTTAAAACTCTAATATTTTTAAGGAAAATAATCATGCTATATGAAAATTTCTATAACAATGACATGATTCTAGGAATAACAACTGCAATTTATGAAAAATATAAAACCACACCATGATTTTAGAAAATTAATCATACAAAATGTTTTAAAAAATTGATCATAATAAAATTATCTAATTTACAACATTTCATTAACTAAAAATGTCCATGGAATGTATTTTAATGAGAAATCAATAAGAAAACTGTAGTGTAGTTGATAAAAAAATTTCATGGTTTCCAGTTGATGACTTTTAAATGCACTTATCAAAATATTTTTTCCCAAGAACCAAAATTGTGTTTATTTTAATAACTATTTCCACCTGGGATAAACCACATCATGGTTTATAGTAAAAACAATTGTGGTTTTATGTTTTACAAAGAAAAAAGGTTTTTTTAAAACAAATTCCAAAACAGATTCCTTATTTTGGGCTCTCCGTGCCCACATCGAATCTAAATGGGGATTTATATAATACCAAAATCATTTTTTAGATATGATATAATTTTAAGGGATTGATTTTACATGGTTGATTAATTATAATCTTTTTAAAAATTATAAAATAAGGGTAAACATGAATGATATTATACTATTTTATAAAATGTTTATAAATAATAATATGATGTGTTTATATTAAAATATATTATTTTAGAAATATACTTGAACCATTCTAAAAGTAATTTTGGAAGATTTTATGAAAGGTTTAATAAAGTGAAGTAAATTTTATTTAAATTATAAAATATGTTTACATAAAATATGAAATTTTCATATAGAACATAAAGGGGTTTATTTATTTTTAAATATAATGTATTTGATATATGAATTATTTCATATTAAATACTATATAAATTTATAATATGAAACAAGTCATATAGAAATAAATACTAAATATTAATTTTTATTTATTTATATAATGTCTATAAAGAATGTTTAATTATAAAATGTTTATAATTATTTATTTATAATATGTTCATAAATATTTAACTAATTCCTAAATATTTGAAATGTTCAGTTAGTTATTATATTTCATATTTTATTTAGTTCATGAATATAAAGTGTTTATATTATTAATGAATGAATGATTTAGTTTAAAGTGTAAAAGAACATATTATAAATGTCATCCCATGCATATAAGGTATATTTCTGAATACAATTATATTTTATAGGGTAAGTAATAAAAATCATGAATTGCATTAAGTTTTATACATTAATATGTTCTGAATAAATTAATTTTTTGAAGGTATATATTAAGAAAACTAAATTTTTAAAAGAATGACACATGATGGGAATACATAAGATTATATTATGAGCTATTAAAACATGTCAAAATTATATAGTGTTAGATTCATTTCAATAAAAAACTTATAAAGACCTCGATCATTTAAACAAATGGGTTATACTAATTTATTATCTTATTTATGTTAAGATGAATATGGGTGAAACTAATAGGATTAATTGCATATATCTGAAAGGATATTAAGGTTAAAATTAACTTGGTGACCCTAGAAGGATTATGTACCCAAAGTAATAAATTTTGGACAGTCCATATGATGGATTATGGAAAAGAATTTTATACTTGACTGTCCATGATTTATATAATACATTAATAAAATGATGGTATACATAAATAGATTTGTGATTGGTGAATTTAAAAAGTTAACTAAATATTATACAAATATGGGTCATGACCCACTAACAGATAAAATGTATAATTTTAAAGGGTCCATCATTTTATTAGGATATCATTTTATTAAATTATTTTATAAATTATTATAAAACGCGACGCACATGAAATAAATTGTTTTTTAGATAAATTAATATCATAATCATCAAATTACAAATTAAGATTAATTTTTGAAAATATAATCTTAATAGAATAAAATTCCTAGACATTAATTGAAACTTGAGAATAGTTCTCAAATAAGAAGAAAAAATTTATATATTAGAGAAAACAATTCTTGTATAATCCCATGGTGAAACTATTCAACATGAAGATTTGAATGCTTATGAGAAAAATAAGATAAATTCACCTGATGGTTTGAAAGGAAATTTTTAGATACCAAATAAATTAAGCAACTTCAAGATATTATCATGTACTCAATATGACTGGGAATGCCAATGACTTGAAGAGGATACAATCTCTATTAAGGATTGATCTTTCTAAAAATTTAATTTTGAAATCATTTTTAGAAAGATTCTACATATTTATTCTAAATTATAATATAAATGAATTCAATAAAAGTTTGCTGATCATGTAAATATATTTAGGTTATTTATTTACGAAATTTTAAATTAAATATATTATGTAGAGATGGAAGTATATATGAGTACATATTTAATCTAGACGAAGAATATTAGAGGGTCTAATAGTCAGTATAGGCCATTGAAACCTAAAAGAAGTGTTATGAAGGAGGGGAAGGGTCTCTATTATGGTAAACATGGTCATTGGAAAAATAATGTTTAAAATACTATAAGGGATGAAAAAAACATTATAAAGAGTCTATGTTAGGTATTAATGTTATAGAAACCAATTATTCTATTTTGAGTTCTATATGATACTAAATATATATATTAAAATTATTGTAAATATATAAAAGTAAAAAATTAATGAATAATTTCTGGATAGATCTTGAAGTATGCCTTCAAGTAATGAAGAAAAAAATTTATACATCATGGAGATGAGTAAATAATTCACAGCTTAAATAATAAAATATGTGTATGAGATTTCATTTTCTTTCTCTTTTATGAAAAGTCATCAATTATAAACAAAGAGTTGATTTGAAAAAAGTATGATGATGTTTTTAATTAACATGGTTTAAGATCCATCAAATTATATAAATATTAGTAAAGAGGATAAATATAATAACATTTTATCCAAAATTAAAGAGTTTAATCAAAGATATCTATTAAAATAAAATAGAAATATTTCTCACCACTAACTAGTGAAATATTAAAAAAAAATTATTTTCAGAATATTTCTCCAAAAACATAGAATATCATAAAATATATAACTGTTTATAGTTTATATAATAATAATTACTATAAAATAAATAATTATTACTAACTAATGTAACAATTTCTTTACTTTAGAACATATTTTATGTAAAATATAGTTTCTAAGTGGAAATTGAGTATATTTGAACTCCGAGAAGTTCAATTTTTAACAAATAAATGATTATAACTATATAAATCAAAGTGAAAGGAACATTATATAATAAAAATTTAGTATTTATATGTAAATAATGGTATTAATGTAAAGAGTTTTATTTAATATTATTTCCAAATAATCTCAGTTAAAATTTTGAATAGAAATTTTACAAGATTAGATGTGGTGAAGTCAAAATGTTTGGATATTATAGTCAAAGTGTTTATTAGAAGAATTATAAATCATAATATCTATATTATATTAAAAATATTTTTATATAAATTTTATCCCATTTAAATAATTTAGCAGGATTATTTATTTGATTGTCACACAAAGATATCGCATGAATTACATAGTGATGTAATGAGATAAAAAAATCCCTAAAAATGTCATATATATAAGGACTTTGTAGTGTCATATCATATAATATATGATTAGATGGTAAATAATGTATGGTTTTATTAATATTGATAATGGGATTTCCGAATACATTGAATATATCATTCTATACAAAATAAGTCTCCTTTTTATTAGTCTTTCAAGTGGGAGGCATATATTACATGAAGTGAAATGATAATTATCCTTTCAAAGAATGATTTTTTGTTATCCCTAATATATATTCATAATGAAACATTATAGGTTATGATTAAATGAAAAGGTTAGAATGTGTTGGGTTTCATATAGAGATATAAAATTTAATAAATGTAAATAAAAGTGTTTTTTTGTACAATATTAACCACTATGTATACTGCATGGTGTATAATACACTATATATTAAGTATAAAAAGGGAACATATTTCAAATTTGTTTCTCATTACCAGTCACTTATAAGGTCATTTTAATTCATCCATAAAAAAGATCCATCTAGCCATTAATGGATCACATTACTTGGATGTATTAGTTCCCAAATTGAATGCTTTGGAAAATATCATCATCCACCTCTTCTAGTTTCCCCTATTCCCACAATTTTTTGATGTATTTTTATAGTTTCTACATCCAATGCTTCCTCTTTATTAGGTCCCTATACTACTTATGAAGCATTCATCTCCCCCTCAGCAAGCTCCTAAGGTCTAGGGGGCCCAAATTTGTACTTGGTTCCATTCAGGTGGGAACCAAATGCTATTCCTCTAGCCATCAGGTTAGATTCCTCCATTCTAAATCAAGATTTTTTTATTTTTCTAAAACCATCATCCTCCCTCGGGTTTATAAAGGCTATCATTTTGAACTTGACTAAAATTGGAAGGAATTTGAACTTTTTGATTTATTGGATGGATCATTTTAAAAAATGAGATTTGGAATTGAATTAAGAGAGTTGGAATGATTCTATGTGATGTTTTTATACTTGGGAGAAGGCCAAAGAAGTTTTCTGAGTGTCTTGAAGAGTTTCTAGAGCATCAGACCCAGAAAATCATGTTTTTGGAATGCTGAAGAGGGTACACGATTTGTATGAAACCATGAGGCCCACTACAAAAAACCATGTAGCCTTGTTCAAGGGGGAAGTGGACTTGAACATGAGATTCCCATAGTATTCTGAACTGTGCACCTATCCCGCATAGTGTTCTTTTGGAGGTACCTACCTCGCACTGTACACCACATAGTTTGCACACAGTTTGGATAACCATGCGAGTCAAACTATGCAGATGGGTCTCTTTTAAGAAAACAATTAAATTAAATTAAAATAAAATAAAAATTTTTTAAAACACATCCTCACCCATCTCTCCCTTAAATTGTGAAACTCCCCTTGGGCTCTCCCATGGTTGCGTGCTCGAACCCTCTTCCGACCTTCTCTTGGATTGAGTTTCTTCCACCAGTTTCTCATGATTTCTCCTTCAAATATCCATGGTAAGCTCTCTCCTATAATTTATTCCCTTACTTGGATAATTCTTTCCTCTACCCTCAGCCTATTTAGGTTATTATGAACCCTAATTCAAGGGTTAGCTGAATTTTTATTTCTTCCATTGCTATTAGGGTATCAAACAGGTTCCTCATGTCTTTTTTGTTCATGTTCTGGCATCCACCGCTGAAGGAAAGGTGGTTTGGATTATTTTAGTTCACCACCACCATTCGAGGTGAGGTTTTATACGTGCTTATTTGTTTCTCCTAGTTTATTTTTGGGTCCTTTGATGTCTTAGTATGCTTAGTTTTTTGTTGTAGTTAGTTTCCATGTCCCGTGAAGTTGCGCACACACATATACTAAGGTATGTATAATATATATATATATATATATATATATATATATATTACATGTACTTATTACCTCATGGTGTGAGGAATATGTGTATAGGGTTACATATATATATATATATATATGAAGGTAAGTGCATGCATGTGGGTGGATCAGTTCCACGTGGTTGCTGATAAATCGGTCAAGTGCCAAGTGTTGGTTCGGTTCCTCCTTAAGGTAGGATCCCTTTACTTTAAATATTTATTTAATAAATCATTAATTATTGAATTTATTAGGTTCAAACATTTATTTAATTTCTTTATAGTATGGTATTTTATTTCTAAAATGCTTCCTTTGATAAATTTGATGAACTGCTTAAAGGTGATAAATGATTTGTTTATCAAAATACTCAGGTTTTGGTAATAAAACCCATCCAAAAAAGGTTTTCTGACATTAAGATAAAAATTTTGTGTTATAATTTTATGCTTTCTTGGTTCATTTCATTGATTCCTTATTATGTTTCTTCCTTGGTTAGAAATGGTCTGTTTTGGGCTTTGGCCTATTTTTGTAAATTAAATGAACTACCTTGTCAGTGGAAGTCACCATGTAGGAATCTGCCCTTGTCTTATGTGTAGTTTATTTAACCCAGGACACCCCATGGTTTTTTAGACTTATTAGGCTTAGAATTTCCCAAGTTTTTATCTGATTCGTTTTGATGAATTTGTCCTTGAGCCTTGATCCTTGATGTGAAAATTAAGATGAATTAAGGAATAATGTGAATTGGTTAAAACAAATGGGATTGAATTTGATGGATTAAATGAGATAGTTTCATCCATGGAATGGAATGAACATGAACCTTTAACCCTTAAACCAATTTTACATGTTTAGAAAAATTGGGTAAGATTCCCTTGAGTAATGGCTCACACCAAATGGTATGCATTGTATTAAAGGATTTAAATTAAATGGTTTTCTGTGAATGTAATTCTGTATGGATAAGGGAATACATAAAAAGACTTTGCCTCATGGAATGATTTGAATGTGTCTAAGACTATATTTATGTTTTAATAGAAATGATTAATATGTGAAAGCTTAATTACAATTGTTATGAATGTGATTATGCCACTTATATAGATATGAGCTATATAATTGATCATGGATCAGAGTAATTCTTACCTAATGCCAATATTATGAATCATTATGGATGGGATAAATTATTACCCAATTATAGGTATATGACTGATTATGGGTGGGAGGAATTATTACTCCATAACATTTATGTTTTCAATAAATAAATATTCATGCATGACAAGAGATAGTGATGAATCTTGGCATTGGGTTAGGGGTAGACTGTGAGAGCTCACCTGGAATTTGGATGGTGATGGTACGTCCCAATCCACCCCAACATAAATCTAATGTGAGAAGGTCAAGAGACTAAGGGCTCATGGACTTGGGTTGGAGGTAGACCGTGGGAGCTGCCCTGAAATTTGGATGGCAGTGGTACGTCTTGATCCCCCCCAACTTATACCTAGTGCGGGAAGGTCAAGAGAGTAAGGGATCTTGGACCTGGGATAGGGGAAGAACATGATAGCTCTCCTAGAATTTTATGGAAACAGTATGTCCTGATCTACCCCAACATAAATCCAATTCTTGGAGTCCAAGAGACTAAGGACTCTTGGTACTGGGTTAGGGGAAGACTGTGAGAGCTCCCCTGGAATTAGATGGTGGATTTACATCCTAATACACCCTATCATATATATATATATATGGATTGCTACAATATATATATATGTATAAAGTTGACATGATCATACTCTTAATACGACAATGAGTCGAATTGGTTATAGTCATCAGGTGTCCCTTAGGAACATGTATGGGTATTTATTTATTTTTATAGTTTTGTTATTAAATTCTCTATACCTGCACACTGTTTAATTATTATTCAATTTTTGGATTGGGCTTCACACCGTTGGTGAAGTACTACTAATATTTCATCTCACACCCTACTTAGATACCCTTGGTAACATAGTAGACCTTATATTTGTAAGATCTAGGTTTTTTACTGTATTGCCTATACCCTAGAGTTAGGATCAAATGATCGAGTCAGAGATCAGGACGATTGAGGAGATCACCCATGGGGATTTGCTGTATTTTCTTTATTTTTTATGGTATTGTGAAGCATGTTGTACTTTTTATGACTTTTAGTTATGTATTATCACCATGAAATTCATTAATCTGTTGTATTAACTGGCATTGGACACTTTTATAAAATTGTTATTATCGTTACTCCATTACTGTATTTAATTTTTATACTTCTTACTCTATTTTTCTTCTATTTATATTCTGTTATACCAAAATTAATCTTAGATAATAATGTATAGTCTCTCCACTACCACCTCCTGGGACCCTCGCTGCTAGTCGGAAGCCTCTAGCATACGTGGAGACATGCTTGAGGCCATGTGAGCCACCTGTCTGGCTACTAGTTTGACTGTAAGCTAGGTCGAGACATTAAAAAGTGGTATTAGAGCTTAAATGTTTCCTTAGTATTACAATTTTGGGTTGGTGTATAGGTTAATAGGATTGTTTTAGAGCATGGTTTATATCCATGCATGGTACTGATCACCCCACTTATGGGAATTGACCAAGTGTGAAGGGTTGGGATTGTTGTTTATACAGTTTGTTGTTACATTTGATATGATTTCACCTAGAGTGATTGGAGTAATTTCTATTGCTTATGATTTATGAACTTTATGTTATTCTACCCATGTATTACTATCAAAAGGAAGCTCTGTTTCATACATTATATTAGGAAAATAGGAATTCACATTCCATGCATATTTTCATTCCATGTAGTTGAATTTTATTTTGCTTTCTGATTTAACTATGTGACTTGATTGATATACCTACATAGGTACTTTTTGAGCATGCATTCTGATTAGTATAACATTCCTATTTGATTATTATTCTATAATTTTTATTTTTTATCATGCTTATGTGTTTACTACTTATGATCTCATGGTTTTCTTTGTATATATGGGTTGTGAATGAATGGGAATCAATTTTTGGTTGTAAGGTGTATGGGAACCTTAGAACTGGGAAAGAGTAACCCATAAATTCGAACCATTTATAGAATAATAAAAATAAATATTAAGGCTTTTTATAAAATTAAAAGTTTTCTAAAGTTTAAATGTAGTGATAAACTAAGGTAAATTGGATTTGACTAAAGGGATCCAAATTCCAAATTGTAATGTGTATGGGAACTTTACAGGTTCGTAGGTGGTCACCCATATTGTTGGACCGTTATATTTGAGCATGTTATAATTTGAAATGAGGTTGGTTTCAATTAGTTGGAGCCAAATTTCAATCCATGATGTGTATGGGTGGTTCATGAATTGGGAAATGGAATACCATATTAAATGTACCAGCATGATATTTTGTGAAATGGATATAAATGTAAAGGGTTGTTTAATTTTTATTTGAAATTAATTGAGAAACTATTATTGGATTGTTTTCAAGAAAACCCAGGTTGGATAAATGGAACATTTTTAGGTTTCCTTTTCTATTGAAAAGGAATTTGATGATAAATTTCATGAAAATTTTGGGATGTCAAAAGCTGATAAATGTTTTAAAAGGTGTTTTGATATAACATTCCTATTTTTCCCTTGGGGTTTCATCTAAATCAAATACCATGTTCTTTATTTTTAAAATGGGTGTTTGATGATTTCTTTAAATATTTAAATTCTTCAAGGTTAAATGTGAATAAATTTAGATGGATTGGAAATGGAACCTGTAGTGGTGTACTCTATTTTAAACCCTTGTATTTGGGTAGTTTTGAGCTTCTCTTTGAGTTTACTTGGAATAAAAGTATAGGTGTTTTTGTAGGCTTTTTCCTTTTTAGAAATGACTTAAATGATTGTCTCTTGAGCCTATGACTTTTTTTTGTGTGACCTAGTTCTATGGTAGAAATGTTTTTTGTAAGGGGTTGAACCATGGTAGGTATCAACCTTAGAGTTCCCATTCCTTGCTAACCTAATGATATTTCTGATGTTTGGTTCCATTTGGGTGTTGTTTATCCTTGTAGGACTTTGAGTTTCTAATGAAGCCCATGCTCGGATGGGTGGACTTGTTTTTAACCTTAAACGATGGGATTCGCTAGTTTTCTCTTCCTTATGATAAGGAAAATCCTAGGTAGAGGGAATCATGTCAAATCTGGAAAATGTGGACTTCCAAGTATAAGGAAGACTACCTAAAATGACTTTTGGGAATGGTTTATCGTGTCTGAATGCCTTTGAGAATTGTGAGTTTTGGAATCATGATGGATCATTCTTGGAAGCATAATGTTGTTGAGGTTGGATATATATGTATCCTCTGAGAAACACCATTGGTCATGGTGAGAATTCAATGGAAAAGTTTTAATGATCACATGATGCCTTGGGTGGAGAAAGCATTGTTTTTTGGTTAATGAGTGTTCATCGGTAGGTGAAGCTGAGTTTCTTCTTGGAAGCCGACCTCACATGGTTCGACCATTATTCTCTCTTGTAGTTGGGAATGAATGAATGGAATCCATTAAAATACTTTTAGTGCACTTATGTTTAGTTATGAAAATGTCCCATATCTTATCATCGTCCTTGGTACACTAAGAGAGTGTTGGTCTTACGCCGCGCTAAAGCTTTAAAATCTATTGAGCTTGTTGGGTGGTTCTCCTTCAGTGTTACACATTCACTAATGGAATTTTTGGTATTTGTGATGGGTTATTTGCGACGGGATCCCATAGAAAATAGGCTTTAGCGACAGGGTCCTGTCGTAAATAGCCCGTTGCAGAAAACACTGCCGCAAATACCATTATTTGCGACGGGCCCATCGCAAATAATCGTATTTGCGATGGGAAACATCGCCTTCACAAATAAGTCTCTGATTATATATATTATATATGCATAAAATATTTCGTGACGGGCCCATCGCAAATAGTTTTTGCGACGAGCCCTCATCCCGTCCCAAAAAACACATATAAATATATATATAAAGTTCTCTGACGGGCCCGTCGCAACAAAGTATTTGCGACGAGCAAGTAGTCCTGTCGCAAGTATGTTTTAAAAAATATTTAGTTAGACTATTTGCGATGGGGTCCCGTCGCAAAATGTCCCGTCGCAAATAATAAATTAATTTTTAAAAAATAAATTTAATAAAATTATGATTAATGAAAAAATAATATTACTATTATTAAAAAAATAAAAAATATTAAAATTCTCAATATTCACAAAAAAAAAATAAAAAAATAAAAAAATCACAAAATATTATTATTACTATTATTATTATTAAATAAACAAACATTAAAAAATATAATACTAAAAAAAATATTTAATAAAATAATATTAATATTAATAAAATAATAAAAATTATTAAAATTCTCAAAATTCACAAAAAAATATAAAAAAATAAAAAAATATTAAAAATTATATAATGTAATATTTGCACCGATATAAAAGACAGAAAATATAAATAATTTATATTACAATGTTAAATTCAAATGTTTGTAACATAAAAAAAATCACTAGGGGGGTCATCTTCTAGAGGAGGTGGAGGAGCTGAAGGAGCTAGTGGAGGAAACTCCTTCCCTAAACTACGAGTCAGACGACGTATATACTCCATCTGCTTGTGATGCTGCTGCTGCCATCAATGCGTCTCGTCCTCATGCTGATGCTACTACTGCTGCTGCCATAGACGCATCTTCTCCTCATAATGCTGCTCCTGCTGTTGCTTCCGCCGACACATCTCTTCTTACTGCTTCTGAAAAGTCTCTATAAGCTCAGCCAGAGCTCGCAACTGCTTCTGATACTGTGATCCAGAAGATAATTCCTCTCCACGAGCTCCTCTCGAGCTGGACGCTGACATTGCAACAATACCATAATAAGTACCAGGAGTCAAATGAGAGCTGATACCAACTACTCTACCCTTCTCAAATCCATACTGAGTCGCCTGCATCCAGGCCGCCTCATCGAAATGGTGAGCACTGGTCTGCTCAGTCGTCTCGTCCTGACCCTCATCCTATGTCTCAGAGGTCACAACCTCATATGACTCCTTAAATTCTAATTTAAAATTAAAATTGTGAAAATATTATATGCAGTTAATTGTCAAACTGAAAAAATAATACTAACCACAATCTGACACTAGTGATCACCTCTAATCTCTCCAGTGGCTGGATCACTGTACATCCTCCGGTAAACATCGAACTCTATAATATTGGGATGCTCGACTGCCTACAGAAATATAAAATAAACTATTTATATTTAATGTTATATAAAATATTTAAAAAATATACTTACCATATGCTCTCTATGAGAAACTGAATGTACAACTACCAGCTCGATGCGTCACCTCCTGTCTCCCCCGGTTCTGTCATCCCACTGAAGATCTCCTCTGAAATCCACCACCCAACCAGTGTAAACATAATCCATCCAAAATGTGAGATAAAATGTACTCTGGTCGGTGGGCTCTACACGACTCATCAAATTCTGTCACTCCTGCTTTCTTAATGGCTGTCCTTCCCAAATTGTGCAAAAACTGACGAAAACTATCATGCATAGAAACCTGCCATGCCATGTGGATAACGTCGCACATGCTATCATCGATAGGATACCATAAACCCTAAAAATAATTTATAATATGAAGTTATTAATAAAATAAATTTCAAAATAAATATTATTTATTTACTTACCAGCCAATGATGGAACATGTCATGTCACACATCAATGGGAATCTGTTCCCATGTGATCCATGGCTGAGAAAAATAATTGCACAAGATAGTGCTCCCTTGTCCAATAGCTACATGCACAAAACTGCAAAAAAGAAATAAATAATCAAACAATTAGTATATATATAAATAAATTAATGAAAGCTAACTGAAATATACAGGTTACCATACCTCCGTGTGTGTGGATCGAAACCAAGATATGGACGTCGCTCGGGGATAGGGTCAGGAATCATCAGTCCTGCAAGACCGCGACCCCTCCGCATACCCCCTGAACCGCCAGTAAGCTAAGGGTCAGATGATCCAACATCCCCATCATCCAAAGCTAGCCCGGCCTCCTCTAACTCACACAATAGATCAGAGTCCATCTGAAACAAAAAATGATTGTTGTTAACAAATAGTTGAAAATAACTATTATATATAGATATATATTAGTTATGATTATAACCAGCAATTAACTATGTCAATGTTCATCTTCATCCTCTTCTCCATAGCTGTCAATGTCAATGTCTTCATCTTCCTCCTCAGCATCATCAATATCTATATGAGTTTCAATTTCAACATCTCTTGTCATTTAAAATTCAATTGTAACATTATTAACATGTTCATCACCATCGATCCTTAATTGTGGGGTGTCATCATCGATATTCACGTCTCTTTGTGAATCAGATAGATTTTGAGCAGTCTCTTGAAAAATTACAATTCCTTCCACTTCAGTGGAACCACATTAATTTTATATAAACTGATTTTCCTGAGATTTCATTTTTATTATACTCCACCAATCGCTCAAGTCTCTTGAAGTAGCACAATACTTTGGATAATAAATTTTATGTGCCGTTGAGCTAGTAAAAATGGTTCATTTACTACAAGGAGACTTTTATATTTAATATCGATGATTCCACGAGTCGGATGAACACACAAGCCTCTCTCAGTATCCAACCACCGACATTTATACATTGTTATGTAATTATGTCCTAGATAACACAACTCAATAATTTCATCCAAAATTCCATAAAAGTCAACTTCATTTTCTCTGTGATGTGATCCTCTCAAGAAAAATCCACTGTTCATTGTTTTTTTGATTCCCCGTATTCATGTGTATGAAATCAAAAACCATTCACCACATATGAATTATAATATTTAACCATTTTAGATGGTGGGTTACTCAATATACACAGTCACTTATCAATTTTATCAGCATATTAAGACACCTGAAATTTTTTAAAACAATTAACAATATAATAAATAATAAACAGAATTGATATTAAATGATCAATAATTTATGTTACGAGTTTATGAAACCATTGAGAATTTTTTTCTGCGTTCTTCAAGAGCATCTGTTTTAATTTGTAGAAGTTGTTTCTTGATATGATTATCATATAACCTAAAAATAAAATAAGTTTAAATACTATAACATAAATTATAGAATAAGTTATAGAAGCACTCAGAGGACAAATGATATAATTTCTTAACAGTTGAGCAGAACGTATGTATGAGCTCTGTGATGTTCATCATCTGAAAGCCATCATTCATGAACTTCACTGACACCAAGATTTGGATGATTAAAAACCGTTAATTGATTTTCCATTTTGTCATTTACACTCCCCTCATTTCATTCCATGCGATTGTGTTTTGAGGGATATTGAGATTCAAAATAATGAAAGCAGGAAAAAGAAATTTCCTCTTGCAAATAAGCTTCAGCAATTGAGCCTTCAACTGATGCTTTGTTACATATTTTTTTCTTCAATTTCTGCATGCATCTCTCGAATGGGTACATCCATCAAAACTATACTGGACCTCCAAATTTAGCGTCATGTGGCAAATGTAATATCATATGTTCCATTGAGTCAAAGAAAGCTGACAGAAAGATTTTTTCCAATTTACATATAATTATAGCAACATCTTCTTCCAGTTTTCTTAGCGCATCTTAGTCTATTATCACTACACAAATGTCTCAAAAAAATATGATATGTCTGTTATCGAATCCCATATCATATAATTTAACAAAACAATGAATCCAATCAGCAAAGGTCTTTCCATTATAACATGACAATCATGACCTTTTAATCCAGTAATATAACCATTATTAACCCAGCTACCCAAATTGGAAGCATAGACATATGGAAGTATAAAATATGAAATCCAATGAAAAAATAATAAGAAAATCTCTTTGGGAAATGTATAAGGTTTTTTTGGCTTCATTAACCTCTGTGATCTGACATTTTTAAATAGTTCAAGTTTTGGTCGCCTGCAAATTTGGGTAAGATCTAATTGTGCCTTTACAATATCTTTGGTCTTAACTAGTGTATCCAAAAGTGTATGAAATAAATTATCAAAACAGTACTTATCAATATGCATAACATCCAACATGTGGCATGCCAACAAATCAGACCAATACGAAAGATCCTAAAAATTCTCCATTTTATCCAATTATGTAATTTCCAAAAGCCATGAATTTTCTGTTGGTTTACTGTTGATCCAAATGTGATGGAGGTAATGAAAATACAACAGATTTTAACTATGTACCTAAGATCATATTTTGAGGTTCATCCCTTTCAATTTTTACTTTTTTGAAATGATATTTGTTCCTCTGAAAAGGATGATCGGTTGGAAGAAATCTAAGGTGAAAAATCAAAATAGCAAGGTTTTTTTCATTGACGAGCATAAAGGCTTTGTTTTCTTTCATACATTAAGGACATGATTTCAGAATATGTGTACTCTAACCAGATAACATGCCATATGCTAGAAAGTCACTAATCGTCCATATCAATGCATCTTTTAATATGAATTTTTTTTTGCAGCAACATCATATATATTAACACTATTACTCCACAATGCATTTAACTCATAAATAAATGGCTTCAAATAAACATTAATATTCTTTTTTCGGATTTCCTAGGATTAATAGAGTCAAAAATATATAAGGCACCTTCATCAAAATCCATGGAGGAAAATTGTACGATGTTATAAAGACAGGACAACATGAATGCTGACTACCATAAGAACCAAACGGATAGAAACCGTCAGTAGAAAGACCCAATCGCACGTTTCAGGATTCTATAGAAAAAGACGGATGCAGAAAGTCAAAATGTTTCCATGAATCACCATCATATAGATGATTCAAGCTTTTATCAGTTAAAATATTGGTTTTGTGCCATGACATCATTGACGTTGTGTTCTGAGACAAAAATAAATGCTGCAACCTGGGTGTAAGGGGGGAATATCTCAACTGTTTTACTAGAATCGATCTAGACTTCCCTGGTTGAGCTTCTTTATACCTCAATTTTCCACATGTGGGACAACTATCCAATGACTCATTTTCTCCAAAATATAAGATGCTATCATTTGGACATGCATGAATCTTCTGATAACTAAGGCCCAGATTACGAATCAACCTCTTTCTCTCATAGTAATTTGTAGGCAACAGATTTCCTTCAGGTAATAATGTTTTAACCAAAGAAAATATATGATCAAAACAGTTGTTTGACATTGCATTATTTGACTTCATAGCCATAAATTTTGCAACCACTTCTAATTTTTTATCTTGCAACCAGGATATAATTCATCCTCAACAGACCTAAAAAACTCCTAAAATTCAGATGGTGCCAACTCAGAAGTTAAATCAATATCATCGCGAGTTTCAGTTTGTTACACAGACGGACCTGCAACATCATGTACTAAATTTTGAAATTGTGATGGATCTAGAATCAAGTTATTAGGATCTTCTCTGTAACTGCGTTCACTGTGTTGATACCAAAAACATAATCTGGTGGAAAACCAAACCGTAAGAGATGTCCCCCAACATTGTCAAATGTGTCAAACGTTCTCAGAGCACATTTTTTACAAGGACAATTAATTGTGCCTTCTGAATCATATTATGGTTTTGATGATACGAATGCTAAGAAAGCTTCAACACCCTCAATATATACAGTATTTAAACCAGAACCATTTGGATTTTTGCGCTGATTTATCGAAGCTCGATCATCTAATAATGACTGATGTCGACTTCCTTTTTCCATATTTTTCTATATAAAATATAAAATCATCATTTTTTTGAATAATTTGAAATTATAAAAACACTATCTGAAAAAACAAGATAAATAATTACAACTACTTAATAATTACAATTAATTAAGGGCGACACAATTTCCAGTGGATTGACGCCTACACTTTATTTATAAAGCTCATTTAATTGCATTTTTCTCACATTAATTATTTCTAATTATTTCTAATTATTACTAATTATTCCTAATTATTTCTAATTATTACAAATTATTACTAATTATTACAAATTATTACTAATTGTTACTAATTATTACTAATTATTACTAATTCTTACTAATTATTACAATTTATTACTAATTATTACTAATTATTTATATTTATTACTAATTTAGAAATACTTAGCAATACTTAGCAAAATGAAAACTGCTTGAATAATGAAAGGAAACTTGGTAATCATCATTTTGGAGATGATTACAAATTTTCCCTTCATTATCCAAGTAGATTTCATTTACTAATTGTTACTAATAAAAAAATTATATTATCAATATTTAAGAAAAAAACAATTTTAATATTATTAAAATAATAAAAAATTTATAAAATATTAAAATTATCAATATTCGCAACAAACTTTGATCTATTCTTAACATGTTCCAATCTCAAAGGGTTGCCAATTGTCAGGTCATGCGCAATAAAAAGTTTATGTCAGCCATGTCCAATGTAAACTCTATAATTGTACTTGCATGGTTTATCACCTCACAAGCAGTGTTGCAATAAGACGACCAAAGTAATGTCGTTCTCGACTCTAATAATCCTCTCTCATGGCCCTTTAAATAGATCATTCTTCTTTAAAAATTTAAGGGGATATCAGTATCTTTCCCTTAAATTTTCAAGGAAGAATGGTCTATGTTAAGGGTCATGTGAGATAATTCTTACAGATAAGAAGGGCATTAATTGGTTTGTCCTATTACAACACTACCTACGAGGTGATCAACCATGCAAGGACAGTTAGAGAGTTTAGATTGGACAAGGCTGACACAAAATTTTTATTGCGCATGACCTGATAATTGGCGGCCCTTTGAGATTTGAACATGTTAAGAATAGAGCAAATCCTGTTGTGAATATTGATAATTTTAATATTTTATAATTTTTTTAGTTTAATAATATTAATATTGTTTTTTAGTAAATATTGATAATATAATTTTTTACTACTAATTATTACTAATTATTACTAATTAATACTAATTATTACTAATTATGACTAATTATGACTAATTATGACTAATTATGACTAATTATGACTAATTATGACTAATTATGACTAATTATGACTAATTATGACTAATTATGTCTAATTGTTACTAATTATTACTAATTATTACTAATTATTACTAATTCGTACTAATTAGTAGTAATTGGTACTAATTAGCACTATTTGTTACTAATTATTACTAATTATTACTAATTATTACTATTTATTACAAATTATTACTATTTATTACTAATTATTACTAATTATTACTATTTATTATTAATTATTACTAATTATTACTAATTGTTACTATTTATTACAAATTATTACTAATTATTACTAATTATTACTAATTATTACTAATTATTACTAAGTATTACTAATTATTACTAATTATTACTAATTATTACTAATTATTACTAATTATTACTAATTATTACCATTTATTACTATTTATTACTATTTATTACTAATTATTACTAATTATTACTATTTATTACAATTTATTACTAGTTATTACCATTTATTACTATTTATTACTATTTATTACTTATTATTACTAATTATTACGAATTATTCCTAATTATTACTATTTATTACTATTTATTACCTTTTATTAATTTTTATTACTAATTATTACTAATTATTACTAATTATTACTAATTATTACTAATTATTACTAATTATTACTAATTATTACTAATTATTACTAATTATTACTAATTATTACTAATATTACTAATTATTACTAATTATTACTAATTATTACTAATTATTACTAATTATTACCAATTATTACTAATTATTACTAATTATTACTAATTATTACTAATTATTACTAATTATTACTAATCATTACAAATTATTACTAATCATTAATAATTATTACTAATTGTTACTAATTATTTCTAATTATTATTAATTATTACTAATTGTTACTAATTATTACTAATTATATCTACTTATTACAAATTATATCTATTTATTACAAATTATATCTATTTATTACAAATTATATCTCTTTATTACAAATTATATCTATTTATTACAAATTATGTATATTTATTACAAATTATATCTATTTATTACAAATTATATCTATTTATTACTATTTATTACTATTTATTACTATTTATATCTATTTATTACTATTTATTACTAATTATATCTAATTATTACTAATTATATCTAATTACTACTAATTATATCTAATTATTACTAATTATATCTAATTATTACTAATTATATCTAATTATTACTAATTATATCTAATTATTACAAATTATATCTAATTATATCTATTTATTACTAATTATATCTATTTATTACTAATTATATCTAATTATTACTAATTATATCTAATTATATCGATTTATTACTAATTATATCTAATTATTACTAATTATATCTAATTATTACTAATTATATCTAATTATTACTAATTATTACTAATTATATCTATTTATTACTAATTATATCTATTTATTGCTAATTAAATCTATTTATAGCTAATTATATCTATTTATTGATAATTATATCTATTTATACCTAATTATATCTATTTATTACTAATTATATCTATTTATTACTAATTATATCTAATTAAATCTAATAAATACTAATTATGACTAATTATTTATAATTATCACTAACAATATTAATTTCTCAGTAAAAATAAATATAAATAAAAATCAATTGAAATCTAATTTAATTACAACTAATAAAAAACAATTAAAATTAACATAAAAAAATAAAATAAATATAAAATAAAATAAAATATAAATACCTTAAACTTTGATATTTTGAAGGTATTGGCGCCCTCCAATTGCTCTCGTCTAAAAAATTTCAACTAAAGTAAATATTTCCTTGAAACTGAAAAATGAAGAGAGTGGGAGAGGAAGATCTGAGTGATTTGGGAAAAAAACAGGTGGGGGTATATATAGGTTAGATTAGTTACGACAGGGTTATTTGCGACGGGATATCCGTCACAAATAGTGATATTTGCGATGAGGCCCATCGCAAATAGTTCCTGCCGATACTCTTTTTGCGACGGGATGATATCCCGTCGAAAAAAGCTATTAACCGCCGCCGAGTATTTGCGACGGGTACCGTCGCAAATACTCTTGCGCGGTTTGGCACGCAAGTCGCGCCAAACTTTTTGCAACGGGAGATGAAATCCCGTCACAAATAACTTCCTGGATGAGTTATTTGCGATGGGGTTTATTCCTGTCGCAAATAACCCATCGCAAATATTGATTTTTCCCGTAGTGATTGGATGTGTGGTTCCCTTCATTGTTTGGTCTCAGGATGTCACTGGGAGCTAGGTTTGAGCTTTGATGAATGTTCTCATGGAAAATGATTAGTACCCTGTAGTAATACATTGGGGTTCAGTTGAAATATGTCGTCCCTCTAACCTAGGAATTTTGAGAATGTTTAGTCGGTCATAGTGGTTTGACTTGTTATCTATCTTTCCAAAGTGTATGATCAGTGACGGAATCTTTGGCCTATCTTCAGGTGGAGACAAGTACGGTCGATGTTGACTGGTTATTTTCATGAACATCCGATTCGACTTGGCTTTGAGGTCGATGGGGAATCAACCATTTTAACTATTTTAAAAATCAAGAAAGAAGAATCATTAGAATACTTAGAGGCATTCTTATGAGGAAATTATGATGGTGGTTTGAATCATGGTTTTGAATTGGTTGCTCAATGTTAATGCCTATGGTGGGAAGTACGTTTGGCCGAAGGCTTAACGAGATGATGATGGGATCATATCTCTATTTGAACATGCTTGGGTTAGAGCTGTCTTAGTTTTCCGGTTGGGAAATGAGCATTAGATCGAGTTTTAATAGATTATGTTCGACTTTCATTTGTAGTTCTTAAGGGTATATTGGGTATTTGGGAAGGCTAATTGACTATTTGAATGAAGCTTCATGACCCCCATAGGTCGGGTGATGTGTTCTTTATTCTCGGAGGCTTCTTCGGGATGAGAAGATCTAATATGGGAAGGTTATAACAATTCTCATTTTGAACTGAACTAAAATACAATGAAATTTGAACTTTTTGATTTACTGGATGGGTCATTTTTATAACTGAGATTCAGAATTGAATTCCAAGAGTTGAAAAATATATATGTTTTTTTGGACTTGGGAGAAGGCCTGATAAGTTTCCTGAGTGGCTCAAGGTGTTTTGGGAGTGCCTAACCTGGAAAAGTATGGTTTTGGAAAGCTGTAGGGGGGAACTCTTTTTCTGAAACCGTGCATACCACTTTTGAAAACCATGTAGGCTTGTTAATGGGGAAATGGAATTTCAAATAGGCTATGCACAATTTTTTAAACCATGTAGCTTTCCCACACATTGTTCTTTTGGTGGCAGTAGCCTGCACTGTACACTGCACGGTTTACACACTGCTTGGAAAACCATGCGGGTAAAACCATGTGGATGGGTCTATTCTAGGAAAACAAAACAAAACAGAACAAAACAAAACAAAATAAAATAAAATAAAATAAAATAAAATAAAATAAAATAAAATAAAAAGAAATTTAAAACACACCCTCATCCCTCTCTCCATCAAATCGTGATTCTCACCTTGGGCTCTCCACTGGCCGCACACTCGAACCCCCTTCCGTCCTCTTCTTCGATCGAGTTTCTTCCACCAATTTCCCATGATTTCTTATTTGAATATCTATGGTAATCTATCTACTATCCTCTCATACCTTCCTGGGATGGTTTTTTCTTCTCATGTTTCCTAATTTAGGCTTGACTGAACCCTAGATCAAGGGTTATATAGATTTTGATTTCTTCCTTTGTTGTTAGGGTATTAAATGACTTCCTTGGGTATTGTTTGTTCATGTTCTGACAACCACCACCAAAGGCCAGGTGGTTAGGCTTTTCTCGGTTCGCCGCCACCATCTGAGGTGAGGTTTTATACTCACTTCTTTTTTTTACCTAGTTTATTTTTGGGTCCTTTGATGCGTTAGGGTTCTGAGTGTTTTGCTATAGTGAGTTTCCATGGTTCATGAAGGCGAGAAAACACATATATTAAGTTATATAGATAATATATATATATATATATCTTCCATGTATGTATTCCATTAGGGTGTAGGGAATACCTGCACTGGGTTATGGATATATATATTTATATGAAGGTATGTGCATGTGTTTAAATAGAGAGGTTCAGGGTGGTTGCTAATAAATCATTCAAGTGACAAGTGTTGGCTTAGTTTCTCCTTGAGGTAGGATCCCTTTCTTGCACTTTTTAATTAAGAAATCTCCAATTATTGAATTTATTGGGTTCACACCTTTATTTAATGTTTTCCCAGTATTGAAGTATATTTCTAAAATGCTTCCTTTGATAAAAGTAAGGATGTTATTAAAGGTGATAAATGAATTCTTATTAAAAAAGTCATGTTTTTGTAATAAAACCACTCCATATGAGGTGAAATACCTTAATGCTAAAAATGTAGTGTTAGAATTTTATTGTTTCTTGGTTTATTGCATTGATGGTTTCTTATGTTTCTGCCTTGGTTAGAAATGGCCTGTTTATGGATTTGGCTAGTTTTGTAAATTGAATGATCTGCCCTATTAGTGGAAGTCATCATGTAGGAATCTACCCTTGTATTATGTGTAGTTTATTTAACCTAGGACACCCCGTGGGTGTTTGGACTTATTAGGCTTGGAATTTCCCAATAAGGAATTTGAGTTGTTTCCGTGACTTTTTCCTTGAGACCAGAGCCTTGATATGAAAATTACCATGAATTAATTAATAATGTGAATTGGTTAGGAGAAATGGGATTGAATGTGATGGATTAAATGAGATAGTGGCATCCATGGAATGTAATGACCTTGAAACATGAACCCTTAAACCAATTTTCTATGTTTAGTTAAATTGGGTTAGATGACCTCGAGTAGGATGGCTCATACCAAATAGTATGCCTTGTATTAAATGGTTTAAATTAAAAGGTTTCATAGGAATGGAATTGTGTATGGATAAGGGCATACATGATAAGTATTTTCTTCATGGAATGATTTGAATGTGAATAAGACTATGTTGATGTTTTAATTGAAGTGATTATGATGTGTTACCTTAAGTACAATTGTGATGAATATGACTATGTCAACTATATAGATATGAGCTGTATAATTGATCATGGATGGGAATAATTATTTCCCCATTCTAGTATTATTCATGATTATGGATGTGAGGCATTATGCCACTGTGAGATGTGGTACTGTGAAGCAGCTGTGAGTGAGGAACCGTGAGGGTATAGAGGAAGAAGTGTGTGCAAGAAACGGTGAGACATGAGGCTGAAATAGTGGGATAGTGAAAATGGATATGGTGGATAGGGGTGGAACAGTGAGATAGTAAATTTGAAATGGTGCCACAACTGAGTGCAGAAACGGTACGTGAAGTGAGAACCGGTGGAAAGGAAATGGTGGATGGGGGAAACAGTGAGAACGTAAGGAATGCTCACAGTCTCACCAAGAACGATACGGGGGAAGCAAGGGGCGAAAACGGTTGGCTGTGCCACCGTGAGTACCTGAAAAATAAAAATAATATATTAAAAAAATTAATAATTTAATAAAACTAAAAATAATAAATTAATAAATTAATTGATTAGATTAAATAGAAAAAAACTTTAAACAAATAAAAGAATGTTAAATAATAAAATTAATTATTCTTTATTTAAAAGAATAAATATATTTTTATTATAAAAAAATTAATTCTAGAACTTATTAAAATAGTTACAATTACTTTCTTAAAATAATTAACCAATTAATTAAAGAATTAATAACGTAAATTAATGAATAAGAAATATTAATTTAATAAACTTAAATTGTTAAAAATAATTAAATTATTAAAAGACTAAAAACTAAAATGAGTTATTTATTTAAAATTTAATGAATAAAGAATTAATTAATTAAATTAATAAATTAATAAACTAATTGGAATGAAAAATTTGTAAAAATAAAAGAATAAATAAATAAAAGTCAAATTCACAGGACTGATTTAATTTAAGAATTATTTAAAAAAACAATAATGAATACTAAAACACATGATTTAAATTGAAATTGATTATTTTACACAGAAAATTCAAAAACACAAAAATTATCAATTATTTAATAAAAAACAAAATTTTAAAATAAAAAAGTCAATAAAAAATACAAAAAGGATGTCGTGAAGAGCATTAAAACACTGCCATATCAGATTATTACCCATTCTAGCTATATGAATGATTATGGGGGGGAGGAATTCTTACCCCACCCCATTTTTGTTTTTGATAAATAAATATGCATGCATGCCAATAGATGGTGATGGATCATGGAATTAGGTTAGGGGCAGACTGTGAGCGATCCCCTTGAATTTGGATGGCGGTGGTACATCTTGATCCAAACCAACATAAATATAATGCTAGAAGGTCAAGAGATTGAGGGTTCTTGGACCTGGGTTAGGGGTAGACCATGAGAGCTCCTCTGGAATTTGGATGGTGGTGGTACGTCCTGATCCATCCCACTTATACCTAGTGCGAGAAGGTCAAGAGATTAAGGGATCTTGGACCTTGGTTAGGGGTAGATCATGAGAGCTCCCCTAGAATTGGATGGAAGAGATATGTACCGATCCACCCCAATGTAAATATAATGCTTGGAGGCCAAGAGACTAAGGGATCTTAGTACAGGGTTTGGGGAAGGCTGGGAGAGCTCCCCTGTAATTGGATGGTAGAGGTACATCTTGATCCACCCCTGTATATATCTATCTATTTATATATATATATATACATATAATATATACATATATGTACATATAAAGTTTACATGATCAAACTCTTAATCCATCAATGAGCTGAAGCTGGTACAACCATCAAATGTCCCTTAGGAACCTGGATGAGTGTTTATTTATTTATACAGTTCTGTTATCAAATTCTCTACACCTTCACATTGTTTAATTTTTATTCACTATCAAGAATGGACTTGAAATCATTGGTTATGGACTACTGAGATTTAATATCATACCCTTCTCAGTTACCCTTAGTACCCAAGTAGACTATAAATTTTAGGATCTAGGTTGTTTTCTATATTTCTTTTACCTGGGAGTTAGGAGCAAAGGACTGAGCTGGAGCTCCAGATGATCAAGGAGATCGCCCATGGGTATTTGATGTCTTTTCATTATTTTTTACTATATTTTAAAGTATGTTGTATTTTGGTCCACTTTTAGTTATGTATCATCACTATGGAATGCATTCATCTATTGTATAAACTGGCATTAGCCACTTTTATAAAATTATTATTATCTAACTTCCGATGTTGTCTTTCATTTTCTTACTGATTCCACTATTTTTTTGATATTAATATTATGTTATATCACTATTGATATTTGATAAGAGTGTATATTCTCACCACTATCACATCCTAAGACCCTTGCTACTAGTCAGCTGCCTCTGGCGTATGGGTAGATGCACTTGAGGTCATGTGACCCACCGATCCAACTATCAGTTTGATGGTAAGCCGGGTCGAGATGTTTTATGATTTCTTCCCCTCCTCCCTAAAACAGAGACCCCAAACCCTCTAGTTTAAAATACATATCCACCTCAAATATCTATAGTCTATTATAACATGTACAACTAGACTTGGACCAGGTTTTTCTTTCTACTACTTCTATTCACAAGGATGTATTCATTGGTTAAAATTAAAAATAGGCATGAGTTTGTTCGTTTGCTCAAGTAAGGTTCTCATCGATCCCAAGGGAAAAAAATAAGAATCAAATCTTACAATGATCAATAAAATTAAATTAAATTCCCATTGTAACATCCTGAGTTTTATGAAAGAAATACTATGTTCAATAGCATACATGAAACACTACATTGATCAAAAATGGAAAACTAAATATTATTATTTAAATGTTTCTATTATAACCTAGACATTATAATGTAAGGAATGAATATTATCAACTCAATTATGAAAATATGGTTTAAACATGTTTAAATAATGATTTATTGGTTACCAAATTTACTAGAAATGGAAATAAAAACCAATTGAATATAAAGGATGTGTTTTTATGAAAATCTATTTAAAAGAGAATAATTATGTTTATAAAATCATATCACTCTATTTATTTTTATTTAATGAAAATTATATGTTATATATTCTATTTAATTATTTAAATTAATCTTATATGTTTTATAGATATGATATAAGGACATATTCAATTTTTCAGATAAAAGATGTATTTTCCAAAAAAATACAGTTTTCAACCTTTTGATAGAGAACCCTTTTTAAATCTATTTTTTTGACAATTTTATAAGTTCTTTTTGAAATAATAAACTTATTATTTGTAGTATGGATATCAAAATTTACCTAGGATGAAATTTTGGTATTTTTTCTGATGAAATTCATATTTTAATGAATAGTGAAAAATAAATGTATTTTAATTCAAAATTTTCATTTCATCTAATTTATTTTTATAGTTATATTACCATTTTAATATTTTTAAAGTGTAATTATATTATTTTTTAATTATTTTATACAATTTTGTTTTTCATTGGAAGTAATTTCACATTTAAATTGGACATAAAAACATGCCAATCTTTTGATAGTTTTTACTTCTTAAAAACCTTCTTTCTAGTTTTGAAAACGTGAATTAATTTTAAATTAATTTCTACCAATTATGCATTATAAATTTTGAAAAATGGATTTCATATTTGTAATCATAAGGATTAAATTATTTAAATAGGTACTTTTTATTTTTATACAGTATAAATAGTAACTTTAGTAATTATTTTTATTTACCATGGTTAAAGGGTAATTTAGGTAAATAAGGGTAAAAATAATATTATAATAATATAAAACTACCCAAAACATTTTCTAATATTATTATATGATTTATAGTCATCTAAAAAAAATCCTTAGGCTTCATTTTTTGCATTTGGAAGCCACTTGGGTGTGAAAGTGACATGTTATAATGATTAATTTAATGTAATGGGAAATATAACATAAACATGTATCTTTTTACTAAATAAATTTTAAGGTGTTGTTATGTAATTAATTTATTTTACTATAAATAGTCATTATAAAGATAAAAATATTTCCTATATCATGGTATTTTATTAATAATTTTTATACATTAAATAAATAAATTCATTTATGACACAATGATAATGCAGTGATTACCTAATTAATTAAAGATTCAAATAAATGATATTATAAATATTAAAACAAATGAAATTTGAAAATTATGATGTCGTAATAAAATTTTATGGATTCTTATTACATTTTATCATTGAGTTAATGTAGTTTTTTTCAATCAATAATGTTGTTATATCTTTGAAAAAATGAATTACTAAATAGTGTCAAAATTGACATAAATGATTTTTAAAACAAATACTATTTTATTAAATGATATAATTTCCATACAAATATATGATATAGAAAAATGAATTATATAATATTTAAAATGTCATTAATGGTCCACTTGAGTTTCTCATGGAATTTTATAGTAACTATATTGACCGTATAGTGTAAAAATACAAGAAGACATGGTAAGAGTTAATTTATTTAACTAATGGTTAAAGCCAAAAGATAAGTTTAAAATTGTGACCTAAAATTGTCTAAAACCTATTATATGAGAGTATTTAGATGCATACCAATATTATACTATAAATATATCACCTTGGATCTATTATAAATCTAAAATCAATTTATAATTAAATAATATTTCAAGACTTTCCAAAAATTCCCCCATTCCTCTTATAAAAGGACACCACCTCTACCCACTTACTCACACCAATATAGCCCCTTGTCTCACTTAAATTTTTCTCAAATAATCTCCCAAAAGTCCTCCCTTCATCCTATAATCCTCACCTTGGGAGTAATCCAATTCAATAAATCCTTTTGGCTAAAATAAAATGGAGTTACCCGATTTAGAGGTAACGTATTCTCTCAAGATCCTTTAATTTATTTTCATTCCACAATGCCCTAAACTCTCTTTATTCCATTATTTTAAAACAAAACCACTATAATAAATATAATAATATTTTTTTATCCTAACATTTCTACCTAAAATTACACATACCTCCATCTAATAGATATAGAACGTACTATTTCAGTGTACGACAAACTAGTGTCTCACAAAATAATGATTGTTAAATTTTCTCCTACCACCTCTCATGGGGGACATTATTATTGAAATATATTTATATATGAAATATATTATATTTATATTATCTCTATTATTATGTAATTTTTAATTACAACATACCTTTATGATTTCCATAATGTGTAAATACGATAATTTTATTTTAGGAAGTGTGGACTACCGCCCCCTCAAAGTGATCTTCCTCTTTCATTCCATACATGGAATTTATAAAGGATGAAGTTAATGAAATTATGTAATATATATAACATATATATTATACTATAATTATAATATTACTATTTTATCATTTAGTTTTCATTCCTTTAACATGACAAATAAATAAAAGTAGCATTCATGCATACGTACAACCTACCATCTCTATAAATAGTTCATTTCATTTTTTATCTCCAAAGGTTATGGACTATTCTAAATACATATATACAGAATATATATGATATTTAAATCATGAATGATATTCTGGAGATTATGGACTTTCAACCACATGGACAATTTACTTCAAAACAAGTTCATTTTCGACTCAAGTACCGAATATCGAAAAAATGACCTATATGAACTTAAATAATTATGTAAATTTTATATCATGGTAATAAGTGATATAAAATAAAAAAAACTTGAAAAATATTCTCAGGAAAGTATAAATTAACCTAATTTTATTATTCAGGAACATAACAATTGTACGTGATGAGTCGGACTCAAGGTAAGGAAAATCTTAACTCAATCTCCATTCATTGAGTTAAATATCCATGTCATTGGTTTTGTTTTTCCATGAATATGTGTGAATGATATCTTATTATTTTAAACTTAATATCTACTTATATTGAGTGTATTTATATTTTTCACACATAATTATTTCATTTATTTATGCTTGATCTAATGGTACGATCTATGTAAGGGACTTCGTGTCAATCTCCATTCATTGAGGCTTATTTTTATTTATACATGAATTTATTTTATACAATGTATAATGAAACCCTTTGAATTTTAAATTCATTCAATGGTTTTCAAAATGAATATTTTTGATGAATAATTTTACTAAAGAAAAAAAGGAATGTTTCTTTTTAACAAACATAATGAAAAAGACCTTTCCACCACTACGATCATTATTTGATATTTGGATTCCTCTATAAGCCGTAATGTTTTTAAAAATAAAGGTAAATACCATATTACTTTTTAGGTATTTTGGTATTGAAAATGGTAATGATAAGGGATTGATTATATGAATATCTTTAAATTATGTCTTATTATTGCAATGTGGAAATGTTATTTTTCCTTTATGCTTATTCATGTGTTATGATTATGTTATGGTTCTTGGGCATTTCTTATGTATACAGGTGGTTCCATGATAAACTAAGGGAAGGTGATCTTGTGATAGCTCTATAATTCATTGGGTAATGTGATGGTTGTAAAAATTAAGGTTTATTCTAAGAGACTTAGATAATATACTATGATGGTTATTCCAAATGTAACCAGGAAGGCTACTCCCTATGTGGATGTGGAATCTACAAAGTATGATATGGATTCCACAAGTTACCTTTATGATTTATGATTTCTATGAAGTTTTTTATTCTAATTTATTCATGAGTTTATAAATATTCATGAACTAATGTTTTCTTTCCTTATTTTATCCATTACTGAGTTTTTGTGGTCATCCTATGTTTTTTAAAATGTTTTCACAAGGTATAAGGATGAGTAAGATAAGAAAGAAGTCAAGAATTTTTTTATCATGAAAATAAATCATTTTTTTAAAGGGTTTTCTTTGGTGAAAAAATGGGTACTATTTTGATAGTATCCTCTTGTAATATTATGGGGTGATATGTATTGATAATGGTCTAATAATTTAAAAATATAAACCTAAAAAGACCTCGATGTGAATTAAAGTCAAATTATTGACTTATCTCAATATTATAAAATTTTTTAATGTTAGGGACTTATATTTGGTATCATAGGTTGGTTTAGACGTCTTTGGAGATTATGATGTTTTCTTAAGAGTTAGGTATATGATCATGAGTTTATAATTTTAAGGTTGATCGTAAGTTTAACATCTCAAAAACACCATTTGAGGCCTTATGTTCTGAAATATTTAGGATACTAGTGGTATTTTGGGTGGCACTAAACTTTGAAGAAATTAGAGGATCAACAGAACCGTACAAATATATGTTTACCAATACCTAATTTCTTTCCAATTTAAGAGAAGGAAACTGAAAATGATCTATGAATGGTATGAATTATTTCACAGATTATGATATGAAATTATCGAATCTTATGACACGATTCATGTTTTTTTTGTAAAAAAAAAGTATTCAACAATAATATGGAAAAGTATTGTAAAAGTATCATGAATGATACTGAATGATTATATGGGAATTCAAGAGTTATGATAGATTACAGGATGATAGATGTTTAAAAGTATTAATTCTCTTTTAATGATGTGTTTAATTTGGATGAATTTTCCTAAAATGTGTAACCATTAATTTTGTTATGTGAAAATTTTATTTGAGGAATAATTATCTTTTCTTTTGTGTACATAATTTTAAAGAACCTTTAGAGTTTATATGATCCTTTATTTTGAAGTAATTATGGGATATTACTTTTTGGGATAAAAAATGAAAGGCATGAGATAAACTATGAGGTTAAAATATGTTATGGTTATTTTTGAGCATTTTATATCATTTTGGTAATTTTATAAGAATTATATATTTTTTGAAAAAGGACAACACATAGACCATGTGACGACCCGTCACGTTGAACAAGGCTGCGAGAATCGAACCAACAACTAAAGTGCGACTGGGATTTATCACCTACCACTAGACTACGTGAAATCCACGGTTAGTATGACTTATTATTTTTTGTTAAATAATTTTCTGGATTAAGAATAAGTTGATTTTTGGAACTTATGTTATATCAAGTGGATATCCTTAGTATAGGAAAATGATTTGGTGATTAATTGATAAATGTTATTTTGGAAGACATTTTCTATTTTGGGAATACTATATACCTACTTAAAATACAATACTATGAGATTTAATTTTAGGAGTAATGGTTTCATTTTATTTTGAAAGTATCTATGTTTTTATAGTGGACGTATGGAGATTTGGGTTATTTATCGAAATGATTAACCTATCATGGAGAATATGTGATTAGTAAAATTACTTTTTAGTATGAGACTTTAAGAGTAGTTGATGTTATTTGGAGATAAATGTTAAGATTTAATGTAGAAGACTGTGTGATCAAATACTTTTGAATTTTTGGTTTCAATCTTCATTGGGATTATTTTTAGAAATTTTAAGAACATTTGTTTTTTAAATGGTTTATGTAGAACTTGGGTATTACTATTGAATTTTAGAGATTAACAGTAGTACCTATCCTTCTAAAGGATTGTTCTTTTGGGGGGGATTATCTAATATTTCACTAACCATATTTGTTTTGGTTAATATATAAAGACAGATGAAATATATGTTTAATATTTTAAGGATTATGCAATTCTATAGAAGTTGATTCTAGTGCTTTTGGAGTGAACAATTCATCTTAAAAACTTATAAATTTAGGTAAAATATGCGTTTTTGGTGGAATTTGATTAATGGATGAAACTCTACATGTCAAGTAAGTATATTTCCTTATGTTATTATTCTAGTTAGTAAAATAATTCCTCAACTTTATGAAGTGTATCTTAAATCAAAAATGTTTTTTGTTTTCATTTTTCAACTATGAAATCAAAGACTATTTAACCTTTCATAATTTTTTGGTTTTCTGGTTGTTAACCTTATCCTGCTCATGTTTTCTATCACTCTCCATTAGAACTTGACACATATTTTTTTCTTCTATATCCATGTTTTCCTCTATGGAACCCCAATATGTGTTATCCCAGGTGACCTTTATACTTCACTTTTTATATTTTAAAGTGGATTCTTTATTAAATTTTTTTCTGATGTGTGTTTTTAATAAATGTATTTTGGAAATTCATACTCTAGTTACCGACCTCAAATTCAAATTTCTCAGATAAAATTTATTAATGGGTGGAGGATATAAAATCCCTAGTTTTTATAAAGACACGCTATGTTCAATAGCGTACATGACACACTACATCAAGCTTAAACGAACAACTAAATATTATTATTTAAATGTTACAATTATAACCTAGATGTTGGAATGGTGAGAATGAATAGTATCAACTGATTTATGAAAATATGGTTTACACATGTTTAAATAATGATTCATTGGTAAACAAATTTATTATAAATGGAAATAAAAACCATTTGAATATAAAGGATGTGTTTTTATGAAAACCTATTTAAAAAAGAATAATTATATTTATAAAATCATATTACTCTTTAAGGATGTTTATTTAATTAAAAATATATTTTATATATTCAATTTAATGCTTTAAATTTATCTTATATGTTTTTTAGATATGGTATAAAGAAAAATTCAATTTTTCGAATAAAAGAAGTATTTTTGAAAAAAATATAGTTTTATGACCTTTTGATAGTGAAACATGTCTAGATATAGTTTTTGAAAATTTTATAAGTACTATTTGACATAATAAATTTATTTTTTTAAGCATGACATCAAAATTTAACTTGGATGAAATTTTGGTATTTTTCTAATGAAATTGATATTATAATGAATAGTGAAAAATACTATATTTTAATTCAAAATTTCTTTTTCCTCTAATTTATTTATATAGTTAGAATATCCTTTTAATTGGTTTTAATGTGTAATTAGATTATTTTTTCGATCATTTAATACAATTTTTGACATTGTAAGTAATTTCACATTTAAATTGGACATAAACACATGTCAATCTTTTGATAGTTTTTACTTTTTGAAAACGTGCTTTCTGGTTTTGACAACATGAATTTATTTTAAATTAATTTCACCCAATTTTGTGTTTTGAATTTGGAAAATTGTATTATATATTTGTAATCATAAGTTCTTAATTATTTAAATTGGTACCTTTTATTTTTGGACATTATGATTAGTAACTTCAGTAATTATTTTTATTTACCAAGGTTAAGGTGTAAATTATATAAATAAGGGTAAAAATAATATTACAATAATATAAAACTACCCTAACGTATGTCCGAATATTATTATATGATTCATGGGAGACTAAAACAATCCTTAGGCTGAATTTTGGAATTTGGGAGCCACTTGGGTTTGAAAATGACATGTTATAATAATTATTTTAAAGTAAAGGGAAATATAACATAAACATGTATCTTTTTACTATTTTTTTTAATTTGGGGTTATATAATTGTTATATTTTACTATAAATATTCAATAGAAATTTTAAAATATTAACTATATCATGGTAGTTTATTTTCTATTTTTAGAAATTAAATAAATAAATTTATTTACGACACAATTAAGATGTAGTGTATACCTTATTAATGGAAGATTCAAATAAATGATGTTATAAATATTAAAATAAATGTAATTTTAAAATTTTGATTCCATAAAAAAAATTATGGATTTTTATGACATATTATATTTTATTTAATGTGTTTTTTTGAATCATTAATGTTTTTATAGTTTAAAAAAAATCAATTACTAAATAGTGTCTTAATTGACATAAATGAGTTCTTAAAACAAATACTATTTTATTAAATGAAATAATTGTCATAAAAATTTAATATTTGGAAAAATTATTTATATAATGTTAAAAATGTCATTTATTATCCACTTTAGGTTCAAATTTAATTTTATTGTAAATATATTGGCAATATAGTGTAAAAATACAAGAAGTCATGGTAAGAGTTAATTTATTTAACTAAGGGTTAAAGCCAAAAGATAACGTTAAATTTGTGACATAAACTTGTCTAAAACCTATTGGATTAGATTAGTTCGACCCATCCTCATATTATCCACAAAATATATCAATTTTCATCTATTATAAATCGAATATGAATTTATAATAAAATAATATGTCAAGACTTTCCTAAAGTGCCCCTCATCCCTCTTATAAAAGTCCACCTCTTATACCCACTTACTCACACATCTAAATCCCCTTGTCTCACCGAAATTATGCTAAAATAAGTCCCCAAAATACCTACCTTTCTCATAGAATCATTAAGTTTGGAAAAATAAAATTCAATAAATCATTTTGGATCAAATCAAAAGAAGTTACCCGATTTATAGGTAACGTCTTCTCTCAAGATCCTTTCATTTATTTTTTTTCTCCAACACCATAACCTCTATTTATTCCATTATTTTATAAAAAAAGCATCCTAAATATAATATAATATTTTTATGATAAGGGTTCTAACTTAAATTACACATACCTCCATCTAAAGGATATAGAACATACTGTTTCTGTGTACGGTGAGCTACTGCCTCACGAAACAATGATTATTCAATTTTCTCACAACACCTATCATGGTGGAAAATTTTTTAGATCTATATTTATATATGAAATATATTATATTTTTATTGTATCTATTCTTATGTAATTTTTATTTACAACATACCTTTATGCTTTCCATAACGTGTAAATACGATAATTTTCTTTGAGGAAGTGTGCACTACCGCCTCCTCAAAGTTATATGACTCGTTCATGCCATACATGGAACATATAAAGGATGAAATTAATGAAATTATGTAACATATATAATATATATATTATAATTTAAATATAATATAACTATTTATCATTGAGTTTTCATTAATTTAATATTACAAATAAATAAAAGTAGCGTTCATGCGTACGTACAACCTACCGTCTACATAAACGGTTCATTTCCTTTATTATCTAAAAATGTTATAGACTATTATAAATACATATATACTGAATATATATGATATTTAAATAATGAATAATATTCTGGAGATGATGTAATTTTGACCATATGGGAAATTTACATCAAAATAAGGTCATTTTCAACTCAAGTACAAAATATCGACAAAACGACGAATATGGACTTAAATAATTATGAAATTTTCATAACATGGTAATAAGTGATATAAAAGGAATAATAAAATTGAAAAATGTTGTAAAAAAAGTATAAATTAACCTAAATTTATTATTCAAGAACATAATGATTGTACATGAGGTGTCGAACTCTAGGTAAGGGAAATATTAACACAATCTCCACTTATTGAGTTAAATATTGATGTCATTGGTTTTGTTTTTACAAGAGTATGTGTAATTGAAATATTATTTATCTATACTGAATGTAAACTTATATTGTGAGTATTTATATTTTTCACACATAATTATTTCATTGATTTATGCTTGATCTAATGATAAGATCTTTATGAAGGACTTCGTCTCGATCTCCTTTCATTGAGGAATATATTAATTTATACATGAATTTATTTTATACAGAGTATAATAAACCCATTTGAATTTTAATTTCATTCAATGGTTTTCAATAGGAATCTTTTTTTACGAAGCATTTTACTAAACAATGAAAGGAATGTTTTTAACTTACACAAAGAAAATGGCCTTTCTTCTAACATGAGCATTATGTAATATTTAGCTTCCTAAACAAGCCGTAATTTTTTTTGAAAATAAAAGTAAATACCATATTAATTTTTTGTTATATTGGTATTGAAAATGGTTTTGAGATTGAATTGATTATATATATATATCTTGAAATCATGTATTATGATAGCAATGTTGAAATGTAATTTTTCCTTTATTCTTGTTCATGTGTTATGATTATGTTATGGTTCTTGGGAATCAATTACATATATGGGTGGTTCTGTGATAAACCGAGGGAGGGTGAGCTGGTTATATCTCTCCAATTCATTGGGTAACGTGATGGGGGTAAACATTAAGGTTTCTCCTAAGATATTTAAGGAATATACTGTGATGGGAAGTCCAAACGTAACCAAGATGTTTACTCCCTATGTGGTTATGGAAGCTACAAATTAAGTATGATATGGATGTGACAAGTTACATTTATGATATATGATTTCTATAATTTTTTCATGATTCTTATGAATTTATGGGTTTATAAATATTCATGGACTAATGTTTTCTTTCCTTATTTTATCCCTTACTGAGTTTTTTTTCACAACCCAAGTTTTTTAAAAACATTTCACTGGGTATAAGGATGAGTAAGATAAAGGAAGAAGTCATGAATATTTTTATCAAGAAATGAAATCATTTTTTTAAAGGGTTTTCTTTGGTGGAAAAAATGGACATTGTTTTCATAGTATCCTCTTGTATGATTATGGGATGATATGTATTAATAATAGTCAAATTATTTAAAAATATAAACCTGAAAAGGTCCTCGATGTTAATTAAATTAAAATTATTGACTTATATCAAGATTATTAAATATTTTAATGATATGGCCTTATAGTTGGTATCATAGGTTGGTTTAGACAACATTGGAGATTAGGATGTTTATTAAGAGTTAGGGGAATCATCACGAGTTTGTAATTTTATGGTTGATCATAAGTTAAATGTCTTAGAAACACATTTTTAGGAATTATATTTTTAAATATTTAGGATAGTACTGGTATTTTAGGATACATTCACCTTTGAGGAAATTATGGGATTATCAAGACCGTACAAATATATGTTTACCAATACCTAATGTCATTCCAGTCGAAGAGAAGGAAACTGAAAATGACCTATGAATGGTATTGATTATTTATAACTTATGATTTTAAATTATTAAATCTTAGAACACAATTCACATTTTTTTTTGGAAATAAGTATTAAGGAATAATATGGAAAAGAAAGGTTAAAGGTTCATGAAGTATACTAAATGATTATAATGGAATTCAAGAGTTATGATAGATTACTAGATGTTGAATGTCTAAAAGTATTAATTCTATTTTGATGATGGGATTACATTGTATGAATTTTCTTAGTATGTGTGACCCTTAATTTTTTTATGTGATTTTTTTTTAGGATGAATTATCTTTTTTTGTGGACATAATTCTAAAGAACCTTTAGGTTTTATATGATCCTTGATTTTGAAGTAATTATGGGTTATTACTTTTTGGGATGCAAAATGAAAGGAATGAGATAAAAATTGAGGTTAAAATATGTTATCATTATTTTAGATTATTATTTCTCATTTTTCTAATATTATAATAATTATATTTTTTTTTCAAAAAGGACCACACACAAACTGTGTGACAACCCATCCCGTCGAACAAGGTTGCGGTAATCAAACTGATAACCGAAGTGCGACTGGGTTTTATCACCTACCATTGTCCTATGTGAAGTCCCTAATTAGTATGACTTATTATTTTTAGTTAAATGATTTCAATGATTAAGAATATGTTAATTTTTTGAACTTATGTTTTATCGAATGGATATCCTTAGTATAGGAAATTGATTTGGTGATTAAGTGATAAAAGCTATTTTGGGAACACTATATGATAAAGAAAAATAGAATACTATGAGATTTAATTTATGGATTAATGGTTTAATTGTATTTTAGAAGAATATATGTTTTTATTATGGAAATATGGAAATTTGGGTTATTTATGTAAATGATTAACCTATCATGAAGAATATGTGATTTGGAAAATTACTTTTCAGTATAAGACTTTAAGATTAGTCGATGTTATTTGGAGATAAATATTAAGATTTATTATTGATGATTATGTGATCAAATACTTATGAATTTTGGGTTTTAATCCTAGTTTGGAGTTTTTTAGAAATTTTAAGGAAATTTGTTTGTTGAATGGTCTTTGTAGAACTTGGGTATTACTACTTAATTTTGGAGATTCAAAGTAGTAATTCTCCTTATAAAGGATTGTTATTTTTGGGGAATTTTCTAATCTTGTACTAAACATTTTGGTTTTGGATAATTTATAATTAAATGGTAAATATATGGTTCATCTTTTTTGGATTATGTGATTATATATAAGTTGATTCTAGTGCTTCAGGAGTTACCAAGTAATCTTAAAAACTCGTCAATTTGGGAAAAAGATGAGTTTTTGGTGGAATTTGATTAATGGATAAAACTATACATGTTAAGAAATTATATTTCCTTATGTTGTTATTCTAAGTAGTAAAATAATTCCCAAACTTTATTAAGTGGATCTTAAATCAAAAATGTTTTTCGTTTACATTTTTCTACTTCGAAATCAAAGACTGTCTAACCCATCACAAGTTTTTAGTTTTCTGGCTATTAACTTTCTCTTGATCATTTTTTCTATCACTCTCCATCATAACTTTACACTTATTTTATCTTTCATATCAATTTTTTTATATAGAAACCTAGTATGTGTTATATCGGGTGACTTTTGTACTTCACTTTATATATTTTAAAGTGGAAGTTTTATTAACCCTTTTTTCAATGTGGGTTTTCAATAAATGTATTTTGAAAAGTCATACCCTAGTTACCAACCCAAAATTAAAATTGATATGACACAATTATTAAATGGGTGAGGATTTAACATCCCAAGTTTTAATAAAGAAACACTATGTTCAATATAATATATGATACACTACATCGAGCATAAACAAACAAACAAATATTATAATTCAAGTGTTGCCATTATAACCTAGCCTTTAGAATAGAAATAATGAATAGTATCAACTAAATTATTGAAACATGGTTTAAATAGGTATAAATAAATATTCATTGGTTACCAAATTTTTTATAAATTGAAATAAAAACCAATTGAATATAAAGGATGTGTTTCTTATGAGAATCTATTTAAAATAGAATAATTGTGTTCATAAAATCATATAACTCTTTAAGGTTTTTATTTATTGAAAAATATATTTTATATATCCAATTTATTGTTTTAAATTTATCTTATATGTTCTCTAGATATTATATAAGGACAAATTCATTTTTTCAGATAAAATAAATATTTGTCAAAAAAATATAGTTTTACTACCTTTTGATTGAGAACCATTTTTAAATCTAGTTTTGACTATTTTATAAGTTCTATTTGACATAATAAACTTATTAATTAGAAGAGGGACCTAATAATTTACCTTGTATGATTTTTTTTATTTTTTTGATGAAATTCATATTTTAATGAATATGGAAAAATACTTAATTTTAATTCAAAACTTTCTTTTCATCTAATTTATTTGTATAGTTTTATTATCTTTTTAATCTGTTTTAAAGTGTAATTATATTATTTTTTTATCATTTAATGCAATTTTTGTCAATGTAAGTAATTTCACATTTATATTATACATAAACACATGTCAATCTTTTGATAGTTTTTACTTCTTAAAAACTTACTTTCTAGTTTTAACAACGAGAATTAATTTTAAATTAATTTCTTCTAATTATGTGTTTTGAATTTGAAAAAATTTATTCCATATTTTTAATTATAAGGTCAAATTTATTTAAATAGGTTTCTTTTATTTTTGTACAATATGAATTGTAACTACAATAATTATTTTTATTTATCATAGATAAAGGGTAAATTAGGTAAATAAGGGTAAAAACAATATTATAATAATATAAAACTACCTGAACACAAGTTATAATTTTTTTAGACTAGTCATGGGTGACCAAAAAAATCCTTATGAATACTTTAGGAATTTGAGAGCCACTTGGGTTTGAAAATGACATGTTATAATAATTAATTTAAAGTAAAGGGAAATATAACATAAACATGTATCTTTTTAATAAAACAATTTTAAGGTGGGGTAATATAATTGATCTCTTTTAATATAAATAGTAATTAGAAAGATAAAAATATTTCCTACATCATGGTATTTTATTTATAATTTTTATACATTAAATAAATAAATTTATTTATGACACATTGATGATGCAATGATTACCTTATCAATGAAAGATTCAAATAAATGATATTGCAAATATTAACATAAATGTAATTTGAAAATTTTGATTCCATAAAATTATTTTATGGATACTTATGAAATTTTATATTGGAGTTAATATATTTTTTTAATCAATAATGTTTTTATAGATTAAAAATAATCAATTACTAAATAGTGTCAAAATTTAAATAAATAAGTTTTTAAAACAATTATATTTTATTAAATAATATAATAGTCATAAAAATCTAAGATTCGTCCAAATTAATTATATAATGTTTAAATTTTCATTAATGATCCACTTTAGGTTGTCATGTAATTTCACAGTCACTATAATGACCATATAGTGTAAAAATACAAGAAGACATGGTAAGAGTTTATTTATTTAACTAAGTGTTAAGGCCAAAAGATAAGGTTATATTTGTAACATAAACTTGTCTAAAACCTATTGGATGAGATGATTTATACCCATACTCATATTATCCTCGAAATATATTACTTTGGAGCTAGTATAAATCTAAAATAAATTTATAAGAAAATAATATTTCTAGACTTTCAAAAAGTGCCCCTCCCCCCTCTTATAAAAGGCCACCACCTATACCCACTTACTCACACATATAAAGCCCCTTGTATCACCCAAATTCTTCTCAAATAATCTAGAAACATTCCTCAATTTATTTTAGAAGCCTTTACTTGGGTTTAATCCAATTAAATTAAGCCTTTTGGCTCAAATCAAAAGGAGTTACCCGATTTAGAGGTAATGTCTTCTCTCAAGATCCTTTCATTTATTTTTATTCTCCAACACCCAAACCTCTATATATTACATTATTTTACAAAAAAACCAGTTACCTCAATATACTAGGATGTTTTTATGATAATGGTTCTACCTAAACATACACATAACTCTATCTAATGGATATAGAAAATACTGTTTCTATGTACGATGAACTACTCCCTCACGAAATGATGATTGTCCAATTTTTTCCTACCACCTATCATGGTGAAAATTATGATGGAAATATATTTATATATGAAATATATTATATTTATATTGTCTCTAGTATTCTGTATTTTTTATTTACAACATACCTTTTCTCTTTCCATAATGTGTAAATACTATAATTTCATTTGAGGAAGTGTGGACTACCACCACCTCAAAGTGATATGACTCATTCATGCCATACAAAGAACATATAAAGGAAAAAGTTAATTAAATTATGTAACATAGATAAAATTGACATTATACTGTAATTATAATAAAAATATTTATCATTTAGTTTTCATTCCTTCAATATGAAAAAGAAATAAAAGTAGAGTTCATGCGTACGTATGACCCACCGTCTCCATAAATGGTGCCTTTTCATTTCATACCTCAAAATGTTATGGAATATTCTAAATTCATATATACTAGATATATTTTATATATAAATCATGAATAATATTCTGGAGATTTGGTAATTTTGACAACAAGTACAATTTACATCAAAACAAGTTTAGTTTCGACTCAACACTAAAACAAAAACAGGCAAGGGAAGCGCCAACTTTTATCAGTGCTATGCAAAAAGTGCTGATAATGGTCACTCTTTATTAGAACTAATTAAAATCACTGATAAAGGATCACTTTATAAGCGCTTTTCTAGCACTGATAAAGATTCACCTTTATCAGTGCTTTTCAAGCGCTGATAAAGTAACACTTAATGAGCGCTAAAATTTTATCACTGATAAATGGTGATCTTTATCAGCGCATTTCTTGTGCTGATAATGGGTTCCCTTTATCAGCGCCAGAAAAGCACTGATAAAGGCACCATTTATCAGTTCTAAAATTTTAGCGTTGACAAAGGGATCCTTTATCAGCGCTTTTCTAGTGCGGATAAAACCATATCCCCATTTTATAAAATAGGGTGCAAATTGCCCTCTATTTATCATGCCCTTAAGCTCTCATGGGATTGTACCCCTCTGAAAACTCCCATCCCTCCCCCCCGATCTTCTCTTTTCCAGCTGCTACACCACCGTTGCTACCACTCCGTCGCCAATGCCACTCTACCACTATTTCCCTACTCCGCCGCCGCTATCCCTTCTTCACCGCTGCTTCCCTACTCCACCACCGCTACCCTACTCCACTGCCGATAACCCTAATCCTTCTCCTCCCCCTCAAACACCTTCTACGGATCCTCCTCCCCACAAAACCTACTTCTCCTCCTCCCCATTGGACCCTACTCCTCGCAAACCCTACTTCAAGTGTTTGAGATTACTTTCGATGAGGTTAGATTCTTGGCTTCCCATCTTTGATATTTGGTGATTTCTCCACTCATGCTCATCTATTTCCTTTTATTATTATGCTAATATTCATTATGGTGTAGTTTTATTTAGTTGGATGGTTATTTTTTAGTCGATAAAATTTTGGGATGTGGTACGTTTGGTTTGAGAGTCTAGGAATGAAGATGTCCTTAGTTATGGACCTCATCCCTATATTAACCAATACCCTCTTCCAATTGATACTAAAAGATTCAGGTGAATTATTTTCAATGGAATTATTTATCTCTCTTTACCTTCAAATTACTGTGAAAATATGAATTTTATTGAGTTGGTTAGTGTGTTTGTCCAAATTTAATGATTCATAAGAAAAAAAGGAAGTATAGTTCTATTTTACCTAAATGGATGATATTGTTTCTAATCTAAAGGTCATGATTTGGGGAATTAATTTATTTATGGGAGGTATTAATATTAGGGAAGGTATTAACAGTTATTGAGAGGAGGTTTGAGAGGATGTTTGAGTTTTGTATAGGGATGGTTGATGTGGTCCTTCTCCTTCATGTGTAAGTTTTTTAGCACTAAGGGATTGTTGTTTATCCCTTTGTATGGGAATGTGATTTTTTATTGAATGGATGTAAGACATGTCTGTGGATATTAGTTCCAAGTTTGTGGAAGGTGAGGGAGATTTATTGCGTATCCTTTAGATGTTTATGATAGAATATATGTTCACTAACCTCAATTTTCTATTTCTTATGTTAATTTGGGTAACAAAACCTATGATATTCCATAGTAATTTTGGATAAACCAAGGTTATTTTTCTCCCCTGTGAACCCCGTTGTGTTTGGAAATATATATACTATATTACTTTTCTCATCAAAATTGTATCATTAATTTCATTTTTTTGGTCACTAGTTTTGTGTTGTTTAACGTGATTATTTTATTATGAATGAGGTGACTGGTAGGGGTGGTTAAAAGGATGATTAATGTTTTGTTGCAAGGGTGGTGGGTTCTAGAACTATTGGTAAGGGGGATAGAAAGTGTATTGATTTTGATGGGGGGTCTATCCTGGTTTGGTTGATTTCCAAATCTTTATTGGAAATGGTTAGGCTCTATTAATCTCTATTTTTATAAGTGGTTCTCTTCTACTATATTTGGAAGTCTTGTTTTGTGTATTTTAATCATAAATAATAATATTTCAGATTCAAATAAGATGGATATAAATAAATATTGGATGGATGTTAATCATTTTACAATAGAGTATGAGAATGGAGTGAAAGAGTTCATCACATTTTTAAAGGATCACACAAAGGATCCTTCTCAAATCCTTTGTCCGTGTTTATGTTGTTGTTATTCTAGACTAATTACTCCATAGGAGTTGGAAGAACATTTGATAAGTGACTTAATAGATCAGAGTTATAAATCTTGGAATAAACATGGCGACAAAGTGAATATATCTACTGGCTGGGATAAAAATGTGTTTTTTGGATCATTAATGATTAAAAATATGGATAATGAAGAAGACTGTATGGAGGATGTGATTATAGATGTCAATGATGATGATGATTTTTTTAGGAAATGAAAAGGAGAGTTGAAGATGAACTTCGTGATTTCCTAAAATTGTTTGAGAAGATAAAGAGTTGTGAAAAAACGCCATTGTATACTGGTTGAACTAAATATAAATCATTGTCAGCTATATTGAAGTTGTATAAATTGAACGTAGGCAATAAATGGAGTGATTCCAGTTTTATGGAACTATTTTCTCTATTGAATGACATGCTCCCAGAAGATAATTAGCTCCCAAGTCGGACATATGAAGCTGAATGAATGCTACAATCGATGGGTATGATTTATGAAAGAATACATGCCTTCCTGAAAGACTGAATATTATTTTTCAAGGTGAAAAAATAACTTACAGAATGCCCAAATTGTGGTGCATCCCGATAATAAAAAGATTAATTCAGTCCTATGAAAGTTTTATGGTACTTTCCAATAATTCCAAGGTTTAGGCGTCTATATAAAAGTGAAGAAAATGTAAGACAATTTTTGTGTCATGCAGAGAGAAGAAATAAAGATGGGAAATTACGTCACCCGACCAACTCTTCTCAGTGGAAGATAATTGATAATGGGTATCCTGAATTTGGAAATGAGCTAAGAAACCTTCGTCTTTCATTATCTACAGATGGAGTGAATCATTTTGGTTTTCAAACCGTCACTCATAGTACATGGCCTGTTATGTTGGTAAATTATAACCTGCCACCCTAGTTATGCATGAAATGGAAATTCATCATGTTATCTATGCTTATATCAAGACCAAAACAACCAGGTGATGATATTGATGTTAATTTGGATCCTTTAATTGAGTATTTGAAGTTATTGTGGGATTATGGTGTTATGTTGTTATATTTTTATAAAAGAGAATACTTCACGTTGAGACTGATGTTGTATGGGATGATAAATTATTTCCCTACTTATGGAAATTTTTTAGGCTATAGAATTAAAGGAACTCAAGGATGTCCCATGTGTGAAGAAGATATAGAATCAATTAGGTTGAAACAATCATCGAAATATATGTTTTTTGGAAATCATCGATTTCTACCTCGTCGGTATACGTACTGATCTTGGAAGACATCATTCAATGGAAGTTTAGAACAATGCACAACACCGTATTCACTAACAGGTGATCAACTGTTTGAGAATGTAAAAGATGTGAACACTGTTTTTGGTAAACCATTTTCGAGAAACCTTAAAAATTGGTTGGAAAAAGTGATCAGTTTTTTTCGAATTACCATAATGGAATTGTCTGTATGTTAGACATTTTATTGATGAGATGCATGTGGAAAAAAATTTATGTGATAGTGTTATCGGAATGTTTCTAAATGCCCGAGAAAAAACAAAGGATGGAATTAAGGCAAGGTTGGACATGGTTGACATGGGAATGCAGGAATATTTGGCTCCCGTGAAGGGTGAAAATCGAATTTTTCTTCCTCCATCTTCTTACAATCTTTCCAGGGAGGGGATATAACAGTTTTTCAACTTCTTCAATGAGGTAAAGGTTCCAGAGGGGTATTCATCAAATATCAAGAACATTGTGTTAATGAATTATTTGAAGTTAAAAGGTTTTAAATCACATGACTTCCATGTTTTGATAAAATATTTAATTCATATATCTTTATGTTGTATTTTTCCCAAGAATGTTCATTATACATTAACAAAACTTTGTTTCTTTTTAATATCTATATGCAGCAATGTTTTAGACCTGAAAAAATTGCCAGCTATGGAAAGAGAAATTGTCATCATATTATGTGAATTAGAAATGTTCTTCCCTCCATCATTAATTGATATGATGGTTCATTTGATGGTTCACTTGGTGATAGAGATTTGTCTTTGTGGTCCTGTGCACTATAGATTGATATACCCCATTGAACGGTATATGAATATTTTTAAAGGGTATGTCAAAAATAGAAGTCGGCCAGAGGGTTATATTGTAGAGAGATATATTGTTGAGGAATCCATTGAATTATTTATTGAATATATATATGATGTGGAAATCATTGGGCTCCTGAAATCTTGTCACACTGGATGTAGTGAGGGTGAGAGAATTTCCGGAAGAGATGTTGTTACAATCAATATTACAGATCGATAGTAGGACCACCTTTGTGTTTGGCATAACATTTGGGAGGTTGATCCATATATTGAAACCCACAAAGAAATTCTTAGGCAGTTGAATCCATGAAGGGCTGAAAATGGATATCAAATACACCTAATCACCAGTTTATGGGATGGTTTCAGGACCATATTTTTTTGGAGTTAGCTAAAAATCCATATTCAATTTCCAAACATCTTCGATGGCTAGTCACCAGACCAAGTGTGTATGTATTATCATACAATGGTTATGTAATTAATGGTTATACATTCTATAAATATGAACATGATGAAGATAGTACCATGAAATATAGTGGAGTTACACTTGTGGCTGAAGCGATGTATGTTTCTGGTAGTAAGGTCAAAAATACAATTTATGTGAATATGTCATACTTTGGAATTATCAAAAAAAAATAAGGGAGTTGGATTATACGACATTCTAATTAATCATTTTCAATGCAAATGGGTTGATAAAAACAATGGTGTTAAAATATATGAATTGGTATTTGTGAAATTTTATTTTAGTAAAGAAGGGTACAAAGATGAATAGTTTATAATGGCATCACAAGTGGTACAAGTATTTTATGTTCCAGATCCCGGAAATGGAAAGTGGTCAGTTGTTCTGTTATCATCCAAAACTACTGAAGGGTCTGATGAAAATTCACTTGAGGAAAATCCATTCAGTGGTACATCACAATCATTTCACAGTGGTCGCAATGTAGATGATGTTTTTTATGTTAGAGGAGACCATAATGAAGGGATTTGGATAATCGATAGAGGTGTGAAATCCCTTCAGCCTTTGAAAAAAAAAGAGAGTTCAATAAATATGTTATATTTTGTTTGTAATATAGATCTTGTTATCTCATGTTATTATCATATCATTAATGAATTTATTTAATCTAAATTAAATATTCAACCACTTTTTTAGATAATGACTCTTGCACGTTCTAGTTCTCATAACCTCGAGGCTGAACAAGTCTCTCAAGCTGATGCTGCTGTTGCTGCTCATAGTGTAGAGAAACAACAAGTTCCTGAACCTGTTGCTGCTCCTAGTGTTGAGGATCAACAATCATCAACACATGCCTCATATTCACAAGATGATATATATTTGTTTAAAAATTAGAGGTCCACATACTTGATGGAAGATTGTACACAAATAACATGAAGATCTAACTCGGGGACGTGTACAATTGGCGTCCATTTTTGAGAGGGGTTAAGAAGATCAAAATATGAAACATTGTTGTATGTAACTGTTTGTAGGAATATTTTAATTGTTATTAAATAAAAAATCTTTTCTAAAATGATTAATTTGTTCATTTTAACAGATTAAATGCACCAGTAACATGCAAGAATGATGAACCACATTTCTTTGGGCTTTGGATAAGATAAACCATTAAAATCTAAAAATACCTTTATATATGACCAAAATCATTCATATTTTGTTGATACTTTAGGAGAACGATCCATGGGTAATGTGTGATGTGTAAAAGTCAACCCCTCCCCAATCTGAGGCACGTAGTGGCAGGTATTACTCAAAGTGTCTCTCTTTTGTTTATAATGGACAGAATTTTAAGTGAAAACTACAACTGATGTATGGAAAACTGACCAAACACATTTTGAATCTATTGATACTTTAGGATAATGATACATGGGTCATCTGTGATGTGTACGAGTCAACACAGCCTCAATCCGTGGCACGATGTTGTAGGTATCACTCAAAGTGTCTCTTTTGTTTAAAATGGACAGAATTTTAAGTGCAAACAACATTTGATGTATAAAAATACGACCAAACACATTCGGATTGTGTTGATACTTCCAGAGAATGATCCATGAGTCATTTTTGATGTGTAAAAGTCAACCCCGCCTCAATCTGAGGCATGGTGTGGCTAGTATCACTCAAAGTGTCTCTCTTTTGTTTTAAATGGACAGAATTTTAAGTGAAAACAATAACTAACATATGGAAAACCAACCAAACACATTTGGATTATTTTGATTCTTTTGGAGAACAATAGATGGGTCATGCATGATGCGTAAGAGTCAATACCCGCCTCAATCCGAGGCATGGTGTGGCCGATATCACTCAAAGTGTCTCTCTTTTGTTTAAAATGGACAAAATTTTAAGTGAAAACAACAACATACGTACATAAATCTGACCAAATGCATTCGGATTGTGTTGATACTTTATGATAATGATCCATGGGTCATTTTTGATGTTTAAGAGTAAACCAATCATCAATAAAATTCATGGTTTAGACGTTATAATTCAAATTGTATCTCTTTTGTTTAAAATAGACAAAAGTTTAAGTGATAACAACAACATACATATGGAAAACTGATCAAACGCATTACGATTGTGTTGATACTTTAGGATAATGATCCATGAGTCAGGTGTGATGTGTATGAGTCAACCCTGACTCAATCTGAGGCACAGTGTGGCCGGTATCAATTAAAGTGTCTCTCTTTTGTTTAAAATGGACTGAATTTTAAGTGAAAAAAACAACTGATATACGGAAAACCGACCAAAAAAATTCATATTACATTGATACTTTAGGAGAATGATCTACAGGTCATGTGTGACAAGTAAGAGTCAACCCCACCTCAATCTGAGGTATGGTGTGGCTGGTATCACTAAATGTTTCTCTCTTTTGTTTAAAGTGGATAGAATTTTAAGTGAAAACAACAACTGATGTAAGGAAATCTGACCAAACTCATTTTGATTGTGTTGATACTTTAGTATAATGATCCATGGGTCATGTGTGATGTGTACGAGTCAACCCCACATCAATCCAAGGCATGGTGTGGCCAGTATCACTCAAAGTGTCTCTATTGTTTAAAATGGACAGAATTTTAAGTGAAAACAACAACAGACGTATGGAAATCTAGCCAAACGCATTCAGATTATGTTGATACTTTAGAATAATTATACATGGGTCATGTGTGACGTTTATGAGTCAATACCTCATCAATCCAAGGTATGGTGTGGCCGATATCCCTCAAAGTGTATATCTTTTGTTTAAAATGGACAAAATTTTAAGTGAAAACAACAACTGATGTACGAAAAACCCCCTTCCTACCATACACACGAAAAACATTCAATTTTTCATAAAGAAACACATACTACGGAAATAAACACTATTAAAAAACCATTTTAAAAAACCAATGATCTTAAAAACCATGAAATTCATTCCATTAAAACCATTAAAGCCCCCTCCCCCTGGACACCACCCCACCCTCCCTAAACACCACCCCACCACCCTAGACACCCCCATGGACAGCCCCCCCCCCCCCACCATTGATAGCCCCCACCCCCTGTACGACCCCCAACCCCTGGATGTCCCCCACCCCCTAGATTCCCCCACCCCTTTTAGACACCACCCCACCACCAGGACACCCCCACCCCTAGACACCCCCACCCCCATAGATAGCCACCCCTTGGACACCCCCTCCCCTAGACACCCCACCCCCTAGACACCACCATGAATATCCACCCAACCTTTTGCATCCCCCACCCCCTTGGACACCCCCACCCCCCAGACAGCCCCACCCCTACCCCCCTTGGACAGCCACCCCAAACCCCTAAAAAAACCCCAACCCCTGAATTATGAATTGAATTCTTTATGTATTTAATTAACTTATGAATTATGTGTTAATAGTGTATGGGTATACTTATTGTATGGGTATACTTTTTGTATGGGTATACTTATTGTTTGTGTATACTTGCTGTAATTACCTTATGAATTATGTGTTAATTTTATATGGGTATACTTTTTGATATGCTGATTTTTTCCAGGTCTTGTTTGGGTGTGCTGTTGTAGAATGTTATGTTACAGCAGACATGAAATTTAACAGTGATTTTTAGCAATGATAAAGGCTACATTTATTAGTGATTTTTAGAAATTATAAAGGGGACCCCCTTTATCAGTGTGGAGCTTTACAAAGTTTTTTAGCACTATTAAAGCCCATTTTTAGCAGTGATAAAGTCCATTTTTATAGTAGTGCAAGTACCGAATATTGACAAAACGAGTGATATTAACTTAAATAATTATGTAATTTTTATAACATGGCAATAAGTGATATAAAATGAATAATAATGTTGAAATAGGTTCTCAAGAAATTATAAACGAACCTATGTTTATTATTCAGGAACATAACGATTGTAGGTGATGAGTCAGACTCCAGGTAAGGGAAATATTAACTCAATCTAAATTCATTGAGTTAAATATCCATGTCATTGGTTTTGTTTTTCTAAGAATATGTGTGAATGACCTCTGATTTTTTTACACTAAATATCCACTTATATTTTGTGTATTTATATTTTTCAAAAATAAATATGTCATTGATTTATCTTTGATCTAATTATACGATATCTGTAGAGAACTTCGTCTCAATCTCCTTTCATTGAGGCATATTTTGATTTCTACATGAATTTATTTTATATGATGTATAATGAACCCCTTTTACTTTTAATTTCATTCAATATTTTTCAAAAGGAATCTTTTATTACAAATCATTTTACTAAATGACAAAATGAATGTTTCTTTTTAACGTATGTGGCAACAACAACCATTCTACCACCACGAGAATTATTTGATATTTAGATTCCTCTACGATCCATAATGTTTTTAAAAATAAAATTAAATAAAATATTCCTTGTTAGTTTTTTTTATTGAAATTTTTTCTGAGAGTGGATTTATTATATCAATATTGGAAATTAAGTCTTAGGATTGCAATATGGAAATGTTATTTTTTCTGTATACTTGTTTATGTGTTATGATTATGTTATGGTTCATGGGAATTGCTTATGTGTATGGGTGGTTCCGTGATAAACCGATGGTGGGTGAGCCCGTGATATCTCTCCAATGCATTGGGTAACATGACATGGGTAAACATTAAAGTTTCTCCTAAGATATTTATTTTGTATACTGTTATGGGTATTCCAAAACTAACAATGAAGGTTACTCCCTATATGGATGTGGAAGCTAAAAAATGAGTATGAAATGGATGCCACAAGTTAACTTTATGATTTATGTTTTCTATGAAGTTTTCATGATTATTATGAATTTATGGGTTTATAAATATTCATGGAATAACTTTTTCTTTCATTATTTTATCCCTTACTGAGTTTCTGTGCTCATCGCATGTTTTTTTTAAAATGTTTTCACAAGGTATAAGGATAAGTAAGATAACAAAATAAGTCAAGAAGATTTTTATCATGAAAAGAAATAATGTTTTTAAAGGGTTTTCTTAGGTGAAAAAAATATTTATTCCATTTTGATAGTGTCCTATTATATGATTATTGGATGATATGTATTAATAATGGCTTAATTCTTTAAAACTCTAAACCTGAAAAGATCCTCAATTTTAAATAAAGTGAAATTATTGACTTATCTCAAGATTATGTAATGTTTTCAGGATGGTTACTTATACCCATGACCCAGGAAATTGGGTTAAAAAATACTTAATCACTAATTAAGTCAATAAAAAAATATTTATTTAGTATTAGTACTTGATCTTGAGAAGATCTACCCAAATATTTTAGTCTTTTCTAAAAGTATTTTACTTTGGAACTAGATGCATGTGGATCCTACCAATCAATATATATGAATTTTTTAGAGTAATTCAGTTTCATGGTAGATTCTTGACATATTTAAATAACACATTTCAACTAAGGTTAGTACTAGTGGTGTTTGTTTCTTCATTTCATTATTCTATGGTAGGTGTGACATGTGAGAAAGAGAATAACTATGGTATGATCAAGAGTCCTTTAATGAGAGGGTCCCAACATGGCTAGTGGGGGGGGGGATTTAATTCAATTTTGGATTTATAATAGAAGAATGGAGGTTTGGTTAATCCATTGAAGGATTGAATAGATTTCGACTCCTTCACATATCGGAAAGGTCTCATGGACCTAGGTTTCTTTGGTGATAAGTTTACATGGCATAATAACCAAAATGGTAATCATCACACATGGTTTCATCTAGATCCCTATATCTCTAATATGAATTATATTACAATTTTACCAATTCCTAGAGTTTCTCATATGGTTAAAGATCTATTGGATCACTCTCCCCTACTCATCAGCCTCACATCTATATGTGCTAGCAGTGAAATTCTCTTTTTCTCTAATCAGTGGGCCTATAAACCCAATTATCACTCTGTGGTATATTTTTCCTAGAAAAATCAATGTAATGTCATTCATGTATGGGATTACATAATAATATTAGGTTTATGAAAGAAAATCTATATGATTGGAATTCCACAAAACATACTTTTTTCATTGTCTTGGATTACATCTAGAATGCGATTGACCATATCAAGACCAGGCTTGGAGGTAGTTGGGACGAAGACCTGTTTAGTAACCTCATCAAAAAAATAATCTCACTAAAATGTTACTCAAGATAGTGGGAATAAAATGAGATAGATTCAAAGATACATGGTTGAAAGAGGGTACACAAACACAATATTTTTCTAGTATTTCCTTAAATAATGGAGATGGGTAACTATTATGAACATTTTAAGGGAATACATATCCTTTTCTAGTGATTCTAACGTGGTTGGAGGTATGTATAATTATTATTTCAAACCCTTTTTAACTTATGTCAATCCTCTTATATAGTAATGGTATCCTTGTTAACATGAATAACTTTTTTATTCCATTATTCATGTGGTGTCTTGCCCAATCAATTCTTTTTTTCATAAACATCATGGATGAATAGGAGATTTGGGAAGCTATTATATCCCTCAACCAGAATAGTTCCCCTAGATTATGAGGCTTTACATTCTAATTTTATATGGCCTCCTTGGATATTTTCATGGACTATATTGTTGATTCTATCCAATACTACTTCTGGGGGGGATACTTACCCTATATGGATTGTGAAACTAATCTTATCCTCATTCCAAAGGTGAATGATCCCTTATCTCAAAAATATTTTAGGATAATAGGATATGGAATTTAATATAATTTTTTTTATCTGTTGTCATAAAAAAGTGACATTCATCCAATCTACATGAATTAGTATCATATGAGAAACATGGTTTCATAAAATGCAGGTCCTCCTAAGAATCCATAGGCCTAGTTTAGGAAACGTTTGATGAATTAAACAAAAAATACCTTGGATCCGACATTGTTTTTAAAATTTAAATGGAAAAGGCATAAGAAATAATGTAAATGGGATACTTTATCAAGTTTATGGAATTTATGGAGTTCTCATAGTGGGTTAGAGATTTGTTTATCATATGATATAGCTCTGCTTGGCTCTTAGTTTCTATTATGGGAAAGAAATGTTATTTATTCAAGTATATTCATGGCCTTAGATAGTGTGATCATTTTCCCCTACTCTTTCATCATGATATAGTATTCATGATGTATATTTATTGCTAATAGAATTTATAAGGGAATCATTAATCCCTTCAATATTAGAATGAACTTCAATGGTATATCTCACCCTCTCTTCACGGGAGAAATGATTTTCTTCGGTACTAGGAGTATCTGATCCATCATTTTTCTCAATAATATAATGGATAAATATAGTATATGGTGTGGATAACTCATTAATAATGAGAAAAGTAGGATTTATTTCTCTAAAATGTGTTTGAATAGATGCGGTAAAATAATCGAGTAACTCCTTATAATTCATAGAAGATAGTTCCTCATGGAGTACCTGGAAGCACAAATATCATAGGGTAGGATTTACATTCACCACTATGAGGGGTTTTTTTATAAATATCTCCAGTCACATTACCAACTATAAGAACCACTTTCTATCATTTTGTTATAGGATTACTATTGTCAATGGTGTCCTAAATTCCATCAGAATATCTATGCTATAGATGTTCAAGGTTCCTAAAACTATTGTTTTGGAATATTGAGAAGGTACTAAATTTCTTTATTTGGTATTATCTTGTGGATGGAAGGTTCCAATGGGCTTCATATAGATTAATGTACATACCAATGGATGGTGGGGGGATCAATATTCACACCATGGATGGTTCTATGCACTGTCTCCAAGAAAAGCTACTTTAGAAAGTATTGGAAGGCAGATCCCTATAGGGAATGTACATTGTGGATAAGTATGGGAATAATCATGATTCTACAATGGGGGAGGTATCTTGTATTTGGAAGTCTTTATGTGGTCCAATTCATATTCTCAAACATCACTCTTGGTTGATCCTTGGATGCAGTGATATTATCTTTTTTCCATAACTTGGTGAGAAATACTCTTGTCTTTATAGGGTGACCAAATCCTAGCATTAGGTTCTATGAGGCTAGTGCTCACCATAATTTTATTCAAAACACCCTTAATCAACCAACTGTATGAGATATTTGATCACATTTAGATTTATTTGGACCATTACTGTATCTTCTTCATAGATTTCTATATGGGAGGTTTTTCATCCAAAGAGTACATGTATGTCCTTCAGTAAAATATAGATCACACTGAATGTGGTAGTTCTATTTAGTATAAGGAAACAAACATTAAGTAAAATTTCATTTTCTAGAGTATTTTCCACTATTTTATCACAATGTTTTAGGTGATAAAAAAGGAGATCAAAATTATTTCTAAATGTTTATGCTACTGTAGCTCCAAGGAAGAATCTACCAAACATATGTTCTTTGAGGTAGATTTGGATTACATGGTTTGGAATGGATTAAATGTCCTCATTGGCCTCTATATGAAATATAATAAATGTGCTATTTTTCTTCAAAACTAGTTCCATGGTGTAGGAACTAGTAACAAATAGCAAAAGGTGAGGGCTATACTTTTGGCTACTGGCTGACAGTGTATTTAGAATATAAGAAACAAAGCTCATCTCCAAGGTATATCCAATTCATATTTGGATATACATGTATTGAATAAAATTATTATGGTGGATTTGGGTTTTCTTGTGAAATATTGGAAAAAAATGGAACCCTAAGAATGGTTATGGTAGCAATAGGGGATTTTACCCATTCTCGGGTCTTGCTCAGCTAAGGTAAATGGGTTTGTTGGTCTCCTCCTAGAGGTGGAATCAAAATCAATGTTAAAGTATCTTGTATAATTGGAATTATGAGAGAATTAGGGGTTTTCCATGAACTCAAATGGTTTTTTCTAGTATCCTTCAATAGAATATAAGATCAAGGGGATTGTATCACAGTCGAAGCCAAGACTATTCTCAATGTAATGGAGGTACACCTTTCCCAAAACATCACCCTCACCATTATTTAAACTAATTATTTAGTGACTGAAAATTCCATATAAGGTATTTATGACACCCCTGGTCCATATATTAACATATTAAAAGATGTAGAAGATATATTTCTAATGGTGTGATATTTCTTCACACATGGTGAGATGGGAATAAAGTGGTTGATTTTTTAGCTTCATGGGGAAACCAGGACAATACTTGTATGATTTTCTATAGATTGGGTTCCATCCCTCCTGAGTGCACTGAACTTTTCCATGATTATTCTCTTAGTTCAAACTATTTTATACCTCCATGAGATTTCAAGACCATAGTGAATTTTTTGTTTACTTGAATTAATAAAATAATGTGTTTTTATTGTTGTAAAGATTAGATACATGATTCATGTTGTGAAAATCCTTGAAACAAATCTATTATTATTTTATAAAATTAAACTATGATTCTAGATGACCATGAGGTAGAGAATCTTCTTTTCATGTATTATAAGATTAATAAAAACCCATGGATACCCTAGGAGGAAATAATCATTTGGGTACTTCTTAGTGATGCTCATAAACCACATTATAGAAAATTAAGTAGGAGCCAAATTTTTTCAAATAAAAATATATGTTATTTATTTCAATTATATCCAATTTAAATAAATGATTATATCTTACAAAAAAAAATTTTTGTGGTTTTTTTACACTATGTTTGGATAATAGTTTTCCATTATGAAACCATTTAACTTTTTGTAAAGAAGCTACATCAACCATTGGAGTTAGATATACCAATTAAGGTTTGTTTAAATTATTTGAATTATAAAATAATTGTAAATTAGTTATTGGATAATATTGATTATCTTGAAACATAGTCTTATTATAGATCCATCTATACGATACTCACTGGTAAAGTGTCAATTATTTTTGATGGGGAGCCTTCTTCCTTGGTCCATGTGGTGAACACTATATCTTCAATTATGTACAAGATAATAAAATAAGTTATCAATGGAATGATCCCTTTTAGGTTACATATACTTCAGAAATATTGAAATTGTATGCAATAAAAGGGAAAGATAAAGAGACCCCTAGTGGTTTTTGGGAATTTATAGATTTTTTTGAGGAATATATGACCTTAACTACACATTAAGAAGTTGAGTTTAGGATAGAGTTTCATGTTGACATGAATCTAATCTCCTGGGTTCATATAGGAAAGAAGTTATTGATATTTATGAATTAATAATATTGATTGATGATTTTGTTTATCGAACATAGCACGTCCCCATTGGGTGCACCCATTTTATTCACTAAGGATATGGATGATAGATTGAGGTTATGAATTTATTATCAATGGTGAAATAGGGTATCATTAAATAAATAAAGTCCCCTATGAAGAATAAATAACTTATTTAACCTATTAAAATGTACAAGTGTTTTAAAAAGAATTATTTATAGTCAGTATATCACCAGTTTAGGGTTTGGGAAGGGTGTATTCTGAATAGTTATTATCAACATAGGCATGGCCCCTTTGAGTATATAGTGATTCCATTAAATCCATGTAATAAAACATTTTCATTCCTGGGGTTTGTAAAAATAATATTTTGAGAATATCTTGATCATTTTTAAGTTTTTATTGATTATATCTTGGTGTAAAAACAATCAATGGTGGATCATGTGAAGCATTTTTTGATTTTACTAGTGTTATTATGTGAGCGTAAGTTGTATGATAAGTTATCCAATTGTTTTCTCTAGAAATTAAGAGTATATTTTTTTAGAAAATATTATTTTTGAGATTAGTGTTGTTATGGACCAGGATACTAATGAAACATTTGTTTCATAGTAACTACCAAATAATGGATTATTAAAATACCATTTTATTTGTTTAGAAGAATATATCTGAAGGTATATATTTGATATATCTTGGATAAATACAAATTTATTAATATAAATAATAACTCAATATTATTTATTTTGATAGAGTATTGAAATGTGTATTTTTAGCATCTAATGGAACTGATAACTAGTACACACATTCTAAGTTTACCAAATGAATAAGTTCATTATGATGTTTATTATAATGCCTCTCATATAATACTGGGTTGTGCATTAATACAAGAGAAAGCGGTCAGAACATATGGGTTAGGAAAATTAATCCGTCATGAGAATATGTATATTCGCACGAACTTGATCCAGTAGTGATGGTATTGACATTAAAGTTATGAAGTAATTATATTTTATATTATCATTTTATGGTCTTTTCAGACCATAATAGGTTGAATTATAGATTTATATAGAGATAATTGAACTTGGTATTGAGGAGATAAATTGAATTACATCTAGATTACAAATTTTAAATCACATATACCAATAGAAATTATAATGTTATGTATAATGTGTTCATATGAAAATCATATTGAGATGTTTTCAGCTAAGCAGGGGATAATTTTAAAATAATTGAGTAATTTGTATATTTTTAGTATTATATGTATAATCTAGATGAAAAAAATTATTCATATCAAATGATGGTATCCTTTTCATTAGTGATGTGAGTGACTGGGTATCAAATGAGTGATATAGAAGTAGATATATGGATATATCATTTTATTCATTGAGATTCTTTGGATTTATAGTTTAAAAATGATAACGATTAGATTAATTTTTGAGGTTAGGTTTCTATACCATCATATGTGTATGAAAATATTATCCATAAATATCATATTTCACCCTTTCATGTACATATTTAAGTGCAAAATATGTACCATGGATTTAATAGGTAGTTTTTAGGGCTAGGTTTGAAGTGAATTATCAGTGAGTTTATGAATGAATGCCATACCTTCAAAAAATGAGAAGTGAGAATCAGGTTATGGTAATATTGCTACATTAATTTAATGTTCCTGAATATAAGTGGGAATATATTTCTATGTAATTAAGGATTGGATATACTCATTCACATAAAGTTTATGATTCTATATGGGTGGTGGTAGAAAAAACAATTAAGCTAGTGAAATTTATCCCCATTAGGGAGTATATTTTTGTGGAATATTTTGTGTAACTATATGCATAAATAATAGTGAAGATATGATTATTTTTTTTATTGTATTTTACTATGATTAAATATTTACATCAAGGATTTGGAGGAGTTTATAGTATGTTTTCTGAATGAAATTATGCATGTATACCACTTTTCATCCCCAAATATAGGATCAAAGAAAAAGACAAATTTACACCCTTTGGTTGTGTTTTGGGTTTTCTAATAATTAATTTTGGACTTATTATATATTATGGATGTATTTTAAAGAAAAATAAGTTGATAGTAACATTAGGCTAAGAGGGTTTGTGTTAGTTTTTAAAGATGATTTTGATAATAGTTAGAAAACAATACAAATGTGGAGCCAATAAGCAACCTAAATGTGATATTATGAAAAGTGGATAACATTGAAATATATGGTGATAAAGTGTGAGTTTTATCATTAAAGAGTAAGTGTGTGAGTTTTGAAGAAACCATAGTGACTACCTATAGTTGTAACAAAGTGAATGAGGTGTATCATGGAAAGAATATAGAAGATTTAAGGATTTAGATATTGTTTGTAGAAGGATGTATTGATCTATATTTTATAGATTTTATTATGGTATGCAATTATTAATTATATATTTTTACTATTTTGGATAATGTCCATGAAGAGTAAGTTAAGTTTGGAGAAGATTAGAGAAATTTGGAAAACAATGTAGATGTGTAAGATTAAATTAGATTTCCTAAAGAATATGTAAGAGTAACCTAGATAATTAAATACAAAATTCTAAGTATAATGGTACCTATATAATATTACATTTAAAGTTCCATGAATATTTTGAGAGTAATATAATGTTTATAGTGCATGTTTATGGGTAATCCAATGCTGTGTATGAGTAAACTGGTGTAAAATGGAGTAGTTCAATAAATGAGGAAATCACATTGTAGTGGTATTACATAGGAATAAATTCAACATATGTAAGAGAATTTTATTTATTTATCTCACTATAATATATTTTTTATACCAAAATTGTATAAGAGTTAGAGATGAGGAAGGAAGGATCATGCTGCACCATAATTTTTTATGCCTTGAGTATTTGGATTGTTCCATGATTAAGAGGATATGGAAATTCGGTGTAACTATGAATTTACGTTGGAATAACGAATCAAACAACAAAAAATTAGATCATTCAAAAATGGGAATGATATTTGAGGAGAATTATATAATCAATATTATTTTCTATGTTTTTTAAAATTGATATTATTTTGTTTTTATGGATCAATTGTTGACCTAAATATCATTCCATAGTGGCAGTTCTCACACCACAACCTGGATGAAATTCAAGTGTGTCACACCAGAAAATAAGAGTTTCATGATGTGGTCTAGTAGTTTCCATACCATATTAATGATAAAAATTAAATTTAAATAGAGGATATAGTGGATTGATATTAGAGATAAATAATTGACTTAAATGGTCAGGTCTGATAACATTAAATCATGTTGTACACTTTTCAAAATCTAAAAAAACGTGATAATGAATAATTGATCCTAGATACTGAGTGAAGGCTTGGAGGTTTGAGAGAATAATAAATTTTTTAATGAAAGTTAAAAATAAGCAGAATGACATTGAAATATTTAGTTCTGAGAGGGGAATAAGAGAGGATATCTAAAGATAGTGAGTTATATTAATATACCTAATTCATTAGAGGATGTGACTAAAAGAATAATGATTGATATTGATTATATTTGGATATTTGAATTAAGAAGACAAATCAAAATTAAATGTACTTATGTTGTGGAATTATCATTGATTAGGAGAAGTAATTTTCCATTGATGTGTATATAGTGTTGGGGATATCAGATCATTGAAACAACACCATTTCTCTTATACTAACTTTTGAGGATATTAAGTCATGTCATCATCTAGAACCAATAGATGGGTTTAGAATATATGAATTATATGTTCATAACCTCCAATATCTAGAAGTTTTTTCCAAAACACAAATGTAAAACATGTACACTCAGAATTTTACAACACTACGAAAACCCACAATCTAAGTGAATTAAATTGAGAATACTCCACATCCTATCCAACACATTGATCTACCACCCTCTAGTTACAAATACATATATTTTATTATATGTGATCTTCCAAAAAAGACAAAAAATAAATAAATAGTAATCAACTCATTAACAAATAGAATAATAATAACACAATAAGATTATGTTTTTTAGACTCTAGTCTTACACTATATGAGAACACATCGTATCTTTCATTTAGGAGAGAAAAATATAAATTACAAGGGGAAATATATCCCAAAAAAATTACCAAATACTCTATAATAAACTTTTAATAATTACTCTATCATCTCCATTCTTCCACAATCTATTACATGTATATTTACCCTTGAAGGATTGGATGCCACTCCATCCCCCTTCTGGTAAACTACCCTTCTCACCTACGACCTTTTGGCCTTTGTTATTAAACCTCCAATACTTTTTTTCTCAGTCAAAACACTAATAATGTATCCTTAGACCTTACTTTTATAGATAACATATACATAAGTCATGAATTCATCCTAGTTCCACCACCTTCTAAAATTTACGGATGACCCTCTATTCATCCAAGGAAGCAGGATGAACATCACCACCTCAACCGATCCTTATAGTGAACAGTGCTCCAAAATATTTAGTGATTCCCCAAATCATCTATATACTTTCAAAACAACATCCTTTAACATCCACCATTCCATTATAAAATTCACATCATCCTCATCATCTGAAATCAATATTCTAAATACATTCATGTTAATCTTTTATAATATTGGTTCAATATTATATAGCTTTTATCACTAGAATCAGTTGTCTTATAACACCTCCACTTCCCCCAGAACATTCGTGCCATAATAAAAACTACCTTTATTTCTGCATCACTATATCCTCTAGAATGTGGTTACCATTGGTGAATACATTCGAACATTCATCCTTCTATATTCCCATAATTTCTCATCACTATTATTAGTTCCACTTACCTGAATCTAGAAACTTTTTGGTAAATGTGAACCTGTGTCTATCTAATTCCATTAGTGTACATTTTAAAACACTAATATAGAAAACAAATACATAACCATAAAATATCCCCACAACAAATATTTGAAAGTATTATTCTTGAGAATGGTTTCCATACATTAAGCATAAAACATGTTGGGGATATCACCATGGATTTGATAGCACTTGTTGAGGATATATAGGCACTATAAAATGACTAGTGATTGAATACCACTCATTAGAGATATTGATCTGAATCACTATCTAAAACCCAAAGATGGGTTTGAAACCTATGAATTAGAAGAGCCAAACTTCCTAGAAATTAATGTTTCTTCCAAACATGATATGTGGAATAAGGATACCCAAATGTTTTGAATGTTATAGAGACCCATGGAATCAATGTTCATAACTGAGAGGTCTCCACAATCTAGAAAAAACATTGATCCTCCACCCATGGGTTTGGTTCTCTATATTTCCTTAAATAATATCTTCCACCAAATATAATGAAAAATCAATAACAAGAATGAAACAAAAAAAGAACAACACAACATGATTACAAGGTTCATAATTTAGTCATAAAAAATATGAGAGCACACTATGTATTTCATTAATGAGAAAAGAATATTTATTATAAGGGAACCTAAGTTCCATAACCCTAACCAAATCCTCTAGAAGAACCTCTTATCAATTCCTCCAATGACTCCTTCCAACCTAAAGTGATTCTGTGGAGAATTCCTCCCATGAGAATGGGCACCACTAAATTTCCTCTTGCTTGTAGTTCAACATCCTTCCTGAATATGAACTATTTTCCTTCAACATCATGCCTCATACACTTTTTTGATCTTCTAAAATACTCTAATCAAGTTATATTAACCCATAATTTCAGAGAAAATCATTATAGTAGCCAACAGGTCATCCTAGTATCACCACCTTCTAAACATTGTGAAAAACCTTCTATTTGGCCAAGGAAGTTGGTGGAGAATCTCCACCTCAACTGAAGATTCTAGTGAAAAGTTCCCCAAAATCATAGGGCTTTCCTAAATAACATTGATGCTTCTAGAACCACATCCTTTGATATCCATACTCCCATTCTATCATCTAGATCATCCATATAACTTATTAAATCAATATTTTGAATCTATTTGTATTAGTATAATTTAACATTTGTTTAATATTACATATCCTTCATTACTAGAATTAGTTTTATACTAACACTACAACTTCCTAGAAATCGTCCATGTCCCATATAGAACTACCCTTCCTTTCATGTCACTACATCCTCTTGATTATGGTTTCCTAGAATGCATGCATCAAAAATGTTATCCTTTCATATTCACAAACTTGGTCACCAAGGATATTTCTTCCACTAAAATAAATTTAGAAATAGTTGGTGAAGGTGATCATGTTCCCATATAATTATTTTGGTACCCCTTCTTTATGTATCATTATGAAAACAAACACTTAATTGGAAAATAGTCCCCACACCAAAAAACCAAGAATATCACACTGAATTTTTTTATAGATTAAGCCTAAATATATCCCAATCAGAGACTATTCTTAAGGATTTTACAAAATTTTAAAAATTTAAACGTTCAAATAGAACCATTTTTTCATTTCTCTTATAACCATTACATGATCCCCCACTATGCCTCTCATCATCCTAGCCCCACTGAGGAAATCACTATCTATATTTTTAGGACCATGATCTTATTTTCTGTTTTCATGAAACCTTTTGAATAACTATATGAAGTTTCCTCCAAATAAAATGGGCTTGAGATCCATTCAGTTTTTTTATCTCACATTAATATTATACTCCGTATATCATTATCATGTCCCTTATCCTTCAATAACTGGTGTTCCTAAAACCCTAAAAATAAAATTCAAAAATATAAGATCATTTCATACATATAAATTCAAAAATAAAACCATAAAAGACCTCTATTAAAAAATAACTTTTAAAAAGTCTAGTATCATCAAAATAATTAAATATAACTGAAATAATATAAAACAAGATTCATTAATTCAGTGAAACCATGTAAAGTGTGGTCCTTTTCTCCCACAACATTTCATCCTAGTTTTAAACCATATAAGGCTGATAACCATTATAGAGGACCTTACAAAACTCATTAAACTTTTAAAAATTCATTAACACAAATCTAGAAGCATTAATGTCTTCATCACTACTCCATTGAAAATAAAAATAATTGTGACTTGGGGTTATACCTCTTCTTTTATAGATGTGGATGTGGTAAACTTCCTAAATACATTACATGTGAGTGAAAAGAAGACTATCCAACTTCTATAATTGAAGTATCTATAGGATATATTTCCATAAATAATGTTTTCATCCACTCCAGAACACATTCCAATGTCCAGGTTTAGTCTCCAAAAATTTTGAGCCTTTACACCAGTAGATCTTCCTAACCTCCCCCTAATTATAAACTCTAAACCTCCAAAACAGCATCCAGTCACCTTCATTCCACTATAGTTTTTCTTCAATTATGTTTTCAAAAACCCCTCAGTCTTGTGATTTAGTAAGAAAAACATAACCTATTGTATGACATTGTTGATGAAGGTGAAACATATGATGTAATTTTTAGAATAACCATGACTGGTTAGTCTATCAATTTTCAATCCATATTCCTTAAATAATAATAAAAACTCCTTCCTTCTCACATATGTGGGATTAATATTTTCATGCCACACCCTCCATCTTCTGGAACTCTACTTCTCTAAAATAAAATTATACATAAAAAAAGTATTCAATATAAAAATATTATATTTAAAAAATTTCAATAATCATAAAGTATATATATGAATCCCACTCCATCCATAAATCTTTATCCTATTATTCAAACAATCTAGGAATGTTCCACACAACATACTTTCATTCCATGTTCAAACGTAACCACCCCATATCTAATTGTATTGAGTTATCCTACCACTAAAGTTTTCATAAATAGATACCTTCTTATTTTCTTGGATGTTGAGTGATGATAACCATATATAGAATTACTGTGACTCAAATAGGAGCAAATTTGGTAGAAAAATAACCACCCTCTCAGCTATTATATTTGTGGAACCTTGGAAAACTATCTTTTCATAACAGAAAATTTGGTCCCTAAAATATCATTCCAAAACATTCCTTCAAAATGTTATATGTATGTTAAATACTAGAAAATTTTCATTTAATTTTTATTCTATTTCCTTAAATAAGACATAATTATTTATATTAACTTTTCCATTAAAAACTCCTTTTTAATCTTGCACTACTCCTCTTGGGTACACATTATAGAACAATCCCTATGATTAATATAGAGGATTTTCATTTTTTATCACCACACTTTTGGATTACTCACTATAAATGGAACATTAAAAATCTCCAAGAATAGAAAGACTATTATCTTATAAAGCCGACATCATTCTACTATCAAAATTTTCAATCCAAAACTTACCTATTTTCAACTCCATACTTTGAAAATAATTATCTCACATAGAATTCATAAATCATAAGGGATAATAACAATCTTCTAAAAGTAATTAGAATTATTCCAATAATGTTTGGAATTACACATCAATAATGGAAGACACCACCCAAAAAGGCCATGAAAGTCTTTTAGAAAACCCAGAATCCCTAGAACCATTACTTTAATTCCACTAAAAAACTTTTAGACTTAGTAAACCTCACAGTAGGTACCATTAGACTCTTATATAACAAAAACTATGATACTATAACTCAGAAACCATGGATCATATACCACTTATTAGGGATATTAGGTCACTAGAACACCACCTATGCTATAATACCGTATGTTGGGGATATTAAGCTACACCAATATCTATAACCAAAATTTGGCATGGGAACCTACAAATCAGATTAACCAAACCTTCCAAAACCAGAAATTTCTTCTAAAATTAAAACATAGAACACGACCACTCATTATTTTAAAACTCCAGAAAACCCATAGATTCAATGTATAGAACAAATAAGACTCTACACCCAATCCACCACACTAATCTTCCACCCTCAAGCTCTGGTTCTATTGATTTACAAAGATGATATCTTCTTTCAAATACAAGAAACAAGAAATAATATACCCCTAAAAAATGAAACAATAAAAATACAACAAGATTATACAGTTCGTACTTTATTCCTACTCCATGGGAGAACACACTACAAATTCATTTAAAAGTGAAATATATGAGTTACTAAGTATCTCAATTTTTGGAAACCTACCTAGATCCCATAAAATTTACCATCAACAATGCCTCTAGAGACCCATTATAGATTTAAACACTTATTTAGAGAATTAAATCCATGGGAATGAATATCAATCCATTTACACATCTATTTAGTCTACCATCCTTTTAGATTATGAACCTTTGTACTTTAATATAAATCCATCAACATATTGGATCTCTTTCATACACTCTAAATAAGTGTCTTAGGCCCATCTTTTTGTTAAAAAGTTCCAAAATATATATTTGGTCATCCCAGTCTCATATCATTCCAAAATTCATGGATGAACCTTTGTTTTTCCAAGAAAACATGATAATAATCACCATATGGATTAGAAATTACGATGAACATTTCTTTAGAATCTTCAGTTCTTCCTTGCATCACATGAATTATTCTAGAACCACATCTTTTAGTATATAAAATACCATTCTAGTGTCTATATTATCCTTTGATTCATATACAAATCATATAAATCCATTTATATTAATATAATCCAATAATTTTTCAATCTTACATATCCCTCATATCTAGAATCTATTAGATACTGACATAACCACTTCCTCTAGAAATTCTATGACAAATTCATAAATTCCATTCCTTATACATAATCCATCATATAGAATACGGTTACCACAAGTGCATGTGTCTATAATTTCATGTTTCTACATTCCAAAACTTATTCACTAATGCTACTTATTCTTATAACCTGAATCCGAACACTCTTAGTGATGGTTAACATGTCTCTATCTGGTTATGTTGGTTCCCCTTAAGAACATCTCATTTTGGAAACCAAAGCTTAACCAAAAATAAATTCTCACACAAAAAATCAAAAATATGGGATATATTATATTAAATCTCCCATTGAGAGATTAATCACATATGGGATTGAATAATAATTATAGATAAGTATATTTTGAAGTCACAATAAGTCTAGAGTTGAATATGCATGAGGTTTTAGTATTATACCATAATATAAAAGAGACCTATAAGTCTATAAACTGAATTATTCCTCAATTCAAGTCATAAGCAATAAAGGGATGGAGTGGAATTTAGAAGTTACCACACTATCCTTAAACCATTATAATGGTAGTTCACCTTTTTAGGGAGTGACCATGACTTAATTTATATTCATCAAATAATGAGTTGATAAAGGATTTTGGTATATTGGAATGTCATCCTATATATTCCTCTTAGATATAGGGTAGTGCAGATGAACCAAGTAAAATATTTTTTTTTTAAATTTAATTACTCCATTTTTATTTTCATTTAGTGTGAGTGATGATAAGGTAGAGATAGATTGAATGAGTTATTTCAAATGAGGAAATATGATCTTGATAGGAAATAGTTAATATTAAAATAGTGAAGGATTTTTTAAATCATATAACACCCTAATTCACCCTCTATCTGTGTACCTAAGAATATACATAACCTTTTAGTCCCTAAAAGTGATATTACTAACTAATGTTTTGGATTTTATGTTTAATATTTAATTTAATATTTAATTTTTTTACACACATGAAAACACATAAATCCTACTATTTTCAATAGAAATAACTTTTAATATTGAAAAAAGGATATTGTTTGGTTTCTATAAGCTTGTGGTGATGATTAATTAAAAATATATATTTTATAATGATTATTTTAGAAAGAAAAATGAAATATTTCATGATATAGAAATGTAAAAGATCTATGGAATTGGTATAATCAGTGATATATTCAAGGAAACTATTTATTGTGATCTTTAATTTTATATATGGAATATATTGGATGATATTTATGGAAATTCAATAAAATATATGGATTTTGTGGTGTCATCATAAAGAGTTAATTACAAGTATGGTTATGATAACTTTTAAATGGATGAATATGGATAAAATCACTTTACATCAAAAGAAAATAAGAAGACGAGTAAGTTGAAGAAACTCCCAAGAATAAGGAAACACCCACTATGCTAAGTGTGATTGGTTTTATTGATACATATGTTACTAATGATGTTATTAAAACCTCTTATAAATAAAAATACATTTATTCTTCCAAGGTGTTGAAATAATGTTTTAATTTTTATGATGATGTTGTAATAACTTTGGATTTTCAAAAATGGATAATGTTCATACAATAATCATCTAATCATTACATTAAAAGGAGAATAAAATAGAGATCATTCATGTAATGGATTACACATTCATATAAAAATTGGTTATAGACAATAAATTGTTGAAGAAAAATAATTTAACCTTAAAAAGAACCATTGAATGAATGTGTGAAAAGTTGAAATGGAAAATTGATATACTTGGAGAACTTACACATGATTTAGAATATGAAATAGACAAAGGGAAGGAGTTAAAATAAAACTAAATTCCTTTAAAAAAACAGGAATAGAGGATTAAATATTGAAGATAATATTGTTAATAATGGATAATATGGTTGATCAATTGAAGGTGAAAGATGTAAAGATAAAGTAGTTTAAAATGAGGTAGAAATCCATAAATAGAAAATTGAAATCCCTACCCTAGAAACATCAATAAGTGGTGTATACAAACAATAAAATCTAAAATTATTGAAAAAATGGATGGTTATTTCTAAATACTGATGAAATGTTTTTTAAAGGAAAGAGACATTATGATTCCACTATTATGGAATTTTGGGACACACTATAGATGTATGTTTGGATTCTAAAGTCCATAAAACATACTACAATATATCAATAAAGATCAATGTTCATGGGCTATGAATTTTTCAAGATATTTTTTATATGTTCTAACCATGGAAATAAATAAATGTATTGAATCAAGAGAAGAGATGAATATTACAAGAGTAAAACTTCTATTCACATGTTAAGGGAGAAGCATGAACACAGGTAGAAATAATATGTTATAAAAAATGATTTACTGGGTTGAAATAAAGTTATTATGAAATGATATGGAATGCAGATAATGAACCAATGATTTACTACTCACAAAAACTATCATGAAAGGAAATAAAACAAATATATAGGATGAAAAAGGAAGCTACAGAAACTAAACAATTCATGTTTGAATGCTTGAATAAAAATTCATGAATAATAATTAAATATGAGGTAGTTATAATGGATATTGAATAGGATAATCATGAATCATGACTAAGTGGGTTCATTTATTTTAATAAAAGGAATTATAAGAGTATTTGGGGAAGATCCTTGTTATGGTGGATATGTCATAGAAAATAATGTAGTAATGATGCATAAAAAGAAGAATCATGTATTAGTAGGATATTTTTTCATAATGGAGTTGGATTCCAAGTTAAATAAGGTGAAATATTATAAATAAAATATCCATAATATGGTTTGTAGAATTGGAACCATCCAAAGGAGAACCACTAAATATTCTCAGAAGTAGATGGAAAGTGAAGAATTTTTTCACCATGGCCAAACACATCCCCTTACATGAGGATGTTGGGAAGTAACCCTCTCCCAATGTATTTAGTTATTTTAACTATTTTTCTAGTGATACATGTTTAATGGGGAGGCACAATCCATGAGGAAAACATATTATTAAGGGTTGAGTATATTTCAATAATATAAATTAATTTTAGTAAATGGTTTAAAAAGTATTGTTAGAGAATGTACTCGTTGAACTAGGTCACAATATATAACTTTAAGTGGTACTAAATCCCTATCCATAATTTAAAAGTGATGATAGATAAATTCAAAATGGTATTGAATCATAATTTATAAAATTTAAGTATTATCTTGAAAAATATATAATTTAAAGTGGTGATAGTGATATTCAAGAGTAATTTAGATTGATTTGAAATTAATGTGGTGTTAAAAATAATCTGAATTATCTAGTGGAATAAAGATAGATATGTAAGTCAACACATGATATTCAACCATTCTAAGTGAAAATAGACCTTCTAAAATAAGATGGAAAACTCAATGGAGAATCACTAACATTATAGGGTGGGCTTATATATTATTTTTTATCTTCCAAAAGGTCATTATTGAACAATTTTTTAGTATACTAAACGATGTTAATGTTAATTATTCAAATTATAAATATCATTTATAAAATTTTCATATGAGTTAAAATATTTAGGAGGATTTTGTGCCAAATTCTCAACTGATGATAATCCAATTATGTAATAAAAATAATTCCTCTGAAAGAGGAGAAATTATTTCAAAAAATGATATCAGGCAATATAAATCACACACTCTATAATTTTTTGATTACTCACTAAAAATTTTTAGAAGGGTTATTGAGATCACATAGAGAAAAGAAATAAAGTAAAATCTAAGTTTACATGTGTTTATAGAAGTATATTAGTGATATGGATAAAATTGAGATTATTGACTCAAACTCTTATTTCCTAAACCAAGTTCTAACTCAGTAGGATTAGTGGAGTTATTGATAACTTTTTTTGAAGTAGGAATTTAAATTGAAAAAAATAATTGAGAGTGAATCTAAAGTCAAAATATTTTTATAATATTAAAATAAAATGTAATAATTTTTTGAAGAATGAATGAAAAACACCTTGGTAACACTCCTTGTGGTATCAAACATAATGAAATATAATAGAGTTCATTCTATGGTTCCTTAAGTAGTCAACATAGCCAATGATTTATTGAACTAGTGCATATCCAATAAATAGAGAGCCTATGAGATCTTGAAATATCCCATAGGTTTGGGATTGATTGAAATTGTTTGAATGACATGAATGTTGTGAATGATTCTCATGTCTAAGGGGATTTCCAAACTCTACAAATATCCAAAATTCATTGTTTTTATTTTTCTAAGAAGCCAGTTTTTGGGTAAGTGAGAACAATACAAAAACCTCTACAAACCACCCGTACAAAACCCAATTACCCACATAGAAAATAAACATTTAAAATTCAAAATCTAGCTTCTCCTTGAACCGAATACCACCACAATCGACTTCCAAAAAACTTGAAAATATAACTTTTAGAAAAATAGTTATAGATATAGATGTATTTAGAGTTTTAGAGGGAATATAAAAGGGGGATATTAGAATATCATTATTTGAAAATTTTGTTTCAATAACATATAAAATATGTGATAAAGATACCCTATTACATTTTAGTGACTAAGGGGGAGAAAAAAGATGAGAAATCTGGTGGAAATAACCTTGTAATTTTATTATTAAAGGGTGATAATGAATTTATCATAAATATATTCATTTCATTGGAAATATTAGAGATTGATTATGGATATATATTTATAAGAACCATAAATTTTGTGTTATATTTTTTTTCAATTAGTGATGTATATTTTTGATATAATAGATGGATTTTAAATATGAAGAAGTTGATAGTCATAGTTAATCGAGTAGTTTTGTGTTAGCGAGTGAAGATGATATTGATGTTTATTGGTAAAAAAATATAACATGAGATCCAAGAAGTTACCTAAGGGTAATATGATGATATTGTGCCCTTTGGTTTTCTTTTTTTCTCATTTGGTTTTTGTAATGGGATCCACCATTTCCCAGTCTTCAAAAGGAGTCTTTATTTGTTCAATAAAAGGGGTGCGCCCCTCACTTTCTCAAAAAAAAAATCTATATTTTATGGATTTTATGAGAGAATAATTTTTTAGTCTAAATTTTTAAAGTTTTATAAAATTTCCATGAGGAGTTGGTCATGTTTGGACAAGAGTGAATAAATTTGGAAAAGTATGGAGTGATGTAAGAATAAATTGGATATCCAAAAATACTATGTAAGAGTAACCTAGAGAATCAACAATACTTGTATATATAAAATGAGGCTCACTTGAGTTTTAAAATGAAGTTACAGAACTACAAAAGAGTCATGTGGAGTTTCCAATTTCTGTGTATGGGTATATTAGTGTCACATATTATAAAAATAGATTAAAATAGAGTTTTACGATGAAACAGGAGACCATGTTACAATGGTATTATATAGAAATAAATTCATTCTATATAAGAATAAATATATGAGGATAAAACTACAATTGTTTTTTTACACCAAAACTATAAGTATAATGACAATATCTTTTCATACATTAACATTACATCACTTTTGATGAATACTTAAAAAATTATAAAAACTGACACCCAAAGACCATATTAGTTTAGTGCCTTTGGAAACATGGTAACATAAACACTGGTGCATGAATGAGATACATTATCTTCCACTAGGTTCTCTTAGTATAGAACCCCCTTAAATATATCATAGAAGAAATATATATTCATAACATGGGGAAGGAAAGATAAAAAGGGGTGAGATCAAATGATCAATTAGGGTAAACAAGGGATACATGTAAGAATAAACATGAGCATAGGGCTATGAGAACTTGATCATAATATTAGAAGATCACACTCTGCATATAAAATATTATAGACATGAATCACGGAATAATGATTGGACTTTCATAAGACATGAATCATAAATAAATAAAGAACAAAATCAATGAAAGCATAACATAGGAATAAGACACATAATTTTGAAAAAAACATAAGCATATATAATTATTTCCATAGTTTTCAAGGAATTTCTACCAAGGCCATCTTAATGGAAAAATCCCATTACTTAACTAGGTTCACACCCTTTTCTATCCCTATATTACTAAACCGAGCTCACTCCCTATTCCAGCTCTCTAATACTAATCCGAGTTCATTTCTCCTTCTATCCCTATAATACTGAACCTAGTTCATTTCTCATTCTAGATATTTCTATCTCATGAGATATAAAGTTTTACCCAATGCATTGTAGGGGGATCTATGTCCCACCCATATCCTAATGAAGTCATACATACATGTTCAACAAAATAATAAATAATCACATTCTAACGGATGAAATGAAATGGGTATCATAAACATATTATAATATCCTAAACTTTGAAAAAAGATATAGGTTTCATAATAATTTAATCAAAATAATAACACATGAAATGAAGTGTGTTTCAAAATCATATAACCCATGTAAGAGAAATGAGTGACGTAAGTATCATTCCATCATAACATAAACTATTCAAGAAAGAATATGAATAGAACCTTTGGATCATTTCATATAAGGTAATGAGTAAGAAAAGAGATGTCATATTAGATGGAAAGTAACTTATAAAGTGATTTTGAATATATTTCTTGAGGGGAATACCCTTTCTTCTTTAAAAAGAGTCTTTTTTAAACATAAAAACCTTTTGAAAACCATTCTTTTGAAAATTACTTGAAATATGAAAATAATTATTATAAAAAATTTTGAAGAAACTTTTCCTTGAAAACTTATAAAGGAATATTGAAAACATTTTTAATTCTATTTTCCTTAAATACTTATAAAAGAATCTTAAAAAAAATTTGGAAGCATTTTCCTTGAAAAATTATAAAAAAATAGTGGAAAAATATTGATAACCATTTTTCTTGAAAACTTATAAAAGAATCTTGAGAACATTTGGAAAAAAAATTTACTTGAAAAATTATAAAATAATATTGTAAAAATTTTGAAATCCATTTTCCTGGGAAACTTCTAAAAGAAGCATAAAAACATTTTGAAAACAATTTTCTTAGAAAAATTATAAAAGAAGATTGAAAACATTTATAAATACATTTTCCTTGAAAACTTATAAGAGAATCATAAAAACCTTTTAAAAAACACATCTCATGAAAAATACATTAAAAAATTATGAGGAAATCTTGAAAACGTTTCAAAAATAATTTATATGAAAATTATTTTTTTTAAAAATACTTTTTTAAAAATAAAACTTTTAAACAAGAAATGGAAGCTTAAAAAAAATGGTGGTTTGTAAATTCATACATGTCATATGAGGTAAGAAAAATATTCCTTTTTCATGGTAAAAGGTTGGAAAAATGACATGTTCAGAAAGAGACAAGATGATTCATTTGTAATCATAGGTAATATACCAATTGAGAAAAATGTATTTTAATGATTATAGGAGAATAGTATAATATTCTTAGAAAAACATTCTATAAAACATTGTTTTGAAGGAACAAAAATTTTGGATCGAAGATAGGGTAAATTCCGTCTTTCTTGAAAATAATTTCTTAACTACCTTATGAACCAAATGGTGTAAAAATAGTACTAATAAATGGAGATATGTTGAATAAATATATGATAATAAAAATCAAAAGTTTTCATCAGAGGATGATCATAATATTTCATCAATGAAATCATTATCATAAACAATATTGATAAAAGATGGGATTGTTTCAATAAACTCCCAACACATAGAAACTTGGGATAATACTCTCCATGTATGAAAATAAAATTAAATAAATTATAAAATATCATGAATATAAAAATATTTTTTGGTATAAAATTTTAAGTACACCTTGAAAGATAATGTAGGTGCATAACAAAACATATGTCTCAAAGAAGGAAAATTGAGACAAATCTATCTTACAAATTTAGTAACTTTTCAATCTTAAACCCATTGAGATAAATATCATAAAATGGATATGTAAATACAAATAAATTTAATTATAATATGCATATAATACATTCATGGTCTGTATATACAACACATAAAAGAAGTTAGTGGTGGATAGGGCATGTATTTCATAGATATAAAATGTGAGATGAAATTACCTTACCTTGTGTCTTGACTCTTTTCATACTCATACAAAAATACTATATAATAAATATAAGTATATTATAAATATATCCTAGAAGAATATTATTATATAAAATACCATATATGGTTTTATTATGACTTAATATTACCATCTTATTAACAATTTTATGTTAATGTTTCACTTTAGGTAATATTCACTTTATTTTTCACATGTGTCTTAATTTGTTATATGTTCAGTCCTTATACTTATATCATGATTACAAGAATGTAAATAATGATATAAATATAATTTATATTCATTATATATGTATTATAATAATATATATAATATAGATGTTTGAAATGTAACACACCATTCAGGGAGATGGTAGGCCGTATATACACTTGAACGTTGTTTCCATTTTTACTGTTGTATTGAATGAAAGAAAGAAAATAACACACATACACACACATATGTATATTATATCATTAAAATATCATTATCATGTTATATATATCATATAATTTCACTAAAAATATCCATAATACATTCCATGCGTTGTTTGAATGAATCACATCGCTTTGAGGGGTTGGTAGTCCACACATCCTCAATCAAAATTATTATGTGAGAACAAAATAAAAAGTGTAAAGATATGTGTTGTAAAATAATTGAATATTATTCAAAAAAATTATAAATATCATATATATATTATATATAAACATATTTTCTATCTTAATGCCCATTATGGGAGGCGATAAAGGAATAATGAACAATCATCATTTTGTGAGGTGATAGTTCTCCGTACATAGAAACCACATGTTCATTACCCCTTAGATGGATGTGTGTATAAGTGTATGTTTAAAACCTGTAATAAATACATCATAGTATATTTATTATAAATTTTTTGTTATATAATCATTAAATAAGAATAATTTATGGATTGGATAATGAAAATAAAATAAATAATTTGGGGGAGGGTGTTACTTATTAATCGGGTAAATCTTTTTTGTTTTCCCTAACGGGATTCCTTGGAAGAATTTATGACAATGTTTAGGCTTCTAGTTTTAGTGGAGATATTTTCATGAGTTATTTGGGAAGATATTGGTCTATCCAAAATGTCATTAGAGGTGTGAAGAAGTGGGAGGAGAGGAGTCCTTTTTACAGTGTGTGTGTGTGGGGGGGGAGTTTCACTCTTGTAAATTTTTGGAAAGGGTATTCCACCCACATTTTTTCCAAGGAAAGTGGATCCCATAATAAAAAAATTTCTATAAAAGGGAGAATAGGGTCAAAATATTTCCATCCAATGTCTTTTGAAAAAAATTCCCAGGTCATTTAGGCCCTTTAGTTTATGGTTTAATACATTATTAACCTATTTTTCTCTTAATCATTGAAATTAATTTTAACTTATTTAACTAATATTTTTGGTCAAAAATTATTTTGACATGATTATAAATAATAAATTATTGTTATAACAAATATGGAATCAATTTATCCAAATTACAACCACATGTGTGGAAGAAAATAATTTTAAATTAATCCCATAGACGGGACGACACTATGAGTTTTTAAAGTAAAAACGATCAAAAGTTTGCTAAGTTTTTATATTAAATTTCAAATTGAAATTGATTAAAATGACTTGAAATTTATTTTATTGATAAAATATAATCTATTTAAACTTTGAAACCAATTTTAAATGTAATTTAACATTATAAATAAACTAGATGAAAAAGTAGTTTTGACCTAAACATCAGTATTTTAACTATTCATTGAAAAATAAAATATTACAGAAAAACACCAAAAGTTTTTCCTAACCTCATTTTTATATTTTAATTTCAAATATGAAGTTTATTTTTACATACTAAATTTATAAAAGTTCAAAAATTTGGGTTTAATGTGGTTTTTCCATTAAAAGGTTGTAAAAATGCCTTAATAAAAATATAGGTATTTTATCATAAAATTGGGTTTGTTCTTATCTTAGGTATATCAAATGTTTTTTATGAATATAAAAATCATTTTATGGAATATATAACATATATATTACATTAATACCACTCCTTAAATGTATTTATTTTATTTTATCCACGTAAAAAATCTTATAATAATAACAATATTTTTCTTTATATTTAACTGGTTCTTATATTCAATTCTAATTAATTGGAAACTAATGAATTAAACCATGTATTTTAATAAGTTAGTTAATCCCATTCATAACCATAAATATAACAACTATGTTATATCCTGTTATATTAAATAAAAATATTTTTTAACAATATATTATAGTTTGGTAACACTTGGTCCTGTGTGTTATACAATCCATCGAGAAAAGTCAATCTTGTGTGTAATGTATGCTAACATATGTGTTCTAGGTTGAGCACCTTAAAATTTATATTGTGTGTGGTGGATAATAACTCTGTGTGGTGTATAACACAATCCAATCATTATGCTTTAATATATAAAAACTATTTTTAGTGTTGCGTGGAATGAAAAATAGAAAAAGATTAAATTAGTTTGAAAAAAATAATTACAAAATCTCAGGGTGTTACATTCTACCCCCTTAAAATGAATTTCTCCCTTGAAATTCATTTGGGTTATAAAAGGTTTAATACTTGAAAATTTCATTCATAGAAACCCACATCGTAAAAATAATTACTAAAACTTCCCTTAAAAAGGGAAAGTTGGAACCATAACGGTTACCCAAAGTAACATATTAATAGGTTTCCACATAGGAGAACATATGTGTTAAGTGAAAACATGGATATGGAATAGGAATATAACTATCATGTTCCGATGGAGAGTGGTAGAGAACAAGGTCAGGGAAAATTTTATAATCAGAAAGCCATAAATCTATGATAACCTAATGGACCATTAGATTCATTGGAAATAAAGATACTTTGAAAAAAAATTTGGTTTCAAGATCCTTTTTCCAAATGTTTAAGAATATTCAAGAAAATAGATAATTTCAGGATTTTTGGGAAACATCATCCTTTGTTGTTTGTTGATCCACTTCTCTTTCTCTAAAAATGAAGGTGACTTTTTCATTCCTAATGTACTAATAAATCATGATATCCATGAAATAAAATCCCATTTGTCATTAGTTATCATCAACACAAAGTAGTTCTAATATGCTATCCAATATGAATAAATCATATTATATAGAGAAAACACTTTAATCTTATTGACTTCATCTGAAGTTTAACTTAAATTTCCATAAATGGATAACCTTATAACCCTTCCAAAAGATGGAAATTAAAATATTTAGAAAGAAAGTCACAAAATATTCTTAACATTGATCCCCCATATATCATAAAACATCTCTTGGTTTTCAAATTCTAAACATGTGAATACCTTCATCATATACTCTCTTGAAACATGGTATTAACCAAAATCACCAAAAATACTTTTGGAAAACATGCATACTTACTTATTCCAAATGATATTGTATATATTCCATTAATCCAATAAGTTGTAAACATAATACTTTATGACATATAACAATTTTTCAATAATTAGTTCTAAGGTAATCTGTACCATCCAATTTACTTATTCATATCTATCATATCTTTATCCAAACATCAATATCCTAATTTCTGGAATTAATTAAGGGTTGCCTTCCGTTAATCAAAATACCACATTTTCAGGAAATCAATTTTTTATGTCTTCATAATAATTAAAATTGTCATTTTCAATCCTCAATGAAAAATTATGATGAAAATACATTCATATTAAATGATTCATATAACATAATATTTGAATTCCAAAACATAAATACTTCATTTACCAAACCTTATTCTTAAACCATTAATAATGATTCATCAACTTATTCCTTAATACCTCCTTCCTAGAATATTAAATATAAATTATTCTTAAGGTTTATAAACCTCAATACAATCATTCTTCTTATTATTATTGTAAACAATACTATAAGAATATCACATACCTTTCACATGTCGTTTCTAGTCTCTTTATCTTCAGAAGTATAACCAATTCTCATAACAAATTTCCAATTCTCTTAATGAGACTTCCACTTCAGAAGTGGATTTTCATAATTCCATTAATTTATACATCTAAAAAATTCAATATTAACAATGTTCTTTCTAATTCTCTCCACTGACTAAAATTAGAAATCATGGGGTGAGAAACACATATCAAAGAATAAAACCATATAATAATGAAAAATTACTTATTGGATGTCTAAATCATGACACCTACCTTTTAATATAAGACAAAATAGGTTTATCCTAGGTTATTTATAGTCATATTCTATTCAAATAATTAATAATGTTTAATAAAGAGTTTGTGAATTTCTAAACCATATCCCACGAGAGTGTCAAACTAGGTGTGAAACAAGGCCCATTTTCATGTACCATATTACCTCGAGTCAGGCCCATAAAATTTTGTCAGAGTTTTTACCTCTAGGTATATATGTGCAAGATCCATATCCACTTGTAGAATCTAGACAAGGACATATTTCTAAGAGATCACTCACCCTTTCATTTTCTAAAATTCTAGGATATTTTCTTAAACATTAACTCATCCTTATACTTATCCTTAGAGACATCCCTAGAAATATTCTTAGAAATATTCATAGAAATATACCTAAGTATATAACTAATGTTTTCTCATCCTAGTTTCCAAAGGTTAATAAAATTTTATCTGATACCAACTATATCGACCCTTTATTTTTATAAATTAACATTACATCACTTTTGAGAAATACATAAAACATAATACAAACCAACATCCAAAGACCGTATTTGTTTAGTGCCTTTGGAAACATGGAAATGTGAACAATGGTACATGAGCGAGCTATATTATCTCCCACCAGTTTCTCCAAGTCAAGAATCCAACTTAGAAATATCATAGAAGAAATATATCTTCATAACCTGGGGAAGGAAACATAAAAAGGGGTGATCTCAGATGCTCAAAAAGGGTAAAAAATGGATACAAGTAAGCATAAACATGACAATAAGGGTATGAGAATGTGATTATTTCATTATAAGATCTTACACTGCATATCAAAGATCACAAACATGAATCATGGCATAAATATTTGATGTTCATAAGATGTGAATCATAAGGAAATAAAGAGCATAATCCAAAAAATCGTAATATAAGTATAAGGAATGGAATTGTGGAAAACACATAAGAATATATAATGATTTAAATAGTTGTCAAGGCATCACTATGAAGGAAATTTTATTTTAAAAAGTCATTTACTGAATCGGGTTCACACCCCATTCCAGCTCTGTTTTACCGAACTGAGTTCACTCCTCATTCTAGCCCTGTTATACAGAACCGATTTCATTTCATATTCTAGACCTGCAATAGTTAAATGAGTTTATTTCTTATTCCATCCATGTCTATATCATGTAATATAAATATTTACTAAATACAAATGATGGATATATAGGTCCCACCCAAATCATAATTAAATCATACATAAATGTGCCACAAAATCATTAATAATCATATAATAACCCAGGAAATAAAATGAGTATCATGAAAATATAATCATATCATTACTTGAGAAAAAAGGAATAGGTTTTATAATTTTTTCATCAATAGCATAACCTATGAAAATAATAAGGTTTCAAAAGCACATAGCACATAGAAAAGAAACGGGTGTCATAAATATCATTCCATAAAAGCATACACCATTAAAAAAATAATATGAATGGAACCTTTTGATCATTTTCTAAAAGGGAATGAGTAACATTAAAAAATATAATTTTAGATGGAAAATAAATTGGAATGATATTTTGAAAACATTTCTTGAGGAAAATATCCTTTCTCATTTAAAAAAAGAATCCTAAAAACATTAGAAACATTCAAAAACCACTTTCTTAAAAATAAACATGAAAGTTTATAAAAAATGCTTTGAAATTTTTTTGAAAACCATTTTCCATGAAGATTGATAAAATAATATTGAAAAATTTTTGAAATCTGTTTTACTTGAAAACTTATCGAATAAGTTTTTAATTTCTTTTAAATTTTTTTACTTGAAATCATATAAATTATGTTTGAATTTTTTCTGAAAAACCTTTTCCTAGAAAACTTATAAAAGAATCTTAAAAACCATTTTAAAAACACTTTCCTTTTAAAATATTTTTAAAATCTATGATGAAATCTTGAAAATGTTTGGAAAAAAAATATCATTAAAAATTATTATGACTTTTTCATAAAAATATAACTTTTGATCATGAAAAGTACGCTTCATAGAAATGATGGGGGGTAAATCTGTAAATTCTAAAGAAGGAAAAAATATATATTCATTTTTCATATTAGAAGGTTAGAAAAATTCCTTATTTATAAAGAGACAAGATTATTCCTCTAAAAACATTGGAAAAAATGGAAAAAATATCTTTTAATGATTATATTGGAATATTTTAATATTATTGGAAACCCTTTTTAGAAAACAAGGTTTTGAAGGAATACATATTTACTATCGGATAGAGGATAAAGTAGGGCTTTCTTAAAATCAATTTATTTAATATCTTATGTAAAAAAGACTAAAAAAATGTTACTAATATGTGGATACATCTAGAATAAACATAGGATAATAAAAATCATTATTTTTCTTGAGAGATGGATCAGAAGATTTAATCAATGGAATCATAATGATAAAAAATACCAATAAAAGATGGGATTGTTTGAATAAACTCTTACTACATGGTAACTTGGGATCATACTATCCATGTAAGAGAATAAAATTAAATGAATCATAAAATATCATGAAAATAATTATATTCATGGTATAACATTTCAAATACACCTCTAAAGAGAGTGTAGGTGCATAACAAAACATATGTCTCAAAGAAGACAAATTGAGACCAATTTTTTTTACTGATTTGGTAAATTTTGAAACTTAAAACCCATGAGAGAAATATCATAAAACAGATATGAAAATATCCATAAATTTAAGTATAGTATCCATATAATACATTCATGGTCAGTATGTATAACTCATAAATGAAGTGAGTGGTGGATAAGTCATGCATCTCACTAAAGAAAAAGTGAGATGAAATCCCCTAACCTTGTGTCTTGGATATCATCGTACTCGTAAAAAATTCCGGTATAATAAATATAAGTTTATTATACATTTAAAAAAGAACCATATTATTATATATAATACAATATATTGTTTTATTATGACAATATGTTTCCAACTTATTAATAATTCTATGTTAAGGTTTCACTTTAGGTAATATTTTCTTTGTTTTTAACATATGTCTTAATTGTTATAAGTTTTGTATTTATACTTATATGATGATTTTAAGAATTTAAAATAGGATATAAATATAATCTATATTCATTATTTATTTATTATAATAAAAATATATAATTATGAAATGGAATACACTGTTCATGGAGACGGTAGTCCGTACGTACGCATGAACAATGTTTCTATTTTTAATGTCAGATTGAATGAAAGAAAATGAAATATATGTATATATGTATATAATATCATTAAATTAGAATTATAATGTTATATATATCATATAATTTCAATAAAAATATCCTTAATATATTTTATGTAGTGTGTGAATGAATCACATCACTTTGAAGGGGGGGGAGTCCACACTTTCTCAAACGAAATTATCATGTTGAAAAAAATGGAAAGTATAAAGATATGTGTTATAAATTAATTATATAAGGTTAAAATAAATTATAAATATAATATATATTAAATAAAAATAGTGTTTCTATTATCATTACCACCATGACAGGTGGTAAACGAATAAGGAACACTCATCGTTTTGGGAGGCAGTAGTTCACCGTACACATAAACCTTATGTTCATTACCCATTAAATGGATGTGTGTGTAAGTGTAGGTCAAATAATTGTAATAAAACATACTATTATATTTATTATGATATTTTTTATACAAAAATTTAATAATAATGGTTGAGGGTGTGGATAAATAAAATAAAATAAAGGAAATTAAGGGTGGGAGTTACCTCTTAATCGGGTAAATAATTTTAGTTTGCACCAAATGGATTCCTTGGAAGACATTATTCCAATGATTAGGATTATAGGTTTAGGGGAGAGATTTTTAGGAGATATTTGGGAAGATATTTGTCTATAAAAAGTGTCTTGAGAGGTGTGAAGAAGTGGGAGGAGAGGATGCCTTTTTATAGTGGAGGAGGAGTGACACTCTTGTAAATTTTGGTAAAGGGAATACCACTAACATTTTTTCCCACAGAAAGTGGACCACGTAATGAAACAATGCATATAAAATGGATTATATGGTCTAAATAAGGATATAAAATACCTTTTTTAAAAGTTTTATGTTGTTTAGTCCCTTAAGTTTAAGGTTTAGTACTTTGTTATCCTATTTTTTCTCTTAATCATTGTAATTAATTTTATCTGAATTCCCTTATATTTCTGGTAAAAAATTATGTTGAATAGATTATAAATAAAACATTATTCTAATTCCAAATATTGAATCCATTTTTTCAAATTAAAACCACATAATTTTCAGAAATTAATTTAAAATTAATCCTACAAATAGGATGACATTGTGGGTTTTTAAAGTAAAAATGTTCAAAATTTTGCTATGTTTTTATGTTGAATTTTAAATTAAATTGATTCAAATGAAATAAATTTTTTGTACTGATAAAAAAATCTAATTAAACTTTATAACTAATTTAAATTATAATTTAACCTTATAAATAAACAAGATATAAAGAAGTTTCAAACTAAAATTCATTATTTTTCACTATTCATAATATTTGAAATCTTACAATTTATAATAACTTAATTTTTAAATTTTTATTTCAAATATGAAGTTTATTTTGACATATTTAATTTTTAAAATTTCCAAAATTTGGATTTAAAATTGGTTCTCCATTAAAATGCAATAAAAATGACATAATAAAAAAATAGTGGTTTAGGAGTAAAATTGGATTTTTTCTTGACTTATGTCTATAGAATCAATTATATGAATACAAAAAAATATTTTATTGAATTTATAAAACATATATTACATTTATATCGCTCAATAATTTTAATTAATTTAATTTATTAGGGTAAAATATCTAATAATAATAATAATAATAATAATAATATTTTCCTTTATATTCAATTGGTTCTTATATTAAATTCTTATTAATGGGTAACTAATGAATTCAAACATGTATTTTCATAAGTTAGTTAATCCCATTCATAAAAAATAAATAATGGCTAGGTTATGTACTATTAAATCAAATAACAATATTTTTAATAATATATTATAGTATTGTAACACTCGATCTTCCATGTTACACAAGCCTTCGAGGAAAGTCAATATTGCATGTAATGTATGGTAACCTCAGTGTTCCATGTAGATCATGTTAGAATTTATGTTGTGTGTAGTTCATGATAACTTGGTGTCGCATATAAAACAATACAATAATAGTTCTTTAATATATAAAAAAACTATTTTGAGTGTCGCGTGAAATAAAAAATATCAAAAAAATTAAATTATTTCGAAAAAAACAATTCACAAAATATTAGGGTGTTACAATATGAGACTTTGTGATGAGTAATGAAAAATAAGAATAATACATAACTTGTTATTCCATAAATATTTGGATTTTTCTTGCATAAGAAGTCATGGAAATTTTTAATGGCTCAAAATTTTTGTTGGAATGGTAGATCTTGTTGCAATAAAGTAGATTATGCTATAATGGGTTTGAGATTTGAGGAGATTTAGGAAATAAAATCATGAAATTGATGGAGTTTTAAAATGTATATTACCATAATTATGTAGGTCTATAGTTAAATTAAATATCACACTATAACAGAGTATCATATGATAAAATCTAGGTGAAGTTAAAGTGTGCCACACCGTAAAGGATAGGTTCACTATATGATATTGTTGTTTCCAAATTTTTTTAAAGACACAATTTAAAATAAAAAAGATGCTGAAGTGTCTTGAGATTATATGGATACACTCAACTTAAATGGGAATGTTTTTCCACATTAAATTATGTGGTATAAATGGAATGATTTAAAAAAATGATATGAAGAGGAATTGATCTTATCCATTGAGAGAATTCATAAAGGTTTGAGATAATTAGAAAAAAACTATTAAAGTTATAAAAAAGAGAAAGAAATTTAAATATCTAGTTTAGATATAGGAATAAGAGAATTGTGAGCTGTATGTTGACCTCATAATTTGATTTATCTCATGGGGATGAGGGGAATATTTTCTTGAGATTATGGGGTTTAATGTTTAGATGTTGTTATGGATGATATAATAGGACATCCATGGATTTAATTTTTATTTTCATGGTATAGTTTTAGTGGGTACCTAGGACTTTTTGAGCTAGTTTGGGTTTTTAGTGATTTTTTACTTTGATCAGGGGCCATGTTTTTGTTTTTTCTATGGCCTCACCCCTAAAATTGTACATGTTCCACTCCAACAATTAGAAAATGAAAAAATGATATCATAGAGAAATGAGGAATAGACAATAGCATAAATTTATGTCATAATACATGGGGAATTTGATACTATCTATGATTTATTTTAAAAAAATTCAATAACATTAGATATAATCTCTAATAAATAAATTTGAATATTAAATAGTATAATGAGTAAGATAGGGTAGAATTAAATAGACAAGATTCTCTATAAATTTATTATGTTTATATCACATGGGATTGATTTATATTATATTTCATAACATGGGGTAGGTGGAATTATATATCTCTATAACCTTTTTGGATATTAGGTCCCAGTGAGGGATATTATGAATTTATTATTGGAATTCCTCAAGATCAATATGAAGTCACTAACATAGGGATACCCTAAAAATTAATATGGAATGAGTTATAAATTTATTTTCTCATACTAAAGTGAATATAATAGAGGTTATATATCATGGTAGTACCATAAATATTCCAATTTTATACCATGGTAGTACTACACTTATTTAATGGTGGGAGTAACACAAAAATATAAATCATTACCCATGAATATACCATGATAATGATAGTGGGGGAATGATATGAAAAATAAATCCATTTCAACCTAGTTAATTTAACAATTTCATTGATATAAAAAACTTACAAAAAATCTTGTACAAAAATAATTTTACTTATATAATAGATTTTCCAATGATCAACTAAACCAATTCCAAATAAGCGTATTCAAATAATAAAAAAAATCTTATTTTATTAATATAATCTAAAAAATAAAAACAAATTATATTTATAATGTTACATAATATGTGATAAATTTTAAGAAATTAATATTATATTTCTTTATGTGATATGATATATGATTAAAAAAGAATAAAATAATATATAAAAAACATATCATAAAGTAATACATAACAATCTTTATAAATACTAATTGTAGTTTAAAATTATAAAACTTATTCTAAATAGATCACAAATCAGATTGAATGCAATTTATTTCAATAAATAACAAAATAAATTATTAAATATTTCCAAAAAATTTTATTACAATATGAAATTTATTTTTTATTTTTTGATATATTTTTATAAAATATAAATAATTTTTAATTAAAAAAAATATTTTTGAATCACTAATTTCATATCATTGGTTAAATTGAAGTTTTTACTACGAGTGAGAGAATAATGGACAACCATTGTCTTCAATATTTGTTATATTCCTAGATTGTTTAATTAGTTATGATTATATAATGTATATTTATATAATTATAAATACTTTGAATTATAAAAAGACTCTTTTTATCATTCCATAAAAACCAATTTTTTTAACATGAATATTTTTCCAACAAGCTAAAAATGAGTCAATAATAATTCACTTAAATTTTTGGGACAACACGATGTCATTTTATTTGACTTAATAGTTTTATGAATATTTATAGAATTTAAAAATTCAATTTTAATAATTCCAATCACATCTCACATTAGATTTATGTGTGGGTTTTTTCTATAGTTCAAAAAAAGAATCATATATTATTATTTTAAAATTTTTATGATAATTTTTATCTTGTTTCATGATTTATTTTCATTTGAATCATTTCTACAGAACTATAATACTTTTAGTTATATATATCACTTTACATTATTAATTATTATAATTGGAATTGATTTTGGAGGTAATAACAGCTTTGGGTAGGTTTTAATAAATTACTTTCAAATATTTTTAGGGAATATTATATTCTCAATCAACTATCATCCCCATTCTATACATGATAAAAAAATATCAATAGGTTTAATATATGTTTACATATAAATCCACCCTAAAATAACTTTTGGGAAATTCTATTTGATTTTCTCAATATCCTTCTCTCTGATGTTCTAATTCTCAATTTATCCACTTATCCTATAAAAAATGTCATAGTTCCTTTAGGGTTGATTTATACACAAGGTAATAGTAAAAATTTTCCCATTGATGATTCAATCAATAATATCAAAAAATGATGATAGGAAAGAATTCATTTTGGTGAAAAATACATTGAATCTTTACTATGAGTTATCCAAGGATAATGACTTTTCAATACTTATTTTAGTTATTATATTATATTTTTTGTTTATATAAAGTCTGTATCTAGTCCATGAAAGTAAAAAGAAGTGGATTGGTACCCCAAGAGAAAAAATAATTTCTAGAAATGGGACCTATACATATGATTTTAATTTTTTTATATATTTATGAAATAATTGGTATATCCAATAAAAATGGTTACATGAACCATTGGGAATAGAATGATCAGAAATTGTTTATTTAGACAGTTCAAGAGAAACATTTTGAAGTTCCATTTCCCGTGTGATTGTGTTTGTTATCAATAGGGAATGTAAATGATTTTACTTTAAATTAACTTGGATTCATGGATAATGGATTGGTAATCCACCCATAATAGGATGATTGAAAGTTCATCCCATTTAGTATGGGTAAAAGAGAATTGTTTATTTTCATTGTATATGTAAAAGAAGTTTTATAAATTAGATGTGTAGTTTATAGGAGTTGGATTCTAGGTGTGTTTCCACCCAATACATCAGATTATTTATAGAGTTTTTATTCATGTGTATGATATGCATTGATGTGTTCTAGTTTCATATATAATAGATTGAAAATTATTAGAGTCAATATGACTATATAGAGAGATTTTAGATTTTTGTTTGAAGTAAAATAGCTATCTTTAATGTTTTAGGATCACATTATAGTACAATAATAAAGTTGAATATTGAAAATGGTTTGAAATATCACTTGTATGATGGTTTATAAATGTTGAAGTTGAAGTTGGAATATATGTGAAATATGGTTCTTGAAGATACTCGGACATGAGTATTCATAATTTGTAAGAGTTCATGGGAATGGTGAAAAATATTTTGACAATGTTTTGATGAATTCACAATGTGTATTGAATATTTTTGAAGATATTAAATGGGAATTAATATAAATTAAAGTGAATTTGATCCAAATTGATGAAATATTGATTCTAGAGTCTAAATCAGAAATTTAGACGAGTCTAGAATTTTATTGAAGCATCATGTCAGAGACCAAGGGTCAGTGTACGAATGATCTAGTTTTACATAGACATCATTTGAGCCAATATGAGTTGTGCATAAGAATCATATATTTTCTTCATATTCATAATCCTACCTGCATAACCATCATGTTAATCTGCACAACCATTAATTGCACCGTGTAAGCATGAGATGCTGATGTTCTCAAGGACGAACCACTACATAACCATAAGTTTCAGCTACATAAGCATGGATCATTTTTGCATAATCATCATTTTAAAGTTTTGTAAACATCATCAAGAAAAGAATTATTATGCATAAGGATTATTATATAGAGAGATTTGATAATTCTATAGACTGGTTTATAAATATTTTAGATTTAATATCTGAATAAAAATTTGATTAGGATGATTCGTCTACAGATTTTCACAGATTAAAATATCTAAAAATATATGTGATTCAAGCACTGAATTTTGGAGAAGTTGATATTAAAATTGAGAAATTTTAATAATAATTAAATATGGAGTTTTTTGAGATTTTAGTTTCTATAATTTCTTATTTTTCATAAAAAAAACTAGATGGAGCTCGATATATTTTTGTATGATATGATTATCATAAGAAATTTTTGATTTGAAATAATTTTTAAGAAATCCTGAAGACAATATTAGGTTGAATTTATGCTAAATATATTCATCCTAAAGATAAGTTTCCGGATTTATAATATCTATAAATGTATAAATAACGTTGAAGATATTAATGATATTTATAATTGTTTTAAACATCATAAAACAAGTTGTGATAACAACTCAGATTGAGTTAATGAGAGAAAATAAAGACTTCATTTGAAATAAGAATGATTCTAAGTTATTGAGTGTTGTATCATGATGTAGTTCATCATGTTTCAAGACAATTGTAGAAAAATGTCAAGAATTTTTTTTGAATGTTGTGTGATTTATTGTACTGCCATAGTGGATAATTAAGTTCAAATTTCTAATGATTTTTTTTTGAAATTAAATGAAAATGATGATGGACTTAATACAATTGTAAGAAGGATATAATGTAATTTTGGGCTAATATAAATGTGGAAGAAGATAAAAATAAAGGCTATTCCAATAATTTTATAGTAGATAGTTATTAAGGATACAAAAAATAGCATGGGATTGTGGGATCACTCCCACATACATGAAAGGTTGAGAAAAAGAAACATGAGGTCATAGGAAATATTTTGTAGGGATTTTTTTATATTATAAATACAATGGATATTTTTTTGGGCAACCAACATATAAAAAATAAGGATATAGACATGCGTATTTTGAGAATTATGTTCCCAATATAAGATTAAAGAATTAGCGATATTTTGAGGAAGAAGATAATGTTGAGCATGTGTTGAGAAGTTTGATCATCTAGGAATCAATGATATATGAAGAATAAGATCCTTTGATAACCATTTTTTTAGAATATTGAGAAGGAGAATTTGAGGAGATAATGGCCTACTATGCATGGTTTTTTATTAGTGCTGAGTCTTTAAAATTAAAAAAAGGTATTGGATTTGAGAAGATCGTAGGATATTAGTGGATTAAGAAGGAATGTGAGTAGATTCTATTGGAGAGATATGAAGCAGATCTGAAAGAGAGAATGATCTATAAGAAGGAATTCCTAAAAAACATATGAAAGTATAAAGCCTTATGTTAAGTAAAAATAGATCAAAATTATTGATGGTGAAGCATCCAAATTATATTTTTTGATCCAATTTAAGATTAGCTAGATTCAAAACATTAGAATATATATAGTGGGAATCTATTGAACCTATTTTAATTAAAGTAACTAATTAAAACACAATGTTAAGATGTGATTTTAGTGTGAAGTTGAGTTTTTTAAAACTCTTATGAAAACTAGGAAAGTGCACATTGTGAGAATCTATGGAGGTATTGGAAGCACCAAACTATTATATTCAATGATATATAATAGTTTATAATATTTGATTAAGAAAAATAACTAATCAAGAAAATTAGTAGGACTTAGAGATAAACATTTTAAAAATACTGTGTGCTGTCTTTAGTTGGTTTACTTTTATTTTTTGTGGTATAATTATTTTTTACATTTAAAATAGATTCAACTAGCACAACTTTCAATAGATATTCATAAAAAAGGAGTTAAATATTAAAATAAGATTTGATAGTTGGAAAAAATTATGAAACACCTTATTCAAACCCCCTCTTATGTGTCTTCATAAATCAAAAGGATAAATTCAAATAGTATTAGAGAATGGGTCTAATTAAGTAAGATCAGAATTTTATTAGCCTAGGTACATTTATCAGAAGTTAATGAAGTGCATATTTGAGTTGCTTAAATAATGATTAGAGTTTATGAATTTTATCTCTACTCGAACAAAATTAGAAATGTGAGTTTCAGTAAAGAAATTACAAAATTGAAAAAATAGTCACAAGTAAGCTAATAAAATTATCAAATGAGGAAAAATCAACACTAGATGAAGGTAATTAGAGTTTTAGTAGTTTAAATAGAGTTGTGGATTGTTATTAATCTAATGAATAATGTAAAATATGTGGAGAGTATGGAGTGATAAAAATAGTTAAATAATTTTAATCTTATGTTGAAGATTATTTGAAGAATGTTCTTACTAAATTTATAGCTTACATTTTTATTTTTATCATGGAAATATTTTATTATAAATCACATATTGAAACAAAGTTAAATATATAGACGTGGATTTATCTAAAAAGGTTAGAATATCAAAAACCCTAAAAAACTAACAAGATAAAATGATGAAACTATCCCACTTTGTAATCAATTATATTTTAAATCCACTGAATACTTTAATATATAAATTTGTGAGGTGGTTGTATTTAAATCTATGATTATGAAATTAATTTATGTATTAGATAAAATTTAAAAATTTATTAGGAATTTCAAGGATTACAACTATATGTTAAAGATAAAAGATTAAAATATCTTGATATTTCACTAAAATAGATAATAAATATACATGATGAATAAGTTTAGAAGTTGTAATGTTAATGGGATTGGAGTATGAAATTAGTTGAGGTTGAGAAGTATTCCCTCAACATGGAGTATTTTTATCTTAAAGAAAAGTATGAAACTACTCATGTTTTAGATAAGTGTTTTCCTTAGAATTATCACTTGATAATGGTAAATAGTGTGAGATAATATTTGGAGAAGCATCCACATCATGCTCATGGAGAATGATATATTAAATTCATGATAAACTACCTGCACCGAATTTTCCTTGATGATGAGTGAAAGATTAAAAACAAAATCATACACCATTATAAAGAAGAGAACTTATGAGAAACTCTTAAATGTATCTATGAAATAATTTTTATGTCCATGAAAATCAACAACCCAAGTTATAGTTAATGTTCTGACCCAAAGTCCTCTTAACCAAGGTCCCAAGATAGTGGGTCACATGGCCTCAAGCGCGCACCCTCATATACTAGAGGCTGACAACTAGTAGTGAGGGTATTAAGGCGGAATGGTGGGGAGACCGAACCCCCTTATCATAGTGGAATAGTGGATATAACCATAAAAATACATCAAAAAAATCATATATATATATATATACATATATGGAATAACAAAACAATTAAAGAGTAAGTAACTAAACTGATAAATAACAATGAAAAGCCAGTAGGTAGTGTCATATACAAGGATATATGGCATGATGATAAACAAAAGGGGAACATGGGATATGAATATAAAATCATGATATAATAAAACTACAAAAATAACAAAAGGTTTATCCACTAGAATCTCAAGCATATTCTTGGTCCTCTGCTCCTATGATCCATCCATAAATAAGTATATCAAAGAACAGTAGCAAGGAACTTGCCTTTATCAGAACATGAATGAAAATAATCATATCAGGAAATAAAGGAAGCAAGTGTAGGGTGTGAGATAAAATCTTAGTAGGACACCACCAATGGTGACCAGATGTAATACATGTATTGCTTGTAAATAAATAGTGTATAGGTATGAGTAAAATAAAAGACAATGAAAATTAAATAAATAACATCCCAATCGAGTTCCTAAAGGACACTTAGTGGTTCTATATGCTTTGGATCATAACAATAAAGAATGTATGATCAGTCACTATATATATAGTAATATTATATATGTAGTATAGTTATATATTTCACCCACCTATATAGACCATGTAAGTGTGGATGGAAGTGGACATATACCTGAAATAGTAGTTGTTGGTTGGACCAAGGTGTAACTCAGACATCCATAACATGTCCAACGAGCCTATAAGCTCTAGAAATAAGTTACATTTGACACCTCTCATAATGAGTGAGAGATTCTATGTTCTTTACTCAAGATGGAGAGTGTTCCATCTTGTCAACACTCAATGTTAGGGATGTGGAACGTAAATCCCATCGTCCAACTAGTGTTAATGGTGTGAGATATCACGCTCAACACCCGATGTAAGGGAGAATGATACTGTCATGATCAATGGATATCTTACCATCATACCATAACCTATATCAAATTGAAATAATAATAATAATATAAAACATGAGAAAATACATCTCATGTGTGTCAATGATCAAGTTCAATTATAATAAGGTAGTATAATTCACAATGAGAATTTAATAAGGAATAAAATAATGGAGTGTCCTTACCACCCTTAAAAAACATGTCATTTAATTCATTAAATTAATTTAAGGTAAATAAAACCATAATTAATAATCCATCCCCTATAATAAATCCCCTTCAATTCACTAAAATATGGAATTTCAATTTAAAGGGATCATAGAGGTATTTAGAAGATCCCATAGTCCAAAGGGAAAATCCCTACATGGATAATTATAATTTTATGTTGGGCCAAGAACATAAGAGGTGCCTTGGGTTCATTAAAAAACTATATAACATGGGAAAATACATTTATAATCAAAGATGAATTCTTAGAGGGCATGTTGGGTAATTAGACAATTAATCATCATGATCAATTAATGTTATCACAACCAAGGGGTGTCCATAATTCAAGGAAACAACTTATAATCTACTAAAAAGGGTCAAATGGTGTGTGTCATGGTGCATTGATCAATTTAACTTGAAAAAATCAATTTAAAGGAAATGTGCAGAAAAGGCCGGCGTGCGACATAATGATAAAGTTATGAAATCACAGAATCATTTGGTAAAAATAACAAGAAAACCTAACATAGGGTCATTTAAGACTCCTCATCCAATGAAGACCTCATATTTGAAGTATGTTGGAAGAAATTTAAGAAGTGGTATAATGCCCAAAAAAGAACAAAAGAGATTGAACCTGAATAGAAAAATTGATACGATGATAGACTAAAATATAAAGGTATAGGATTTTAGATATTATTGAGATGGATAAAATAATTCTAATGATTCATGATTGGGACACTAGATAAAGAATATATTAAGGATCCTAGATTGAGGAGGAAGTTGGCTCAAAGAAACAAGAGAAATGTGTTGTATGCTGGAAGTGGGAAGAGAGAAAGAGAGGATTAATAAAACAGGCTCATTAGGTGTAGTTTAGAATATTCAACCTCAAAATAGGGGGCATATGTTTTGGATACATGGTTTGGGAAAACCATGTACAAACTATGCTCAAGACAATTCTAATGAAGATATCCCACACGATTAAGGAACTTTGTGTAATCAACTATGTGAAAACCATGTGAAATCCCACTATAGAATGTATGGAGTTTCTTACACAGCCATGTTCCTAGAGTATCAATGTTTTAGAAAAACCATGTGGCTATTTCTATACCTATATTATCCACTACATGGTTAGTATAGACCGTGCGGTCTGGGAAACATGGTTTCTACTAATCATGTGGCCCAACCATTTTTCCCATTTTCTAGAACTTCATGATCCAAATGAGCATCAAATGATCGTAGGACCATCGTTAGGAAATAAAGTACATCTATTGAGATTAAACCAAATATTAAAAAAAACAATTGATCCATACCTTCATGAAAATATGTTTTGTTAAAACCTACCCTCAAAGAAACTCATCCTCAAGTTTCCCTTCTATGGGTAAAAAGGTATCATCTGCACAGAGCTACGACCACATAGCTTGTATATTAGATTCCTTTTCTAGGTCATTTTATGAGCCCAACAGTGCTTCCATATCACCGGTACAAAAGGAACTAACCTAACTCAGAGTTTCTTTATGAACCTACTCATGATACGAACATGAAACTCCTCGAAGGAAGAATATATTTCCAAATCAAACTTATCATGATGAAAGACATGTGATGGGTTTGGATAGTATAAAAAAATCCTTGATACATGAAATAAATAATGTATAAAATGATATCTCTAAGGAAGTGTTATCTGGTAATCCACTGCTCTGATCTATTTCACAACATTGAAGGGTCTGAAAACCATAGGTGAGATCTTACCCTACCTCCTAATATGCCTATAGACCAACCTGTGTGAGACTCGCAAGAAAACCTGGTCTCTAACCTCATACCTGAGTGGTCAATACCTTCTATTAGAATATTAATACTTTATAGACTAAGCTATAATCATTGGGTTTCTGATCAACAAGACCTTCTCTGTAGTTTCCTACATGAGTGTGGTACAAATATAACAGCCCCTACCTCTAGCCAGCATAAAGGTGAACGTAAAGGCCTACCATATAATGATTTATAAGGTTCCATATTGATGGTATCCTAAAAGCCGTTATTACAATAGAATTAAAATAAGGGAACGTGTTTCTCCTAGGAACCCCTGAAGTCAAGAACACATGCAAGGGGAAAATCCTCTAGGACCCAAATCAGACAATCCGTCTATCCATCGTTCTATTGGTTATATGCCATGATCAAAAGCACCTGTGTGTAGAAGGCCTTCTGAAACCCCTGCCAAAAATGTGATATAAAGTAAGGGTGTCTGTTAGAAACTACAAAACTTAGAGCTCCAAGAAGATGTACAACCTCCCTGATGTATAGCCTACCTAGATCGTCCACCAAGAAGGTCTCTCACACAGGTAATAAATGTGCTACATTCATCAAATAGTCAATGAAAACACACACTATATCATTTCCATGTTGTGATATGGGGAAACCCATCATTAAATACATCAAAACATCATCCCATTTCCACTCAGTGATGGAAAATTATTGAAAATATATTCCGTAAACTAATGTTCTGCCTTTACCTACTGAAAAGTGGAACACCGGGTGATTAAGTTGAGAATATCATGTTTCATACTAGGTCACCAATTCTAGTTATATAAGTCTTGATATATTTTAGTGATGCTAGGGTGAACTGCCCATGATAAGGCATGGAATTCTGGCATCATCTCCTATCTGATGTCTTCTAGGACCCATACAAACTCATGGAATAGTAATGTATCGTCCCCATCCATGGGATAACCTGAAGATGTATTGTCATCTAATTTACTTTTACCTTAGGAAAAAGACTTCATAATCATATAGTTTATGCATTCGTACCCATTTTAGAAGAGTAGAATCCACTTCTAAGGCTAACAAGATAGTCTGACCATGGTCCTTCTAGACCTCAATGTGCATCTATGAGATTAAGGCCATTATCTACCATTCTCTAGCAGAATCTTGAACTACATGATTCTAAGTCTTCTTGATCAGATCATTATTTACAACATTTCTTTCATTAGGCATGTAATAAATCTATAAATCAAATGACTTGATGTACTAAACCCATCCACACTTTCTTAGATTCAAATCCCTCAGAATAAAAATTTACTTAAGGCTTTTGTGATAAGTTAATACTAAAAAGCACTCTCCAAGTATATAGTGTCCCTTCAGTGCAATGCATTCACAAAAACAGTGATCTTGAGGTAATTCATTGAATAATTCTTCTTTTAAGGCCTCAGTTGATGATACCCATACATTGAAACTCAATAAACCTACATTATAATAGATTCAGGACTAATACCTGATGCATCATAGTAAATAGTATATCTCCTTCTGGGCTCAGGAAGAATTAGTATCAATAGTGAAGTCATTCTTCCCTTAAAATCATGAAAGTATTCTTTAAAAGAGTTTGACCATATGAATTTTACTCCTTTCTTTGTCAAGCATATAAGAAGAACTACTAGATGTGATAAATACTGGATGAAGAATCTATAATATCTGGATATCCATAATAAACACATAACGTAAAAGTTTTTATTGGTTTACTCATAGAAAACAACAACATTCAATTTCACTGGATCTATTGAGACTTCTGAATCTTAGATAATTTTATTGAAGAAATAGAATTTTCAGTCCACACGTGGCATTTACTGAGCTTAACATAGATATAATTATTTCTTAGTGTATTCCGAATGATCTCATGATGGTTGGAATGTTATTGTATAGAGAATAAATATAATAAGATATCATAAACAAAGACTACCATGAATGAATCTAGATACAAGTGGAAAACCCCATTCACAAGATCCATGAAAACTGTAGGTACATTCTTGAGTTTTAACAGCATGACTAGGTACTTATAAAGATCATACCTACTCCATAAATCTATGAAAGGTATTTCTGAGGACCTAACACACACTTAGTGATATCCCAACCAAAAATCTATCTTGGAGAACACTATTGCTACTTGGATTTGATCAAAGAGATAATCTATTCTAGGTAGTGGATATCGATTCTTTACTATGAGCTGGTTCAATCGATGGTAATCCAAACAAAACTAGATGGTACCATCTTCCTTGTAATAAAAAAGGACTGGTAAACCCCAATGAGAAGTGCTGGGGTCTATTTATCCTTTATCCTAAAGATCCCTCAATTTCTTTTTGAGCTCTAAAATCTCCATAGGTTCTATCTTATAAGGAAGAATGGTAACTAGTTTTGTTCCTTGAATAATGTTAATGGTAAATTTGACCTCTCACACAATAGGTAGACTATAGAAGTTATTATGAAATATTTATTTGAAATGATCCACTATGGGAGGAAAAATAGAATGTTATAACCCCTGGTCATCAAGGAAATGATTGGAAATATGATCTATCACACTACCCATCCATTGTTTCTTGGGTCCCAATGACCTAACTTGCACTTCCCATTTTACCTTATGCATGTTCCTTCCACCCTCTGGTGATGTAAACGTTACCCTCTGATGATAGTAGTCTATATGGGATTAGTAAGAAACAAACCAATCCTTTATGATGATTACATCAAATCCTGTCATATTAAGGATGAAAATATTCCATACAAAAAGTTATTCGCCTAACTCAAGAAGAAAAATACTTACATTGGATAATTCTCTCTGATCGAATACCTAACAGGGTACAATTTGTCACAAATACATGAACGTGTTTGATATTAAGGCTCAGAATACCCATAATAGTCTCAGATATAAAAGAGTGAGACACACATGTATCAAATAAAGCAGCCACTAAAGCGGAGGCTATTAGAATAGTACCTCGTAATGTAGAAGGTCTAGAACCTTGCTCATCCATCATAGGATAAATAGCATGTAACTAGACTATACCGAAAACCTAAGTCATTTCTTTACTGCCTTGAGTAATCCAACTTAGCTGGCACTGATAATCCTAAATCTCACTTCCTCTACCTCGACCACCACCTCATCTTGATCAGCTGGAGGTATTGAAGATGCCTGCCTATCGCAATACTATTGTCCCCACTCCAAAATGTGGGTTAAGAGTTGATCCTAACTTTCTAGGTACTAATGGAAAGGTCATGATGAAGCTCTGAATATTCCCCATCAATCCACAGCCTCTGTACTCAACTGGGTCTCGTAAACACTAAGACTTCTTGTGTCCCATCTTTCTACACTAGTGAAATATTTGAAACCTGTCAACATGAGGATCCAAACTTCTTCTACCTATGCGAGTAGCCACAAACCATCTCTTTCACCAAGAATAAGAGGAATTGATAGATCTAGGTACTAAACCACCTAGAAACTCACCATCAACCACCCTCATGTTTCACTCTATATAGAAGGGTCCGGTTGACTATTTTAGATATAGTGGTCAACCTAAATACATTGACGTGCGATTGGAAGGAATAAAACAGCCAATCCTCAAATCATTTGGCAGTAAAAAGGCAATCACCCACTAGATTAGGAGTGAACCACTATACTTCAGTAAAATAAGTGGAGTATTTCGTAACCTACATACTCCCCTATTGTAGGTTCATTAATTTTCTAGTTTTTTCAGCCCTCAGAGAATGGGGAAAGAAATATTCATATAATATTGTTTGAAAATATATTAAAACCAAATATTTATATTGGTCTTCTTGGGTGATAATGTTCCACCACCTCTTGGAATAATTGTATAGAATATACACTACAAGATTGACTCTACACTATTATGGAATCTCTAGGTGCTTGAATATAGATAGAATGGTATTGATCCAAGACTCACCAATGTGTAGTCCTCCATCCCTGAAAGGGTGGGAGGATACTGCAACTAGAATTCTGGAGTCAACTCTGCCACACTCAGGCTAGGTCGAACAAAACCTTTCATATTATGTAGCATATGTAGGAATCTATCTCATAACTAGGCATTAGTTCCCATATCAACAACAGAAGGAGGTCCCACATGTGGCACTGAAGGAGGAATCACTGAAGGCTCAAGTCCCACCACCTCAGGTGCATGGTCATCACTGCCTTTGGGGAGTGAGATCAGAGGACATCATGGAAGAATAATACTACAATTCCAAATGAATACCTCAGAAGATATATCAACAATTTAAAATATTATAGATGGAAAATTAGGACAATGTTAAATACTTCCTATATAAATGATCATTCCTCTTAGACTACTCCAAAATCTAGTACTAGGTCATAAAAAAGACCATAATTTCCATAAGAATGTAAGAGACACCCCAACTACCGACTACTAAGGCCAGGTTAGGGTATACGTATCTTTTGAACATGTATATTATGAACTTTTCCACTATAAATGTCATATTAATTTTAAACTTGTGCTTATTCTAATATTTAAATAACTTTATATGATGGAATTAGGTGGATTAATATTTTCCATCCATAAGGTCCCATACTCCATATAAACCAAAATATGGCATCCAATTAACCCGTACCATAACATGTTGAAGTCCAGGTGACAAATGATCCGTAGCTCAATATTTTATAATTAACTACTTAAGGTGTCTACTTTATCATATACAGGAAAACACTATTAGGTTAAGGCATGCAATTTAAGTATCAATTATGTTTCCCAATCCCTATAATAATTCCAACACATTTCAATACATAATAAATACACTAATAAGATATAACAAGAAAATGCATGCTAAAAGTAGATGTGACAAGGAAAAAATGATTGGCATATTATTCTTATTGTGCCTATAATGATTCATGTAATGAAACACCAACATTTCATCCAACCTAAGTAAAAGAAACATCAGTTCAATAATACCAATACCAATTACAATAACACCATAAAATAATTAGTTCACCCAATGGTGACTTTGTAGAAACCATAACAGGAAAAATCAATAATAAAAATTTCCATCCCAGGTAATTTGGGTTTCCCCTGTGCATGGGTGAGCTACATCCAAGAATATGGTGAATTCCAAATTCATTTATCTCCTATTCTCTTTACTAATGCCTAAATATTAAGACAGAGGAAAAATTAGGCTCTCATACAGTGTCATAACATCCCGACCCGATGTCATTTTAACTACCCCCCCCCCCCCGAGCCGATGGGTTAGATGGATTCAAGAGGGCCTCCCCATATATTAGAGGTTACAAACTAGAAGAGAGGATTTAAAAGTGGTATGATGGGGAGGCTATACTCTCTTATCAGAGTTCCAAATTGGATATAACCATAAATATACATCAGTGAAAGAATATATATATATATACATATATAATAGTAAAATAGAAGAACAATAAGTAACTGAATTAGTGGAAAATAATCCAAATCCACTGGGAAGTGTCATACACATTGAAGCATGGAATGGTGATATACAAAAGGGGAAAAGGGGATAGGAATATATAATCATTCTATACAAAAACTAAAAAAATAAAAAATTATTCTCCACTGGCATCTCATACATATGCTTGGTTCTCTTCCCCTCAAATCAATCTATAAGTAAGTATATCAAGGACCAGTAGTAGGGAAATTTCCATTACCATAAACTCTAGTAATGAATTCAAATTTAAAATAAATTTATTTAATTTACACACACATTTGATTGTAAAATTCATTAAGATATTTTATTTTCTAGTGACATGTATTTAAATTCATTCCCATTGTGTAATGATGTGTTTTAACTGGGTTGATTCAATTTATTTTAGTGATTCTTTATCCATTCTACTATGTTTCCATGCATTTAAATGGATAATTACAAACTGTGGGTCCATTAATCATGGTAAGTAGTCCATTATTCTTTACTTTTCATGATTTTTGACATGTTTCCTAATACAGGTATTTTAATCGACTCATAAATTCTCTAATAATCATGGTATATACTTCTTCATTCTTTACATTCCAGATACAAGGCTTTTTATAAAGGCCATGTCTGAGAATTAGTATGTTACATGTTTTTTTATCATGTATGATCTCATGTTAACTAGATTCCATACACTCTTTGTAATTGTAGGTACAACCATCATAAAATTTATGGATTATTTGAATCTCATTTAAAGATCATTGTGTGAATTTCTCTGATTAATTTTGAAGTGAAAATGGTGCTCTTATTTTTTGTGTTGAGTGAATAATACTTTCTATATTTTGATGCATTAGGCTTCCATAGGTGTCAAATTTTTGAATCATTTACCTCTACAGATTTATATTTTAAATGCTTACTCTTTCATATTTCTTTTCTATGTAACATTTAAATGCTATTATTTCAATTAACAATATTTACTATAATGAGGTTGTGCTCTAGGGTGATGGAATTAGTCTTCAAGAATTTAGTGATGGTATAATTGATGTTTCAATGATTGCAACGAGTTTCCAGTCATTTTCATACCAATTATTTTGACACTTATGTAATTGAAACTAATCTGCACTATAAAGCAAGGTTTTAGCATGCAGATACATTGTATATTGTTCTGGGCCTTTTCAAGCTGTGATTTCTAGTTTCTTGAGGGAAATTCATGAGTAGAAATTCATTTTTCAAATTGTGTCCCCAGCAATATTTTGATTTATGGGACCTTTTATGACATATTAGTGTATTTTTTTTTTGAGTATGTTACTAATAACACACGTTAATTGTGAAATTTTTTAGTTGAATCTTCTTAATCATTTTTGGATGGTTTGGGGTTGTAGATGAGAATGAATCATGTTGTCTTTTACAATTATGATGGATGTCTTCCACTACAATGAACAATTTTTTCTCCGTAGTACAAAATTTGAGGTGATCTATACAATATGATTGTGAAATGGTGTGTTCTAAGACATAATAAAGTTTAATTATTTGAGATTGTTACTAATAAAATACGTTGACGTGAGCTGTATAGTTTTTTTAATGTTTCTTGTATTTTTATTTTTTTAGTTATTTATTGCACACTTCTTATAAAATATCACTAGGTTTTTCATTGATTTACACCCTTTGGGAGGTATGTTATTTAACTCCCACAACCCTTCCATATCTCTCATTCCCATTGGAAATAAAAAAAGTTCCCACTTTTCATTTATTTGATGAATTCCAGATCATTATGAGTTCCTTTTATATTCCCATATCTACTATGTGTTCAACTATAGTTTATTACTAAACTCAGATGTCTATAACAGACAAAAATGAACCATTATATTGAAATTTTTATGTTTTCTTCTATTATAGGACCACCAAATAGTGTTAAATCCTTAAATTTGGTAGAAGTAATGAATTTCATCTATGTGTGTCCCTATCCTATTTTATATATATATAATGTTCATTAAAAAATATGTGTCAATATAAACAATGAGAGTTCAAAACAGTGAAAATCTTAGAGGATGTCATTGAGGTCATGTTGTTTCTGTTATCATTCATTTTTTTCATTTGAAAATTCCATGATGGTCCCATTAACTCCATGCACAATATATGTTTACATATTTACACAGATACACACACATATATATAACCAATTGATATATAGTGCAATAGCCCACCTTGAGGTGGAAGACAATGGAAGATTGAGTTATTATTATGGATTGGTGAATATTGACTTATACTTTTTCCACATTTTCATCCTATTACATGTACTGTTATATACAATAATAAATCAATATGTAATATGTTTTTAAATATGAAATACAATATATGTAATATGTAATATCCGAAAACTATATGTAATCTCTTTATAAAAAATACACTTAATTTCTAACTATTTTGATCCTAAATTTTTCCTAAGAGCATTCCTATCACAGAGCATCAAGCAACAACACTCGAAAAGTTGAATTGAGAAATACATTATTATCTATCCGAACATTTATGGTACAGTATTCTATTATATTATTATTCTTTTTTTTTTCTAATTATTCATTAAAATTTCCTCCATGAAGCATGTATATATACTCTGCAATATATGGCATGCTCATATTATAGAGGCAGTGTATATATATGCATTGTAATATGTAATATTATTCACTGCACTACAATATGTTCTATTCTTCAATATTACACTACAATATACACACATTTACATATGAAATGTTTAAGACTTTTAAATGTGTAGATATTACATACAAAAACACTTTATCATACAATCATATATGTATATAACCTTTTTATTCATATTTTATACTGTATAAATGCATAAATCCATGTAACTTATTTGGCTGAAAAAACTATGCAGGGGAACCATATATCTTTCATACTAGAGTCTTGGTGTTGTATATAGTGACCTGATTAAATCTCCCATATATGTTTACATGATTTCATTTTTAGGAAGAATAAGCCTTCATGAAGGAAATAATGAAGTATTTGGTGTAGTTTCATTGGTATTTTGGATTTTAGTGAAACTAGAAAAAGAATTCTTCCCTTTCTATATTACTTTCACTCATTAATAGTGTTCTTCAGCACTGTATTGATTGAATTATATGTTTTTTCAATTTTAATCTTGTCAACGTTATTGTTCAGCTATGTTTTTTAATACTCAACCAACAACTCATTATCTTTATTAAACAATTGATCAATAATTGTATTATTGATAATTTATTTTTTATAGAATTTAAAAACATTTACACTCTTTGTTTGAATTATGAATGTGGTGTTTTTAAAATTTATCATTTTGAATACTGCTTAAAATTTGGATATAAATACTAATGGTTCCATACATTAAGCAGAACCACATATTTTTATTGGATTATATCCCCTTAATTATACTGTCATTTTCTTTAGAATCAATATGGAAAATATTTATATAGAACCATGTATCTGACACTCTTCCTTGCTGTCTTCAACCCTGCATATAATATCATGTTATTTAATTTTTGGTCCCCCCTTAATATGTTTTATTTTTTTTCAGAACCATTCATTTACCTTTCCCTAACAAATTTCCACTATCACCTAATTTTTGGTAATTGATCCAATTTCCTAATCATGTTTCTATTTAAATTACTTAATATGATCTTATATTTGTTACATTTTCTTCTTAAATCCTTTACTAAGTATTTCTATCTTTCTGCCACTTATTTTTACATTTTTATATTATAAAAAACCTCCATTTTTTCTACCTATTTTCATTTTCATTTCCTGTTTATATACTTTACAAACATGCCTCCTTTGAAATGTTTGAATTTTTAATATTTTGTTATAATTTCCAGTGAAGAAATTGGTCAAAATGTATTGCAATCCTACGTTTTGTATACTATTAAATTCCAGAACAGTCATTTTTATTACTACTATTTTGTTTCATTGCTGGATTGGATTTTCATATTTAAATATTCATTAACATTTATTAATATATATAATTATTTTCATCTGCATAGTGCATTTCTTGGATGATGATGAAGCTTTAAGACTTATTGTCACAAAACTTTGTTCCTGCAGACTTTGTAACTTAATTTAGTTGGAAAACTTCTACATTAGTAACTTCATAAATTTTGGTGTAACTAAAGATTGGGTTTTTTCATCATGTATTCAAATTATCTTATACCCAGTTCATATTTTTTTTATTTCAACCACTTATATAATATATTTTTCTTTCAGTTCAAATTACAATACATGCATTACTCTTTCTATGGAGCATGTTCGCAATGCCGGTTTGCTGAACCCTGTGATGACGTGTAGTGAAGTGGAGCGTGAGTGTTGACACACTATGGCCATCAAGAAAGACATAAATACATTTGAAAATGATGTCCGACCTCTCTAAAAAATTAGAAGTTACTTTTTATATATCCTTTATTTTTTCAATTATTTTGTTGGTGTGTCCATAAGTTATCTACTCCTATTCAATTTTTATGTTCCAGTACTTTGGGATTAAAAATTATTAAATATTACTATTGGTGGGATACTTTTACTAAAATAATTCTCTTTTCAAATAAAAACTGTTAATTTAAAATGTTGTGCGTACACACTGGTGAGTACTAGTTATATATATAGTATAGTTTAATATTTATCTCACCAATATAAACCAACTACGTATGGATGTAAGTGGACATATACGTAGAATACTAGTTATTGGTTGACTGAGGCATAACTCATACATCTATAACCAGTCCAACAATCCTAAATATCAAGCGATAATGTACATGCCTACATATTCTAATGAATGGGAGATTCCATGCTTGTCACTCAAGATGGTGAGTGTGACATCATGTCACCACTCAAAGTAAGGTATGTGGAACGTCAAGACCATCGTCCAACTAGTGTCAATGTTATGAGGCATCATGCTCAACACCCGATGTAAGGGAGCATGATACCATCATGATCAACTGACCACTTACCATCATACAACATCCTATATCAAGGAGTAATCATAATAATTATATAAAACATGATGCAATACATCACATGTGTCTTAGTGGTCAAGTTTAATTATAACATGACATTACAATTCACAATGATCATCCAATAAGACATAAACTAATGTATTGGCCTTACCACCCATTAAAAATCTTTCCATTTAATCCATTTATGTTAAATAAAACCACCAAAAATAACACATACCCTATAATAAAACATATTTAATTCACTAAAACAAGGAATTTCAAATTAAAGGGTTCATAGAGGTATTTAGAAGATACCATAGCCTAAAGGGAAATTCTGTACATGGGAAATTTCAATTATAATTTAGTCCAAGTTCTTGATATGTTCCTTGGGTTCTTTAAAAAATTATATAATAGGAGAAAATACATTTATAATCTATATTAGATGATTAGTGGGTGTTTCAAACAATTAATCAATTAATCATCAAGATAAATTCATGTTGGCACACCCAAGGGGTGTCCATAATTGAAGGAAAAAACCGATAATCTACTAAACAAGGATAAAAAGTTGTGTGTCATGATGCATAGATCAATTTAACTTCAATAAATGAATTTAAAGGTGACATACGACAAAGGACAACATGCGGTACATTGAAAAAGATATGAAAACACAAAAAATTTAGAGAAAAATATGAGACCACCTACCTTAGGGATGTTGATGACTCCTAATTCAATAGTGACCTTAGATTATAAGTAGGTTGGATGAAATTGAAGAAACTGTCCAATACGTAGAAAATAGGGAATAGAGCTTTCACCTAAATAGTGAAATAGATCCAAAGAAAAACGGAAATAGGAAGGTATAGGATTTTAGAACTTACCAAGACTTATCCAATTATTCTGACATATAATTATTCAGACATCAGATGAAGAATATATCAAGAATCCTAGATTGAGGAGGATGTTGGCTCATAGAAGGAAGATAATGTGCTACATGCTGAAAATAGTAGGGGAGAAAGGGAGGGTTAAGAAAAATGTCTCATTAACGATAGTTTGGAATTTTCACCCTCAAAACAGGGGGCACAAGATTTGGCTATATGATTTGTCCAAACCATGCATAAACCATGCTCAAGACACTACCCATGGAGAGACCCAACATGGTTAAGGTGCATGGTCTACATAACTGTGCACAAACAGTGAGAAACCCCACTGTCAAATGTTTTTAGTTTCTCACATGGTTGTGCATCTAGAGTAACATGGTTTTATAAAAACTTTGTGGATCCTACCACAACTTTTTTCCCTCTTCATGATTAGTAGAGACCATGTGGTCTGGGCCACACAGTTTCTACTAACTATGCAACCGAGTGATTTTTTCCATTTTTTAGAACTCTGGGATCCGAACGATCCATGAATTCTTTTGTGAACTTACTTTGGCCATAGTGATAATTTACTAGGATTAAACCAATTATTTAAATTAGAAAACAAATGATCGATACCTTTATGGTAAGATGGTTTGTTATATTAGAGCTTAAAAATTTAGGATTTTGACCAATAAATAATAAGGTCAAAAATCATGAAAATCAATAAATATTTCATCGAATGAGAAAATAATATGATTTATTGGAAATCTTTAGTCCATTTGTAGGTTTGATAATATGGATTTATTTTAGAATAATATCTCCACTCTTATAAGTTTTAAAATTCTTGGAGTGGGGGTGGGGGGAGTAGAGCTGAAGCTGCAAACAAACAAGTATGATATAATTTATTGAATAGAAATAATATATCTAAAAAAAATATTTGAATTCTTGATACTTTTTTTTGAATATTAAAATGAATATGGACCCTATTTTGTGGAATTATGGTATGAAAAAACTATAAATAAATCTTATATCAATTAAAATAGAATTCTATAATAGCAAGTCAATAAACAAAGAGATGAAGAAAAGTTTTCCTTTGGAAAGAAACCAGTGATGAATGTTGAGAAGTGTTCAACAAATAAGAAAGTGGAAAAGGATGATATGGATCCCAATCTAATAGGGTATCAATTATTTTATTATGTTAAGAGAGGTCAAACTGTAAACCATTGAAAAATGGCCATGATTTTCAATGATCAAGGAATCATGATGGAACTAAAAAAGGACTTAACAAAGAAAGATCTAAGAAGATTAGAATGGTGGAAGGAATCCAATATGAAGGGTTTGAGAGGTTTACTGTGAAAGGATACTTAATTTTATTACAATATTGTGTGTGGAAGGTGAAATCTAGCTTAAGGAACTCCAAAAAAAAAATCTTTGACATGGATTATTGTTCAAAAGTAATTGAATAATAACAATGTAAAAGCACTAGTTGTTTCAAGTTCAAAACATGTTGTTATGTAGTAAAAGTACACATTAAAAAGTAATGAGGATCATGTTCCTAAATTGTGTTCTATTATAAGGCTTCATTAGTTTTATTTTGAAAAGAAGATATAACAAGATGATCAGAGATAAAAACATTGATTTCTAAAGTTAGAAATGTAGGTTCCGGGCACAACGGAAGAATAGGAGGGATGGTTCCCAACATTTATTTTTTCCATTTTCAATTAACAATATAGGATATATGTGATGATTAATTCCCAGATCCATGGAATTTAATCAAATAAATAATAAAAATTAATATAAACCCAAGAACCAAGATAGAGGATCAACATATATTGTATATAATTAATTTAATTAAATAAGAATTACCTTTATGGTTTATTATTTCTTCGTTAATGCATTTAGCCAAAAATCTGTAGGTGCATTGTCATTAAGTTTTAGAGATCAAGTGTAGATGTCCTCTAGCTGTGATCCACACATGTTCCATGTATCTCCAAACGTCACTGAAGGAGTTGCCGGGTTCTATCACTTAATATCCTTACGCTTGTGGTGTCCACCTTCGATCACCTTGAGAACCGCTTCAAAAGAATTCTGTTTGATCTGGTGGAGGAGGATCTCTATCATTCTAAAGAATGTTCTTTGAGAGTTATGGACTCTCTAGTCTTTAGATACTTTCTCCAAATAATTTTACAAAATAGAATAGGTGTTTCTTGGCTTTCCCTTGGCTAATGAGAGAATAATATAACTGGGTAATTATTTCACTTGGATAATAATAAATAATTTTCACAAGTGCCTTTAATTATTTCATTGATCCCAGAAGAACCCACATGTCAAATAATAACAATAATATTATTATTTTCCTGACATGAACTTAACTTTAAAGTCATAATTAAATATTATTTAATTAAATAATATTCAATAATATTATTTCTCACAAGACCTTTAAACTTAGTCTGCCAATCCTTTTACATATTTATTAATTATTTTGACTACAATATATTCTCTAGAATAAATAGTGATGAAATAAATATGATAATAAATACATGAATAATTATTAAACCCAAACCAGGAATAATATTTATTCAACTTGTTAAATAATAAATTATTAAACTGAGATATTGGATACATTTAGTGTGTGATTCATTAGGCCTCTTTCTCAGTGGAATTATGCAGAGCATCCAAAATTCCAAGGTTAGCATCTAGAAAGACACCAAGACATCCATGGAGAAATAATTTAATTCCACAATTACATGTTACCTCATACAAACATTTACCTTTTAATATGACTCCTTTATCACAATATCTCTAATAGAGAAGGTCTCATGCTAGTGCCATCAACCTATATGATTAATATATATTTTCTTAAAATTCTAGAAATAGAATGTTCTTATTGATCACCATGGCCATGATTTATTTAGGATATATCACTTCCTTCAAAAATCTAGAGATATTATCTTATGTTAAATAATATAAGGGATAAATCCTTTCTTTCATTATTCACTAATTCAATATTACTTCTGATGCACCAAACATATCCTACTTCACTAGGAACGTATGTCATCATGGTTATAATCAATAAATCTAACTACATTACTCATAATACTCATTAATAATACACTTAAAGTATAAGGACCAATACACACATCCACAGATAGGAACATCCAATGACACATAGAAATGTCGATTTTCCTATTGGCTGATCTTGTTCTAATAATATCCTCCTGGACATTACCAAGGGTGTACACCATTAGAAGGTGCCTAAAAGTTATATGAGTCACCAACCCTAATATCATATACCATTTATGTCCCTCAAATGATATATTCTGTCTATCTAACATATATTATAGAATAGAGTCACAACACTTTCAGGCTCTCATCATTGTAGGGATCCTCTATGACCTTTTAGTGAAACCGTTATTCTTAGGACATTATCACATACAATGTTACATAAAAGAACAATCAAGATGTGATATAGAATTTATTGATATTCAGAAAACATGAATATAAGTTATTATAAAGTAAATAGAAGTTGGTTCTATTTAACGAACTACAACAAAATCCCACTTTCACTAGAGCCAACTACTAACAACCTTCAGTCTTTTAGGTCTCACATGATACTCAGGCATCTGCTGAGATAAAACTTTAATCAAGGTGTCCGCCATGTTCCCTATCCGTGGACACTCTTCACACTGTAAATTCACTCCTCTGATGAAAATCTGCCAAGAGGTGATACTTTTTGAGTATTTTATTTGTCTGTCGATGTGACCTTTTCTATTTTGAAAGATCCACCACTATAGTATTATAACAATACAATACGATAGGTTACTTACTACTAGGTACATGTCATTTTTTTCTCAAATACATAAGGAAATTCTTAATAGTAGTCCAATGTTATTCTCCTAGATCTTATTGATATCTTCCTATCACGATCAATTAATTGGAAACATCAATCCTTATACATAACATGGAATACATGATTGATCCTATATTCAAATAATATGAGATCTTACACATTCTATCTTTCTCCCTTTGTGTATGGGGATATATTTTATTAGATAGATGTAAACCATGTGACATTCGAACTAATATCCTATAAGATTGTTCCATACTAAACAAATTTAGAATCTGGTCAATATATGTACTTTTTCTAAGTCCAAGAAGCCACTTTGTATTTATCACGAATGATCTTGATCCCTAGAATTTAGGATACATTACCTAAGTCTTTCATGGAGAAGAACTTGTTCAACCAATCCTTAACAGATTGTAAGACTGATATATCATTTTCAGTAAGTAATATGTAATCATATTATACTACTAGGACAATGAACACATTCTCACTAAACCTTTTCTAAACACACAAATCACACTCATTTTTAATGAAATTGAATTATTTTATAGATTCATCAAACTAAATGTTCCATGACCAATATTCCTTCTTTAATCCATAAATGGATCTCTGAAACTTAAAAATACTTTGGGCATCACCTGGTGTCATAAACCATTTTGGTTGTGTCATATTGACATCTTCTTGAAGGTTCCCATGGAAGAATGAAGTTTTGACATGTATCTACCAAATCTCATAGTCATGGTAAGATTTTATGGAAAGAAAGTTTCTGATGGATTTAAACATGGAAACCAGCGAAAAGTTTTCATCATAGTCAATTACTTGATGATTTATAAACCCTTTATTCACTAGCCTTGCTTTATAGGTACTTTAACTTCTATGTCTAGTTTCCTCTTGAATACCCTATTTACACCCAACAGGCTTTACATCAACTGGCGCATTGACCAGAACCCAAACTTGGTTCTAATACATGGAATCCATCTCAAAATTCATAGCTTATAGCCATATTGAAGCATCTGAGCTCTCTACTACCTTCTTGTAGGAGATAGGTTTATCATTTTCCAACAATAATGATTCACTATACTTGGTGACTAGAAAACCATACCTCTCTAGTTTCCTTACCTCTCTTACCCTGTTATGTAGTACTTATGTTTTAGGAACTACTTCTTCCAGGGGAACATGTGGAACTTATTCCTGTAACAACTTCTGTATATCTTGAGCAACAACTTAATCTAAGTCAATATTTCTTCCACTATACTTTTTGAGGATGTTATCCCTCTCAAGAAATAAGAATTGTTTAGGGAAAATCACTATCTTTTATGAGGGGATATATAGGTAGCATCCCTTTATTTCCTTGGGATACCCTATAAAGAAACACTTCATGCCCTAGGGTGCTATTGTTTTTCTTGAGAGAGTCTTAACAAACTCCTAACATCCCCATACAAGTGTATATGATAAAATGGGTTTCTTTTTACTCCATTGTTCGAAGAGAATTATATTTTCCACTTTAGTTAGTATACTGTTAAACGTGCATGATGCAGTTTTTAATACATACCCCAAAAGTATAACAAAATATCTTCATGAATCATCATCAACATTAAAATTTACAACATGGTATGGTTACTCCTTTCACTAACACCATTCCACTGTGGTGTATAAGGTTGAGTAAGTTGAGATAGTATCTCAAAATCCCATAGAAAGTCGATGAACACTTGGTTAATATATTCACCTATATGACATGATCAAAGACTATTTATCTTTTTACCAAGATGATTCTCTTCTTCACTCTTGAATTCCTTTAATTTTTCAAAGTACTCAGACTTATACCTCATCATGTAGATATACCCATATCTATTCAAGTCATCAGTAAAATTTATGAAGTAAGAATATCCACCTCTGGCTTCTACTAGAAATGGTCTACCCATATTAGTGTGTATCGATACTAGAATCTCTATGGACCTTTCACCCTGTCCACCAAATAGTGGTTTGGTTATTTTCCCTTATAAATAATCATGGCATTTATCAAGTGGTTTTAGCTCAAAAAAGTCTAAATAACCATCTTGTTATATATTTGTTTGGTTCTTCCTTTTTACATGACCGATATGGTGTTTCCACAATTAGGTGTTATATGAGTCATGTGAACATGATTTGTTATCAATCGTAAACACTTGGTTTTCATAAATTAATAAATACAAACTGTTATTGAAATGTCCCATTCCATAACAAATGTTTTCCTTATAAAAGAAACAATATTTATTTCTAAAACTAAAAACAAACCGATATGTATATAAAAATTATATATAAATTATGTTTTTGGTAACAATATATACATAATAACAATCATGGAAAACCAAAATCATTCCCATAAACAACGATAGGTGGTAATAACCAATGGCAAGAGTATCCATCCTCATACCATTGGAAACTCAAAGATATACCTCTCCTCTAGAAATTTTTCGAAATCAACTTGGTTCCTCCATTAAAATATAGAAATGAGAACAAAAAGATGTATCTTATACCAAATGAGTATAAATTGAATGATTTCACTCAATAAAGAATTCACATTTGGCTTTCCCCTACCTCTGGGTGAAGTATCTATTCCAGTGTCCTAACATGCCAAATTCAAATCATATAGCCTCTTTTTTCCTTACCTTTCCTCTGGATATTCTTTTTCTTGGTCGGATGGTTCTTAGGGGAATCAGACTATTTATAAGATATAGGCCACTTTTCCTTATCATTCCTCTCCCTATTCACTATAAAGACTGTGGGTTTGTCACGCCCTATGTCCTTATTCACTTGGAGAATCAAGGTCAGATGTTCTGTTAGACTCTTCTCATTACTTTCCATATTATAATTCCCAATAAAACTAGAGAAGTTTGAGAATATTTATGGTGGTATGAGATATGTACACAACTCAACTATGAATTTAATCCCTAAGATGTCCATGCGTTCAATGTAGCTAATAAGCTTAACTATATGAGGTCCAACTGGCACAAACTCTCTATGCATAGTTGTGAACAAAAAAATATGAGATCTCATACCTCTCTTGCATCTTTTTCTTTTGATAGAAATACTAATGGTGAGACATCTTGATATAATAATTTATTTCCACATTTTTATTCATGATCTCATTAGAAATGGATTATATCATAAAGCACTAATCATCTATAACATCATTCAGATGTTTCTCGTATAGAGAGAGCTCTTCATCACCCACTTCATTTCCATGCACAACTTGTAAAGGTTCTTCCATCACATACAGTTTCCTTTCATGGAAAAGGATAACCCATATTTTTCTTTTCCACTCCTGAAAATTAGTGATAGTGATAATATTTTCCTTCTCGAGTATGAATCACAACATAATGTTCAATGTCATTGTTTTTGATGTTTCTACAAATAATATGATCATAATTTTAGTACTTTATGTAACACCTGAGATTTTTATGAGAAATATTTTGTTTTTATGTTATATACATCATCAAAGGAATCTTTCACTACACAAAACACTAGCTTGGCTTGCTTTACATGCAATCGCGGCCTTCCTCGATAGCTTGCGTTGTAAGCAATACCGAGCTTCACTAAACAACGATATGCTATTAAAATATTATTAAAACTAGCCGTTATGAATAGTAATACCCAATTTTTGAAATTTATTAAATTTTATCATTCAAAATGGACTTTATTTTTTGATTCGGAATATCGAAATTATCCTAGGGTGAGATTTTGGTATTTTTCTGAAAACCTTCAATTTTTGATGAATAGTGAAACCGTTGGGTTACTATTTAAAAACCGACTTTTCATTTAAATAATTATTTTATTTATTTAAATTTATTTTAGGTAAAAATTGATACATAATACCTATATAAGTTCAAAGTAATTCATTGGAGTCTTTTTATAATAATTTTATATATATAAAAATTTTATTGAACTTTTCATCGTCTTTTACCCACCTCCTATGAGAATTTGCAAATTTACATAAATCATAATTTTACCACTTCTGTGAATGGAATTTCAAAAATCTAATAGACATGGTTGATGTCACTAAGTAAAATGTGGTTCAATGAGATGAAAATAATTTTTGGTGAATAATAACTTTTTACTTTTATTTACCATGGTTAAAATTAAATAGGGTAATTAAGGGTAAAAATGATATTATTATTACCCTAAAACATGGCCTAATTCTATTGGATAAGTTTTTGTCGACCAAAAACAACCTTAGGGATAAAATATTACCCTTTAGGTCCACTTGGATTAGATTGGGACATTTATTATTAATTTATTTAAAGAAGAATTAAAATAGTTAAAATCAAAGTTTAATAACTAAAACATTTTTAATATAGGGTTATAAATAAGATAAATTAGACTATAAATATTCATTAGAAATATAAAAATATTTCATACATAATGGTATTTTATTTATAATTTTTAGACTTTAAATAATTTAATTTATTTATGACACAATGATGATGTAGTAATTACCTTATTAAGGAAATATTAACATAATTGATATTATAAATACCCAAATAAATGTAATTTGAGACTTTTTTAAGAATTAAACTAATTTAATAGGTTAATATGGAATATTAGTATTTATTTAGTTAAATTTTTTCTAACTAATAATGCTATTATAATTTTCACAAAAATCAATTACCAAATAGTGTCAAAATTGACATAAAACAATTTTTAGAACAAATATTATATTATTAATTGCTATTTTATTCCTAAAAATATAAGGCTCAGAAAAATGATGTAGATAAGGTTATATATATTAATAATTAACAACTTGGGGTTTTTTTGGATTTTTATTGAAAGTTTATTAACCTTATAGTGTAATAAAACAAGAAGACACGATAAAAATAAAATTATTTAACTTAAAGTTAAATCTAAATGATAAGGTTAAAATAGAAACCTAAACTTGTCTAAATTATATTGGATGAGAGGATTTAGACCCATCCCCACCTTATCTTAAAAATAAATCAATTTTGAGCTATTAAAAATCGAATATGACTTTATAATATAATAATATTTTTAGTTTTTCCAAAGGTGCCCCTCTCCTCCCTTATAAAAGGGCACCTCCTCCCTCTCCTCCTCACACCACTTTGAGCCATCAAGCTCCGCCAAACCCTGCCAAATTTTCTTATCCACTTCTATAAAAACATCCTAGAGGTACTGGAATTCTTCAAAGACCAACTCTAGTGCCCTAATAGGAGTTTAAGAAGAGGCACGTCAAAGAAGAGGAGGTTCGGACACATACAAAGCATATCAGACCTAAGGTAAGGGAAAATCTCGCAATCTCAATTTTTATCCAAGATTATTTATACTTAGGTATTTATTGTGGAATATTTATCATCCAAATCCATGTTTACTCAATATTTAATATTATTTCTATCCTCCTACAATTGTTTAAATCCAATTTTACCTATTGGTGGATTTTTAGTAAAAGATATGAAAGGAATCTTTTTTCGTTTTAAGTACGAGATACTTTTTTACTTTTTCGGCCAAAGTACGGGAAGAATGATTTTTTAACTTATATGGCCTGAATGGAATTTTATAACATTATTTCCATGAAGCTTCCTTTATAGGTTTTAAAGTTTATTTTTAATCAACTTCTTTTAGTTTAAAATTGTATGACATTTTAAAAAAGGAAAAATTGTTTTGAAGTAGAAATGATATTTTCCTCAAGAATGGAGTTCAAGTGTTTTATCAAAATTATTTTACATATAAGATAATATGGGGTTCTGTTTCTATCCCTATTTTTACATTGATTTGATTATGTTATGATGGATTTATTTTTATGAAGTCCCTTTATCTTACATGTATTATGTTATTATGGCATAAAGTTTAAGAATCCCATTTTTATTACATGGGTTATGCTATGATGTATGATTAATGATATTGTGGAACACATAAGAATGGTATCATTATGAGATCAGTGGGACCTATATCTCCCTCCAATGAATTGGGTAAAGATTTATATCCCATGAGATAGACATGGCTGGAACGGAAAGTTAAACCGGTTCAGTAATACAGGACTGGAATAAGGAGTGAACTCGGTTCAGAAATGGACTTTGTCCACTAAGATAGTCTTGGAAATGAGTCTTGACTAATAAGAAATGATTTTCTATGATTATGTGTGTATTACGAAAAGTTTCATGTCTTATGTTATGATTATTGGGATTACATTTCACTACTATGATTTATCCCATGTTTTGAAATTATGATCTCTTTTGCAGGTTAACATTTCCAAAATGTTATGTTCTTATGAATATGTTATGATTGATATTTCTTTTGTTTACCCTTACTGAGCATTTGAGCTCACCCTTTTGTTTGTTTTTTCCCCAGGTCAGGAAGAGGTGTATTAAGTAGGATATGCCAAAAATGGATTTCTAGATATGATGAAATAAATGGGAGACAATGTATATGCTTTATGAACTAGTTGTTTATGTATCCCAGTTTATAAAGAAACTATACCTATACGGTCCTATTGTGGTTTTTTTATATGTTGTAATAAGTCTGCTTCAATTTTGAAGTAACAAAAATGTATGTAAAGTATGGGTTGTTATAGTTGGTATCAAAGGAAATGTATAGTCAGCCTTTGGAAACTAGGATGTGAAAGCCTTAGTAAGAACCCTAAGGATATATCTAAGCATAGAACACAATCTTTGTGTTTTAGAAATGGCCATGAAAATCCTATGATAAGACATTAAGTGTGAAATTTTATTCTTGATTATGTGGTTTTCCTATTATAATTAGTGTTTCTCACACTATTCTTCTTGGTTTTATTCAATGGCTGGAACACGAAGGAACCGTGTTAATGCCGAAAGCAACAGAAAATGCAATGATTGTCCCCCTAATCAACGAAACGTTATGGGAGATGGAATGAAAAATCTTGTAGCCATGTTCACACAACATTCTCAAGCTATGAATCATGCAGGACTTCCAAACGAGCAAAGAAAGGAGAAAAATTCTTTTGAATCCTTCATGAGGAAGCGTCCACCTTCATTCAGTGGGTCTACTGATCCATTAGTGGCTGAACAATGGATCAGTACCACTGAAAAGATATTTTCAGTTCTTCAATGTTCTGAGCATGATAAAGTCATCTTAGCAGTATATCGTTTGGAAGGTGAAGCTGATCAATGGTGGAATCTTATAAAGAATACGATGCCAAGAGATGAAATTGAGTCCATGGAATGGGACGAGTTCAAGAACATATTTTTCAATAAGTAATTCCCTCATATTCTTCAAACAAAGATGGAGAAGGAGTTTCTTGAACTAAAGCAAAAGGATGATGAATCTATTGGTACCTACGAAGAAAATTTTACGAGACTTGCAAGGTATGCTTATGGAATTGTTATCCAACCTAAGAGTAAGATCAATCGATTATTTAGTTGCTTAAAACCAAGTCTTCAAAGGGCATTAGCCATAAGGGACTTCAATAGCTACGAGTAAATCGTTCGATGTGCTCTCAAGGTTGAGATGGATATTGGAGTAACCAATCTGTCATATGCGTTTGATAAGAAGAGGAAAATTGAATTCAAAGGAAAATATAAAGAGCACACTGAGAAGAAGATGAGTTTTCCCTTATTCTCAAAGTGTGGAAATAAACTTGGAGAGAGTTGTCTTAAAGGGAAAAGTAAATGTTTCAAATATGGAAAGGAAGGTCATTGGGAATTTGAATGCCGCAATGATGGGAAGAAGATGTCTAGTGATGAAAACAGAGAAAAGGCTACACAGAGTGCACCTCCTACACTTAAATGTTACAAGTGAAAGGAAATGGGGAATTATGCTAATAAATTCCCTAACCCAAGGTTTTTTTATGATGATTGATGTCAACAAACTCTTAAGGATAAATACAAAGGAAAGTCACATGCAATTTCTATTAGCGATGTGGAGTACGATAATGAAGTGGTGAAAGGTACACTTACCATCCTCTCTAAAGTAGCAAATGTTTTATTTGATTCTGGATCCACCCACTCTTTTATTTCGGAGTAATTTTCTAAGGGTATCGTCGTATTACCTCAACAATTAGATATTGAGTTAGCTACAACCCTTAATGGCACAACAGTCGCATCAAAAGTTTATAATTCTTCTCTGATTGAAGTTTGTGGGAAAGTACTTCCTGAAAATCTTGTGATCCTTCCTATAGTGGAATTTTATGTGATTCTTGGCATGGATTGGATTTCTTTATATGGAGCTCATATCAATTGCCAATGAAGGGAAGTCACATTTTATATTACAGATCAATCTATGATCATCTATCGATGCAAGGATGAACATAACCTTCCATTGGAAATTTCTTCCATCTTATGGGTCTTGATTCCACTAAATGAAGGTTATTTATCTCAAATGTTTGGTGAGAAACTCACGATTAATAATATTCCCATTGTACATGAGTTTGATGATGTATTTCTGGAGTAATTTTCTAGTCTTCCACCAAATCGTGAAGTTGAGTTTTCAATTGAACTCATACCGGGTGCTATGCCCATTTCAAAGACACCTTATAAAATGGCCCCGACTGAGTTTCAGGAATTGAAGAAGCAACACCAAGAGAATCTTGATAAAGGATTCATACGCCCTAGTGCGTCACCTTGGGGAGCACCTATTCTGTTTGTTAAGAAGAAAGATGGATCAATGAGACACTTCATTGATTATGGAGAGCTTAACAAGATCACTGTCAAGAACAAATATCATCTACCATGCATTGATGACTTATTTGACCAACTACACATAGCTCAATACTTTTCCAAGATTGATCTTCATTCAGGGTATCATCAATTAAGGGTCAAAAGGGAGGATATACCAAAGATGACTTTCCGTACAAGGTATGGAAACTATGAATTTATAGTGATTCCATTTGGTCTTACTAATGCCCCTACTATCTTCATGGATATGATGAATAGAGTCTTTAGAGACTATCTTGATCAGTTTGTGGTAGTCTTTATAGACGATATTCTTGTCTATTCAAATATCAAGAAAGAACATGAAGATCACTTGAGAATTGTATTGAAGACACTGAGAAAGGAGAAGCTTTATGCCAAATTTACCAAGTGTGAATTTTGGCTTCAAAAAGTTTCATTTTTGGGTCACATAATCTCAAAAGAGGGGATATCCGTGGATCCAGCAAAAACAGAGGTTATTGAAAGACGGTCAATACCAACAACAGTAACTGAGATCCGAAGTTTTCTTGGTTTGGCTGGATATTATCGACGTTTTGTGAATAATTTTTCACAATTATCTAATCCACTCACCAGGTTGGCTCGAAATGGAGTTAAGTTTATGTGGATGGAGGAATGTGAAGAGAATTTCAAGAATTTGAAAAGAAGGTTATCCAGTGCACCTTTTCTCACACTGACTTGTAGTGGAGAAAGGTTTGTGATGTACAGTGATACATCCAAGAAGGGATTTGGGTGTGTTCTCATGCAAAATGATATGGTGATAGCTTATGCCTCATGACAATCGAAAATCCATGAGCAAAATTACCCAACACATGATTTGGAGTTAGCTGTTGTAATCTTTTCATTAAAGATTTGGAGGCATTATCTTTATGGTGAAAGGTGTGATATTTATACTGATCATAAAAGATTAAAGTATATTTTCACACAAAAGGAGATGAATATGCATCAAAGAAGATGGTTGGAGATGATTGAGGATTACGACTGCTCAATTCATTACCACCCTAGGAAAGCAAACAAGGTGGTAGATGCATTAAGTCGACAAGACCATGCTAGATTATCCATGATGAGGATCAAAAAAGATCCAATATTTATGGATTTACAAAGGATAGATCTTGGAATTATAATGGAAGGGGAAAATCTTATCTTTCTCAAATGAATGTTCAACCATATATACATGTGACGATTAAAGAGGCACAAAAAAAGACGTAGAGTTACAAAAGAAGGTGAAAAATGTTCCTGAATTCAACCTTGATTGTGATGGAATAATAAGGTTCAGGAATCGGGTTTGTGTTCCTCTAATCCCAGAATTAAAGAAGGAGCTTCTGGATGAGGCTCATAGTTCTTCATTATCTATTTATCCTGGAAGCACAAAGATGTATAGGGACCTGAAAGAGTACTTCTGGTGGGATGACACGAAAAGAGATGTTGCTGAATATGTCTCTCGATGCTTGGTTTGTTAGCAAGTTAAAACTGAGAGACAGAAGTCTAAGGGGATGGTACAACCATTACCCATACCCAAATGGAAATGGGAAAATATCACTATGGGCTTTATCACTGGACTTACTAAAACATCCAAAGGCAATAATGCTAATTGAGTCATAGTTGATCGTCTTACAAAGTCGGCACACTTCATTGCTATTAGAGAGGATTTCTCTCTTGATCAGCTTGCCAAGATATATGTAAAGGAAGTGTTAAGATTTCATGGAGTACCACTTTCCATTATATCTGATCAGGATCCAAGGTTTACCTCAAAGTTCTGGTGAAGTTTTCAGCATAATCTAGATACAGAGTTGAGTTTCAGCACTGCTTATCATCCTCAGACAGACGGTCAGTCTGAGAGAACAATTCAAACTCTAGAAGATATGTTAAGAGCTTTCTCTATGGATTTCAAAGGTGGTTGGGATCAACACCTACCTTTGTTGGAATTTTCTTATAATAATATCTTTCACTCCAGTATTTATATGGCTCCTTATTAAGATCTCTATGGAAAGAAATGCCATACTCCAACTTGTTGGGATGAAGTTGGGGAAAGAAAGCTATTAAGACCTGATCTTGTTGATGAGATGGAAAAAAAGGTCCGATCTATTCAATAACACATAAAAGTAGCTCAGAGTCGACAAAAAATTTATGCCGACAATTTGAAGAAAATACTTAGAGTTTGAAGTGGTTGATAAAGTGTTCTTACGAATATCTCCTTGGAAGAGAGTAATGATATTTGGAAAGAAGGGAAAGTTGAGCCCTAGGTATATTAGTCCTTTAAAAATACTAGATCATGTTGGGAAGGTAGCCTACCGATTGATGCTTCCACCGAATATCTCTCAAGTCCATGATGTGTTCCATGTATCTCTCATGAGAAAGTACATACCCGATTCTTCACATGTACTCAGCTCAGAAGTTGTACCGCTGGAGAAAGATCTTTCTTATGAAGAACAACTGATAGAGATTCTGGATCGTAGCGAAAAAGTCCTACGGAATAAGACCACTGACTTGATGAACGTTTTATGGAGGAACCAACAATTAGAATAAGCTACATGGGAGATTGAGGATATGATGAGGGAGAGGTATCCTCATATAATTGTTACAAAGTGACGAATTTTGAGGGAAAAATCCATTTTAAGGGGGGTAGAATGTAACACCAGAGATTCTTATGAGATATATTTTGTTTTTATGTTATATACATCATCAAAGAAATATTTCACTACACACAACACTAGCTTGTATTGCTTTACACGCAATCACGGCCTTCCTCGATATCTTGTGTTGTACGCAATACCGAGTTTCACCAAACAATGATACGCTATTAAAATATTATTAAAACTAGTCGTTATGAATAGTAATACCCAATTTTTGAAATTTTATAAATTTTATCTTTCAAAATGGACTTCATTTTTGGATTCGGCATATCGAAATTATCCTAGGGTGAAATTTTGGTATTTTTCTGAAAACATTCAATTTTTGATGAATAGTGAAAACACTGGGTTACTATTTAAAAGCAGACATTTTATTTAAATAATTATTTATTTTATTTAAATTTATTTTAGGTCAAAATTGATACATAATACCTATATAAGTTCAAAGTAATTCATTGGAGTCATTTTATAATAATTTTAGATATATAAAAATTTTATTGAACTTTTCACCGTCTTTTACCCACCTCCTAGGTGAATTTGCAAATTTACATAAAACATAATTTTACCACTTCTATGAATGGAATTTCAAAAATCCAAGAGACACAGTTGATGTCATTATGTAAAATGTGGTTCAATGAGATGAAAATAATTTTTGGTGAATAGTAACCTTTTACTTTTATTTACCACGGTTAAAAGTAAATAGGGTAATTAAGGGTAAAAATGATATTATTATTACCCTAAAACATGTCCTAATTCTATTGGATAAGTGTAGTTCGACCAAAAACAACCTTAGTGATAAAATATTACCCTTTAGGTCCACTTGGATTAGATTAGGACATTTATTATTATTTTATTTAAAGAAGAATTAAAATAGTTAAAATCAAAGTTTAATAACTAAAACATTTTTAATATAGGGTTATAAATAAGATAAATTCGACTATAAATATTCATTAGAAAGATAATAAGATTTCATACATAATTGTATTTTATTTATAATTTTTACACTTTAAATAATTTAATTTATTTATGACACAATGATGATGTAGTAATTACCTTATTAAGGAAATATTAACATAATTGATATTATAAATACCAAAATAAATGTAATTTGAGACTTTTTAAGAATTACACTAATTTTATAGGTTAATAGGACATATTATTATTGATTTAAGTAAATTTTTTTGAACTAATAATGCTGTTATGATTTTCACAAAAATCAATTACCAAATAGTGTCAAAATTGACATAAAATAGTTTTTAAAACAAATATTTTATTATTAATTGTTATTTTATTCCTAAACATATATGTTTTAGCCAAAAGACTTAGATAAGGTTATATATTTTAATAATTAAAAACTTGGGGTTCGTTTGTCTTGTTATAGTAAGTTTATTAACCTTATAGTTTAATAAAACAAGAAGAAACAGTAAAAGTAAAATTAGTTAACTTAAAGTTAAATCTGTAGGATATTGTTAAAATAGAAACCTAAACTTGTCTAAATTCTATTGGATGAGAGGCTTTTGATCCATACCCACCTAATCTTCAAAATAAATCAATTTATATCTATTAAAAACCGAATATTACTTTATAATAAAATAATATTTTTAGTTTTTCCAAAGGTGCCCCTCTCCTCTCTTATAAAAGGGCACCTCCTCCCTCTCCTCCTCACACCACTTTGAGCCATCAAGATCTGCCAAAACCTACCAAATTAGCTTCTACAATTCCCTAGAAACATCATAGAGGTCTTGGTATTCTTCAAAGACCAACTCTAGTGCCCTAAGAGGAGGTTAAGAAGAGGCGTGTCAAAGAAGAGGAGGTTTGGACACATACAAAGCATATCAGACCTAAGGTAAGGTAAAATCTCGCAATCTCATTTTTATCCAAGATTGTTTATACTTTGGTATTTAATAGGGATTATTTATCATCGAAATACATGTTTAATCAATATGTAATTTTATTTCTATCCTCCTACAATTGTTTAAATCCAATTTTACCTGTTGTTGGATTTTTAGTAAAAGATATGAAAGGAATCTTTTATCATTTTAAGTACGAGATACTTTTTGACTTTTTTCAGCCAAAGTATGAGAAGAATGTTTTTTTAACTTCTACGTCCTGAATGGACTTTTATAACATTATTTCCATGAACCTTCCTTTACAAGTTTTCAAGTTTATTTTTAATCAACTTCTTTTAGTTTAAAATTGTATGACATTTTAAGAAAGGAAAAATGTTTTTAAAGTAGAAAGGATATTTTCCTCAAGAATGGAGTTCAAGTGTTTTATCAAAATTATTTTCCATCTAAGATAATATGGGGTTCTGTTTCTATCCCTATTTTTACATTTATTTGATTATGTTATGATGGAATTATTTTTATGAAGTCCTTTTATCTTACATGTATTATGTTATTATGGCATGAAGTTTATGAATCCCATTTTTATTACATGGGTTATGCTATGATGTATGATTTATGATCTTGTGGAACACAGAAGAATGGTATCATTATGAGATGGGTGGGACCTATATCTCCCTCCATTTCATTGGGTAAAGATTTATATCTCATGAGATAAACATGGCTGGAACGACAAGTTAAACCGGTTCAGTAATACAGTACTGGAATGAGGAGTGAACTTGGTTCAGAAATGGACTTTGTCTACTATGATAGTCTTGGAAATGAGTCTTGACTAATAAGAAATTATTTTATAAGATTATTTGTGTATGTCACAATGTATCATGTCTTATGTTATGATTATTGGGATTACATTTCACAACTATGATTTATCCCATGTTATGAAATTATGATCTCTTTTGGAGGTTAAGATTTCCAAAATGTTATGTTATTATGTATATGTTGTGATTGAAATTTCTTTTGTTTAACTTTACTGAGAATTTTATCTCACCCTTTTGTATGTTTTATTTTCCCCAGGTCAGGAAGAACGGTATTAAGTAGGATATGCCAAAAAGGGATTTCTAGATATGATGAAATAAATGGGAGACAATGTAGATGCTTTATGAACCTTTATGTTTCCCAATTTCTAAAGACACTATACATATATGGTCCTTTTGTGGTTTTGTTATATGTTGTAATAATTTGGATTTAATTTTTAAATAATAACAATGTATGTAAAGTATGGGTCGTTATACTTTATCTAATAAAATTTAAACAAATAAAAAAAATATTATATTTATTTGTATCATACTACTTTTTCAAAACCCTATATCCATCAACATTGGGTTAATAATATCCTATTTCTTGGACATTCTAGAGACAAGGATCCATATTCCATTCTCATTACCCCAACATTGGCTGGTCAAGCAACTCAAATAGTTTTAGGCAGACATTCTAAATGCCAACTGCATTAACTTACAGTCCCTTGATTTGTTGAGTGGACTCCCCAATCATGAAATCATTAATTTAGATTTCTTGAACCTTTTCCTCTTAGTTACACCAAGTCTTACATAGGAAGTCAACCCTTGATTTCAACCATGTTAGGTCAAACCAAAACCAAAAATTAGAATTCCCTGATGATTGAAAGCACCCCAAATTTGGCTGGTCAATCACTTTGAACTATGGTTCGATTCCAAGTGAAGTAATGGAACGCTGTACCAAATTAATATTTTATTGAGGGATTTTACACTTTATGTGTAAATCTCCATTTATTATCTTTATCACATTCTTATTAATATTTAGTGAGATTACTTAAGTGATTAACTATGTCTTTAGATAAAATTTATGCATAAGACAGTTTATTTTAGTTTCATATTACATGCTTGTTAATTCATTAATTATGTTATCGCAAAAAAACATCCATAATGAATAACCATGAAAATGATATAAATAAAATAAAGGTTATGATAATGAGCTTGTTATAATGGTTAGTTTATCTGTCAGTTGATAAACTAACCACTGACCTAGGGGCGAAACACCTTGAATCATTTAAGGATAATGTTTACATCTTTCCACCTATCCATTTTTGTATCACCTTGGATTGGTTTCAACTTGGCTCATAACTTGAACCGCATCCCCTAGATTGGGAGCTCCATCCATTACATATGCTTTTACTCACACATAGGTGAGGGGTAAAATGGGGTTTACATAAAAGAAACCATGGGCATGCATGCCCTATATAGTAATGGGGATAGAATGCACACATGCCAACAATTTAATTTAATAATAAATTAAAAGGAAACTAATCACATACAAAGGTATGGTCTAGCTCATGATCATCCACATGTATGAAACGAACTACACATTAAATAAAACTAGCAATAAATTATTTAATATTTCATTTCTAAGTCAAATCCTTCTCAAATTGATTAATTATTATCTTTAATTAATCAATCCTTTTATTGTAATCTTTTTCTAAATTTCTGTGATATTCTAATACATTATAATTATAAATAAATTAAAATTAATTTAAAATTAACATTGTGCATATAAATGTACCTTGGTGGTAACCCAGTGAATACTTGTCAAAATCTAATCAACATTTATTATACTTGTATACACTTTATTCTTTGTGACATATAACATACATGACATATCACATACTTTAATGACGTTTACTTCACATATGATTACAATAATAACATGACTTTTTAGTAACATGTGATGATTTAATTCATAAAGAATAATAAATATAATATAAATTACATAAGATATAAATATTTTAACATTATGTAGATATTAATGTTTTAATTTTATTTAACTAGGTAAAAGTAAACAGCACGTAGATCCGATCTACACAGTATGTACTACCTTCACCATCTTTCGGATGTACATGCCTAGGGACATGACATGTGAGGTGTAATTCAAAATTATTGGATTACACGGTGTTTTTAGTGGCCCACACACCATGTTGACTCCACATTACATGGTCAATGGTCAGATAATCCATGTATTGGATACAAAACCTAGCCCTGACCCAAAAGGGACTATACGCCGTGTCCAGTGGGCCACATAGCGTGATGTCTAGCTAATCGTGCGCCAGTCTATCCTAGTAAAAAAGTATTGGTAGAATTAAATACACCACAGGTATTCAATGTACAATGTTTGAGTAATTTTCAAACAAATACTGTTTCCTTGAACACAACTACACAGTGTGTAATTCTGATTACACAATGTGTACTTCAATGTTACCTAGAAATAATTCTTAGAACCTATGGGTGTGATCCTCGATATAATTTCAATCATAAAATTAATAGTTTCTATTAGCTTTGTGAGAAACATTAGAGGAAGAAGAAGATAAAACAAATTAGATTAAAGGGAATAATTAAACTTGAAATGAAAAATTAAATTATAAATTTGTATATCACCAACAATTATTAAATAATTATAAACAATAATATTCCTCGCTCTAATACCACTTGCAGGTTCTAGGCATAGGGGAAGCTTGAGAGGGACTGTGACCAAATTTTATTTTTTCCATATTTAATGAACAATCTATGATCTATGTGATGAGGAATGTCATTATCCATGGAGTTGAATCAAAGAAATAAAAAAGGAATAAAAACTAGAACCAATATAGAGGATCAACAAATATTGTTTATAATTAAGTTAATTAAATAATAATTACCTCCAAGATTTATTTATTCCTCTTTGATGAATTCAGCAATAGATCTGATGGTGTACCATCATTATGTTGTATATATCAATAGTATATCTCTTCTAGAGGGGATCCAAAAACGTTCCACGTTACTTTGGATGCCATTGAGGGAGTCTCTGGGTGCTAGCATGAAATATCCTTACACTTGTGATGTTCATATTCAATCACCTTGAGAACCACTTCCAAAGTGTTCTCCTTGATCTGATGGAGGAGGATCTATCTCGTTCTTGAGAGCATCCTTGGTGAAGTATGAACTCTACAGGTTTGATATCTTTTTTCCAATTCATTGTGCACAACACAATATGAAATGTTTCGCTTGCCCTCGTATAATGAACGAATAATATAACTAAGAATTTATTTCACTAGGGTAATAATAAATAATTTTCAAAAGTGCAATTAATTATTTCATTAATCCTAGGGGAACCCCCATGTCAATTAATAACAACAATATTTTTATTTCCTGACATGTTCTTAACATGTGAGTTATACTTAAATAATATTTAATTAAATAATATTCGATATTATTATTTCTCACTGGACCATTATACTCGGTCCTCTAATCCTCTTTAATATTTATTAATTATTCCACCCACAATATATTTTCTCAAATAACTAGTGATGGAATAAATGATATCAGAGATACATTAATAATTATTAAACCATGACCAAGAATAATATTTATTCAACTTGTTAAATAATAAATTATGTAATTGAGATAATTGATACCCTTAGTGTGTGACACCCTAGGACTATTTCTCAGTGGAATTAGGTTGAGCATCCTAAAGTCCAAGGTTAGCATCTAGAAACATGTCGAGGGACCAATATAGAAATAAGTTAATTCCATAATTCCATGTTACCTCATATGAATTTTTACAATGTAATATAATCCCTTTATCATAATATATCTAATCGAGAAGGTTAAATGCTAGTGCCATCAACCTATATTCTCAATATGACTTTCTTTGACATTACAGAAACAAAACACACCTATTGATCACAGTGTACATGAATTTATTTAGGATATATAATTTTTATCAAAGAGATAGAGGTATTGTCCTCATTAAAGAACAGAAGGGATAAATCCTTTATCACTTTATTCAATAATGAAATATTACTCGTGATGCACCCAACATATCCTAATTCACTACGAACATCTGTCATGAAATTTTTTGACAATAATTATTAGTAAAAACTTATAATACCCATTAATAATAATCTTAAAGTCTAAATATCAATACACACATCCATAGATAAGAACATCCAATGACATTTAGAAATGTCAATTTCCTACTGGCAGGGCTTGTTCTCATAATATCCTCCTAGATATTACCAAGGGAATACAACATGAAACTATGTCTCAATGTCCTATGAGTCAACACCCTTAATAGCCTATATCATTTTTCCCTCAAATGATATCATTCAGCTATAAAACATAAATTCAAGAATAGTGTCACAACACTTCCAGGTTCTTATCATAGTAGAGATTCACTATGATATTTTAGTGGAACAATTACACTTAGGATATTATCACATACAATGTTACATAGAAGAACAATCATGATGTGATAATGAATTTATTAATATTAAAAAATCATGAATATAAGTTATCATAAAGTACATAGAAGTTTTTTCTAGGGATCCAAATCCATTAAAAAATACTATTCCATCCAAGATAATGTAACACCCCGAGATTTTATGAAAAATATTCTTTTTAATTTCATTAATGTCTTGTGTTATACGCTACACCAAAAGGAGCTTTCACAACACACATCTTTGACCTGGCTTGAATTACACACAATCGTGACCTTCCACGATAGCGTGTGTTGTACGCAACATCAAGTTTCGCTAAACAACGATATGCTATTAAGATATTATTAAAACTAGCCGTTATGAATAGTAATAACCACTTTTTGAAATTTTGTAAATTTTATTTTTCAAAATGGACTTCATTTATGGATTCGGAGTATCAAATTTAGCCTAAGGTGAAATTTTGGTACTTTTCGGATAACTTTCATATTCTGATGAATAGTGAAAATTACTAAATTTTAATTAAAAACAACTTTTTTAATCGAAATAATTAATAGTGATAAATTATTAATTTGAGTGGTTTTAAAGTATATTTAGAATAATTTTTTACAATTTAATACAATGTTGGCCATTGGATGTAATTTCACATTTAAACCAGTTATAAACAAGTGTCAATCTTTTGATAGTTAGTATCTCTTAAAAACACGCTATTTGTTGTGACAGAGGAAATTAATTATAAACTTAATTAATGCAACTTATATGTTGGGAATTTTGTAAAATAGAAATCATTTTTGAATTCAGAATATCAATTACAGCTTAGGGTGAAATTTTGGCATTTTTCTGAAAAACTTCAATTTTTGATGAATAGTGAAACCACTAAGTGGTAGGTTAAAAACTGAATTTTGCATAAAACTTAATTTTACCGCTTCTGATAATGGAATTTCAAAAATCCGACAGACACGGTTGATATCAGTAAGTAAAATGTTGTTCAATGAGATAAAAATAATTTTTTGGTGAATAGTAACTTTCTACTTTTTTTACCGCGATTAATAGTAAATAGGGTAACTAAGGGTAAATATGAAATTACTATTACCCTAACACATGTCCTAATTCTATTGGATAAGTGTAATTCGACCAAAAACAACCTTATGAATATAATATGACCATTTAGGTCCACTTGGATTAGATTATGACATTTAATATTATTTTATTTAATGAATAGTTAAAATAGTTAAAATCAATGTTTAATAAGTAAATGATTTTTAATATGGGGTTATACATAAGATAAATTAGACTATAAATATTCATTAGAAATATAAAACGATTTCATATATAATGGAATTTTATTTGTAATTTTTAGACATTAAATAATTTAATTTATTTATGACACAATGATGATGCAGTAATTATCTTATTAATGAAATATTGACATAATTGATGTTATAAACACCAAAATAAATATAATTTGAGATTTTTTATGAATTACACTAATTTTATAGGTTACTATGATATATTAGTGTTTATTTAATAAACTTGGTTCGAACATATAATTCTGTTATGACTTTCACAAAAATCATATATCAAATAGTGTCAAAATTGACACAAAATAGTTTTTAAATAAAATATTATATTATTAATTGTTATTTTATTCCTAAAAATCTAAGGTTCGGCCAAATGACTTAGATACGGATATATATATTAATAATAAACAATTTGGGGTTAGTTTTTCATGTTATTGTAAGTGTATTAACCATATAGTGTAAGAAAACAAAAAGACACGGTAAAAGTTAAATTATTTAACTTAGAGTTAAATCTAATTGATAAGGTTAAAATAATAACCTAAACTTCTCTAAATCCTATTGGTAGATAGGATTTCGACCCATCCCCACTTTAGCTTCGAAATAAGACCCTTTAGAACCATTATAAACCGATTTTTACTTTAATATAAAATAATATTTTGAGATATTCCTAAGGTGCCCCTCTCCTCCCTTATAAAAGGACACCTCCTCCCCCTCCTCCTCACACCAATTTGAGCACTCAAGCTCGGCCAACCCCTGCCAAAATCCCTTCTCCACTTCCCTAGAATAATCCTAGAGGTCCTGGTATTCTTCCAAGACCAATCTTAGTTCCCTAAGTGGAGGATTCAAAGAGGCGTTTCACAGATGAGGTAATATCCATTACCGATCTTTTCAATTTATTTCGTCTTCAACTTCTTCTTCTTTAGTTGTTTCATGAAAAAGTAATAACATTAGTATTAATTACATAATGATATGTTATAATAAATATGAAACAACCCTAATTCACTTTCTATCCATCCTATGGAAAAATGAAATCACCGCGCGTGCGTACGTACGGAATACCGTCTCCACGCCGTGGTGTAATCTATTTTCCACCACCACCTTAATAGGATGGTTATAATGGTGTAATGAGTAACTATATATGATTATTATAAATTTATATTTATACTGAAATAGTCTACATACACTTCAACACAATTCCATGACCATGGGAACGATATCATCGCTCGTGCGTACGTACGGACTACCGTCTCCACGACGCGATGAGATTCATTCTCAATGATTAACCATTCATGAATGATTATAAAGTATATATAATAAGTACTAATGAAATATATTACATAATAATGATACTGTATTTATGTAAATTTATATGTATGTCATCTACTTTATTCCATTCACTTCAATAAGGAAACGAAAACAGCGTTCATGCGTACGTACGGACTACCGTCTCCATGAACGGTGTATTTCATTCCATTTATCGATATATTATATATATATATATTCTGAATATATATTATATATAAATCATGTTTTACATTCTGGATATAAGTAATCATGATCCAAGTAATCATATTAATAATTACAAGTTAAAAACACGAACGACAAATGAGATGATTTTACCAAAAACACTACTTTAACATGAATTTACAAAAGAACGGGTAATATAAAGTCATAAGTGGACCATATATGATATAATAACAATGAATATGATTCTTGAATAAGTCAATAACATGATTTAAATCATTATACAGGAGGTTTGGACACTTACAAAGCAAGTCAGACCTAAGGTAAGGGAAATATCACAATCTCATTTTTATCCGAGATTGTTTATACTTTGGTATTTACTGGGGTGTATTTTATCATCCACATCCATGTTCCCTCAATATGTAATATTGTTTCCATCCACTTAAAATATTTTAAATCCAATTTTACCCTTCGGTGAGTTTTTAGTAAAGAATATGAAAGGAATATTTTGTCGTTTTTCGTACGAGGTACTTTTTTGACTTTTCCGACAAATGTACGAAGAATGTTTTTTTTAACTTATACGGCATGAATGAATTTTTAAAACATTATTTCCAAGAAGCTTCCTTTACAAGTTTTCATGTTTATTTTTAATCAACTTCTATTAGTTTAAAGTTGTATGAAATGTTAAGAAAGGAAAAATGTTTTTGAAGAAGAAAGGATATTTTCCTCAAGAATGGAGTTCAAGTGTTTTATCAAAATTATTTTCCATCTAAGATAATAAAGGGTTTTATTTTTATCCCTATTATTACATTGATTTGATTATGTTTTGAGGGAGTTATTTTTATGAAGTCATTTACCTTATATGATTTGTTTTATGATGTCATGATGTTTCAAGAATCCCATTTTTGTTACATGTGTTATGCGATGATGTATGATTTATGATTATGTGGCACACATAAGAAAGGATTCATTATAAGATGGGTGGGACCTATATATCCCTCCAATGCATTGGGTAAAGATTTTATATCTCATGAGATAGACATGGCTGGAACTGTAGGTTATACCGGTTCAGTGAAACAGGACTGAAACGAGGGTGACTCGGTTCAGAAAGGGACTTTGTCCACTAAGATAGTCTTGGAAATGAGTCTTGACTAACAAGAAATTATTCTCTATGATTATGTGTGTATGCCACAAAGTTTCATGTTTTATGTTAGGATTATTGTGATTACATTTCACTGTCATGATTTATCCCATGTTATGAAATTATGATCTCTTTTGGAGGTTAAGATTTCCAAAAGTTATGTTCTTGTGTATATGATGTGATTGATATTTATTTTCTATACCCTTACTGAGCATTTGAGCTCACCCTTTTATGTTTACTTTTCCCCAGGATATAAATAAAGGCTTTAGGTATAAAAAAAAAGAGGAAGATCTTTATGGGAGATGTTTAAGATCTTTCACCAGGATTAGAATATTATATTCTGAGTTTCCAAAGACACTAAACTATTACGATTCTTGTGTGTGTGTTTTTGTTATGTACTAAGTATTCCACAAATGTAATGTAATGTCCATGTACGTCAGGATTCGGGTCTCTACAGTTGGTATCAGAGGAAAGGTTTAGTCAACCTTTGGAAACTAGGATGCGAAAACGTTAGTGAGATCCCTAGAGATATTTCTAAGGTATGTCTAGGGATGTCCCTAAGGTTAAGTATACGTATGGGTTATAGTACTAGAATTACGCTAACGATCATAGAATTAAACCTAAGATGTTAGATATTGAAGGTACTCCCCCTTTATTATGTTGTTTTCCCTAGCATGATTTTTGCATCTCACACTATTCTTTTTGGGTTTTAGACAATGGTTGGAACCCGAAGGAACCGTGTTGATCAATGCAATGGACAATGCAATGATTGTCCTCCTGAACAAACAAATGTTATGGGAGATGGAGTGCAAAATCTTATTGCTATACTTACACAAGCTATGGATCATTCTGGACTTCCAAATGAGCAGAGAAGGGAACAATATTCTATTGAGTCCTTCATGAGGCAACGTCCACCTTCTTTCAGTGGGTCTTCCAATCCACTTGTTGCTGAACAATGGATCAGTACCACTAAAAATATATTTTCAGTTCTTCAATGTTCTGAACATGATAAAGTCATCTTAGCAGTATATCGTTTGGAAGGTGAAGCTGATCAATGGTGGAATCTTATCAAGAATATGAGGCCAAGAGATGAAATTGAGTCCATGGAATGGGAAGAGTTCAAGAACTTGTTTTTCAGTAAGTACTTCCCTTGTATTTTTCGAACAAAGATGGAAAAAGAGTTTCTTGAGCTGAAGCAGAAGGATGATGAATCTGTTGGTATATACGAAGAAAATTTTACAAGACTAGCAAGGTATGCATCTGGAATTATCATCCAACCTGAAAGTAAAGTTGATCGATTTTTCAGTGGATTAAAACCGAGTCTTCAAAAGGCATTAGCTATAAGAGACTTCAGTAGCTATGAAGAAATTGTGTGTTGTGATATCAAGGTAGAAATGGAAGTTGGTGTCACATATCCATCTCATGGTTTTGACAAGAAACGAAAGATGGAGTTCAAGGAGAAATCTCAAAATAATGGTGAAAAGAAGATGAATGTTTCCTTATGCACAAAGTGTGGAAAGAAGCATGGTGGAGATTGTCATAAAGGGACTAGAAAATGTTTTAAGTGTGGAAAAGAAGGTCATCGAGCAGCTGAGTGTCGAAGTAATGGAAAAAGGGTTTCTAATGATGTGAATAAAGCAAAAACTGCAGAGAACACACCACCAACACTTCAATGCTTCAAGTGAAGGGAAATGGGGCGTTATTCTAATAAATGCCCTAATCCAAGGGTTAGTGATGACCGACATGAGCAACCGCTTAAGGCAAAGGACAAAGGGAAGTCACATGCGATCACTATTGGTGATGTTGAATATGACAACGATGTGGTGGAATGATTAAGTGTTTATGTAATGGGATTCCAAAATAATGTTGTATCATAAAGTATTGGAATATTTATGTATTGGTCTAATGTGGTATTCAAAGTGATTGAGATATTTTTGGAAATAAGATGATATGCGCATGATGAAGGGAAAACGAGAAAACGAAATGTTTAACAGTATTCATGAGCTCATGATTGATATAAGGACTAAGTGATATCATGGTTTGAGTATATAGAATTTTGAGGATTTTGGTATGTGAAAAGTGTTAACTTTTAACTGCATTCAAGTTTTTACTATGGTTCAATCGGTATTCAAGAGAGTACAAGATTAAGGCCTTTGAATGTTTGGAATGTGACCAACAAGATATATCTTATGATATATGGGGATCAACGATGGTATTAAATCTCTGAGAGTGGACTGCAGTATTATGGATATGCCTAAAGATTGGAATGGATTATGTTGGACATAAGTTAGTATTGTTTGTTTTTTTGATATTATTGATGGGATGTTATAGTAATATAGTTTTAGAAAAAGGACAACCTGCAGGACGGGCGATAGCCCATCGCGTCAGAAAAGGATGTGGGAATCGAACCTACAACCGAAGTGCGACTGGCCTTTATCGCCTACCACTGGCCTACATGAAGTCCCTATTTAGTAGAAACTAGTTTTATTATATTAAGCAGTATGATATATGAAGTATAAATTCCATTTTAGAAACCATATATGATTAATCTCACTATAGATCGACTTATGTATATTTAATAACTTTTGCTAACCTTTTGTTTGAGACAGATGGAATGACCCGTCATTCTATCACATGATCTGCTAACACTTCACGAATAACAAATTCAACTTCATTTATTTAAGAGATGAAGTGGAAATTGTTCAAGGCACGAACAATAGTGAGATTGTACCAAAATAAAGTAAGTATTTATTCTAATTCAAATTCTTCAACTTTAGGGAAACGATCTTGAAAACCAAAAATGTTGTCCTAGTGCTCTTATATCTGATTAATCAGATGGTACCTTAGATCGTCACAAATTTATGGATTTGTGATTGCTAGATTTTCCATAGCCATGTTCTCTACCACTCTCCATCAGAACATGATGGTTAGATTTCTCTTCCATATCCATATTTTCACCTATGTGGAAACCCAGTGATTAGTTTATTTGGGTAACCATTACGTTTCATAGTTTTGTTTTTAAAGATTGGTTTTGGTATTCCTTTTTACAATGTGGGTTTCGATTAAAGAAACTTTCAAATAGTAAACCATTTATAACCCCGACGAATTTCGAGGGCGAAATTCATTTTAAGGGGGGTAGAATGTAACACCCCGAGATTTTATGAAAAATATTCTTTTTAATTTCATTAATGTCTTGTGTTATATGCTACACCAAAAGGGGATTTCACAACACACATATTTGACCTGGCTTGAATTACACGCAATCGTGACCTTCCACGATAGCGTGTGTTGTACGCAACACCAAGTTTCGCTAAACAATGATATGCTATTAAGATATTATTAAAACTAGCCGTTATGAATAGTAATAACCACTTTTTTAAAATTTTTAAATATTATTTTTCAAAATGGACTTCATTTATGGATTCGGAGTATCTAATTTAGCCTAAGGTGAAATTTTGGTACTTTTCGGATAACTTTCATATTCTGATGAATAGTGAAAATTACTAAATTTTAATTAAAAACAACTTTTTTAATCGAAATAATTAATAGTGATAAATTATTAATTTGAGTGGTTTTAAAGTATATTTAGAATATATTTTTACAATTTAATACAATGTTGGTCATTGGATGTAATTTCACATTTAAACCAGTTATAAACAAGTGTCAATCTTTTGATAGTTATTATCTCTTAAAAACACGCTATTTGTTGTGACAGCGGAAATTAATTATAAAATTAATTAATGCAGCTTATATGTTGGGAATTTTTTAAAATAGAAATCATTTTTGAATTCGGAATATCAATTATAGCTTAGGGTGAAATTTTGGCATTTTTCTGAAAAACTTCAATTTTTGATGAATAGTGAAACCACTAAGTGGTAGGTTAAAAACTGAATTTTGCATAAAACTTAATTTTACCGCTTCTGTGAATGGAATTTTGAAAATCCTACAGACACGGTTGATATCAGTAAGTAAAATGTGGTTCAATGAGATAAAAATAATTTTTTGGTGAATAGTAACTTTTTACTTTTTTTACCGTAGTTAATAGTAAATAGGGTAACTAAGGGTAAATATGATATTACTATTACCCTAACACATGTCCTAATTCTATTGGATATGTTTAATTTGACCAAAAAGAACCTTATGAATATAATATGACCATTTAGGTCCACTTGGATTAGATTATGACATTTAATATTATTTTATTTAATGAATAGTTAAAATAGTTAAAATCAAAGTTTAATAAGTAAATAATTTTTAATATGGGGTTATACATAAGATAAATTCGACTATAAATATTCATTAGAAAGATAAAAAGATTTCCTATATAATGGTATTTTATTTGTAATTTTGCGAAATTATATAATTTAATTTATTTATGACACAATGATGATGCAGTAATTATCTTATTAATGAAATATTGACATAATTGATGTTATAAACACCAAAATAAATGTAATTTGAGATTTTTTAATTAATTCCACTAATTTTATAGGTTACTATGATATATTAGTGTTGATTTAATCAACTTGGTTCGAACATATAATTCTGTTATGACTTTCACAAAAATCATATATCAAATAGTGTCAAAATTGACACAAAATAGTTTTTAAATCAAATATTATATTATTAATTGTTATTTTATTCCTAAAAAACTAAGGTTCGGCAACATTACTTAGATAAGGATATATATATTAATAATAAACAATTTGGGGTTCGTTTGGCATGTTATATTAAGTGTATTAACCATATAGTGTAAGAAAACAAAAAGACACGGTAAAAGTTAAATTATTTAACTTAGAGTTAAATCTAATTGATAAGGTTAAAATAATAACCTAAACTTGTATAAATCCTATTGGTTGATAGGATTGCGACCCATACGCACTTTAGCTTCGAAATAAGACCCTTTGGAACCATTATAAACCGATTTTTACTTTAATATAAAATAATATTTTGAGATATTCCTAAGGTGCCCCTCTCCTCCCTTATAAAAGGACACCTCCTCCTCCTCCTCCTCACACCTATTTGAGCACTCAATATCGGCCTACCCCTGCCAAAATCCCTTCTCCACTTCCCTAGAATAATCCTAGAGGTCCTGGTCTTATTCAAAGACCAATCTTAGTACCCTAAGTGGACGATTCAAAGAGGTGTTTCAAAGAAGAGGTAATATCCATTACCGATCTTTTCAATTTCTTTCTTCTTCAAATTCTTCTTCTTTAGTTGTTTCATGACAAATTAATAACATCAGCATTACTTACATACTGATATATTATTATAAATATGAAACAAACCTAATTCACCTTCTATCCATCCTACGGAAAAATGAAATCACCGCGCGTGCGTACGTACGGAATACCGTCTCCACGCCGTGGTGTAATCTATTTTCCACCACCACCTTAATAGGATGGGTATAATGGTGTAATGAGTAACTATATATGATTATTATAAAGTGATATAGATACTGAAATAGTCTACATACACTTCAACAAAATTCCACGACCATGGGAACGATATCATCGCTCGTGCGTACGTACGGACTACCGTCTCCACGACGCGATGAGATTCATTCTCAATGATTAACCATTCATGAATGATTATAAAGTATATATAATAAGTACTAATGAAATATATGAAATAATAATGATACTGGATTTATGTAAATTTATATGTATGTCATCTACTTAATTCCATTTACTTCAATAAGGAAACGAAAACAGCGTTCATGCGTACGTACGGACTACCGTCTCCATGAACGGTGTATTTCATTCCATTTATCGATATATTATATATATATATATATATATATATATTCTGAATATATATTATATATAAATGATGTTTTACATTCTGGATATAAGTAATCATGATCCAAGTAATCATATTAATAATTACAAGTTAAAAACACGAACGACAAATGAGAAGATTTTACCCAAAACGCTACTTTAACATGAATTTACAAAAGAACGGGTAATATAAAGTCATAAGTGGACCATATATGATATAATAACAATGAATATGGTTCTGGAATAAGTCAATAACATGATTTAAATCATTATACAGGAGATTCGGACACTTACAAAGCAAGTCGGACCTAAGGTAAGGGAAATATCACAATCTCATTTTTATCCGAGATTGTTTATACTTTGGTATTTACTGGGGTGTATTTTATCATCCACATCCATGTTCACTCAATATGTAATATTGTTTCCATCCACTTACAATAGTTTAAATTCAATTTTACCCTTCGGTGTGTTTTTAGTAAAGAATATGAAAGGAATCTTTTGTCATTTTTCGTACGAGGTACTTTTTGACTTTTCCGACAAAAGTACGAAGAATGTTTTTTTTAACTTATACGGAATGAATGAATTTTTAAAACATTATTTCCAAGAAGCTTCCTTTACAAGTTTTCAAGTTTATTTTTAATCAACTTCTTTTAGTTTAAAGTTGTATGACATGTTAAGAAAGGAAAAATGTTTTTGAAGAAGAAAGGATATTTTCCTCAAGAATGGAGTTCAAGTGTTTTATCAAAATTATTTTCCATATAAGATAATAAAGGGTTCTATTTTTATCCCTATTATTACATTGATTTGATTATGTTTTGAGGGAGTTATTTTTATGAAGTCATTTACCTTATATGATTTGTTTTATGATGTCATGATGTTTCAAGAATCCCATTTTTGTTACATGTGTTATGCGATGATGTATGATTTATGATTATGTGGAACACATAAGAAAGGATTCATTATAAGATGGGTGGGACCTATATCCCCCTCCAATGCATTGGGTAAAGATTTTATATCTCATGAGATAGACATGGCTGGAACTGTAGGTTATACCAGTTCAGTGAAACAGGACTGAAACGAGGGTGACTCGGTTCATAAAGGGACTTTGTCCACTAAGATAGTCTTGGAAATGAGTCTTGACTAACAAGAAATGATTCTCTATGATTATGTGTGTATTACACAAAGTTTAATGTTTTATGTTTTGATTATTGTGATTACATTTCACTGCCATGATTTATCCCATGTTATTAAATTATGATCTCTTTTGCAGGTTAAGATTTCCAAAAGTTATGTGCTTGTGTATACGATGTGATTGATATTTCTTTTGTTTACCGTTACTGAGAATTTGAGCTCACCATTTTATGTTTACTTTTCCACAGGATATAAAGAAAGGTTTTAGGTAAAAAAAAGATGAAGATCTTTATGGGAGACGTTGAAGATCTTTCACTAGGATTAGAAGATTATATTCCGAGTTTCCAAAGACACTAAACTATTACAATCCTTGTGTGTGTGTTTTTGTTATGTACTAAGTATTCCGCAAATGTAATGTAATGTCCATGTACGTCAGGCTTCGGGTCTCTACAGTTGGTATCAGAGGAAAGGTTTAGTCAACCTTTGGAAACTAGGATTCGAAAACGTTAGTGAGATCCCTAGAGATATTTCTATGGTATGTCTAGGGATGTCCCCAAGGTTAAGTATACGTATGGGTTATAGTACTATAATTACGCTAACGATCATAGAATTAAACCTAAGATGTTAGATATTGAAGGTAATCCCCCTTTATTATGTTGTTTTTCCTAGCATGATTTTTGCCTATCACACTATTCTTTTTGGGTTTTAGACGATGGCTGGAACCCGAAGGAACCGTGTTGATCAATGAAATGGACAATGCAATGATTGTCCTCGAGAACAAACAAATGTTATGGGAGATGGAGTGCAAAATCTTATTGCTATACTTACACAAGCTATGAATCATTATGGACTTCCAAATGAGCAGAGAAGGGAACAATATTCTATTGAGTCCTTCATGAGGCAACGTCCACCTTCTTTCAGTGGGTCTTCCGATCCACTTGTTGCTGAACAATGGATCAGTACCACTGAAAAGATATTTTCAGTTCTTCAATGTTCTGAACATGATAAAGTCATCTTAGCAGTATATCGTTTGGAAGGTGAAGCTGATCAATGGTGGAATCTTATCAAGAATACAAGGCCAAGAGATGAAATTGAGTCCATGGAATGGGACGAGTTCAAGAACTTGTTTTTAAGTAAGTACTTCCCTTGTATTCTTCAAACAAAGATGGAAAAGGATTTTCTTGAGCTGAAGCAGAAGGATGATGAATCTGTTGGTATATACGAAGCGAATTTTACAAGACATGCAAGGTATGCATCTGGCATTATCATCCAACCTGAAAGTAAAGTTGATCGATTTTTCAGTTGCTTAAAACCGAGTCATCGAAGGGCATTAGCTATAAGAGACTTCAGTAGCTATGAAGAAATTGTGCATTATGCTATCAAGGTAGAAATGGAAGTTGGTGTTACATATCCATCTCATGGTATTGACAAGAAACGAAAGATGGAGTTCAAGGAGAAATCTCAAAATAATGGTGAAAAGAAGATGAATGTTTCCTTATGCACAAAGTGTGGAAAGAAGCATGGTGGAGATTGTCTTAAAGGGACTAAAAAATGTTTTAAGTGTGGAAAAGAAGTTCATCGAGCAGCTGAGTGTCGAAGTAATGGAAAAAGGGTTTCTAATGATGTGAATAAAGCAAACACTGCAGAGAACACACCACCAACACTTCAATGCTTCAAGTGCAGGGAAATGGGGCATTATGCTAATAAATTCCCTAATCCAATGGTTAGTGATGATCGACATGAGCAACTGCTTAAGTCAAAGGACAAAGGGAAGTCACATGCGATCACTATTGGTGATGGTGAATATGACAACGATGTGGTGGAATGATTAAGTGTTTATGTAATGGGATTCCAAAATAATGTTGTATCATAAAGTATTGGAATATTTATGTATTGGTCTAATGTGGTATTCCAATTGATTGAGATATTTTTGGAAATAAGATGATATGCGCATAATGAAGGGAAAACGAGAAAATGAAATGTTTAATAGTATTCATGAGCTCATGATTGATATAAGGACTAAGTGATATCATGGTTTGAGTATATAGAATTTTGAGGATTTTGGTATGTGAAAAGTGTTAACTTTTAACTGCATTCAAGTTTTCACTATGGTTCAATGGGTATTCCAGAGAGTACAAGATTAAGGCCTTTGAATGTTTGGAATGTGACCGATAAGATATATCTTATGATATATGGGGATCAACGATGGTATTAAATCTCTGAGAGTGGACTGCAGTATTATGGATAAGCCTAAAGATTGGAATGGATTATGTTGGACATAAGTTAGTATTGTTTGTTTTTTTGATATTATTGATGGGATGTTATAGTAATATAGTTTTAGAAAAAGGACAACCTGCAGGACGGGCGACATCCCATCGCGTCGGACAAGGATATGGGAATCGAACCCACAACCGAAGTGCGACTGACCTTTATCGCCTACCACTGGCCTACAGGAAGTCCCTGTTTAGTAGAAACTAGTTTTATTATATTAAGCAGTATGATATATGAAGTATAAAGTCCATTTTAGAAACCATATATGATTAATCTCACTATAGATCGACTTATGTATATTTAATAACTTTTGCTAACCTTTTGTTTGAGACAGATGGAATGACCCATCATTCTATCACGTGATCTGCTAACACTTCATGAATAACAAATTCAACTTCATTTATTTAAGATATGAAGTGGAAATTGTTCAAGGCACGAACAACAGTGATATTGTACCAAAATAATTAAGTATTTATTCTAATTCAAATTCTTCAACTTTAGGGAAACGATCTTGAAAACCAAAAATGTTGTCCTAGTGCTCTTATATCTGATTAATCAGATGGTACCTTAGATCGTCACAAATTTATGGATTTGTGATTGATAGCTTTTCCATAGCCATGTTCTCTACCACTCTCCATCAGAACATGATGGTTAGATTTCTCTTCCATATCCATATTTTCACCTATATGGAAACCCAGTGATTAGTTTATTTGGGTAACCGTTACATATCATACTTTTGTTTTTAAAGATTGGTTTTGGTATTCCTTTTTACGATGTGGGTTTAGATTAAAGAAGCTTTCGAATAGTAATCCATTTATAACCCCGACGAATTTCGAGGGCGAAATTCATTTTAAGGGGGGTAGAATGTAACACCCTGAGATTTTATGAAAAATATTATTTTTAATTTCATTAATGTCTTGTGTTATACGCTACACCAAAAGGATCTTTCACAACACACATCTTTGACCTGGCTTAAATTACACGCAATCGTGACCTTCCATGATTGCGTGTGTTGTACGCAACACCAAGTTTCCAAAACAACGATATGCTATTAAGATATTATTAAAACTAGCCGTTATGAATAGTAATAACCACTTTTTGAAATTTTGTAAATTTTATTTTTCAAAATGGACTTCATTTATGGATTCGGAGTATCGAATTTAGCCTAAGGTGAAATTTTGGTACTTTTCGGATAACTTTCATATTCTGATGAATAGTGAAAATTACTAAATTTTAATTAAAAACAACTTTTTTAATCAAAATAATTAATAGTGATAAATTTTTAATTTGAGTGGTTTTAAAGTATATTTAGAATATATTTTTACAATTTAATACAATGTTGGTCATTGGATGTAATTTCAAATTTAAACCAGTTATAAACAAGTGTCAATCTTTTGATAGTTATTATCTCTTAAAAACACGCTATTTGTTGTGAAAGCGGAAATTAATTATAAAATTAATTAATGCAACTTATATGTTGGGAATTTTGTAAAATAGATATCATTTTTGAATTCGGAATATCAATTATAGCTTAGGGTGAAATTTTGGCATTTTTCTAAAAAACTTCAATTTTTGATGAATAGTGAAACCACTAAGTGGTAGGTTAAAAACTGAATTTTGCATAAAACTTAATTTTACCACTTCTGTGAATGGAATTTCGGAAATCCGACAGACATGGTTGATATAAGTAAGTAAAATGTGGTTCAATGAGATAAAAATAATTTTTTGGTGAATAGTAACTTTTTACTTTTTTTACCGCGGTTAATAGTAAATAGGGTAACTAAGGGTAAATATGATATTACTATTACCCTAACACATGTCCTAATTCTATTGGATAAGTGTAATTCGACCAAAAACAACCTTATGAATATAATATGACCATTTAGGTCCACTTGGATTAGATTATGACATTTAATATTATTTTATTTAATGAATAGTTAAAATAGTTAAAATCAAAGTTTAATAAGTAAATAATTTTTAATATGGGGTTATACATAAGATAAATTCGACTATAAATATTCATTAGAAAGATACAAAGATTTCCTATATAATGGTATTTTATTTGTAATTTTTAGACATTAAATAATTTAATTCATATATGACACAATGATGATGCAGTAATTATCTTATTAATGAAATATTCACATAATTGATGTTATAAACACCAAAATAAATGTAATTTGAGATTTTTTATGAATTCAACTAAAATTATAGGTTACTATGATATATTAGTGTTGATTTAATCAACTTGTTTCGAACATATAATTCTGTTATGACTTTCAAAAAAATCATATATCAAATAGAGTCAAAATTGACACAAAATAGTTTTTAAAACAAATATTATATTATTAATTGTTATTTTATTCCTAAAAATCTAATGTTCGGCCAAATTACTTAGATAAAGATATATATATTAATAATAAACAATTTGGGGTTCGTTTGGCATGTTATAGTAAGTTTATTAACCATATAGTGTAAGAAATCAAAAAGACATGGTAAAAGTTAAATTATTTAACTTAGAGTTAAATCTAATTGATAAGGTTAAAATAATAACCTAAACTTGTCTAAATCCTATTGTTTTATAGGATTTAGACCCATACCCACTTTAGCTTCGAAATAAGACCCTTTGGAACCATTATAAACCGATTTTTACTTTAATATAAAATAATATTTTGAGATATTCCTAAGGTGCCCCTCTCCTCCCTTATAAAAGGACACCTCCTCCCCCTCCTCCTCACACCAATTTGAACACTCATGCTCGGAAAACCCCTGCCAAAATCCCTTATCCACTTCCCTAGAATAATCCTAGAGGTCCTGGTCTTCTTCAAAGACCAATCTTAGTTCCCTAAGTGGAGGATTCAAAGAGGCGTTTCAAAGAAGAGGTAATATCCGTTACCGATCTTTTCATTTTCTTTCTTCTTCAACTTCTTCTTATTTGGTTGTTTCATGACAAAGTAATAACATAAGTATTACTTACATACTGATATGTTATTATAAATATGAAACAAACCTAATTCACCTTCTATCCATCCTACGGAAAAATGAAATCACCGTGCGTGCGTACGTACGGAATACCGTCTCCACGCCGTGGTGTAATCTATTTTCCACCACCACCTTAATAGGATGGGTATAATGGTGTAATGAGTAAATATATATTATTATTATAAAGTGATATGGATACTGAAATAGTCTACATACACTTCAACACAATTCCACGACCATGGGAACGATATCATCGCTCGTGTGTACGTACGGACTACCGTCTCCACGACGCGATGAGATTCATTCACAATGATTAACCATTCATGAATGATTATAAAGTATATATAATAAGTACTAATGAAATATATTACATAATAATGATACTGTATTTATGTAAATTTATATGTATGTCATCTACTTAATTCCATTCACTTCAACAAGGAAACGAAAACAGCGTTCATGCGTACGTGCGGACTACCGTCTCCATGAACGGTGTATTTCATTCCATTTATCGATATATTATATATATATATATATTCTGAATATATATTATATATAAATCATGTTTTACATTCTGGATATAAGTAATCATGATCCAAGTAATCATATTAATAATTACAAGTTAAAAACACGAACGACAAATGAGACGATTTTACCCAAAACGCTACTTTAACATGAATTTACAAACGAACGAGTAATATAAAGTCATAAGTGGACCATATATGATATTATAGAAATAAATATGATTCTGTAATAAGTCAATAACATGATTTAAATCATTATACAGGAGGTTCGGACACTTACAAAGCAAGTCGGACCTAAGTTAAGGGAAATATCACAATCTCATTTTTATCCGAGATTGTTTATACTTTGGTATTTACTGGGGTGTATTTTATCATCCAAATCCATGTTCCCTCAATATGTAATATTGTTTCCATCCACTTACAATAGTTTAAATCCAATTTTACCCTTCGTTGAGTTTTTAGTAAATAATATGAAAGGAATCTTTTGTCGTTTTTCGTACGAGGTACTTTTTGACTTTTCCGACAAAAGTACGAAGAATGTTTTTTTTAACTTATACGGCATGAATGAATTTTTAAAACATTATTTCCAAGAATCTTCCTTTACAAGTTTTCAAGTTTATTTTTAATCAACTTCTTTTAGTTTAAATTTGTATGACATATTAAGAAAGGAAAAATGTTTTTGAAGAAGAAAGGATATTTTCCTCAAGAATGGAGTTCAAGTGTTTTATCAAAATTATTTTCCATCTAAGATAATAAAGGGTTCTATTTTTATCCCTATTATTAAATTGATTTGATTATGTTTTGAGGGAGGTATTTTTATGAAGTCATTTACCTTATATGATTTGTTTTATGATGTCATGATGTTTCAAGAATCCCATTTTTGTTACATGTGTTATGCGATGATGTATGATTTATGATTATGTGGAACACATAAGAAAGGATTAATTATAAGATGGGTGGGACCTATATCTCCCTCTAATTCATTGGGTAATGATTTTATATCTCATGAGATAGACATGGCTGGAACTGTAGGTTATACCGGTTCAGTGAAATAGGACTGAAATGAGGGTGACTTGGTTCAGAAAGGGACTTTGTCCACTAAGATAGTCTTGGAAATGAGTCTCGACTAACAAGAAATGATTATCTATGATTATGTGTGTATGCCACAAAGTTTCATGTTTTAAGTTATGATTATTATGATTACATTTCACTTCCATGATTTATCCCATGTTATGAAATTATGATCTCTTTTGCAGGTTAAGATTTCCAAAAGTTATGTGCTTGTGTATACGATGTTATTGATATTTCTTTTGTTTAACCTTACTGAGCATTTCAGCTCACCCTTTTATGTTTACTTTTCCCCAGGATATAAAGAAATGTTTTAGGTATAAAAAAAAGAGGAAGATCTTTATGGGAGATGTAGAAGATCTTTCACCAGGATTAGAAGATTATATTCCGAGTTTCCAAAGACACTAAACTATTATGATCCTTGTGTGTGTGTTTTTGTTATGTACTAAGTATTCCGCAAATGTAATGTAATGTCCATGTACGTCAGGCTTCGGGTCTCTACAGATGAATTCTGAAAAAAATGAATCCATGATACCTAAAGTTTTTCAGATATGAAAATTCAAAGATAAGATAATAATGAAGGTGTCTACAAATTTTATACCTTCAGATAAAGGATCCACTAGGTTAATAATGATGTCTCATTCCTAGTGATACAACCAAAGATCTGAAATACTTACAAATTTTCCCATAGTTTACCATTTATGTTACTTTAAATGGGGATGGGAGGTGAATCAGAAAAGAGGAAAGGAAATGAAGGTTGTATGGTTTATACACTCATGAAATAAAATAATCATATAAATACAAATTAGTATTTATTTTCAATTGGTATCGATCAACAATTTTATGAAGCCATATTGATGATTTTTTGTGAAGGAAAATTTCCATTGTGATCATGTATTAAAGAAGTCTATAGAAAGGGAGATATAAACTGAGTGATTTTGGAAGAGATTTACTCATTAATATTGAAACCATAAATATATACATCCCCAAAAAATAAAAAAATCTTTCGTATGATTTTCACTATGCTAACAGTGTTTCAGTTTATGTTGATTATATAATCAAGTGTGAGTGACTATGTAACAAAATGGGTAAGAAAACGGACATACACTATTTTTTTAATGGGTTTTGTGTAGTTGAGTGTAAGTTTACATAAATTTTTGAAAATCTATTCGAAAACCCCTAAAGAGATTATTTCATATTTGGTACCAAATTGAGTTGTGTATATGGATTGATTTGATGATTTGATAAAATCACACTAGTTTTCTACATAGTTGAGTGTAAGTTTACATAACATCATGAAAATATATTTGAAGACCCCTAAAGAGAGAATTTAAATTTTTGTATAACATTGAGAAATGTATATTGATAGATATAATGATTTGATAAAATCACACTTGTTTTCTACTATAGGCTACCCCAAATATACTTTGAGTTGAATTACCTAAGTCTATTTTTTGTGAAATTTATTGTTTCCATACTTATCTCAAGAAATAAATAAAATATCAAAATGATAAGTTTTTTAGGTTAAAGAAGGTAAAAACTAGAGATCACATTCTCTAAAATTTATGGTATGAACAATGGGGAGTGAAATAAAGTTTCCTCCTTTGAATGTATTTTCATTAATGGGGAGAGGAAATGAGAATTTCTAATTTTCTATTAAAATGTACGCCCTATGTTTAAAAGTTCAAAGTATTGAAAAAAATACAAATTGGAAGATTTAGGTGATCTTGGGTGTGTGATTTTAATTTTTTTCAATAGATTATTTCATAGTGTTTTTTGTTTGGGATATTGAATTTATGGGTGATGGATTGAGAATCCACCCATTAAATAAATATTTAAAGTGATTCCCATGAAGTATGGGTAATGGATAAGTGATAGATACCAATGGATGTAAAAATTAAGTTTGTTTTATTGGAAAAATATTTATGATGAGTAGGATACTATGTTCACAAAAAATAATACATTATAGAATTAATTGAACTATTATTGATGTGTATAATTAGTAATTATGTATTCAAATTATTTCTAAAATAGGTTGGAAATAATATGAGTTTATCTGTCTACATGTAAATATTTTATACCCATGTTTGATGTAAAAAATATGGTTTTAATATTGGTTAATTTCATTTTAGATTTCTATAGAAGTGGAAGGCTAAAAAAAGTGTGAAACACCACTTGGATAATTGTTTTAAAGGATAAAATTAATGTTAGAATATATGTCCAGTGAGGTTCTTGAAGTTAATATAACTTGAGTATTCATAAGATATAAGAGTTCTTGAGAATGATACTAAATATTTTGAGAATGTTGTGATGAATTACTAAAGTGTTTTGTTGAGTATTAAAGAGATTTAAGAGGCCTTGAGATGAATTGAGGAGAATATAATCCTAATTAATGAAATATATATTTTGGGGTCTAATGATTTTTTTTGGAAAAGTGTATATTTTTTTATAAGTGTCATCTCAAAGACTAAGGATCCACACATGGATGATATAGTTCTCTATAGATATAATATTAGTTTATCTGAGATATTCATAAGCATCATCTAGTGTCTACTTAAAAATCATCATGCCATGCATAATCATTATATTGATCTATATATTCATTAATTCCCCTATGTAAGAATGAGGAACTTATGTTCCCAAGTATTAGTTGTTTCATAACCATGAATTTCCTCAACATAATCATAAATCGGGTTTGTGTAAATACTAATTATAAAGATATGTAATAATCATATATAGAAGAATTATCCTACATAAGTATCTATCTTTAGAAATTTTTAGAATGTTTTATACTAAAATATGAAGATTACAGTTTTATTATTTGAAGTAGAAATTGAATAGGATGATGATAGAAACATTTTTCTTGGATCCAAATATCAAAAAATATATGTTACACATCAATATAATTTTATATAATATAATATTCAAAATTATAAAAGGGAATAGAAAAGCAAGATGTAGTTTTGAGAGACTGAAGTTACCATAATTGATGAATTGTGATGGAAAATAAATCATATAGTTCTCAAGAAATTTTAAATGATATAAACATCATAAAAAACATAAGATTCAAACTAGTTGTCTTAGAAAAGATAAAGATAAGATAAATTTGCATTTATAAGAAATATATTTATCTTGAAGTTGAGATTCTAGATATGTCAACTTTGGAAATGAATAAAAACTCAGATGATACTGCAGCTATTCTGAATTGTTTTAAACACAACAAAATGAGTTATGTTAATATTTGGGATAAATTTTATGAGGAAAAAATAAATACTATTATCAAAATGTATAATATTCTAAGTTATTTAGTTCTTTTCCTGATGTAGTTCTTCATGAAACATTACAACTAACGAAAAATTTCAAGACATAAATATAAATTTTCTATGATTTATCCTATATAATATAAGAAAATGAGATATGGATTTATATGTATGTATTATGGGATAGATATAAGGAGGAAATTGAGAATACTACAAGATGGATATATAAGATATGTTGGCTAACACAAATGAGAAAGAATATAAAACATGGGCATTCGAGTAAAATTATTTGAGATAAATGTTAAAGAGAAAAAATAGTGTCAAATTATCGTAGCACTCACACATACAAGAAAGGTTGATAGAAAATAATACACGATTATGAGATATTTTTTGATGGGATTTTTTATATTTTAAATTTAGAGAATATTGTTTTGAGTAAACAATATATAAAATAAAAAAAAAGGAGGTAAAAAAGTACATTTGGAGAATAGAGATCCTAATACAAGTTTTAATAACAAGAGATCTCTCAAGTAATAAGAAAATATTGATGAGTATATGCTGATATTTTTGATCATTTGGGTATCAAAGGTAAAAAAAGAAGAGGATCCTATGATATTCATTGTTATAGAATCTTGAGTAGAGGAAGTTAAGGAGATACTGAAATACTCTTTGTGATTATGTTAATTGGTGTTGAGTCTTCAAAATAATAAGGAGGTTTTATATTTGGGAGTATCATAATAGATTAGTGGGTTCAGAATCTAGGTGTGAATATTTTTTTTTGAAGAGCTGTAAAGCGAAGACAAATAGGAACTGATCTAGAATAATGTACTCTTGAAAAAAATTTGGAAGTCGACAACCTTTTCTTGAGAGGATGGAGTTTAGACATATTGATGTTGAATCATCCTATATAAATTTTTTAATCTAATTACAAAGGATTTGGATTAAAAAAGCATTTATATTCATAGTGGGAATCTATGGAACCTATGAAACTCATGGTATGAAAGGAAAAAACAATTTGAAACTCTGATTTCAATATGAAATTGAGTTTGTGGAATTATTATGAGAAGAAGGAAAGTGTATAATGAGACTTTGTAGGAGTGTGAAGAACAAAAATTTGTTATCCAGAGATGGATTATAGTTGAGAATCCTTTATTAAGGTAATTAACCAACAAAGGTAAAGAGTAGTCTATAGAGTAGAACCTTTTAAAAATACAACATTATCTCTTTAATTTATTTACATACATTGGATGTGGTATGATTTCATGGTTATGTTTAAATTAGATCAAACTATAATAAACAGAAAAAAAATATTTATAACCAATGGTGGATAAAAATTTGAAGAATATTTGACAGTTGTTAAAAATTATACAACACTTGATTCGGTCCTATTTAAAATTTATGAACCAATCCTAGGGTAATTTCAACTAGTATTATCTCATAGGTTCCCTCTAGCAGTATCAAAATTTTACCTTCCATGAAAGTTTATTCGAAGTAAATGTTGTGAATTTTGGAGTTTTTTAAATATAAATTTTAGTTTAATAATTTAATATCCATTCCCATTGAATCAAAAATGGATGTTTTAGACAATATATTATAATACAATACAAATAAATAGTTAATGAGTCTTAGAAAAGTATCAAATTTTATGAATTACTACTTTATGAAGGTAATTAAAGTGGTGTGTTTTAGCTAAATTTGTTGAATATTAGTACTTTGATGAAGCATGTTTAAGTCATCGAGAGTATGAAGAGATAAAAATAGTTGGATATTTCCACACTTATGTTAGATATTATTTAAATAATTTTAATAATTTTTTATCTTATATATTCCATTTTATCAGGGGAATATTTTGTGATAAATCACAACTTTAAAAAGAAGTTAATTCTATTGAAGTTACATTATCTAAAAGGTTGTCTTATGCAACAACCTCCAAAAAATATTTAGAGAAAAGGATTAAACTGAATCACATAGAAATGAAATATATTCTAATGACATTGAAAGCATAACATTACTAATTTATGTGAAGTATGTGTTTAGTGTATTAGTTACTAAAGTAATAAATACGTTATATAATCTTTAAAAATTAAATATAAATGACAAGGATTCATAACTAGATTTGAAAGCTGAAGGATTAAATGAGATTGAAAGTTCACTATAAGAGATAATAATGATGCAAGATAAAAAAGTTTATAAGGTGAAATGTTAATGGTAGTTTTGAATAAAATCCACTGAGGCTTAGAATTATTCCCAAAAAATGAAGTGTTTATACCTTGGAGAAAATTTGAGAAATATAGAATCTTCTTAACCAAAATCCACCAAATAAACTAGAAGAAATTATGATGCCACTCATATTTTAGATAACTATTTTAACTCAAAAGGAATTTATGATGGTGGTAAATAGAGTGTGATGAAATTTGGATAATTTCCCACTTCATGACCATATAGAATGGCATCCCAAAGTCTTGATTAATTAGGTGGCACTAAATTTATCTTCATAACTAGCTCATGATTAATGCCAAAATATAGACACATTTTAAAGGAGAACAATTTTTAGAAGACAATAAATGTATCTTTCGTAGATTTACTTAATTATAATAAATTAAACTAACAACCTTGAGATCAAAAAGTTTGGATTTAAACCCAAACATAGAGAGGTAAAAAATCTTGTAAATCTATTTAGCCCACACCTAAATTGAAAAGAACAATATTTTTTTGAAAGAGTTGGTGTTGATAGAGGTCTGAGCATATGAAAATTGATTTTTGATATAATATATCAACTATTTTAAGATATAAATGGATATAGAAAAGTGGTAAAATATATAAATTTGAGAGAAAACCTACTTTATAGGATTCAAAGAATCATAAGAATCTGTCTAGATTTTTTTTGAAATACATGATAAAGTCTCTCAAAATTTTAATGTATATTGAAAATGTTACCAGTAGTTATCATATGTACCAAATAGATGTAACCCTTATACTGATGCAATGATAAGTCCACAATAATAGGTCAATAAATAAAGAGTTGAGGACAAGTATGGATTGGGAAAGAACTCATTTAATAAAGCTAATAAGTGCACAACCAAGAAGAAAGTAATAAAGGAAGAGATGAATGTTGAAACAATGAAGAATAAGTGATTATTTTATTATAAGTGAGGCCACAATAGAGACAATTTAAAATTTTAAATGATGTTTAATGATCAAGGAAATAAGCTTGACCATAAAATGGAGTCCGTTAAAGAAATATATAGGAAAGTTAGCATGGGTAAATACATATTAGATGAAGAGTTTTTGAGGTTCTTTAAAAAAGGTATTTCAGAGGATGATTATATATTTCCTTAAAGGTTCTGTAATGACCCAAACTTTTTTAATGAAAATTCCTCTTAATATAATTAAATGTATTATTATGTAAAATGGTTATATAATACATTTGAAATGACTTGGTTTTATGTTTTTGGATTTTAAAATACCATTATGAATTGTTACCATTTCTAATATAGGCATTGAACAATGAACACATGATTAGTATAAATATAGGTCTTTAACAAATCCAATTTACTCAGAAAAAGGAAGTGATGTCCTCATCAAGTAGAATTTCTCCATATGAAGCCTATTTTTGAGATCTCGTAAAGGATGTACCATCACTGGACTTCACTCTTGACCAAGCCCAAGCCGAGTCTCAACACATTAACCTTGAATGGAACCGCCTACAAGAGAAGTGGAAGTTAATAGATATTACCACCCGAGCGATGTTATTTGAGCCTCCCCAAGAGTCTTTCACCATATCAAACCTTACCCTCAGGTATTATGCAAATGTTACAAGGGATTATTTAACAAGACCCTAGCCCTATGATTATGTGCATTATTTTTGTATATAATAATTAATAAACATTAATTTTATTATAGATACTTTGTAAATAGTTTTTAAAGCACAAAAAGTATTTTTAGTTAAAATTCAATTAAGAAATATATATTTCTGAATTAATGGATTTTTGAATTAAATAATAATTTAATAAAATATTATTACGAAATTACATTTTATTAAATATAAATGATCGTATAAATTTTATGAATTCAATTACAATTTTTGTTAATGTTTGAAAGTTGTTTTGTCAAAACCCATAATTTTTTTATAAATGTTAGTTTTTATTTTAATAGTAAAAATTGAAATATTTAGAAAAATATTTAGATAAAATGAATATTATTTTTGGAATCAGGACGTTGAAATTATCCAATGGTAAATTTTTCATAAATTTCCGAGACAATCGAACTTTTGGGTAAAAATTAAATACCATTTAAAGATATAATTTGTTTTATGACATCATAATGATAACATAGTGGTTTAATAAGATACTATAAATGGGATTTTAGGCCAAAATATGTTTTAAATTTAAAATAATTTGATTTTAGGTTTGTTTGATTTATTTTACCTAGCCTTAGTGGACCCTCTAAGACTTATAAAACATTTTATCATTTTAAAATGATTTCCTTTAGAGTGTGACTCACCTCCACTTATATAGGCCTAGTATTTTAATAATTTAGGCCATTTGCCTTATAAAACAATGTTTTCCAATCTAATTTGGCAAAAAAACCATGGTATGATATATGGTTTTCTTAGTTTAATGTGTGGCATCCAAAACCAAAATAATAAATAATTCCCTCTCCTTTTCAATATAAACCCACTCAATATCTCATTACTCTTCACTAAAACCATTTGGAGCTCGACCAAACCCTGACCTCCTCTCTCTATAATCCTCCCAAGTCATGCCAATCTCCCAAGATGCCTCTCTCAAGCTTCTCCCAATCCTTTGGGATCACACTTCCAAGTAAGGGAGTTTTTCCATTCTCATTTTCCCAAGTTTATTTATGTTATTATACCCATTTATTTTTAATTAAAAATGTTGTGGAATGTTTTATCACCTCCCCATACTTCCCTACTTATTCTTGAATTATGATATACCTCTTTCTCTCTCATTAATGCCTCCCATTTACACCCATTACCATGCCGAAATTCTGTAAGGGATCCTCACATTCCTTCCTTCCTTATTTATGTCCAAGTTTTCTTATATTGTTATACCCTTTTATTTTCAATTAAAAATGTCGGGGTATGATTTAGAACCTCCCCTATACTTCCCAACTTATTTTTGAATAATTAGAGTCCCCTTTATCGCTCATTAATGCCTCTCATGTACACCTGTTACCCTGCCAAAATTCAGTAAGAGATTTCTGTCTCCTCATTTACATTCACGAAATTATTTTATATTGTGCATTTAAATTACATTACATAGGTTGGAATATTATGTTACATGACCACTTTAATGTACATTTAATGTATAAATTATTATATACCCCTTTCTATCTCATCAAATCATTTTACAATTTCTATTTGACGTAGGTTATGTTGCCGAAGTTACACCAAAATTTCCATGCCAAAACCATCATGTAAGTGAATACAGTACTAATTTATCTATCAAGGATATTAGACTTTATGTGCATGTACATATTGATCAAGAAATTAAATTTATGTATTCCAAAATTTTAATTCATGGAATAAATTATAATGTATAATGAATCCATGTTGTATGATCAATGTGGCACACTTATGCATGAAATGAAATGTTTATAAAGGGTGCACCCTAATAGCGCTTCAATGCATTCGGTAAAGATTAACATCATGATAAATCAAGTGAAATGATGGTTTACTCATGATAATTAAAGTTCAATAAGGGTTTACTCATGCTCCATGTTCAATGAGCCTTGGCTCATGCTAATATCATGTTAAAGGTTGTTTCCACATTTTCATGTTATGATAGTCATGTATTTGTGTTCATGTTTCTCTTATGATCCATTGATATTCATATTTCCTAACCTGTATTGTATTATTCATGTTATGAACTATTTACTCCCTTAATGGGATTTATATCTAAACTATTTCACATATATTTCCTCGGGTTATCCCATGAAATGATAAGTACGAGGGAATGTTGTGGTCATGTAAAAGGAGTTTTAAATAAAGATATTGTATTTTTATGTCTTAAGTCATCATGTAATGTCCTTAATTTCCCATGACACTAGAACTATCAATCCTCAAAGTTTTCTTAAGTGCATGTTTAAGTAATAAATCATGTTTAAGTTTTCAATAAAGAGAAAGGTTGTTATAGTTGGTATCATAGTATATGTTTAGTTATTTTAGGGATTAGGATTAGAAGACCCTAGTGAAAGCCTTAGGGATAAGACTGAGTATAATAAAAACATACCTAAATTTTTCTGAGTATAGAGTAAGTGTTTTATCAAGAAAATACTTCCCAGTATGGATACAAACAAGTAGAGGCAGCTCTAGCACAGATGAATCTAGGGGTAAAACACAAAAACATCGCTTTGAGCTAGACTCGAACAATAACTAGTGCTTGACAATGGGCCTTAATGCACTCTTGTTTATGATACTATTAGGGTATGTGCTTTAAAAAATTCATAATCTTTGTATGAACCGTTTTTAAGGGAATAAAAAAACACCTCTACGAATATATTCTGGGAAGTAGATCATTGATAACATAGATTGAAGCCTATAAATTCATAAGTTAAGGAAATAAATTTAATTTATAAGTTATACCTTTTTGTATTTAGATTACCCTTTATGTGTTACCCCCAAATTTACTTTTATTCTATCAAATGGCTCGTAATATGAGGAATCGATCTTACAACTGATGTGAAGATCAATATGATGACTGCTCTAATGAGATTCCCAATCCGATGGGAGTGGGAATTGCAAACTTTGTTTGGATACTCTCTCGGTTAAATCAAAATTTTAATAGAAACATGTGGCAAGAGGAATTTCAACCCCCCTAAAAAAATAACAATCTACAATAAAGAGTTTCATGAGACAAAGGCCTCCTACTTTCAATAGATCATCTGATCCCACAATCACCAAACAATGGATCAACTCCATTGAAAAGATCTTCTCTATACTTCAATTTTCTAAAAAAGAGAAGGTAATTCTATCTATTTATCATATAGAGGGTGAAGTTGATAAAAGTTGGATATTGATAAAAAAATATGAAGCTTTAGGAGGAGATTGAGGCATTGTAATGGAAGGATTTCTGGAAAACGTTTTTCCATAAATATTTTCCTCAAACCCTTCAACTTAAGATGGAAAGGGACTTCATTTCCCTCAAGGAAAAAGATGACGAATCCATTGAAACATATGAGTAAAACTTCACAAGGATTTTATGATATGTCTCTAGTTTTGTCATTATCCCCAAATGAAAGGTTTACCACTTTTTTGGTGGGATAAAACCTAGCCTATGGAAATCCCTAGTGATCCATGACTTCTATAGCTATGAGTAAATTGTCTGATGTGCCCTCAAAGTCGAAATGGGGATCGGTGAATCTCATGGGTATTATGGGGATAAGAATAGTAAGGTGGACATTAATTCTGGTGGTCCGATGGATAAATCTAATGGTTCTAAGAAATTCTAGCACCCCACTTTCCAAAGGTGCAGAAAGTAGCACCCAGAAAATTTCCTAAAGGGGATGAGGAAATGATTTAGGTGTGGAAGAGAAGGGAACCTAGCCATTAAATGCTGATAAGAAAAACCTACTTCTGCAACATAAGATAAGAATTATCCATTCAACCCTCAACACATTTTTCATCGCTTCAATTGCAATGAAGCATGGAACTTTGTAAACCAGTAACCTATGCCAAGGATTTTTTGAGGAAACCAAAAACCTCCAAGGTAGCAAGGTCGAGCTTTTCCCATCACTACTGCCGAAGAGAACCCCAAAAATGAAGTGGTGGTAGGTACACTACTTATTCATTCAATAATAGTGAACATACTTTTTGATTCTGGTTCTACGAATTATTTTATATCCATAAAGTTTAGTAAAACAATCCCAACACCACCACAAATAATGGAAGTAAATTTTTCTGTGAGAAGGATAAATGGGTAAATTATTACATCCGCTGAATATAACTCCTCCCCTATCACAATTTATGGTTTAAACTTTCTGGAGAACCTCATCATACTCCCTCTGGTGTAATTTGATGCAATTTTTGGAATTCATTGGATTTCCCTATATAGATCCTACATAAATTTCCATGAGAGGGAAATCACTCTCCATATGTAAAATTGACCCCTGATTCTGTACAAGTACAAAGAAGAGGATAAATCTTCTTTAGAACCATCATATCAAGCAAGGATATTACTGCCCTATAAGAACACCTATCTTACTCAGATGATTTAGTCAAAGGAAGCAACCATACTTGAGTACATGCCTATTGTGGGGGAATTGACTGAAGTGTTTCCTGAGGAATATTTTAGTCTCCCTCCTAGAAGAGATGTTGAATTCTCAATTGATCTTATACCTGTGGAATTTCCAATATTCAAGACTATATAGAAAGTATTTTTGTGGAGATTGAGGAGAAAAAGAAAGAACTATAGAAGAATCTGGAAAAAGGGTTTGTACACCCATGTGCTTCACCATGGGGTGCACCGGTCCTCTTAATCAAGAATAAGGATGGTTCAATGCGCCATTGCATTTATTATCGCGAGAACAAAAAAATAATAACAAAGAACAAGTATCCTTTTTACTGAATTGATGACATGTTAGATCAGCTACATGGAGCACAATACTTATCTGTGGTGGATCTGCGGTCGGGATATTACCACGTAAGGTTGAAGAAGGAGGATATCCCCAAGATTGCTTTTTGTACAAGGTATTGGCACTATAAATTCGTAGTAATTCCTTTCAAACTCACTAATTCTCTATAAATCATCATGGACTTGATGAATAGAGTCTTTAGGGATAACCTTCAAAAAAATTTGGTTGTATTTATAGACGATATTCAAATATAATCCAAAACCAAGGAGGTGTATGAGGAGTATCTTAGAACTGTAATAGAGACCATGAGAAAGGAGAAGATCTATGAAAAGTATAGTAGGTGTGAGTTCTAGTTTAAGTAATTCTCATTGTTGGGTTATATCATCATAAAATATAGGATATTTGTGGATCCCTCCAAAATAGATGAAATTGAGGTATGGCCGAGGCAAATATCAGTGACGAATATCCATAGATTCCATTGGATAGCTGAATATTATTGCCTATTTGTGACAAATTTCTCACAATTTTCAAACCCTCTTACCAAGATAACCTAGAAGGGGTAAAGTTTCCTTGGAGTAATGAATGCGAAGATAGTTTCAAGGATTTGAAAAAGAGTCTTATCACTGCTCTCATTCTCACACTACCCACAAGTGAAGACCTTTTTGTGGTATTTATTGATGCTTAAAAGAAGGGAATGGGTTGTGTGTTGATGCACAATGAAAAATTCATTGCCTATGCTTCATGGAAATTGAATGTTCATGAGAAAAATTATCCAACACATGATTTGGAGTTCGTTTCAATAATAATTTCTTTGAAAATTTCACTGCATTACCTATTTGGGGAGAGGTGTGAAATATATATCGATCAAAAAAGTCTCAAGTATATATTCACATAGAAATATTTGAACATGCTTCAATGAATATGGTTAGAGATGATCAAAGATTATGATTTCTCAATCCATTACCACCCAAAGAAAAGTGAACAAGGTGACAAATGCTCTATGTAGAAAGGATCCAACAACTCTTTCATTGATGAGAATTAAAAAGTATCCAATATTCTTAGATTTGATGAAGATGGACTTGGGAATCATAAATAAGGGAACATAAACAATACATTCACGATTGATTACTCAAATGTCTCTTTTAGAATGGTAAAAGTATTCTCAAAAGGATGATATGAGAATTCATAAGAAAGGGGAAACTATCAAAAAAGGTAAATCCAAAGAGTTAAATGTTAATTAAAAAGGAATTGGGAGATTTGGGAGAAGACTATGTGTTCCATAAAATCCGGAGTTAAATAATGAACTTTTAAATGATGCACACAGTTCTAATTTCTCCATTCACCCATGAAAACACAAATATGTATAGAGATATCCGAGAGCATTATTAGGGGACAATATGAAGAAAGAGATTGATGAGTATACATCAAAGTTCTTAGTATGTTAGTAAGTGAAGGATGAGAGGCAGAAGTCTAAGGGGATGATGCAAACATTACCCAAACCAATATGGAAATTGGAAAACATCAACATGGAATTTTTCACCAGACTTCTGAAGACATCCAAAGGAAACAATTCTATCCAGGTTGCTATGGATCATCCTACCAAAGCTGCACACTTAATTGTAATTCGAGAGGATTTATTATTGGATCAACTAGCACAGATATACATCAGACAAGTAGTAAGGCTGCATGGAGTTCCACTATCTATTTTATCTCATCAAGATCCAAGATTCACCTCCATGTTCTGGAAGATTCTCCAATATGCTCAATATACTAAGATAAACTTCATTATGACTTATCATACTCAAACTGATGGCGAATCTAAGTGGATTAGCCAAACACTTGAAAACATGTTTTGAGCATTCTCAATGGACTTCAAAGGAATATGGAATCAACATCATCCCCTGGTTGAGTTCTCTTAAAATAACAATTTCCACTCAAGCATCCAAATGGATCCTTATGAATACCTATATGGGAAGAGGTGCAGAACACCAGCATGTTGGAATGAAGCAAGGGAGTGAAAACTCCTATGTCAAAAAAGGGTCGAAGAAACAGTGGAGAAGGGTAAGAGCAACCAGCAGCACATTAATGATGCTCAGAGTCGAAAAAAGAGCTATATTGATAATCATCGATGATACCTAGAGTTTGATGTTAGAGACATGGTATTACTCTGCATAACATTGTAGAATAGTGTTATAATAATTGGGAAGAAGGGAGAGCTTAGTCCAAGGTTCATCGACACTTTTGAGATGCTTGATGACATTGGAGCAGTGGCCTATCGACTAACACTCCCACCAAACGAGTCTCAAGTACATGATGTATTCCACGTATCGCTCTTGATGAAATACATACCTGATCAATCACATGTACTAAATCCATAGGTGGAACCATTGGAGAATGAACTCTCCTATAAAGAGAAGCTAGTGAATATATTAGATCATAGGGAAAAAGTTCTACTAAATAAAATAATGGCCCTCATCAAGGTGTTGTGGTGAAACCAAAAGTTTGAATAAGCAATGTGGGAATAAAATGAGGTGATGAAGTAGAGTTACCCCCATCAGTTTTAGTGTGTTAAAAGGAAACTTCTAGGGGGAAATTGCTTGGGGGGGAGATTGTAAGGACCCAAACTTTTATTAATAAAAAATCCTCTTGATCTAATTAAATGCATTATTGTGTAAAATGGTTATATAAGACATATGAAATTCCTTTGTTTTATGTTTTCTAATTTTAAAATACATTTTAGAATAATTAACATTGCTGATATAGCCATTGAATAGTGACCACATGATTAGTATAAATATAGGGCTTTAACAAATCCAATTTACTCAGACAAAGGAAGCGATGACCTCATCCAATAGAATTGATAGATACGAAGCCCATTTTTTGGAGCTTGAAAATGATGTAGAGTCATTGGGATTCGCTCTTGACTAATCCCAAGATGAGATTCAACAAATTAATCTTGAATGGAACCACCGACGTGATAAGTGAAGGTTAATAGAGATTATCACCGGAGCAACATTATCTGATCCTCCCAAGTGTCTGTCACCATTCCACACCTAAACCTTAGGTCTTATGTGGGTGTTATAAGGGGTTACGTAACAAGACCCTAGCACTATGATTATGTGCATTATTTTTGTATATAATAATTAATATACATTTAGTTTATTATTGTTACTTTGTAAATAGGTTTTAAAGCACAAATAATATTTTTAGTTAATATTAAATTAGGAAATCAATTTTTATGAATTTATGGATTTTTTAATTAAATAATATTTTAATAATATAATATATATAACTTAATTTTTATTAAATATAAATGTTCGTATAATTTTTATGAATAAAATTGAATTTTTTAAGGTTTGAATGCTATATTTGTCAAACCCTTGAATTTTCAATAAATGGATGTTTTTATTTTAAAAGTAAAAATTAACATATATAGAAAATTATTTAGATAAAATCAATATTAGTTTTGTAATTAGGACATCAAAATTATCCAATATTGAATTTTTCACAATTTTCAGAGACAATCATGTTTTTGGGTAAAAATTAAATACCGTTAAAATATATAATGTGTTTTGTGACAACATAATGACCCAATAGTGATGTAATAAAATACTATAAATGAAATTTTTAGACACTATTTGTTTTAACTTTAAAATATTTTGATTTTAGGTTTGTTTTATTTAATTTAGAGAGCCTTAGTGGACCCTCCAAGACTTATAAAATATTTTAACATTTTAAAATGATTTCATTGGGTGTATGACTCACCTCCACATAAGTATGCATAATATTTTAATAAGTTCAAAAATTTTCCTTATAAAATAATCTTTCCACTCCAATTTGGTAAAAACCGTGGCAAAAAATCATGGGATGGTTTGTGGCTTTGATTAGTTTAATGTGCGGTGTCCAAAACCTAAATAATAAATAATTCCTTCTCCTTCCCTATATAAACCCACTCAATCATCCATTAATCTTCACTAAATCCATTTTTCGCTCGACCAAACCCTGAAATCCTCTCTCTATAATATTCCCAAGGCACCCCAAGCTCCTAAGAAGCCTCTCTGATGCCTCTCCCAAGACATTGGGATTACACTTCAAAGTAAGGGATTTCTTCCTCTCTCATTTTTTTGATGTTTAATTATGTTATTATACCCATTTATTTTTAATTAAAAATTTTGGGGTATAATTTCACGCCACCCCCATATTAGCCTCCTTATTTTTGAATTATGAGGGACCTCTTTCCCTCTCATTAATTCCTCCCATGTACACCCATTACCATGCCGAAATTCTCCAAGGATCCTCACTTTCCTTACTTTATTTTTTTTATCCAAGTTTTCTTATATTGTTATGCACTTTTATTTTTAATTAAAAATGATGGTGCATGATGTATAACCTCCCTTATACTTCTATCCTCATGTTTTAATGATGGTATACCCCTTTCTCTCTCATTAATTCCTCCCATATACACCCATTACCATGTTGAAATTCCTTAAGGGATTTCTCTCCCCTCATTTACATTTAAGAAATTATTTTATACTATGCATCTAAATTACGTTACATATGTTGGGATATTATGTTCCATTAACCCTTAGTATCCATTTCATGTATAAATTATGAGATACCCATTTCTCTCTCATCAACCCATTTTATGATTTCTATTTGACGTTGTTATGCTGCCAAAGTTACACCAAATTTCCATGCCAAAATCATCATGTAAGTGAATACCATACTCAATTCTATATCAAGGGTATTAGACTTTATACACATGTAATTATTGATATAAGACTTATATTTATGTATTCCTCATCTTTTATTCATGGAATTAATTATGATGTTTAAGGAATCTATGTTTTATGATCCATTTGGAACACTTATACATGAAATGGAAAGTTTATAAAGGGTGCACCCTAAGAGTGCTCCAATGAATTGGGTAAATATTAGTATCATGATATGTTAAGTGAAATAATGGTTTATTAATTCTAATTCAACTAAAATGAGGGTTTACTTATTTTCCATGTTCTATAAGCCTTGGATCATTCTAATATATTATTAAATGTTGTTTCCACATTTCCATGTAATGATAATCATTCTATATCATGCCTTTATGTTCATGTTTACTTTATTTTAATTTGATATGAATATTTCCTAACATGTATTGTATTATTCATGTTATTCCTTGTTTACTCCCTTAATAGACTTTATATATCACCCTTTTCACATGTATGTCCACAGGTTATCCCATGAAATGGTAAGTACGGGGGAATGTTGTGGTCATGCAAAGGATGTTTTCAATAAAGATGTTGTATTTTTTTGTCTTAAGTTGTCATGTAATGTCCAAAATTTCCATGGACACTAGATCTCTCAATCCTCATTATTGTATTAAGTTCAAGTTTATGTAATAAATCATCCTTAAGTGTGTAATAAAGATTAGGGTTGTTAAAGGTTCAATATAGTTGGACAGTCTTCTATCATATTATTGATATGATTTCTTAGTCAAAATGAGTTGAGAATATTCAAGTTAAAAAAATATCAGTTAATGTTTAAAATATTTTTTGATAAGGAAGAATCCTACATAGAAATGAAAGGAAGAGAATATATGTAAAGGGTGATTGATTATAAGGATTAATCAGTTTAAGATGAAAAAGAATATGGAATAAGATAAATATTGTGAAAAAATTAATTTCAATAGTTAGAAATCATATTCCATCCATTATAAATTATAAAAACAAGAAGTAATCCATACTAACAAAAAAATTTCATATCTATAAATTCAAATATAAAATAATTTTTAAGCATACAAAAATTTTAGATACTCAAATTAAAGAGTTTCTAGGTTGAGAATAAATCCATACTCCCATTTATATAACCTAAAATATGATACTATACTACCTTATTCACATACGTGACTGTTAATGTTACTCAAAAAGGTGATTTAAGGTGAATAAGAAAAGTGGTTTGAAAATGAATGTTCAAGGTTTCTATAATCATGATAAGAAACAATCATGGAAATGTCAACCAGTATTAATTATCAATTGGTATTAGTAATCAAATAGTATTTGGTCAATATGAATCATGATTACAAAAGAAAACATCCATGATGAATATGTATGGAAAGCATCCGTTGAGGGGGAGCTATTAAAGGCGTGATTCTAAAATAGATTTACGAATTTCTATTTAAACTTGAAATATGTAAAGGAGTGATTCTAAAATAGATTTAATAATTTATATTTAAACTTAAAATATGAAAATCCCAAAAAAACTAATGTTTGAGGTATGATTTTCCCTCCACTAACACTATTTTATTTGATACTGATTATATAATCAAGGGATAGTAACCATAGATTAAAATGAATAAGGGAAAAAAAATTAAATTTAATTATTTTGATGGGTTTCGTATATTTGAGTGTGGGTTTACATAACCTCTTCAAAATCAATTGGACAGCCACATGTAAGATTATTTCAATGTTTCAACCATATTGGAGAATGTATATGGAAAAATTTGATGATTTGGTAAAATGACCTTAATTTTCTATATAGGGTTATACAATATAGACTTATGATTGACTTACCAAATGCATTTTGATATGAAATTAACTGGATCCATCCTTCTCTAATGAAATAAACAAATATTAAGAGGATAAGTTATTTTCTGATTAATGAAGTTGAAAATTGGAGACAAACATCCCTTACATTTATGGTATAAAAAATGGGGAGAGGAATACCTTTTCATTATTTATATTTTTTGACATTAAGGGTGAGAGTAAAAGAGAACTTATAATGTGACATTGAAATTAATTTATTGTTATTTAAAGTTCAAAGTATTTACAAAAACTCTAAAGGGAGAGATTGAGGTGCTTATTTATGTGTGATTGTTTTTGTTTTCAATAGATTATATTAATGAGTTTGTTTCAATTATCTTCAATTCAAGGGTGATGGATTTATAATCCACCCATTATATGAATATTTAAAGTGATTACCACGAAGTATGGGAAAAAAAGTACTTCTAGATGTCATTGGATATGTAAAATAAGTTTCATCTATTGGAAATGGTGTTTGGAAGAGTTGTCTTCCATGTGTGCATCCATGCAATGCATTGGATGATTGATTGAGTTGTTATTAATGTGTATGAATATTTTTGATGTGTTCCAGCATTGTCTATAATTGGTTGGAAATGAAGAGAGTCAAGATAGATACAAGGATAGATTATAAACTTGTGTCTAAAGTAAAACATTTTTACCTAATGCTGGAGGGTTCCATTCTAGTTTTATATTGAATTTTACTATTGAGATCAGTGTGAAGCATCACTTGGATGATAGTTTATAAGGGAATAAGATTAAGCTAGAATATATGTACAGTGAGGTTTGTGATGATATTCTAACTTTAGTATTCACAAGTAGTAAGATATCTTTATAATGGTGATGAATAGTTTGTGAAAGTTCGGATGAATTTCTAAAGTATTTTGAAGAGTTTGGAAGAGATATAAGAGGCACTGAGATGAATTGAGGTGAATTTGAGCCAAATTGATGATATTTGGATTTTGGAGTCAAAATAATAAATTTCTGTAAGTCTAGAATTTTGAGTAAGCATCTTATCATAGACCATGGATCCATGTAAGGATTATCTAGTGTTGTGTAGACATCATATGAGGTAATATGATTTGGGCACAATCATCATGTAGTGTCTACAAACACATTATATTACCCTGCATAAACATCGTTTTGATATGCATAACTATGAATTACATTGTATAAGAATGAGAAAATGATGTTCAAACATCATATGTGCTTTATATTCAAGAATTCCATCTTTTTAATAATGAATCATGAATATTAAAACCTAATATATAAATCTACATAATAATAATCTATATAATCATTATTATACATAAGAATTAGCTCATAGATAAATTTTAGAATAATATAAACTAAAATATAAAGATTATAGATTTAATATCTCATAAAGAAAAAAATTAGGATGATGATTGACTTTATTTTAATTGATTAAAAATTTTCAAAATAAAAGTGATACAATAACTGAATTGTATAGAAACTAATATTAAAATTGAGAAAATATAAAATCAAATAAAGAGGTACTTTTGGGAGATTGAAATTTAGAGAATTACTTAATTTTTATGGAAAATAATGTATTTGGTGACTGAGATATTTTTTAATTATTTAAATACCACAATATAGTTGTGATTCAGGATAGTTGTTTGAGAAAAGATTAAGATGATATTAGAATGATTTTATAGGAAATATATTTAACCTGAATCGTAGAATTTGAATTTATCAAATATAAAAATGAATAAATAACTCATAAGATGATGAAGATATTTAAAATTGTTTCAAAAATCATAAAATGAGTTCTGATAATAGATGAGATCATGTTGGTGAGGTAATGATGGAAATTTTTCCTAAAATAAAAATAATTTTGATTTATTGAGTACTGTGTCGCGATGTAGTTATTCATGTCACAACCTAACTAATAAAAAGTTTCATACCTCAAATAGGAATGTTTTATGATTTATCAAACATCAATGGAAGATAATGAGATGAAAATTACTAAGGAATTATTTTGAGATGAAGTTGATGAGGAACTTGAGCCTATTATAATATAGATATAGAAGAACTATAGGGAAATACATGTGAGGAATAAGAGAAAAATATAGGGTAACCTTTTCATATTACAGGTCGAATCGACTAAGGAGAGAAAAAGAACTACGATATAATGGGATCAATACCATATACATAAAAGGTTCAGAAAAAGAAATATTTGATCATTGGAACCATTTCGAAGTAATTTTATATATTCGAAATAAAAAGAATATTTTTATAGTGACCTATATATAAAAAAATAGAGGGGAAAGATAAGTATTTTTTTGTGAAGTGAGAACCTGAGCCAAGTTTGAGGAATAATTGATTCCCCAAGGAAGAAGATAATTAAAAATTTATGATGATAAGATTCATCATCTTGGTATTCTAGATAAATTAAGAATAGTATCCTATTACAGTTATTTCTATATAATCCTAAGAGGAAGAAGTTGAGGAGAGACTGAATTGATGTGCATGGTACTATTCATTAGTGTCGAGTCTTTCAATTTTTTTAGAAACTACTGGATTTTAGATGATCATAGGAGATAAATGAGTTGAAAATATAGATGAGAATATTCAATTGAAGAGTAATTAATCTGAGATAAAATATTGATTGATCTATATGTAGGTATTCAGAAATAACTAGTGGTAGTCAAAGCCTTATGTTGAGAGGAAGGAGATCAGACTTGTCGATAACGAAGCATCCCAAATTTATTTTTTGTTGTAATACAAGAGAATATAGATTAAAAAGACCTGTATATACATTGTGGGAAGATTTTTGTAACACCATGATATTTAATTATATATTTTTCCTTAAATAATTGTTTTTCTTTGATAGATTTATTTATATGCGACACCAAGTTTAAACGAACTAAGATATACTGTTTAAATATTATTATTTAATATGGTAGTTATCTCCTAGCTATTGGATTGTTGGGTAAGAATAAGTCTAAATTAATTATGATTTTTTTACCTATGTATAAAGTGAATCTATATGTTATCAATTGGTTATAAATGAAAATAAAAGCAACAAAAGGTAAAAGAGATGTTTTTTGAAAAAACAAATTTTATACGCGAAATATGTTTTTATATTAATAAATTAAATTAATATATATTGAGGAATTATTTTAATGAAATTTAAATATTATATATTATATAAAATGTTTTAATATTTATCTAACTATTTTTTATTTGGCATGTAATAAAAGTAAATCTAGTTTTGTGATTAAATATGCATTTTTCTAAAAACGGTTTTTGTTGCGTTATAACAACCTATTTTAAAATAAATTAATTCTAATTATAAATATTAAATATTATAAAATAGATACCATATTTTTAATTATAATAATTAATATAATTTAATAGGTATAACATAATTTTTTTCATTATGAACAGTAACTATGGTAAATATTTATCGCATTGGTAACGATATTATAGGTAAAAAAAGGGTTAATGATATGGGATAATGCTTAAAATATATATAATACATTATTTTTTCCTATTTTATTAGTTGTTTTTGAAAAAATATATTTTCAAGGAGTTAAATAATGTAATTTAAAACATTATTTTTATTTTGGTATCCTAATATTGACTTTTGTGAAGATACATTATATTTTATTTAAATTTTAAAATATTTTTGGGTCTTTGCATTTAATGTTAAGGATGGAAGGTTCCATTTAGTTTTAGATTTATCAAAAAAGTATAAAAACCTTACCTTGTTTATTAAATAACAAAAAAATTGTAAACAAACCTAATTTTAATGTGTAATGTTTTTTGCGATTAAATTGTGTATTTTCCTAACAGATGTTTTTCATATGTTTTATTTTCTTATATTAAAATTATTATTTTTCAAATATATAAATTTAATATATTAAAATGGATTACTAATTTTGAATCCGAATTTCCAAAATTGGTTTAAGGCCTATTTAATTTTGGTTCATATAATCATGTTATCATGGTAAAAAGTTATGTTATCAAGGTCAAGGAGAAAATGGTTTTGATGTGTTTTAACAAGGAGATAAGGATTTAAATGACTCCAAAACTTATCTAAATGTGATTTTTTGAGTTTATTTAAACCACATAAAATCTTATATTATAATATTTGGTTCTTTTATTCAAATTTACATGATTATGATATATATTATAATAAAATCTTTTAATTAATTCCATGTGTTTCCATTCCCGTATTTATAAAAGGGCACCACCTATTCTTCCTTATTTAAAAATTTTGAGCCTTATATACCAGTGCATAACACACCTAATACCAACCTATATACCTTACACATATATTTTAGATTCTGGTATTTCTATAAGACAATCATATCAAGGATTATGATGTAAAACAAAGGATGTTTCCCAATAAAGAGGTACAACTCTTTACTACGTACTTTCAATTTTATTTATTCTTCTACCACCTCCAAATAATTGGTATAGATTATAAAATATATAATTAAATATCTTAAATATACTTTATTTTTACTATGATTATGGATTAACCATTATTCACCTATTTTACATCATATAGGAAAAGAAAACATCTCTCTTGCATACATGTAGACTCCAACCTCCATGAAGCAATGCATTTTGTTTTTCATCATTGCTTCACATTTATTGTAATAATGATGTATTTAATAAATATATAAGATAGTTAATAAATTATTATTATTCTATAAAGGTGAAATTTATTTTTTTCATTCCATCCATCAAAAAGTGGAAATATCACTTGTGCATATTTATAGACTATCATCTACAAGAAGTGATGTAAATCATTTTTCATCACCTATATTTAATAAATAGTTATAAAAATGTCTATAATGATTAAATATTATATTAATTACCTGATTAAAATTCTTGATATTATGTAACTATGATCAAAGTATAGGTACCAAGATTGCTAAATTGAAACAAGCATTATCACCCAGAACAATGATTTTAATAAATAATTATTAATAAATGGATGATAAGATGTAATAAGAAAATAATATACCATATGATATATATGATTTTGGTTTTATAATATATGTATAATAAATTAATATTTATTATACATATTGTTTAAATTCATATAAATAAATACAATACATGATGTAGGATATTTATGTTTTAATCTCATTTTAATGGGGAATGTTTATGCTTGAATTTCCATTTTGGAAAATTTTATGGTCCCAATATAATAATCCCACATTATTTTCTTTTAAGATGGATATTTATATATTTTTTAATCTTTAGAACCATTCTCCTCTCTTTGTTAGTTAAAATGGTTAAAAATGTTTTTAAGAGAAAATGTCCATATTTATCCACTTTTATCCAAGAATATTTGTCCTCCATATCCATAATCTCTAAATTAGTTTCAAGAAATTTTTTTACTATGATTAAATGATTTTTGAACTTATTTTTCCCAAATCTTAATTTCCATAATTTTTCTTGGAAATATTATTCCTTTTATTTTCTGAACAATGTACTTTTTAAGGAAGGTGTGAACAAAAACATTGTTTTAATGATTACAACATGAAAAGAAACCCATTATCATGAATAATAAACACTTTAAAACTTACTTTATATGCCTCCATAGTTCATTTTAAAGATTTTTTTTCTCAATATTTTCAAAATTATTAGATTTAAAATTAGTGATTTCAAAATTAAAAGGGTATTTTACTCAAGAAATATTCCATTGATATTTTAAAGTCATTTTTCTTCTATGATAACATCCTTTTATGTTAATTATTATTTACAAAGGATATTATAAAATCATAAAATCCTTGTTATTTATATAGATGGATTATGATTCTGATGATGTGATTTTTTATGAAAACTATTTATTTTCCACATGTTATGTTATAATCATACAATGAATGTTTTAGGATATTATGACATATATATGAATAAATTATGATTATGTGATGGGTGATACTAGAATTATCTATCCATTTTATACATTGGGTAATAATGATATAATTAAGAGACTCCTAAGAGATGAAAAAGTTAAGAAACTTCTGAAGAGACCATAAAGTTAATATACTCCTAACAGATAACAGACATAACAAGATATAAGTTATACTAAAGAGAATGTTTTCATTATCATGTTTTGGTAATTTGATAATGAATGTAATATTCCCATGGTATTATTTTTATTATACTTATGATTGAGCCAAAAAATTCTTATGAAATGCTCAAATTCCTATGATCTTATATCAAGTATCAAAATTGATTGATGGTATTACTCACTCTTATGATTAATTAATTTTGAAATGCTAAATTTTTATGCATGTATCATGTTTTATATATATTATATATTGGGTATGAACTTTTTATGTTATGATCATGATCTCATACACTTATTCTTATCTTATGCTTGCATATGATTATTGATTAATATCTCCCATGTTTACCCATACTAAGAATGAAAGATCACCCTTTCTTATGTTTATTTTCCCTAGTATTTGAATAAAGGTTTTATAAAAGGTTTTAGTAAGAAGTGTATTATGTGAGAAGAACATTTTGGGAGATATTGAATATCTTTCATGAAATAATTTTTCTATGTTTTTATTCTCAAAATATACTAAACATTTATATTTTTGGGGTGCGTATTGGTATGAGATGTATTGAATATTCCTCTAAAATTATTTAATATTTATTACAAACAAACTTTTTATTACATTTATATTACATAATGTTTATGATAAATAATATAATAATAAAAATTTAAAGGATTTAAAGTTTAGTATATTTAGAAAATTATATTACACATCAATTGTACATGATAAAAGTTAAAAATTATTTAAATCCTTCTTATTTATTCTTCTAAAATATATTATGTTCTACTTAGTAAATTTAATAAACTAATGATATACTTAGAAAAGGGGAGAGTTAAAAAACTCTCAAGGTGATGGATAAGATATAAGGAATAAGAGTAATGAATCAATAGTACATGGGTGAGCATAGTAATCATAATCATAATATCAAATGAATGATACTGTTACCATAATAATGAGGGAATTTTTTTTAAATGTAATGGAATGTGATATATGAATAATAATGAAACATAATAACATAGTTTTTAAATACCACAAAGAGTTGTGAATAAATCTAGCATCATGTTTAAGACTAACATGTGTGCATAAATAATAAAATCCTAACTATGAAAATATATATCATAATGTTAATGCATAATAAAAATAATCACATGATATATATCACATTACCCAATTCATTGGAGAGCGATATAATTCCTATCCCACCCATCACATCACAAAATTCAAAAAATCATTCATGAAACATAGAACGTAAAAAAATCATAGTCATGAAATAAACCTAGGGAAAGGATTGGGTTTCAAAAAGTATTGGTAAATAATTCTTTCACAAATAACTATTAAGGTTACCAAATGAATAATAGAAATAATATTTTTTCATAAAACATCATCATTTTTAATAGATAATAAATAACTCAAGAGGAGTCAATGTAGTGTTTTTTAGAAATTAAAGTCTTTTTGAAAAAGGTTTGTAAATTACTTAGATTTTTTCTAAAATTTTAAGAACATGTATATACATAAGAATAAAATGTAAATCATAGTTTAACGAAATTTTAATTACATTTTAGGAAACTCCATATATAAAATAATGTTAAAGAATAGGTAACCCAAAAAGGAGTTGGGTTCAAGATTCCCCTAATCTTAAATCCTACACTATTTCGTCACATTTACACCTACTGGATAATAAACATAGGTTCATTAAACATGTAACTAAAAGTTAATTATGTTAATTTTTTCACTATTATTCACTTATAATCATTGGATTCTATTCTTTAATTCCCTTTTTAAAGGTTAAATGTATTGATATCATATTTTCCATAAAATATCACACCTTACTTTAATTCAAAGATCATTATTTATTGCTACTTATATATTATTAAGATTAAATAAATAGTATTGAAATATATATGTTTATAAATTTATATATATATTAGGTAATTTATTGTAATCATATATAAGGTAATTGATAATAAAATAATTGAAAACATCTCTATTTTTTGTTAACTAACCATTAATAATACATTATCCAAAGAATAGGTTCGTGATATATATTATGTGGTTATATTAAAACCAAAAATTTTCTTGGCCATTAAAATTTTAAAGATTATATTAAATTACTTTTTAATTGTTTTTAGATATTTTTTATTAGTGAAAAAACGGATTATATGGAGTTTATAAAAATAAAACAAAACAAAAGAAGAAATGACATAACCACTTTCTTAAAGTTGTTCCTTTTCAACGACCCTCAAATTCTTGAAAAATTGGAGTTTGATTTCTCTAAAACAACCCTATGGATTCTAAGGGATTGAAAGAGGATTTTGGATAGATATTTATATTTGGAAAGTAAAGGGTAAGTGGTTTTTCAAGGGAGGGTGAGGGGTAATTTATACTTTCAGAGATGTGTATTTTAAGAAAAAACATTGAATAAATTATTATATCCAAGGTAAACGTCTCAATAGTGACATTTTTGAGATTAAGAATCATATATAGATAAAATAAATTTATTTAGGACTATAAACACCTTGATAAATTTAATTCAATAGTTTATGAAAATTTAAAGTGTAAAAAGTGAAAAACTGTTATTTTAATAGAATACATTTGACTTCAGAATTTAGAGAATATTTTTTATGTTTGAAATTAAGTTTATTATTTTTAGAAGAGAAATTTATCTTATTAAATTTATTATTCTCCAAAATAAATAATTTATCATTTATGAAGTCTTTATTACATCATCATTATGCCTTAAAACATGGGGTATTTAAAAAATATATTTTTACTTTTCACGTAAAAATTTTAGTTTCTGAAATAATTATCAAAAATTAATCCTTGGAATATTTTAACATGATTATAATAATAATAAATTTAATTTTATCAAAATAATTTTTTATCATGGGAATTTTTAATTATTAAAATATTTTTTTTGTGAAATACATTAAAATACAATTAATTAAAAAGTTGATTATAATTTAACTGATTTTTTAGTCTTGATATTTATTCAAATGGTCATGTTACTATTCCAAATGGTCGGGATACTATTTCCAATGGTTGGGCTTCTACTATAATGTTTAAATTACTATTCTAAAAAAGCCTATTACTATTCTAAAGATCATATTACCTCCTATAAATTCCTTTTTTTCCTTTTTTACATCATTCACTATATTTTTACTCGAGGTTCTATATTTTCCTTTTCTAAAAAGATGACTTATTTAATAATATTATATTGAATTTACAAGGCATTGTTTTCGGGTGAGATACTTCTAGAAAGTAGCAATGATCCAATTTTTTCAATTAAAATTATTTATTTAGTATTTTCCCATTGTAATATTTGGTATTTTCATGGGTTTAGTTACTAATTAATGTAATGATCTCCATTAATGAAATAAAATGTTGTTCATTTAAAATGTTTTGTACTGGTATAATACTATACAATTTAATATAACAAACATTTATTTAGTAAAAAATATTACTTATAATGTTTGGGTTGTTTCATTACTCTCTCATTTTAAATTTCATCCCCAAAATTTCAACTCATATTCTCATTTGAGAATAGATGAGGAAACTTCAGTTTCATTATCTCATTTGATTTCCATGTTTCCTCTTCATATTTATAGATCCAATATAGAAATTTTACAAGGATATTTGTCTTTTTGGTAGTAATTTTTCTCTATAGTCCAAGATATTCACTGACTTCTCCTATTATGAGAGTTCATGCTCGAGTTGTACAAATTCAAAATTTTGTATATGTGAGGGATTAGGTATATACTTATTCAAGAGTGATATGTGTAACACATCATGAAATTAATCCATTTTTGGTGGAAATGATAGATGACAAGTCATTTCTCCTATGCGATCAAGGATCTGGAATATGATAATGTACCTTGGGTTAATATTTCCACTCTTTCTAAAATGAATGAATCTCTTACATTTTATATTATAAGGAAAATATTGCCTTTAATTTTAAACTCTAGGTCTGTAATGGTTGTAAACATATATCTTATGTATAATTTGAGTTGACTTTATATAATATTGGATTTATTGAAATTTTTCTTTAATCTCTTTAACAAGAGAGGGTCCAAGTAAATTTAATTCACCAACTTCATCCCAATATTTGGAAGTTCTAAAACACTTCCCTCATAGATTTTCATATGGATACCTTTTAATAATTTAGTGTAATATATTGTAGTATGAGAAATATACTAATTAGATATGTTGATTTTATCCTTCCTTAAATTATATTGAGAAATCTTTTATTGTGTTCTCAGGTGTTTGAATGGTTCTTTATGATTGGTCAATTGTTTAGGGGTGATAGGTTATACTGAAATTCAATTCAGTATTTAGATCATGCTGAAGACTTATCGAAAATTTATAAGTGAACCTTGGATCAAAATAAGATATTATAAAAGGTGGTTCCCCATATAAACTCACCACTTAATTTATATATATCTTAGAAAGTTGTTTATGTGATAACACTTCCTGAATAATGATGAAGTAGGTTTTATTGGTGAGTAAATCCACTAAAATCTATATCACATTGCTTCATTTGGATGTATTCAAGAGACCGGGGACAAAGTTGATAGTGATTTTTACCCACTTTCATGTGGTTATAGGCAATAGTAGCCTCATCCCCTTGGACATCAATCACTCTGATTTACCTTATTGACATACCAAGCACTAAAGGTGTACTCAACGATATCCTACTTCATGTTGTCCCAATAGATGTTCTCTTGAATATCATAGTACATATTGGTATTTCTTAAATGGATAGATAAATATTTAATATGTTCATTATCTAATATATCTTTAGTTATATCATGTTATTAAGACACACAAAGTCGAATGCCAAACCGAAATACAAAATCTTCATTGATGTGGAATTCTTGAAGCTTCCCTTCTTTTACTACTTTCACATTTTTTTGACGTTCTATATCATCCCTTTGTACCTAAATAATCTTATATTTGATATATAGTTATGAATTAATTTTGGAAAGGTAGGATGTATTCCATACTATTATGATTTCTAGATCCATGCTTTTCATATCAATGAAGATACCGTCTTTCTCAATCCATATTATTGATAGAGTACCTAGTTATTTTAGTTAAAAGCTTCAGCTACCTTATAATATTTTCTAGAATTGTAGTAAATAGAGTAATCATAGTCCTTGTTTAGTAATAACCATCTTCATTAACACATGTTCAACTATTTATGTGTGAATATATACTTTATATTCTTATGATTTCTATATATGTTACAATTACCACCATAGAGGTAGTTCCACAAAATCTTCAAAGTGAAGATCATATTTTCTAACTAAAGATCATGTTTTGGGTAGTTTTTCTCATGGATAATAAATTTTAATGAGGCATATACTACCAAATTATCATTTTTAATGAGTACGCAACCCAATCATTTCTTTAAATCATCACTATATATCACAAAACCTTATCCATGTGATGGTATTGTGAATATATGCATAGGGAATAGACCCTTCTTTAACATCTTAAATATTTCATTACATTATTATATCCAAACATTATTTTCCCCTTTCTGTGCTAAATAATATAGAGATCTATACAATCATGAGAAATTTTTCCCAAAACATTGGTATTACCCATCTAAACCAAGAAAACTATATATTTTTTGACACTTGTGGTTCTAGACCTTCCTTAATTACCTTTTTCATTGAATTGTATATAGAAATTCCATCCCCTGTGATCTTGTTCCCTAAGAATGTGAATTTATACTTAAAAAATCACACTTTATAAGCTTATCATACATGTTATCCTTTCATAATGTATCTGCCACAATCCTTATATTCAATTCATGTTCGCACTTACCCTCATAGTAAATGAGAATATCAATAATAAATCCTACCAATTTTTTTATGGATGTATCTTAAGAATATATTCTTCAAATCCATGAAGATTTTAGTGTAATTACTATGTTTTAATGGAATCACTCTAAACTCATATTTTACATACCTTTTATGAAAGGATGTCTTATGAACATATTCCTTTTTCACCTTCTGCTGATGATATTCTAAAAAAAGTTCATCCTTGGAGATGTATTGAGCTCCTAGAAGTTGGCTAAAAATTTAACTAATACTTGGTAGGAGAAACTTATTCTTTGTACTGATCTTATTAAGCTATTGTTAATTGATACAAAAGTGCATTGATCAATCATTTTTCTTGACAAAGAGCATTGGAAAACCCTAAGGTGTTGCACTAGGGCATATGATCCCATTGTCAAAATGATCTTGTAGCTTCTTATTTAACTCCACCAGTTTGATCGAGGTTATCCTATATGGGAATTTGGAGATAAAAGTGGATCTGGGTATAAGAAATATTGATAATTCTACCTCACTATCTATGGGAAGTCCATGTAACTCTATGAGAAATACATCTTTATATTCCATTGTAATTGGAATTTTTTCATTGTTGATACTTTCCTTCAACTCAACCATTTATAAATGGTATAATTAATCACTAGGTATCAACACCCAATTCATTTATGGATTCTACAAAGGAGATTCAAGATCTTCTATGTATTTATATAAGAGTATGGGATAGTTCAGAATAACAAAATTGATTTCCTTTTCTCTACAATTGATGTGATCTATATAAAATAAGAGCTAATCCATGCCCATTATAACATCAAATTCCACCAAGGGAAGTATTATGAGATTTACATGAAGAATCATCCCACAAATTCTAAAAGGATAAGAGTCCAACACTTGGGTTAAATTAATCACAGTATTTCAACTGGATATTTGGCTTGATTCTTGATTATAATGAGGTTAGTATAGTTTCATAATCATTCATATTTGTAGAGTTTATCTATTGAAATAGACAACAAATACTACTTCTATAAAAAGCTATATGATTACTTTCTAAAGGTATAAATTCATTGATGTTTCTTTCCAAAGACACTTAAGAACTCATGTTTGTCCATAGGATGGGTGGTCAGGCTCATGCCATCCTATTGGGATGAATTATTACATACTCCATGAATATTTTATAGATTTAATATATGTTCATGAATCATTACTAAGAATTAATATGAGACTTGTTACCCATATACCAATGACTCAATTAGAACCATGTGTCAATGAGAATAACTGCATATATCACATGTTATCCTTTATTTTAGTATCTATTTAAAATGTTCTAGTATATATCCAAAATTGGGATTAGTAAGATGAGGATTCCCTGAGATATTTCATTAGGAATATAATCCTTTTAAGGAATACAATCTATTATCAAACTTAAATATGAAAAGAGGCCCATGTTGGGGAATTTTCATCATGTTGATTGAACAATAGTTACAGACCTCTAAGCCCATATGAGTCATGATTAGTATGAGAAACAAGATATAGTGTAATATTGGACACATTACATGATAGTGTAAGATTCAAATGGTATAATGAATACACACCAAGGCTTCCGTAAGATGATTCATTAGAAATATATCCCTTTAAATAAGATGGAGATATATACAGGGCTTACTCGTAAGGAGGATTCCCTTAGAGTGGTATGATTACTAGTCTTTTAGATAATATGGCTCTATGAGAGAAGATTAATGAGACTTCATAAGGAGTATTGAAATGTGAAAAATTATATATGGGTGATTTGCTATTCACATGGAATATAGAATCATATAAAGACATGGTATATATATAAGGGAATTATGGTATTCATAGGGAATATGGTTGCATGGAATAGCCAATGGGGATATGATGGATATGGAGATCACACCTTAAGAATACATCTAGTTTATCATGTTTATAAAAATAATCAGAGTTTGAGTAGTTTAGTTTATTCCTAACCCACTAATGGGTGAGGAAATATAATTAATACTTGAGAGGATTATTGCCTTAGATTTAGAGACGTTGAAATATTATAGGTTCTTACTATATGGTGGATTCCTAGTTAGGATTTATCCAGAAAGATTATCTTAATTTGGAATCATGATGCATGATAAAGCTGAAAGAAGACATCTTGGATTAAGGTTCACAAGGGCATGGTTAGGGGGATTACACCAAATTGGATACCCATGAACCCACTTCTCATCCAATAATAGATTAAGAAGAATAATAGACTCAAAAGATAATTTGGTTCCATGAGCTAGAATAATTTTAATATTTAGGGATTATACTAATGTTGATACCCTTATCACATATTAATTATTTATCCTCTGATGGAAAAGTAAAGATAACCATGAAAGGAATATTAAATATATTTTTTATGGAACGAAGTCCCTTTAGAGGTAATGGAATAACATAACTCCCCATCCTATCCATATGGTTTAGGCGATGGCATGACATGTTTGGGGTAATGAGATCATGTTCCCTAAAGGAGGTCACACCCTCAAATAAATTTGAATGTCTTAGTGTGCATGACTAGTGTTTTCATGGAAAAGGGGGAATATGTCAAGGATGAAATATCCATGGGTTTTACTGTCTTATCCATATATCCAAGGGATTACATGAAAAGGTGGAGAAAGACAAAAGGATAACATTACAAGGCCGATATATCCAAAGGTGTTCACATAAGAGGGATGACATGTCCAAGGGATCATGGTTAGACCACATAGAAAATGTCAAGTAAGGACATTTCATGAATGAGTTTTCCTGAAAAAGGGGATTCTCATAACTCTATATGAATAATGTTCATATTCTAGGGCCAATTGAACCAAAAGGGGCTATGTGATCAAGGGAATATGTATCAGGTAGTATGATCACAGGTGCATGGGGATATTTCAGGACTAAATGTGTCTTTCCACGATGAATGAAGTCCTTATGAAACTGGATTGGAGTCATGAGATTATTTATGGTCTTCATAATAAATCTTATTTATGGACAAGTGTTTTTTTTTCAGGGTCGGGTAACCATGGGTATTTACATGAAAGTGCTGCTTGATCATGGCTTCTCATGTCAAAGTGAAAACAACCAAGGGTTTTCATGTCAAGGTTGACATGTCTATGAGTTCTCATGCCAATACCACATTTCCATGTATTTTGATGACAAATGCAACATGTCCAAGTATTACCATGATAGGGTTTACATGTCCAACTGTTTCATGAGGGTGTCACATGATTGAGGATTCATGTGAATGATTTTCATGACTTGAGGTTCATATGATAGGGAAGCATGATAAGGAAACATGATCAAAGGCACATGAGGCCATTGAATGGCCAAGGGATCTTCTCCAAGATACATGGTGGTGTTGTGAGATCTAGGTTCACATTTCAAAGGATATATGAACAAGGTGTTTTAATCCTTTCTCATGATTAGTGTTCATGTTTTAGGGTCTAACGAATCATAAGGGGTCATATAAAGGAGTCACGAGTTAGAATATTCACAAGAGGGTTTCATGTGATGTTCTATTCATCATGTGATCACATAATGGGGTCATGTGGTGGGGTATCACAAAAGGTTATCATAATTACCTAGAAAATTTATCTAAGGGTAGTAGATAACTCTCCCTCACCTCCTCTTATACTTTTTTATTTTTTACTTATCTTCCGTTACCTTTGATTCACTCATTTTTCAAGGAGGCAGGGGTTTATATAGGAAAAGGAAGATGAAGATTATTCCAATTTTTAGGTTGAGTGTGTTTGTGAACTAGCTTGTTGTAATGAATGATATATTAAGAACCTAAAATATTAGCTTAAATCACACTCATGTGATGTTGAGGAAGATACATGATCACATGATCAGTTTACAGTGGAGCTTGGTTAGCTTTGCATGATCATCTTATTCTTCATGAAATTCCTTGGTTGAAAATTTATGAGAAAATTTCAGGGGATTCACATGTTTTAAGCTTCGTACAATTGGATATTTATTTTATGGATGTTATATTTTCTTTATGCGGAGTGGATGCATGATTCTTGTAATCATATTTTCTTGATCATGTGATATCTCGATGGACATAAAATCAAAAAAAAATGTGGGATCAATGCATTGGAAATGTTCTTGCAATGCATGAATATTACTAATTCTTTAAATTTAATGTGACAAAAGAAGGATCACATAGTCACAATATCACTTCACATGATCACTTTACTTGATCATGCAATACCTCAATGGATACATGATCAGGCAACTAAGGCTTTCCATGATGAAAGCATCGCACATACATTCTTATTCACATGATGAAATCATGAAATTACATAGGTTCTTAAACTTAGTGATCATAAAAATGTATTTGTTTGATTGACATGCACTTATGTGATGGCTTGGTTTATCATTCTATGGTAGTATCAAAGTCTTTAAATGATCACATTGTCTCTTGATCTCACATGCAACAAAAACTTCGAAGGCCCAAGGTTAAAGATGACCACTCTATTGAATACTTGATGCATGAGTTTTATAGTATGATGGAGATAAATTTGATCAAGAAAACCATTTTATATATTTATATTTTTAAATAGATGAGTAGTTCACATGTAATGACGTGCCAATTCTCATTGGCTTGAGAGTACCACATGTCATTACTAGGCCTTAAGCGACATCCCCAAGGTGCCAAAGGCTGGCACTAAATGTTGAAGGGTTTCAAGTAAAAGTGGGGGATGATTTAACCTTTAATAAGTAAACCCATAAACTGACCAAGAATAAACAAACATTCACTATATGATGCATGAACAAATGAAAGACCAACAAACAACTTCATCTATATCAAACCCCATCAAAGTACACAACGGATGAATAACTCAAGACTCTCAAAAGACACCATAACTACATGCTCCACTAGCTCCCAGATCCACAACATCTCCCAAGCATCACTACAAGCCTCTAGCAGTAAGATGACTTACCTTTACCTATGTCCCGGAATATGACATCTGCAAAAGCACCAACGTGCCAAAGCAGGGGTGATTATAAAACTCAGTAGGTTTTCCCCAATGACTATCCTACTCACTCCACTAGGATAGAAGAGTTAGAAACATTTATATAAAAATAGATTATATAAAACATTTTCTCAAAAGAATTTTATAAGAAAATATAAACAAGTTTCCAAAACCATTCATAACCAAAGGCATTCCAAGAGAAATTGAAACCAATTTTACAGAAAGTTATTTTTCTAGAAAAATAACCAAACAAGCTTAAAAAACATTTCACAAACATTCCTTTTTGGAATACATAACCATTCCACAAACTCATGAAACCAACCATGCATGCTACCTGGAAGAGGGGAGAAGCACTAACCCTTATCCATCCCAACAATGATGGGGGAGACTTATTACCCTTATCCAACCCAAATGCACATGAATGCTTGATAGGGGAGAGCCCTAACCCTTATCCATCCCAACACTGATGGGGGAGACCCCTAACCCTTATCTATCCCAAATGAAATATGAACACAGACCTTACCCATGTTCCATTATCCCTTTGGCACTGAGTACAATGTCATATTTCAACCAAGCCTCATATTTCCCATGTGCCATTAACACTTTGAAACCAAGCACAAGGTAATATTTCAACCAAGCCCCATACATACAATATGAACACACACCAAATATTCCCATCCATCATGAAAAAACACCCTTTTAATGAAAACACCTTTTTATTGAAAACAATTTCCATCAAAACCATTTCAATGCCAAACCATTTCAATTCCAAACCATTTCCATAAAACTCCCTTTTTATTGAAAATCAATTCCATCAAAGTCATTTCAATATCAAAACATTTCAATACAACACCCTTTTTATTGAAAACCCATTTTTCATCAAACCATCTATAGTTCTAGAAAATCCATAATTTAAACTAAACATTTTAAATTCAACAAGACAAATTACTTTGCACAAAAATTCACCAAATTTCATAATTTCATCAAAACCATAAATCATCACTAAAGAAGAATTATTACATTCATTTCACAATCAAATCCATTCAAACAACCCAATTTGAAACTAATACAATCAATTATAACAAGATGAGTCGAGAGTGAAGCCACCTACCTCAAAGGTTTTGGCGAAAACCACAACTATCGAAGAACGATTAAGAAACCCGAGTTGATTCTCCAAAAACCCACCTTAGATCTCCTGTCCTAGTAAGATCAAGACCAAATATCATCATATTTGGCAACCACACACTTAGATCTACCCATAAAGGTTGTATATTGAAAAAACCAAGGGGAGAGGAGAAGTAGATATGAGTAGATCTAAGAAACCGATCAAGAACGATGAAGAATGATCACATACCTCAAGAATCCAGCTTTGATTCACCAATAGAAGCCTTCAGATCGCCTCTGAAATGATGGGAGAATCCTCTTTGACCTTAGGAAAAGAAAAATCAAAAGTTATGGCTGCTTATGATGTTAAACGAAGAACTTAGAGGAAAAAATGAGTGAGATCGACTTTTATAGGATCTCATTTAAGTGGCTGCATGGTTAGTTCGCACGGTTTGACAAACTGTGTGCTAGCTACTGCCTCAGCCACCCTTATCGCATGGTTTGGACACACGGTTAGAAAAACCGTGTTCCCCCCGTGTAGAAGCTACTACATCCAAGACCAACTTCGCACGGTTTGGCCACCTAGTTTAGACAAACCGTGCATCGCCCGTGTGACTTCCCCTTTTGCCTCAAACCTTCATTCAAAGTTCTACCGACTCTCCCAAATGTCACCCTTAACTTTATAACCATTAAAATCATCTAGAAAAGGTTAAATACCAGTAACCGGGGGTACTACATTCTCCCCACCATTGGTCTTTCCATCCTCAGAAAGTAGAAAACCTTCATCCAACTGAAAGAGTTCCGACCACTGCTCTTTCATTTAATTTTCACATCCCCAAGTCTCTTCCTGAATCTGACCATGCTGCCATGAAACCATCACTAGAACAATGATTTTTTCATGCAAGACTTTCTCCTACGTATCCAAAATCTGTACTGGGATATGTATCAATGAATCATCTGTCTCTAGGTCAACATGATCCCATATGATCACATGGTCAGGATCAGGATGATACTTTTTCAACTGAGATACATGGAACACATTATGCACCGAACTAAACCGTGGTGGTAATTACAACCGATATTCCACCTCTCTAACCAGTTCTAGTATCTCAAAAGGGACAATGTATCTAAGAGATAATTTTCCCTGCTTCTCGAAATGACGATGTCCAATCCTTGGAGAGATCCTCAAGAAGACATGATCACACACAACGAAGGAAAACAGTCTTCAACAGTTATCTGTATAAGATTAATGATGACTCTGAGCCATCTCCATACTCCTTCTAATCAACTGAATCTTCTCCATTGTTTCTTGGAAAAGGCTAATCCCAACTATTGAAGTTTCACCAGTTTCCACCGAGCATAGTGGAGAACGAAAAAGACGCTCATACAATGCTTCAAACGGAGCCATGCGTATCGATGATTGATAGATATTATTGTATGATAACTCCAATAAGGGTATATGAACCTCTCATGAGCCACCAAAATCCATTACACAAGCCCACAACATTTCTTCCAACATTTGTATTATCTGCTCGGATTTCCCATCCGTCTGAGGATGATACGCTGTGCTCATAGTCAATTATGTCCCAAGGGCTTACAGTAATGATTTCAAGAAATGAGATGTGAACCTCGGATCTCTATCTGAGACTATAAACACTGGTACACCATTCCACTTTACCACTTCTCGAATATAGATTTTTTAATATCTTCCATTGTATGAGTTTCATGAATAGGGATGAAATGGGCCGACTTGGTTAGATGATCCACTATCACCCAAATGGCATCGTGTTTCTGAACCATTCTTGGAAGGCTTGTAACAAAATCCATTTCTATCCAATCCCATTTCCACACCGGGATAGGTAAATATTGTAACATACTAGCTAGTCTATGTTTCTCTTCTTTAACCTGCAGACAAGTTAATCCCCACGAGACGAACTCGACCACCTTCCTTTTCATGCCGCTCCACCAAAACAGCACCTTCAGTTCATTATACATATTCTGTGTACCTGGATTTACAACCCATATTGAATGGTGGTAATCATGAAGGGTTTGTCACTGAAAAACCATAGGTACAATCATCTGATCTCTAAAACACAAAACTAAACCCCCATCAAGTTTCCATCCATCAATGGACTCCCCACCATTGAGTTTTGAACTTACAACCAGACATTCTGCATCAGATGTTTGTGCTTATTTGATCATCTTTACCAAATCAGGAACAAGTGTAGCTGAAAAGATAACAGAAACATCACCTTGGTCTTGACATTCCACATGCATGTCGGCTAAGACCGACATCAACTGCCATTCATTTGAAGCTTCTTTCGGTAACTGAACATATGACTTTCTACTCAATGTATCCTTCGCTGAATTTCCTTTTCCCAATGTGTACATCAAGTCAAAGTCAAACATTTGGAGATACTCCATACACTTCCTTTTCCTTAGATTCAAATCTCTCTATGATAAAATGTGTTTCAATCTTTTGTGATCCATACACACAGTAAATTTCTCACCATAGAGATGATGTCTCCATGTTTTCAAAGCATGGACAACTGCAGCCCAATCCAAATCATGTGTTGGGTAATTATTCTAATGCACACTCAACTACATTGAACCATAGGAAATCACATGATCTCTTTGCATGAGAACACAATCAAAACTTGATCCTGAAGCATCACAACACACCACAAACCCCTGTCTTGATTCAGGGAAGATCAAGATGGGTGCCGATGTAAGATGAACCTTCAGTTCCTGGAAAGACTTCCGAAATTCTTCTATCAATTGGAATGAAGCATTCTTCTTTTTCAGAGCTTTCATTGGTGAGAATAGTCATGAAAAATCACGCAAAAATCATCGGTAGTAACCTTCTAGACCAAGAAAACTTTGTATCTCGAACACATTCTTTGGTGGTTTCCAAGAGATAATGGCCTCCATCTTTTCAGGATCAACAGAAATGCCTTCATCATAAATTATATGTCCAAGGAAATGTACTTCCTGTATCCAAAAATCATACCTTGATAATTTGGAATACAAATGATGATCTTTCAAGATTTATAACACTGTTTCCAGGTGCTCCTCATGATCAACCCTAGTCTTTGAATACACCAAGATATCATCCTCAAACACCACAAAAAAAGAATCCTGATATCACAGAAATATCTGATTCATCAAATCCATGAAGAGCGCTAGTGCATTCGTTATACCAAAAGGCATGAATACATATTCATAGTGTCCATATCTACTTCTGAAAGTTGTTTTTGGAATATCCTCCTTCTGAACTCTTAATTAGTAATATCCTGATCGCAAGTCAATCTTGGAGAACCACTGAGCTCTCCATAATTGATCGAATAGATCAATAATTCATGGAAGTGGATATCTATTCATTATCGTAACTTGGTTAAGCTTACAATAATCAACACACATCCAAAGAGTTCCATATACCTTTTTCATGAACAAAAATCGTGCTACCCATGGAAATGTACTTTGTCGAATGAAACCCTTGCTTTCCAGCTCCTCTAACTGAAATTTAAATTCCTGTAACTCTTTTGGTTCCATTATATAAGACGGAAGGGAAATAGAACTGGTCCCCGGAAGAAGATCAATCGTAAACTCCACTACCCTTAGAGGTGGTATCTCTGAGAAGTTTTTGGCAATGAAATCTTGAAATTGATCCAAAACAGCTGGAAAACTATTTTAATCAATCTCTTCCATTGATGCCGAAGTCAAAAATTCCAATTGGTAAGATATCGTTCAAACCATTGGTGCCAACAAGATCTTTGCACCTTTATTTTTCCATCCTCTCTTCTATGAAAAGATGGTCGATGTTTTCCTCAGTCGTGAAACTAAATGTTCTCCTATAACAGTTGATGTGAGCCTTAAACATTGTCAACCCATCCAGACCCAGCATTACATCACAGAAATCCATATCCAACATAGAGAAGTCCCATTTAAACTCATCTCCATCAACAGTTATAGAAAAATATCTACACACTAAGGCTTGACATTCTATTTCACTAAGAAGAGTTTTTAGTTTCAAAACAGAAGGGATTATTTCCAATTTTAAACATAGAAAATCAACGTCATGAGAATCAATGAAGGAATGGGGAGCAACCGTATCGAACAAAGCTTGCATCAATGTGGAAATTGAAAGAACCATACCTCAAACTCTGGATGGTCTCGACTGATCATCCACTACAATTTTCTCAGCTCCAAGTAGATGTGTGGTTTCCATGCCCTACTCTTTATTTCCATACTGACACTTCCCTTTCTAAAGAGTTTCATGGACACCCGAACCTAGAGCATTATGACAAAAGCACAGAAGATGTCCCATCTTGTCACAATTATGAAATTTTCGAGGTTGTTCCTTACAATCCTGCTTGATGTGGCTCGTAGAGCCACACTGGAAACATCTCAGCTTACACTTGGATCTCTAAGAAAGTTTTAACAATCTCGTGGTCCAATTATAATGTTTTCTTCCTTCTTGAGAAAAGGTTTATGATTCCCTCTTTCTCTTAGTTCTAGAGTTCCCAACTCCTCTAGTAAAGATAGTCATACTTTCCCGACATGGATTTCTAGTAGTGAAGAATATTGTAAACCAAGTATCTAGTTGTAGTCCCAATTCTACGGTTTTAAATGCTTGAGCGATGCTTTTCACCAACTATTGGTTCACCTATGGTTCAGGTGAAACCACATTCTCACTGGCCTCTTCAAACTGGTTTCTATGACGCCTACTAGGTGCCATTTCTTAAACCAACAACAAACCCCGTCAATCTCACTCTCTAGCAACTGATGGCTTAGCATTTCAAATTATATCACATCATCTATCACAACATTTTTTTCCAAAACATCCATTTTCCCATAATCAATCATTTTTGAAAACATCCTACATGATTTTTGAAAATCAACATATTTTCAAAATACACCTAATACCCTGTTTTCAAAATCATTCACTTGAAAATAATTTATGCATTTTTCAAAAAATTTCACCTTGCACAATATCCTTACTCATTCCTCACAATGAGATTTACAATACTAGTGGGAATTCACTCATCTACAATGCATGATATTCCCATATCATTGGCTAAAACCGTGACAATGAGATTTCCAACATTCTAGAAGTGTATCCAAAACACTTATGTACCCAACATACTTGTAACTTGAAGTTCAGCATAAATGGGTTATCTATGTCCTTTTATTCTATACATTTCATGTTCTGAAAATCCTACTCCGGTCTAATATTTCAACCTAAGGAATAGAAAAGAATGAATTTAAACTCCACGACCAAGAACACTGATGACTAATTTTTAGGCAAGGACCGAACAAGTTGATACCATTTGTAATGACCCATCAATTCTCATTGGCTTGAGAGTACCACAGTTCATTACTAGGCCTTAAGCCACATCCCCAAGGCACCAAAGGCTAGAAATAAATTCCGAAGGGTTTCAAGTACAAGTGGGGGAAAATTTTACCTTTAAGAAATAAACTCGTAAACCAAAAAATCATAAACAAACAATCACTATATGATACATGAAAAAATGAAAGACCAACAAAAAACTTCATTTATATCAAACCACATCAAAGTACACAACAACGGATGGACAAACTAAGCATAAAAGTACACAGCGGATGAACTTCTCAAGACTCTCAGAAGACACCACAACTCCATGCTCCACCAGCTCCCACCTCCACAACATCTCCCAAGCATTACCACAAGCCTCTAGTAGTAAGATTCCTTACATTTACCTGTGTCCTGGAATACGACATCTGCAAAAGTACCAACGTACCAAAGAAGGGGTGAGTATAATACTCAGTAGGTTTTCCCCAATGACTTCCCTACTCACGCCACTATGATAAAAGAGTTGGAAACATTTATATAAAAATAGTTTATATAAAACATTTTCTCAAAAGAGGTTTATAACTAAATACAAACAAGTTTCCAAAACCATTCATAACCAAAGGCATTCTAAGAGAAATTGAAACCAATTTTCCAACAAGTTATTTTTACAGAAAAATAACCAAACAAGCATAAAAACCATTTCAAAAACATTCCTGTTTGGCATACCCAACCATTCCACCAACCCATGAAACCAACCACGCATACTACCTGGAAGAGGGGAGAAGCCCTAAACTTAATCCATCCCAATCATGACGGGGGAGACTTCTTACCCTTATCCAACCCAAATACACATGAATGTTTGATGGGGGAGAGACCTAACCCTTATCCATCCCAACACTGATAGGGGAGACCCCTAACCCTTATCCACCCTGAATGCAATATGAACCCACATATTCCCCATGTTCTATTATCCCTTTGGCACTGAGCACAAGTTCATATTTCAACCAAGCCCTGTATTTCCCATGTGCGATTAACCCTTTGGAACCAAGCACAAGGTCATATTTCAACCAAGCCCCATACATGCAATATGAACAAACACCAAATATTCCCATAAATCATGCCAAAACACCCTTTCAATAAAAACATCTTTTTATTTAAAACCATTTCCATCAAAACAATTTCAATGCCAAACCATTTCAATTCTAAATCATTTCAATAAAAGTCCCTTTTTATTGAACACCAATTCCATCAAAGTAATTTCAATATCAAACCATTTCAATATAACACCCTTTTTTATTGAAAACCCATTTTTCATCAAACCATCTATAGTTTCAACAAATCCATATTTTAAAATCAACATTTTAAATTCAACCAGCCAAATTACTTTGCACTACAATTCACCATGATTTTATAATTTCATCAAAACCATAAATCATCACTAAAGAAGATTTATTAATTTATTTTCACAATAAAATCCATTTAAAAAACCAATTTTAAACTAATACAATCAATTATAACAAGAGGAGTTGATAGTGAAGCCACCTACCTCAAAGGTTTTGACGAAAACCACAATGGTCGAAGAACGCTCTAGAAAACCAGGTCAATTCTCAAAATATCCGCCTTAGATCTCTTCTACTAGAAAGATCAAGACCAAATCTCATCATATTTGGCAACCACACACTTAAATCTACCCATAACAGGCATATATATAAGAAACCAAGATGATAGGATAAGTATATCTAAGTAGATCTAAGAAACCGATCAAGAACGATGAAAAACGATCACCTACCTCAAGAATCCAGCTTCGATTCAACAAGAGAAGCCTTCGGATCGCCTCCGAAATGATAGGAGAACCCTCTTTGACCTTAGGAGAAGAAAAATCCCGAGTTAGGGCCTCTTAGGAGCTTAAAAAGGCACTTAGAGGCAAAAACGAGTGAGATCCACTTATATAGGATCTCATTTAAGTGGCCGCACAGTTAGTTCACACGGTTTGACAAACTGTGTGATAACCGCGAGTTAGCTACTACCTCGGCCAACCTTCTCACACGTTTTGTCCACACATTTAGACAAACTATGCACCGCCCGTGCGGAAGCTACTACCTCCAAGAACTACTACGCACAGTTTGGCCGCATGGTTAGACAAACCGTGTGTCGCCCATGCGACTTCCCTTTTTGCCTCAAAACATCATTCCAAGTTCTCCCGACTCTCCCAAACATCTCCCTTAACTTTATAACCATTAAAATCATCAATAATGGTTTACATACCTGAAACCGTGGGTACTGCATATCACACCACACAAATCCCATATTTATCTTTTCTTTGGTTAAGTACCGCTTAATACACATTTCAGTGCCATCCACCAATTGATCCATAATTGGGGTTACGTACCTTAGACACAATAAAACATTACCATCATGAGACAAACCACACCCTAGTTCATTCTACATAGAAAAATCCTATGCACTCTACACATGCCTCGGTATTCCCTGGTGGGTGATATGCTCACCCGCTTCCTACCTTCATTCTATAGGAACTTCTCTTCTTCCATGCCTATAACAACCAAAATTAACATACATGGATATTAAATCATTTTAGATGAATATTCATAATATCAACAAATTACTTTCATGAGGACCATAATAGTTTAGTGTCTTTGGAAACATAGAACACAATCTTTTAACTTGGTGAAATATCTTTAATGTTTCCCACATAGATATTCCCATTTGGTAGTCCAACTTAAAACCTTTCTTCATAACCAAGGGAAATGAAACATAAGAAAGGGTGAGGTTAGATTCTCAATAAAGGTAAGTAAATGATATAAATAAGCATAAAATTATTATAAGGGTAAGGGAACATGAGAATTACATTTGAAGATCATACCCTATATATTATAGACCATATATACGAGTCATGACATAAGATTGGCAGTTCATAATACATGAATAATTAAGGTGATAAATAATCATAAATCAATAATGAACCATAAAATCATTTCACATAGGCATGGAACCATCATAAATAGAGAAAACCATTTCATGTGTGAAGGTTAGCAATCAATACCATCAACATAGTGAATCAGGACACACCTATTTCCTACACTAGATCAAGAATTTTGAATTGTTTGCAATCATTATAGCATGAGATATAAATATTTAACCAATTAATAGGTTAGAGATATAGGTATCACATATCATATAATGAAATCATACATATGTGTGACACAAAATAAAAAATATTCATCTTATCATAACCCCTGAAAGGAAATGGGTATCATAAATAATTCGTTATAACATAACCCATGAAATGAAATGGGTATGATCAACATTTCATCATATAATAACCTATGGAAAAGATATAAGTTTCCTAATCATTTAATAATAGAATAAATTATTAAATGAAGTAGGTATCACAAGTTTTTTATCATGTTATAACCATTGGAAGAGAAATGGATTTCATAAACAACATGAAACCTTAAACATAAACCATTCAGAGAAATAAAAATAATGGTGTCCTATATCATATATTCAGTAAATCATAATCTATATCAATAGATTTAATATTATATAAAGATTTATTTTAAAATATAACCTGTATCAGTTCTTATGGAAAACAAAATTTCTTCAAAATTAACTTTTTAAGGCTTAAAATATCTTAAAAATCATTTTGTTTAAAAATAACCATGAAAAATTATAGAGGAGATTTTAAAAACCATTTTAAACATTTTTAAAAAATTAAAAAAATTAAAAATAATTTTCCTTGATAATTATTTTAAATGATCACATAAAAACACTTATGGACACATTTTTAGAAAACATGGTTTAGGAATAAAACAAATTTCTGACCGAAGAGATAAATAAGGTCAGATTTTATTAAAAATAATTTCTTAATTATATTGAGTACCAAATAGAGGAAAATGGTACTAATACCTGAATATATCATGAATATCCATAGGAAAAGAAAAATTGTGAGAATTATAGAGATATGGATCATAAAATCTCATCAATGGAAGCATAATCACAAATAATCCTGGCAAACAATGAGATTATAGTAATAAACTGTAACCACTTTTGTAACTTTGAATCCAAATCCCCATGAAATAATAACATTAAGTGAAGGATAAAATATCATGAAAAAAGGATATTCATGATATAAAATTCCATAGAGTAGTATATATACCTCATAAAAAATATAAGTACATAACAAAACATGTGTCTCAATAAAGGAAAATTGAGTCAAAATTACCTTAACAATTTTGTAACTTTTGTACTATAAAACCACATGAAAGAGAGATCATAAAATAGATATTTAAATACCCATATATTTAATGGTAATAATAATTGAATATATTCATGGGAAATATATACATTACATAAAATAAAACAGTGGTGAATATGACATAGGTCTCGAAAAAATAAATGTGAGACTAGAAATCCCCTAACTACTTGAATAACTTTTGAATCATGAGATCTGTGAAATAATAACATCTATTAATACTTTTAATAAAATTAATAAAAGGAAATATTTTATATAACATGTAATAGATAATTATATAAACCACACAATAAAAATAAGTGGTGAATATGACATATATCTCACAAAAATAAAAGTGAGATGAGAAAACCCTTAACTTAAGTCTTCAATTTCTTCATACATGTTAAAACCTAAATTATAATAATTATAAGTTTATTATAAATCTAACATAGTACCATATGATTTAATATAAAACCGCATATTATTTTATTATGACTTTATATCGCATCTTTATTAACAATTTCATGTCAAAGTTACGTTACTGGTGACATCTACTTTGTTTTCCCTATAATTTTTGACTTTTTATTCATGCTCCTATTAGATAGATCAATATATACTTATTTAATGAATTTAAAATATGATATAAGTATAATATATATTCATTATATAAGTATTAATAATATTCTATAAAAGATATTAATATGAAATGGAATACAATATTCATGGAGATGGTAGGTTCTGCGTACGTGAGCATACTATTTCAATTTTATTATCTTATTTTTAATGGAATAAAAATAAATGATATGTAACATCCCGAGTTTTAAAAAAGAAACAATATGTTCGATAACGTACATGATATTCCATATGAAGTTTAAATAAAAAAATAAATATTATTATTAAAATGTTATCATTATATCCTAGCCATTAAAAAGAAGGGAAATGCATAATATTAACAAAATTTTGAAAATATGGTTCACATATGTATATATAATTAATTTTCTAATAATCAATTCATTATTAAGGAATGTAAACCCCTTTTTAAAATAAAAGGAATTTTTTTTCTGATAAACCATTTAAATGTGAAAATCTACCTTTTTTACCAATAAGTTAATAAATCACTATTTATAGATTATATTAATGAAATATATATGAAATATAGTTAATTTAATGTTTTAAATTCTTCTTATGTATTTTCTAAACATGATATAAAAACAAATTCAATTTTATGAATAAAAAAAGTATTTTTCAAAGTAGGATGTTTTGCCGCATTTTGATGGAAAACCTATTTTAAATATAGTTTTTAACACTTTTATATATAATATTTGTAAAAATAAACTTCATTATTGAATTTGGAAAATCAAAATTATCTTCCGTTGAATTTTTGGTATTTTTTTGAAAAGTTTCTTTTTTTAATGATTAGTAAAAAATATTGTGTTGTAATTAAAAACTGATTTTTCATTTAAATAATTATTATACTTTAATCTAATTTTTTAATGTTATAACTGACAAATAATACAAGTATTAATACAATGTAGGTTATTGGAATAATTTTTATATTGAAATTATATATAAAGACATATTCAAAGGTATATGGGTAATTAAAGGTAAAAATAATATTATAATAATATAAAATTACTCAAAAACTTGTCATATTTTCATTTTATGAGTGATGTTTTTACCAAAAAACATCCTTAAGAAAACATTATATGCTTTTTATGAAACTTGGTTAAGAAAAAGAAAATTTTTATATTTTATTTCAAGATAAGTTAAAAATGTAATACTCATATTTTGGATAAGTAAATCACTTTAATAGAGGGTTACATAGAAGATAAATTAGACAATAAAAATTAATATGAAATATAAAATTTTTATCTACATAATGAAAATTTATTTAAAATTTATGAAAATTAAATAAATAATTTTAATTATGGCACAATGACGGGGATTTAACAAATTTATTAAAGGAAGAATCAAATAAATGATATTAATAATATTAAAATAAATTTAATTTAAAATATTTCAGGTCATCAAAAGTTTTATGGATGAATTGTACATGTTATAGATGAGTTAAAGTATTTTTTTAAAGAATAAAGTTGTTATGATTTTTTTAAAAGTTAATTAATGAATAATGTAAAAATTTACATAATACATATCTTAAAATATCAAATATTTAATTAAAATATATAAAATTTTAAAAAAATATAATATTCAGAAAAATTTATATAAGTATAAAAATGTAATTAATGACTCATTTGTTGGTCTTTTTTCATTATTTGGTAATTAGTTTTACCCTCAAAATTTAAATTACTTGATAAAATGGTAAGAGTTAGAAGGGGTTAAAAAAGACAACGATTAGAAAATCTTAAAAACTTATATAATTTTAATTTTATGATGGTTATTCGATCCCAAATAATAATATATGAGAAATAAATCCTTTTGGGACCATTTTTAATTGAGAATGAATTTATATTAATTTAATAATCTTTATAATTCCAAGAGTGCTCTTCCCCTCTCCTATAAAAGGGAACCCATTCATATCTATTCTTTACACTACCAATACCTTTTGGTTTGGAAAATATCAACCCAAAACCATTACCAAAATATATCCCCACATTATGGAATCATTATTTTAGGCATAAAACCCTCCCTAGTTGTATTAAGGTTTTACGAAATGTGATCATCCGAAGGGAAGGTAATGTTTTTATTTAAGTGTTTCTTTTTTATTTCTTACTACACTTCCTTAAATTATTATTAATACATTATGAAAAAATATATACAGTATCCTAAATATAATGAGATTTTATTATGTTAATTTCATCACCTAAATTCATCTCCACCTCCATTAAATGGGAAATGAATTAATCATTTGTGCATATGTGTGAACTATCACCTCAACGAACAGATATAACTCATTTTCCATAATCGACTCTAAAGACTAGTTATAATGATGGAATTAATGTTCATATGTGATATTAAAGATAAATTTATCATTATAAGAGAATATTATATCAATTAAATTCTTACTTTTCATGCACATAAAAATGATAGCGCGGTTCGTGCGTTCATGTGAACTATCACCTCCACCAAGTGATGTGATTCATTTTTAATCACCACATCACTTGGATAATATATATAAGTATATTTAAATGATTAATATGATATTAATTATATTATTATCATTCTATACAGAAAAAATAATATTTAACTTCTTACCATAATGATCATTGAAAAATGAAACCGTTACTCATGTGTACGTATTACTTACCGTCTCAATGATTGTAACATTGTTCATTTTTCCTATTAATTTTTAATGAATAGATTTAATGGTATAATTGATATAGAATAGCCATTATTATGTAATGAATATTATTTTGGAGATTATGGAATTGTGACTATATGGACTGTTGACATCATACCACGTTTATTTTCGACTCAAGTACTGAATACTGACAAAACATACGATTTGAACTAAAATAATTGTGTAATTATTATAACATCGTAATAGGTGAAATAAAATGAATAATAAACACGAAAAAAGTTATTAGTAATGTATCAATTAACATAATTTTATTATTCAGGAAGATAAAGAATGTGTGAGACTAGTCGAACTCAAGGTAAGGTATTTCGTCTCAATCTCCTTTCATTGAGTCATTTCTTGATAGTATGAACCTTTATTCTTTTACAGGGTGTATATAAAGAAATTAAAAAATTTAATATCCATATATTTATCTATAATAATTTTATTTAATGTTTTGGTAAATGTATTAATTTATGGAGATTAAGACTTAGATGTTCAATGTGGTATGGGATGCCTTGAACGTTTAATGATTTAATTATCAAATCTTGTTCTTCATGATATTAATTTTCATACTTATTTATATGGATATAAAAGGATTATAAATGAAAATTTATTTCTATTATTAATTTTATTCAATAGTTTTCGAAAGGAATATTTTTATTTTTTTTATACAGAACATTTTGAAAATGAGAAAGAGAATGTTCTTTTATCATATACGGTGACAAATACTTCCCCACCATCGTGACCATTATTATATATTTTGATTCATCTATAATTATTAATGTTTTCTATAGGAAAATAAATAACTGATTCCATTTTTGGTTATTTTGGTATTAAAGGAATGTTCATTTATCATATATGGTGATAACTTCTTCTCTGCCACTATGACCATTATTATTTATTTTTCTTCCCCTACATGTATTATTTTTTTAGAGGAAAATAAATCAACTATTCGATTTTTTGGATATTTTGGTATTAAATATGGTTTTGAAACTGGATTGACTATTTCAATGTCTTGAAATGATTTCTTGTGATTGAAAATTAAAATTTATGACTGAAATGTTGAAAATTGCAATCTTTTATGTGTTATGAATATATAATGGTACTTGAAGATTTTATGGGTATTTTTGTGATAAACAAAATATGGGTGGTTATATGATAACCTCAAATGAATTATGTATGGAAGTGAACTGTATGACTATTCCATTTATAAAAGTGATATGTATGGAAGTAAACTGCATGGTTATTCCATTTAAGTATGATTATGTAACATGTTACCTTTATGTTTTATATATACTTGATATGGGTTTTAGTGTAATATTATAAGTAATAAAAGGGTGAGAAATGTTTTTAACGAATGTATTTACTACTTCTTAAAGGTGAAAAGTATTACATTATGATAATGTATTCTTGTTTTACAAGTTTTCACAAGACTAACAATTTTCCTTCTTTGTGTAACCTTTACTAATCTTTTTATGATCATCCCAAATTTTAAAATATTTTTCAAATGAAATATGATTGTAAGGGAATAGAATATATCATGATGAAATAATTGATTATATGTCTTGAACAGAAGTCATGTTTTTAAAGGGTTTCTTTGGTAGGAAAAAATAGATACTGAGTATAAGTGTCCACATGTAATGTATGGGTATACTTTGTTAGAGTTTTTCCTAATTATCTAAAACTGTCAATGTAAAATATCCTCAATTGTGAATTATTATTTTTTAAAACATTAATAATTAATTTTTAAGGTTGGGGCCTTATAGTTAGTATCTGAGGAAAGGTTTAGACAACATTGGAGATTAGGATGTTTTCTTAAGCATTAGGTATATCATATCGGTTTATAGTTTTAATTTTTATCCCAAGGAAAATATATTATAAACCCATTTTGTGGCATTAAGTTATGAAATTTTATGGTGACTAATTGTATTTTTGGATACATTAATTCTTTGGGGGAAATTATAGGATATTACATTTTGGGATTCAAAATGAATGGTATGAGATAAAATTGGATGATAAAATATTTTATGGTTATTTTTCAGGAATTTATGTCATTTTGGTAATGTTAAAAGAATTATTTAGTTTTATAAAAAGGAAAAATTGCATTATGGGTGACAATACATCATGTCTGGCAAGGCTGTGGAAACTAAGCCCACAACCAAAGGGAAATACGGGTGCATTACCTACCCCTAGCATATGGGTATTCCTCGGTTAGTATGAATTTTCCTTTTTTTTACTTAAACGAGTTTATGGAATAAGAATAAGTTGATTTTGGGATTTTTTTTGTTTTATCAAATAGATATCCTTGGTACTAGAAAAATGATTTAGGGATTAAGTGATAAATTGTATTTTGAAATACATTTACTATTTTGGGAACCCTATATTAAAAAAGAAAATAGAATACTAAGGGATTTTATTTGAGGAGTAATGGTTGAATTTTATTTTGAAAGAATCTATTAATTTATTGTAAAATTTTTACAATTTTGATTATTTATTGATATGATTAACCTATCTGGGAGAATATGTGATTTTGGAAATTATATTTTTGGTATGAGCCATTAATAGTGATTGATGTTATTTTGAGATAAATGTTAAAATTTATCTGTTAATAATATGTTATCAAATATTTATAATTTTTGGTTTTAAATAGTCTAGAATTTTTTTGGTGAATTTTAAGGATGGTTGAATGATCTATGTTGAATATTGGGTATTATTGTTGAATTTTAGAGATTAAAATAAATCATTCTTCTTTTAGAAGTTTATTATTTTTGGGGAATTATTTTATTTTATCCTAACCATTTTGCTTTTGGTTATTTTTTCAAGAAATTATTAATAGATATTTAATCTTTTGTGGATTATGTGATTCTCTATAAGTTGATTTAGGCATGAAAAATTTATCTTGAATACTCATTATTTGGAGAAAAAGATGAGTTTGTGGTGGAAATTGATTAAAGGATGAAACTCTACTTTTCATGTAATTATATTTCATTATTATATTAGTATAGTTAGTAAATTAATTTCACAACTCTATGAAAAGGATCTGAGAAAAAAATCATTTTCTCTTTTTTTTCCTACTACAAAAGTAAACATTGTTTAACCCATCATAAATTTATGGTTTTTTGATTGTCAACTTTCTCCTGACAATGTTTTCTATCACTATTTATAAGAATTTGGTGGTTATTTTTCTATTACATAAACATATTTTCATATATGTAACCCTAATATTTGGTATCTTAGGTGATTTTCATACATCCCTTTATTTCTTTAAAAGTTGTAGTTTTAATGGACCTTGTTCTGATACGGGATTTCAAAAAAGGTATTTTGAACCACTAGTTTTTGATCCCATGTTCAAATTTAAAGGAGAAAATTTATTAAAGTGGGGGATGTAACATCCTGATTTAAAAAAAATGAAACACTATGTTTGATAGCATATATGATACGCCACACGGATCTTAAATAAACAATTAAATATTATTATTCAAATTCAATCATTATATCCTAGCCATTAGAATGAATGGAATGAATAGTATTAACAAAATTATAAAAATATGGTTTACACATGTATATATAATTAATTTTTGAAAGATCAATTAATTATTAATGAATTTAAACAAATTTTTAAAATAAAAGTAAATGTTTTTCTAAAAATATATTTAAATGTTAAAAGTATGTTTATAAAAATAAGTTAATAAATAAATTTTTTTGGATAATAATAATGAAATTAATATGAAATATGTTTAATTTAATATTTTACATTCTTATTATGTGTTTTAAAGACATGATATAAAAACGAATTAAATTGTATGCACAAAAAGAGTATTTTTCAAGAAAGGAATTTTTTCCACCTTTTGATGTTGAACCTATTTTAAATATAGTTATGTCACTTTTATATATTATATATGTCAAAAAAATATTAATTTTTTAATTTTTAATATCAAATTTACCATAGGTTTAACTTTTTGTATCTTTTTTGAAAAGTTTCATTTTTTTATGAATAGTGAAAAATACTGCACTATTATTAAAAAACTAATTTTTCATTTTAATAATTATTATACTTTAAACTAAATTTTTAAGTCATAATAGACCAATAATTCATTTATTAATCCAATTTTTTTCATTGGAATAAATTTTTTATTGAAATTAAATATAAAGACTTATGAAAATTTGGAATGTATCTTTTACCCGCCTTCTCGCCACATCTATGAGATTAGTGTTAAACATTTAACCACTTATTTGAATATAATTTTGAAAAATAGACATAAATGTCTATAATCAGTATTAAAAATTTGATATAATAGGACTGAATTAATTTTTGGTGAATAATAAATTTAGTATTTTATTTATCATGGTTAAAGGTAAATCAGCCAATTAAAGTTAAAAATAATGTTATAATAATATAAAATTACCCTAAAACTTGTAATAATATCATGGTATGAGTGGTTTTAGACCATAACCAACCTTATGTCAAAATTATAACCGTTTTAAGACACTTGGGTAAGAAAATGATATTTTTTATATTTTGATTAAAGATAAGTTAAAAATGTCATACTCATATTTTAAACAAGTAAATCATTTTTAATACAGAGTAATATAGAAGTTAAATTCTAATATAAATATTTACTTTAAAGATAAAATGTTTATCTACATCATGATAATTTATTTATAATTTTTAGACATTAAATAAATAAATTTATTTATGACACAATGATGATTCAGTAATAGATTTATTAAATGAAGAATCAAATAAATGATATTAATAGTATTAAAATAAATTTATTTTGAAATATTTTATTCCATAAAATAATTTTATGGATGAATTTTACATTTTATAATTGTGTTAAATTAGTTTTTTATAAGTAATAAAGTTATTTAAAAAAAAGAAATGTAATTAATAGTGTCAAAGTTGACATAATTCATATCTAAAAATATAAAATATTTAATTAAATGATATAAAATTTATAAAAAATTAATATTTAGAAAAAAAGTACAGAAATGTCTAGAAATTTCATTGATGACTAATTAATTGGTCGTTTCTCATGGTTTGGTAATTATTTTAACCCTCAAAGATTAAATTACTTGAAAAAATGGTAAGAGTTAAAAGGGGTAGAAATATAATGATTAAAAAATATACCAAAGTTGTCTAATTTTAACTGTATGATGAGAATTTGATAAAAAATAATCATATATTATAAATATATCATTTTAGGACCATTTGGAATCTAAAAGTAATTTAATAATTTTAATAATTTCAAGAGTGCCCCTCCCCTCTCTTATAAAAGGTTTCCCATTCATCTATATTGTTTACATTTCAAAAACCTTTTTATTAGGAAAATTTCTACCCATAACCCTTAATATTATCCATAAAAACATTATTTAAGACATAATTTTTGAAGAACACCCAACTTAGAGGTGTTAAGGTGTTAATAAATGTGATCATCTGAAGGAAAGGTAATGTTTTTATTTAAGTGTTTCTTTATTATTTCTTCTTCCACTTCCTTAAAATATTCTTATGCCACGATTAAATAATAAATAAAATATTCTTAATAAACTGAGATGTTATTATTTGAATTTAATCATCTAAATCCATCTCTACTTCCATTAAATGGGAAAGGAAATAATCATTTGTGCGTACGTGTGAACTATCACCTCTACGAATTGATATAATTTGTTTTCCATAACTGAATCTCAAGACTGGATATAATGATGGAATTAATTTTAATATTTTATATTAATGAAATATTTATCATTATAAGAGAAAAATATATCAATTAAGATCTTACCTTCGATGCACATAAAAATGGAAACGTTGTACGTGTGTACGTGTCAACTATCACCTCCATGAAGTTATGTGATTCATTTTTCATCACCACATCATGTTGATAATATATCTATAAGTATATTTAAGTGATTAATATTATATTAATGATATTATTATAATTTTGGAAAAATAATATAATATTTACCTTCTATCCATAATGGTCATTGTAAAATGAAATCGTTAATTATGCATAGGCATGACTTACTGTCTCCAAGATTGTAATGTTGTTGAATTTTCATATCCATATTTAATGAATGGATTTAATGTTATAATTCATATATAAAATATATTATTGTAACTTGAATATTATTCTAGAGATTATGGAATTATTACCACATGGACTATTGAAATCATACCAAGTTCATTTTCAACTCACGTACTGAATATCGAAAAAACGTCTGATATGAACTTTAATAAATATATAATTGTTATAAAATAGTAATAAGTGATATAAAAGTAATAATAAACATGAAAAAGGTTCTAAACCAATTATAAATTTACCTAAATTTATTATTTAGGAAGATAACGAACGTACAAGACAATCCACACTCAAGGTAAGGGATTTCATCTCAATCTACTTTCACTAAGGAATTTTTTGATTAGGTGTTTATAAAGAAAATACGAAAGTTCATATCCATATTTTTATCTACACTTATTTTATTTAATGTTTTTGTAAATTTATTAATTCATGGATATTATTATTTAATTTTTTAATGTGGTATGAGACACCTTTAATGTTTAAATATTTAATTATCAAATCTTCTTCTTCATGATATTAATTTATATACTTATTTATATGGATATAAAAGGATTATTCATGAAATTTTCTATCTATTTTTAATTTCATTAAAATGTTTTAAAAATAAATATTTTTAAGTGTTTTATATGGTACTTTTTGACAAAAAACAAAGGGAATGATCTTTTATCTTATATGGTGACAATTACTTCTCTACTGCCGGGACCATTATTTTTTATTTGGCTTCCTCTATAAGCCTTAATGTTTTTAAAGGAAAATAAATCAATTAATAATTTTTATGTATTTTGGTATTGAAACTTTTTTTAAAACATTATTGACTATTTCAATATCTTGAAATGATTTTTTGTGAATGAAAATGAAATTTTATGAGTGAAATGTTGATAATTGAACTCTTTTCTGAGGTATGATTATATAATGGTAATTGTGAATTTGATAGGTGGTTACATGATAAACCAAATATGGGTAGTTCCATGATAAACCAAGTATGGGTGGTTACATTATAACCTCAAATTCATTGTGTGTGGAAGTCAATTATATGGTTATTTCAATTGTAAAGTGATATGTATGGAAGTTTTCCACATGGTTATTTCATTTACATATGATTATGTCTTAGGTTTCCTTTATGTGTTATATATGTATGCTATGGATTTTATGGAAATATTATGATTACCAAAAGGATAAGTAATGTTTTTTAAGGAAAGTATTTACTACTTCTTGACGATGAAAGATATTACTTTATGATAATGTATTCATGTTTTACATGTTATCACAAGACTAATAGTTTTCATTCTTTGTGTAAACATTGCTAAGATTTTTATGCTCATCCCATATTTTAAAATGTGTTTCACATGTCTTATGATTGGTAAGGGAACAAAATATGTCATGTTGAAATATTTTAATATGTGTATCGAAAAGAATTTATGATTTTTAAAGGGTTTCATTTGGTAGAAAAAATAGATACTATGTATAAGTGCCCACATGTAATGTATGAGGTTACTTTGTGAGAGTTTATCTTAATTCTATAAAACTCTAAATTGAAAAGATCCTAAAATGTGAATTCTCTTTAAAACACTAGAATATGTTATATTTAGGGCTGGACCTAAAATAATATACATATTATTCTTGTAGTATCATTATTATTTTATATATACCACATATGTTTGTCAAAACCATAATTAATACATTTCATGTAAACCCTGAACGAGTCACATCACTTTGAGTAGGCGATATTCCACACATCCACAAATTAAGTTATCATATCCTTAAATAATGGAAAGTAGGGTGTTATGTGTTATATAATAATTATATAAGAATAAATACATCAAAAATATCAGATATATCATATAAAAATATTAAGTACATCATTATTCTCAATTATGAGAGGTGGTAATAGAAGAATGAATGTCATCGGTTCATGAGGCGGTAGTCATCCATACCCACAAATGTTGATTGGATATCCCATTTGATGGAAGTGTGTGTGAGTATATGTATTACTCTAAAAAATTTACAAATCTTAGTATACTGAGTATCCTAATGTTATTATATAATCATGGAATAAGAAAAATTGAGGGGATGGAGAAATAAATAAAATTAAAGTGCTTATTAATGGATGTTGCCTCTTCTTCGGGTAACTTCTGTTGGTTTGCACTAAATGGATTCCTTAGTTGTACTTACTAAAAAAGTGCATTATATAATGAATTCAGGGAATTTTGGAGCTAATTTGGGTTGGTATTAGGCAAAAAAAGTCTTTAGAGTGTGAAACAGTTATGGGGTGATTCACCATTTAAAGTGGATGGGTGACATTCTTGTAAATATGAAAAGCTAAACACTATTGAGAGATCTACCTTAAATCATGAGTGTCGAATTATTTTCCATTTTCTATAAATGGTAGGATATGGTCGAAATATGGTCATAAAATTTCTTTTGAACATGTTTCTAGGTTATACTTCACCTTAAGTTAATGTTTAACCACTAAGTAAACTAATTTTTTACCTTAATCACTATACTTAATTTTAATTTAATTTACTAATATTGGTGGTAAAAAAATAAGTTTAGAATACTAGACATTATAAATAATGATCATCCCAAATATTTAATACAATTTTTCAAATTATAATTGCATAATTACTATAAATTAATTTAAAATCAATCCTACAAACAAGATAAGAAAATAAGTTTTTAAAGTAAAAATGTTCAAATGTTTGAAATGTTTTTTTTCAAATATCATTGTGAAAATGATTATAATGGACTAAATTGTATTAATATATTTATAATATCCATTAATATAATTTAAAAAAATTGAAAATTTAATTTAACTATACAAAAAAATTAGATGAAAATATAGTTTTCAAATACAGTTCAGTGTTTTTAACTATTCATCAAAAATTTAAACTTCTCAGAAAAATAAAAAAAATTAACCCCAAGTAAATTTTGATATTCTTATTTCAAACATGAAATTTATTTTTCACAATTTTTTTTATAATGGTTTTTAAATTTTAATTTAAAATTGGTCCTCCATTAAAAGGCAATAAAATTACCTTTTATAAATATATATATATATATTTATTTATGCGTAAAATTAGTTTTATTCATATATTTTTTCTATAAAACACATAATAATTTGAATTAATAGTTGAATGAATAATATACATATATACATATATCAATTTTATTAAAATAATTTTAAAAAGTGGTGTAATTAATCTATTGAGGTAAAATTTATTTGATTTCCAAAATAGTTTTCTAGCATAATATTTCATTTACTTTCAAAAGGCTTTTATGTTCATTTATAGTTAATTGATCACCGAATAATTATTCTTATATACATTTGTTAACCATATCCTCATGATTGAATAATTATTTTTCATAACTTCCATTCCAATGTATAGATGAGAACTATAATAATATTTTAATAATAATATGAATAGTACATTTTAGTTCTGTAAAACATGGTCCTGCATTTCCCAAAAGTTATTGATGGTACATAGAATTGTGTGTACCAAAATCAAGGCATAGTTTTGTGTGTACATCAAGATAATATAAGTCTTGTATGTAGAGAAATATTGACTTGGTGTTGCATACAAAACAAGAATAACTCGGTGCTTTCATATGACACAATATATATTCATTGTTACATTAAATGAAAAATTTCTAAATGATTAAATTAATTCAAATAAAATAATTCATAAAATATTAGGGTGTCACATTCCACCCCCAATAAAATTAATTTCTCCATCAAAATTCATCATGTTTATCAATTATTCAATACTTTAATGTTCATTTCATAGAAACCCACACCATAAAAATTAATACTAAAACATCCTTCAAAAAGGGAAAGTCAAAAAAATCATGGTTACAAAAAGTAACTCAGAACTAGGTTTTCACATAAGAGAGACTATGTGGTAAGTGAAAACAAAGACATGTAAGTGAAATAGAACTATTTATTTCTGATTGAGAGTGATTGAAAACATGGTTAGGAGAATGTTAATGATCACAAATCCAGAACATAAAGAGGCTTGAAAAAAGTTTATTGATATCATCAAAAATGACGATAATAAGACAAAATTTTAATTTAAGACCCTTTTTTCTAATATTAATTAATTTTCATGGGAAAATGTACTTACTTGATATAATTCTATTTTATAACCACAATATCATTGTTGGGTTGTCCCTTGATCAATTTCCACTTCATCTCTTATTATAAGAAATGAAGATGAATTTTTCATTCTTGAAGCATTACCAGATCATGAGACCCATTAATATAATGATAGGTTATTCCATACATATTTAATTAACAACAAAACAAAATGGTTATCATAGATTATCTCAAATGCACAAATACTCATTTATTGAGATAATACATTAATCTCTAAAACCTCATCCTAAGTTTAACTCAAACCATTCTATAAATGGTTGGAATTATAACTCTTTAGAAAGAAGAAAAATACAAAACTTTAGAAATAAGGTCATGATATTTCTCAAAATCATCTTAACATTAATTCTTTATGTATCATAAATTATCTCTTTATTGTCACATACCAAACATGTGAATAGATTCCTCATTTAATCTCTTAAAACATGGTAATTACTATAATTTCCATAAATACTTATCAAAATAATTCATTATATCTTATTCCAAATATTATTGGATATATTCCTTAAAAAACATTGTCGTAAACTCTATCTATGATAGCACAAACCACATTCTCAACCAATCCTTAATTAGTTCCACGGTTGTCAATACTTTCCAATTTACTTTATTCTTGTCCAATATATCTTTATCCCAATATCATTATATAAACATTATGAACATATTAAGAGTTATATTTCCCTTAATCCAGATTTCCCATGAATATCACATTTACTTTAAATCAATTTTCTACTCTATCGAAACCATTGAACATATTATTTTAAATTAATAATGAAAAACAAAAAACAAAAAACACTTATATAATTCAAAATTAATATAAACTAATTATTTAATCAAAATAAAAAAACAATTAAATTATTCCACTTTGTCCTTAAGCTATTAAAAATTCTACCTAATCTTATTACTTAATACCTCTTTCCTTTAACATTTCACCTTTAGTCTCATCATCATCTGTAATATAACCACTAATCATACCACATTGATAATTCTATTTATGATATTTCTAGTTAGGAAATTTATTTTCATAATACCAATTCATTCCAAATTTAAAGCATTCAATTATTGATGATGTCCAAGAGATTTAATAATCTCATTAATAGTATTAACCAAACTTTTACTTTTTCTATTTCAATTACTTGATTTGTGTCCTTATTTTATATAGTTAAAACATCTTCAAATTCCTCTAAGACATTCACTTGGGTTTTTCTTTTCACATTATAGACATGTTGGAAAACTAAACCTTCTTTCCTCTATGGTATCCATGACCCAAAATCTCAATAAAATAATTCCTTCTCTTCTTTGGTGGGTCTGAGTGTTAATTAAGGTACACATTTTTAATCATGTTCCATGAAAAACAATTATGCATGATCACAAAGTCCTTCAATCCAGTGATCATCCCATTTGACTGCTAGTCATCATATTATTTATCACATTAAACATTAATCTTGTTCCTTCCAATACTCACCACTAACTAAAAAATAATAATAGTGTATGAAACACTTATAATAGTGAAAACCCCATAGTCATGACAAAAAAGTTATTGGATATATAAATTGTGACACCTTATTTAATATATGATGCACTAGGCTTATCCATAGAGACATACCTAGACCTATTCTTAGAAATATCTCCTCGGATCTCACTAAATTTTCTCATCTTTGTTTTAAAAGGTTGACTAAACCTTTCTTCTGATACCAAATATGGAAACCCAAGCTTAACATACATGGATATTACATCATTATTGAAGAATATTCATCTCATTACAAAATTATATTTTTGAGGACTATAATATATTAGTGTATTTGGAAACATGGAACATAATATTCTAACTTGGTGAAATATATTAATGTTTCCCACAAATATCTTTCCATTTGGAAATCATACATAAAACATTTATTCATAACATAGGGAAGGGAAACATAAGAAATGGTGTGTTTAGATTCTAATTAAGGGTAAAAATGTGATACGTAAGCATAACATTAGTATCACAGTAGGAATTTCTACTAATTGTGACTCTCCATTTGCGACAGATTATCATTGAAAATAACTTTTTATGTCAAGTTTAAATTGAAAATAACCCATAACAGAAGAAGGAATCACACATATAATTACTTGTGATGGTCCATCGAAGAATACATATTTTATGATAGATATATAGTCCGTCAAAAAAAAACCTAAAATATTATTTAGAATCCTTTGGAAATGATTCAACGCAAATAACCTTTTACACAAGATTATTTATCCATAAAAATAACCATTTTCTTAAAAGAGAAAAAAATAATAATTTATAAATAAAAAATAAAATTAAAAATATTTAAAAATCATTAATTTTTCTCTAAAAATTAATAACATATAAAAGTTACCCATAATTTCAAATATTAAACACCTATCATACGAAATTACAAAACAATTATAAAATATTCAAAATTCATCATCTAGAATCAGGTGGAGGAGGATCACTCGATGGACCAGGGGAAGGAAAATCCATACCAACACTACGTGCAAGTCTCTGCATATACTCAATCATCTTCTTATCTCTTGAACACTGCTACTCATGCTCCTCCTCCATCTTCTTCTGCATCTGCTGTATCATCTCATCCCAAATCCTCAACCACTTTTCATATTGTGTAAAGGACGATGGTGTTGATGACAAATCTCTACAATCTCCCTTCACACTCACTGATTCCATTGTATAATTACAATAATAACTCATAGTTTTCAGTTTAGAACCAATACCAATCACCTAACCTTTCTCGACACCCTGTGAAGTCACTTATATCTTAGCCTCCTCATCAAAACCAGAATCAGTAGTGACATCTCATTTGGTCTCATCTTGACTCTCATGTGAATGTGAAGTTGCTACCTCATATGTTTCTTTTAAATATGATGAAAAAATAGAATAACAATAAAATTAATATTGATGACATTATTCAAAAAAATCACCACCTACAATATGACACTATCATTCGACTAAAACATCTCTTATATGTGGATTAGAATAATTTTTCTTATAAACTGTAAACATTTTAATAGATGGTTTATTAGGAGAATGTAAAATATAACAAACACATTATAGTAAAAATAAATATATATTAATAAATAATATCCAACACCATATGTCACTGATGTATGCCAAATAAACAACTCCTAGCCCTATGGGTGACCTCTTGCCTCCCCCAGATATGACTTCCAACTAATGACCTCCTCCTAAAAGTCTCTCCTAGCTAGAATTAGCACAACCTAGGATATATCTGAGCTGATATATAGTTGGGATGATGGGAGATACAAGATTGATCAAAGATATTATCATAAGATTTATCCATAGATTTCTTTCTAGTATTGTGTAGAAACTAACAACAATGACCGCGTATGAAAGTATCCCATGAATTTTATATATAACCTCTCTGACTATCAGAAATTGGAGAAAATAAATTCTACAAGACAATTAATAAAAATATGTTAGTAATTATTTTTTTTAAAAGTACATATTATTTAATAACGTACAATCGAGTGTTCGATCATCTGGTCAATGAAGATAATGGGTACTAGGTCCCATGACACCCATGGTTTGGAAATATAATTTCTCATAATCGCACCAGCCTAGCCAATGGATAAATGTAAAAAATGATGAAAATTGAAACAAATATATAATCATAAAATTATCATCAAAATTAATGAACTTAGTTAATATATAATAAAAATCTATTTATAAAATTAAAAAAACCTTTGTAAATGAAGATCAAAATGAATAGATGGTTAAATATATCGAATGGGATCTTGAATCAGTAATTGAGAAAGACCGTGATCCCTCCTAATAGGTGAACCAGCCTAAGGAGGAGTAGTTGAATCAGGATCATCATCAGGAAGTCTGACATTAATAAGAGAATTTAATAAATCACCATGAGGATCACCTCCAGCCATCTGAAAAAATATACTCTCCCATAATAGATTTTTAAAACAGACATGAAATATAAAAAATTAATAAATACCAGAATAAAATAATGATATCTATAAGATATTGTTAATACAAATGTGAAATTTTAAAAACAAATAAATATCTTAATATGATAATTTCATGTAACTAATTACCTAAATATAATACATAAATCATCATCTCCATCCCTATTTTCATCGACATCAATTTATTCATCCTCATCTTCACCAATGTCGACCTTCATACGACTTTTAGTTTCATCATCCCCTGCTACTTCATCAACATTAACTATATCATCAACCCTTAACTGAAGGGTTTCATCATCGATATGTATATTCCATCAGGTAAGAGATATATTTTGGGATGTTTCATGAATATTTTCAATATGTTTTACTTTCAGAGAACCATTTTCATTTTCAACAAACTAATTGTCACATTATTTCATTTTTATCACACTCCAATAGTCCTTCAAATCATCTAAACATCATTGTAATTTTCATAATAAACTTGATGTTATTGATGTTCCAATATAAATGATTCATTTTATGAAAGAATACTGTTATATTTAATGTAAACAACCCATTGTCGTGGATGAACTCACAACCCCTGATTAGTATAAAACCAATGAAATTTAAACATTGTAACATATTTTGGTCCTAGATAACATAACTCAATTATTTCATCTAGCATACCATAAAAGTCCAATTCACTTTTCTTATGATGGTATCCTTTCAAACAAACACCACTATTCATTTATTTATTTTAGTCACCATATATGTGTGTTTGGAATCAAAATCCATTAACCACATACCCATTATAAGATTTTACCAATTTTGATGGAGGGTTTTTGAGTAAACAGAAATGACTGTCAATTTCAATTTCATTCTGTGTTACCTACAAAAAATAAAAATTATTATTATTAGATATCATTTGAAAATTTATTTATTATTCAATTGAAATAAACTTTACTTTCCCATTATTGAAACCAATATGTAAAATTTTGTTGCCGACATTCTTCCTGAGCAGCAGATGTAATTTGTAGAAATTGATTTTTTATATTGTCATCATATAGTCTACAAAAAAGTTAACATAATTAAATATATATTTTATAATTATTTAATTAATTAATAAAAAATTATTACTTCACAAATCATTTCATTTGTTCATAATTCAACAGGACATAAGTATGATCTCTTTGTAGTTCATCATCTGTAACCAATCACTCACCATAACCACCGAAACCAAGCCTAGGTTGATTAAAAATTGAAAAATGATGGTCTGCGAAATCATCAACATTTTTCTCATTGCAACCCATCCGTTTATGTTTTAAAGGATATTTCGACTGAAAATAATAAGGGAAGAAATTTGAAATTTCTTCCTACAAGTATGCTTCTGCAATCGACCCTTAAACAGATTCTTTGTTACGTAATTTCTTATTAATTTTTTCATACATCTCTCAAACAGATACATCCACCGGAATTTTACCGACCCTCCATATTTAGCTTCATACGGAAAATTTAATATTAATTGTTCTGTGGATTAAAAAAACCTCAGTGGGAAAAGTTTCTCTAATTTACATAAAATTAAAACAATATATTTTTCAAAGAAATTTAATGCATTATAATATGACATTGCCATAAAAATATCTAAAAAAATGATATTTCAGTCAACACATCCCATATTGAATAATTAAATATCCCTTTAAGACCAACAATCAGTAATCCTTCAATTATGACCTGATAATCATGACTTTTTAACCTTATAATATGCCAATTTCTGATGCAATGAGATGAATTAGAAGCATAACCATCTGGTAATCTCAAATATCTAATCCATTGGCAGAATAATAAATTGTTTTCTTTAATAAGTGAGTAAGTTACTTTTGGATTAATTAATTTATTTGATCTTTCATCTTCTAATAATTCATATTCAGTACGTCTACAAATCTACACTAGATCTAATCACATCTTTACATCATATTTAGTCTTACCAGGCATTTGAAACACGATATAAGACATGTTATCCAAAACATTCTCCTCAATATTCATTACATATAACATGTGAAAAGCTGAAAAATTAGACTTATATGGAAGGCCCCAAAAAATACTCCACTCTATCCAATTATGAGATCTCCCAGAACCATTTATCTTTTACTCATTTATGGTTGGTCCCAATGTAACATCAAGTATTGTAGAGACAATATATTTTACCTGATTAGCTAAGACCATAGATAAAGGTGCATATGTTTCAATTTTACCTTTTGTAAAATTAATTCTGTTTCTTTGAAAAGGGTGTTCTGCATGAAGACTTATTTGATGAAAGTCAAAATAACTAATCTTACTCCCATTAGAAAGCATAAACGCTTTGTTCTCAGTAATGCAGTATGGACATGATTTTAGACCATATGTGCTCCATCCAGATAACATACCATATGCCGATAATTCACTGATCAACCATATTAATCCAATCATTAATATAACATTCTAATCTATAATTATATCAAATGTAGTCACACCATTGTTCCATAATTAAATTAACTTGTCAATTAGTGGTTTCAAATTAACATCAATATTCTTCTTTTGATGTCTTGGAATTAAAAACATCAAATATATATTTGGTTCCTTCATCAAAATCAAAGGAGGAAAGTTGTAAGGAGTAATAAAAACAAGGCGACAAGAATATTGACTTCTGTATGTACCAAATGGACAAAAAACAATAAGTAGAAATGACTAACCACATGTTATGAGGTTTTCCTGCAAAAGAAGGATGTGTTTGATCAAAATGTTTTGATGAGTCACCATCACAAGGATGAGTTCTGATTTCTGTGGTGGAAATATTTGATTTATGAAATTATATAAATCCAGATGTGTTGTGGGACATAAATAAATGCTGTAAAAGAGGTGCAATTGGAAAATATCTCAACTGTTTCACAGGAACTCTAGACTTTCCCAATTGTGTCTTTTTATTCCTTGATTCTCCACATGTTTTACAATTAACTAAAGATTTATATTCACTATAATATTAGATGTAGTCATTTGAACAAATATGGATCTTATGATAACTTAGAACCGAATTGTGAACCAAACTTTTAATTTCATAGAAACTTGCAGGTAATGTATTTCCATTAGGAAACAGCAACTTAAACAAAGGTAAAATATGATTGAAACAACTATTAGAAATTCAAAAATATGAGTTAATAACCATAAATTTTTTAACATATTCATGTTTTCTCATATGGATTCCTGAATATAAGGCCTCCTCAATGGGTTGAAACAAATTGTAAAAATGAGAAGGTTCAGATTCAGGATTTGAAATGTAATTCTGAGTTGTTGTTTCAAGAATAAATGGATTAGTTGGCTCATCTATTAAATTTTAAAATGATGGATCTGTGGCCAAAAAATTTGTATCATCTACTGAACTCTTTTCACCATGTTAATACCGAAAAATATAATCTTTTTGAAAAATGAAAAACAATAGATGAAGTCTAAAATTTTCAAATGTTTTGAATGTCCTAAAACCATGTATCTGACATGGACATTTAACTGTTCCTTCAGAAACAAAATATGAATTTGATGATGCAAATGATATAGAGGCTTCAACACCTTCAATGTTGACATGATTTAATTTAGATCCATTTGGATTTTTGTAATTATTTATCCTATAATGTTCACATAATAAATACTATTGTCAACTTCCTAAATCCCTAGTTTTCTAAAAAACAACAAAATAATTTTTTACAGATCATTTTTACTAACTGTAAATTATTATTACATTTTAACACCTTGAAATATTTTATATGGAATATTATCAGAGTGAGGCACTAGGTTAACACCGGATTATGGGGCCCATAGAGGCTCTATGTGGACAAAATAACAATAATAAATATATTATATAAGACACACAATATTTTTTTTGAAAATATTAGAATATATCTTGAACTTTGTCTCATATAAGATACACGATATTATTTAAGGCATTCCATTTTTTATATATTTTTTATGTTTTTACTAATTATTATTATGATTTTCTAATTATCAGTCATATTAAAAATTTATTAATAATATTGACTCATTAATTGTTAAATATTGTAAATTATTTAAATCAATAATATATTTTTAATAATTAATTTTTTAACGAATTTTTAATAACTCTTATAATTGTTATATTTTTTTAAAAATTATTACTAAAAAATATCCTAATTATTATTAATTATGTTTTTAATAAATAATACATTTTTTAATTTTTTAATTTTTTTCATTAAAACAATTTTTTTAACTGTTTTTAAATATTTGAAATTCTTATAAATATTGTTTAGTTAAAATGTTTGCATTAAATTAATTTTCTCATCATTCTTAAAAAACAGTCATTTATATTTATTTCATACATTATATATATAAATAAAACATAATCAAATCTATTTACATCAAATAAATTTTTACACAATTTTTAACAAAATTAACATATCTAATCTATATATATACATACATGAATAGACACATTAATTTTCATATATTTCATTAACTTTTCAAAATATTAATAATTAATTTTTATTAACACTAATATTTTTGGTTTATTTTTAATAGTAAGTAAATATTTATATTTCAAGATTTCAAAATTAATATAAATATACAACAAATATTCTGACAACTTTCATTAAATCAATATACATATTAAATTTATATATACATAGATATAAACATATATAAATATGCAATATGTATTAATAATATTGACTACTTAAATAAAAATTATTTTAAATTTTGTAATTATTATAATTAATTAACTAAATTGTCATTAAATTATTAATAATTATTATATATATGTATATAACGATTTCATAATTAATATAAATACATAAAATATATTCTAACTAATTTTTAAATAAATATAAAAATGACATATATATATATATATAAATTAAATCTTACATGTATTTTTAAAATATTTATATATACATATTTAGATAGATAGATAGATATATATATATTACATGATTTCATAATCAAATATAATTTCACATGTTTTTTAAAACAAATATATATATAACAAATACATGCATACATACATACATACATACATACATACATACATACATACATACATACATACATACATACATACATACATACATACATACATACATACATACATACATATATCTTAAAAACAATACACATTTTTTAAAATGTTTATAGACGTTTGTCTGTATATATTTATATATATATATATCATAAACTTTACACATATTTTTTAAAACTTATATATTTTATTTGACCCAAAAAAATATAGATATATATAAGTTCTAATTTTTTTTTAAAGTTTATGATATATATATATACATACATATATATAGACAGATGAATATAAACATTTTAAAAAATGTGTACGGTTTTTAATATATATGTATGTATGTGTGTATGTATGTATGTATGTATGTATGTATGTATGTATGTATGTATGTATGTATGTATGTATGTATGTATGTATGTATGTATGTATGTATGTATGTATTTGTTATATACATATTTGTTTTAAAAAAACATGTAAAATTATATATATATATATTCATATTTTAATATACATACTTGTATGTATATATATATATATATATATTAAAAACAGTACACAATTTTTTTATAAATATATATATATATTAAAAAAATTACACGTTTTTATAACATTTGTAGATATATACATAGAATGTATTGTTTACATATATTTATATCAAAAAATTTCTTAATTAATCAGAATGTATTGATTATATGAATTTATATTCAAAAATTTATTAATCAATATAAATATATAAAATCTATGTTTGTACTTTTTTTAACTGATGTACATATCAAATTTATACATACATATATACAAATATACATACAGATATACATATATGTATATATATATATCAAAAACCCACAACATATTTTTAAAATCATTTATATATATATAAATAAATTTAAATATTTATATACACAAAAATATATTAAAATTAACTTGGTACACTAACACTCACACACAGATATATATATATATATAAATACAAAACAAATATAAATATCAAAAATAATAAATTACCATAATTACTAAAAATGAATTAAATTAAATTATATGAACTAGATCAAAATAAAAATAGATATTAATACAATTTCCTCAATATTAAATATCAAATAAAGAATTCAAATCAGATAAATTTCTAAACATAGGGTTTAAGCATACCAATATATTTGACATTAAACCCAAAATTCATAAAAAACAAACCAGATTAAAATCAAAATAGAAATTAATAAAATTGCATCTATCCTAAATATCAAATAAAGAATGAAAATTCGATAAATTTCTAAACCTAGGGACTAAATCAATATATTTAACATTGAACCCAAATATGCTAAAAAAATTGATGCTAAATGTAAGAGGCATCTGTACCGTGAAGATCTGAGCTAGAATATGAAAAAAAATAGGAAGAACAAAGTCAAACGGAGTCAGGGGAATATGGAAGGCCGTAGGGTTTTCTTCAAGAGCGGTATGAGGAAGAAATAAAAGAGAGGAAGAAGTAAAGGAGGGCTTCACCCACTGTTAAAATGATGGGTTTTTTGTGATGGATTTAATGACTTCGCAAATAGTTTTTCACCAAGATTATTTGTGACAAACACTATGGTATATCACAAATAATCCTGAGCCTAGGGTCATTTGTGATAGATTTTGTTATCTATAAAAAATTATCATCATGGTTACATTTTGTGATAGGCAGCGGGAAGGCGTACCAAAAACAGTTGCAACATATTATTTATTCTATCACAATAAACCAATATTTCCAACAAACTAAATGTTCCATCGTAGATAGTAACAAAAATGACACTATTTGTGATAGTTCATTTGGTGGTAACAAATGACCCATCACAAATGTCTAAAATTCTAGTTGCGTATAATGGTAAGAGAAGATGATAATAGAATTTTAAGATCATACCCTACATATCAAAGATTATATACATGAGTCATGCAATAAATATTGTTAGTTAAATATACATGAATTATTAGGGTGATAAATCATTATAAATCAATCATAAACCATAATATCACGTCCTATATGTGAATAAACATAATAAATACAGAATCGAATTCATCCATCAAGGTTAACAACTAAGACCATCACATAGTGGATCAGGACACACTTGTTTCCCATAGTGGATCAAGCCCATCTACTTGTTTCCAATCACTATATCATGAGATATAAATATTTTCACAATTCATTAGAGGGAGATATAGGTCCCACCCATCACATAATGAAATCATCTATACATGTTCCATAATATTATAAACATTCATCATGTCATAACCCTTAAAATGAAATGGGTATCATAAACATTTCATCACATCATAACCCATGAAATGAAATGGGTATCATAAACATTTAATCATATCATAACATATGGAAAAATTATTGGTTTTATAATCATTTCATCATAGAATAACCCATGAAAGGAATCAAGTTTCATAAGTGTTTTATTATGGTATGACCCATGGGAGAGAAATGGGTTTGATAAACAATATGACATCTAAAATATAAACCATTCAGAGAAAGAATGAGAACGGTGCCATAGATCATATATCCAGTAAATAATAAACTATATAAATTGACTTTATCTTAGATTTGATAATTATTTTTAAATATAACTTGGATCGTTTCATAAGGAAAATAAAATTTCGTTAAAAATCACTTTTTAAGGCATAAACATCTTCAAAATCCCTTTCATTGAAAATAACCATGAAATCTTATAATGAAGATTTTAAAAAACATATTGAACTCTTTTTCAAAAAATGTTTTTTAGAAATTATTTTCATTTACAATTAGATTAAAATACCACTTAAAAGGGTTAAAATATTTTTAGAAAACATGGTTTTTGAATAAAAAAATTTTCTAACAGAAGAGATAAATAAGGTCAGATTTTATTAAAAACACTTACTTAATTATCATAAGTAAAAAAGAGGAAACAAATGGGTCCAATACCTGAATATATCATGAAAAATCATAAAAAAATAAAAATATTGAGAATTATTGAGTGATGGATAATAATATTTCATTAATGGGAGCATAATTATAAACAATCCCAGTAAACAGTGAGATTGTAGCAATAAACTCTTACAAACATGGTAACATTGAATTAAAATTCACATTAAAAAAATAAAATTACATAAAGAATAAAATAAAATTAAAATATTAGGGTTCATTACATAAAATTTCAATTGAAATTATATAAACCTCATAAAATAATACAAGTGCGTAACAAAACATATGTCTCAATGAAAGAAAGTTAAGACAAAATTACCTTATCGATTTGGTAACTTTTGAAATCTAAATACCCATGAAAGATATATCATAGAATGGATATGTAAATATACATAAATTTAAGGATAATAATCATATAATACATTAATTTTCATTATATACAGCACACAAAATAATGAAGGGGTGACTGTGGCATAAGTCTCATAAAAATAAAAGTGAGACTAGAAACCCCCTAACTATATTAATTTATTTTGAATCACGAGGTCCATGAAAGAATAAAATAAATTGAAACATTTAATATCTTGAAATAAATTCAATTCCTCATATAAATTTTCATAAGGATGTTTATACACCATATAACAAGAATAAGTGGTGAATATAACATATATCTCACCGAAATAAAGGTGAGATGAGAAAACCCTTCCCTTAAGTTTTAAATTTCTTCATACACATTCAAACCTCTTGTATAATAAGTATAATTTTATTATAAATATTAAACAGGAAAAAAATAATTTATATAAAACCATATATGATTATATTATGAAGTTATATTACCTTTTTATTAATGATTTTATGTTAGAGTTACTTTTTAGGAAATAACTGCTTTGTTTTTCGTATATGTTTTGACTTATTATTCATGGTCCCCTTACATAGATCATGATTTAATTATTTCAAGGATTTAAAACATGATATAAATATCACATATATTCATTATATAATTCTTTATAATAATCTATAAAATATAGAAATATTAAATGAAATAAACTATTCATGGAGATAGTAGGCCGTATATACGCATGAACACCGTGTCCATTTTATTATCGTATTTTTAAAGAAAGAAAAATATATTATATAAATATATATTTATATATTTTATCTTTAAAAATCATCATTATTTTATATATATCACTTTTTTTTAAAAATCCACCCTTAATACATTTTATGTAATGCATGAATGATTCACAACGCTTTGAGGAGGAGGTAGTCCATAGGTCCACAAATGAAGTAATCTTATTCTGAAAAAATAAAAATAATTAAGGTTTGTGTTATTTAATAAATAAATAATAATAAATAAATAAAAATTATAATATATATCATATAAAAAAGTAAATACATCATTATTCCAAAACCATATTGCTGGTAATGGAAGAACATACAACATCGATTTGCAATGTGGTAGTCAACCATACACACGAACGATGATTTTGCATACCATTTGACAGAAGTGGGTGTGAGTGTAGGTAATAAACATAACATACAACATCTCATTATATTTGTGATATTTAAGTTATTATGTAATCATGGAATAAGAAAAATTTAGGGGATGTAGAAAAAAATAAAACAAAAGTTCTTGTTGAAGGATGTTACCTCTTCTTTGGATAACTCCTTTTCGTTTTCACCAAAGGGATTCCTTGGATGGATTTATGTACTAATATAGGATTATAATATGAATTAAGGGAATCTGGGAGATTATTTTTGCAGGGTTTTTAGGATCCAAAGGTCTTGATATGTGTGAATAAGTGAGGTGGTGAGTACCCTTTTTAATTGGAGGAGTGACATTCTTATAAATATAAAATGGTAAACACTATTGAGAGGTCTCCCTTACATCATGTACCTGCAATAATTTTAAAAGTTATCTAAAATGGAGGATAAGGTTTAAATATGGTCATATAATTGTTTTTAAACATGTATCTAGGTTATTTTTCCCCTAAAGATAAATTTTAAAAACTAAGTAAAGTTGTTTTTACCTTAATTATTGTAATCAATTTTAATTACTTTCAATAATCATTTTGGTAAAAAATTATGTTTAAATTAATATAAATTGTAAATTATTATGATTAAAAATAAAAAATCAATTTTTAAAAATTGAAATCAATTAAGTGAAAGAAATTAATATAAAATTAATCCCACAGATGGTACTAGATAATGGGATTTTAAAGTAAAACTGTACAAAAGTTTGAAATGTTTTTATATATAATGTGAATATGAAATTGATTAAAATGTCCTAAAATATATTAATAGATTTATTATTTAATTAAATATAATTTAAAACTAATTTAAAATATAAATAAACTATATAAAAAAATTAGATGAAAATATAGTTTTTAATTAAAATTCAGTGTTTTCACTATTCATCAAAAAATGATACTTCACAGAAAAATACCAAAAATTCACCGAAAGTAAATTTTAATATTATTATTTATATATAGATGATTATTTTTTCAAATAAAAATTAAAAAATTTTCAAAAATAATTTTTAAAATGGGCACACTATTAAAATGCTGTAAAATTACCTTTTAGAAAAAAATATCTTTATGCATAAAATTGGTTTTATTATTATCTGTTATATAGAAAAAAAATATTAACATTAAATAGATAATTAAATATAATATATATACATTTAGTTAAATTAATTTATCGAAAGTGGTTTAATTAATTTATTGAGGTAGTTGTTTTTTATTGCATCAATATAATTTTCCAGCATAAGATTTCTTATATTTCCAAAATGGTTTTATTTTCATTTATAGTTAATTGGTCACCAAATAAATAATCTTATATACATGTGTAATCCATATTTTCATAATTTAATTAATCTTATTTCTAACCATCATACCAACAACAAGGTTATAACTATAATAATATTTTAAATATAATACTAATAGTACATTGTAGTTCAGTAAAACAAGTTATTTTATATCATGAATGTTATTGAAGGAACTCAAAATTGTTTGTTCCACCAGCCAAATATCATGTTTCATATACCACAGGATTATCTATGTATTTTTTGCAGTGAAATATCTATGTGGTGTTTCATAAAAATCATGAATAAATTGTTTCTTTCATATAATATAAGATATATTATGTTTTGTGTGAATTGAAAAATATGGAAAAGATCAAATTAATTGGAAAAAAATAATTCATAAAAACTCAGGGTGTTACAATGCCTAGAAAAGTAGGCTGGATCTTCCACATTGTTGATCCCTCCTCTAATAATATTGGTATTAAGCTACCTTTTAAAGGGATTTCATGGTTGACTGATTGATTCAAATACACTAAAAAATACATAGAGAAAAAAATCTAAGTAAAATACTTTTTATGAGGTCCAAAATACATTCCATTATAAAAGGAATCCCAATCCATTATTATCAATAATTCTAACTCCAATAATTATGTTTTTTATTAGTTTGTTTTGATATTATACATAGGCTTCATACTTCAAAAATCATCATTGTAAAAGGGAATGGTACACATTTGTTGGTGTAAAAAAATCCCCCACATTAGAATTGGATTCATTCAGAATGAAATGATTTCAATTATAAGGTAAACATATATCACATTTCTATTTACTTGATCATATGATGTGATTTGATAATAAACCCTAAGATAGGATTATCTAATATGAGTGTATTGACTAAAGGATTTTGGGTGTTATTATAAGGAAAATATTTACCCTGAGTTCTTATGATATTTCCAAGATAAGAAGTAATCGTTGATTGGGGAAAGGGTATCCTAAAATTAGAAAATTATAAATTTTATGATGAAAAAATTGGTATGGAAATGAATTTCTATCTTGATCCAAGATTAGGGTCCTGGGAATCTCTATGTATCCAAAATGAATGGGAATCAAGCCATATGTAGTTATGAGAAAAAACATCATTAAAGATCAAGATCATACATATGGTACATAGGTTCATGGATGAATAACTGTATGATGAAAGATCCTTTATAGATGTAGCTCATATGTAGGAGAGAGTATTTCATCACTTTGTGAAAGAATCATGGGTAGGTACCCATGTTTCTTGTATGAATTTATCCATAATTCCACATTTGAAGCCACATATAGTAAGACACTCTATAAAGATTAAGGTAATAATGGATAAACCATGACATATATAGTTTTAGGAAATAATAGGATTAGGTACCATCAAATAGGTCTTAAAGAATATAGTTTTTCTCTGATTTCTTCGTAGGTAAGTGGATCTAGAATCAAATATCATTATTTTCTCTAGGGAAATATAATGACCCCTATAAGATTTTAATTATTTATTTTTTGCACTGAATCTTTCCTAAGACATTGAGGGGGAGGTTTAGTGAGCATGGAATCCTCTTTTTCTCATACATCCCTTTATAGATTTTTAACATGATAAGTCTTCTACCATTTTTATTCAGAGTTCACAATGTTTCCTAGATCATACAAAATTCATTTCTAGTGATTTGAGACTCGAATTTTTTCAAGGGTTAACTTTTGGGTTTTATAACCTGGTGAGTGTTATGTCTATTTAAATTACAATTCTGAGGTCTTATAAGATGGAATAATATAAATGATATTTAAGGAAAAATATATTTTTTCTGATAACTATAATGTTTATGGTCATATAGATTGGACCGTATTTTGTTATAGTTCAGTATTGTATAGCTCAGACCTTCTTTGGTTTTAGTTAATGGTAGTATAGACCAGACCTTCTTTTATTGTAGTTTAGGGTCCCATATCTTGTACCTTATTTAGCTTCATATTCCTAATACATGGAATATGTTATGAAGGATGAATATTCATGAATTATTATAACATCATGTATCATTACCAAAGATTATAAAGGATGAATATTCATGAAGGGTTATGATACCCAATATCCTTGATGGGATTGTGAAGGATGAATATTCAGAAAGGTTCATGAGACCCTTCATCCTTACTGATGATTATAAAGGATGAATATTCATGAAGGGTTTTATATCCATGAGTCTTTATTGGGATTTTGAAGGATAAATATTCATGAAGGTTTATAACACTCTAATTACTTATGGAAGATTATATAGGATGGATATTCATGAAGGTTTCTCACACCCTATTTACTTATAGAAGTTATAAAGAATGAATGTTCATGAAGGGTTTAGAAACCCTACATCCTAAATGATATTATGAATGATGGATATTCATGAATTTTTATGACACCTTGGTTCCTTAATGATTATTATTAATGTTGAATATTTATTAATGGTTATAAAACCCTAAATACCTATTAGTATTATTAAGGATGTATATTCATGAAGGGTTCCAAAAACCATCATCCTTAATGAATTTATGAAGGATAAACATTCATGAATGGTTTTGAAAACTTGAATCCTTACCATGAATGTAAAGGATTAATATTCTTGAAATAATATGACACCCTGTATCCTTACATAACAATAGATATGGTATATGGTGTCGTGATGTCAAGGATGTTTTACCCACCTAGATATTAGTATTATGGGTTGTGTAAATCACTCTTCAAGGAGTTTTAATTGAGTATGATGTTTTTGGGAACACATATTGGGGAAAATCAAAAATAACTCTAATGGGATGAGTTCTGATTCAATGTAATTAGGGATCATAAGGACCAAACATCCCTTATCATAAGGCTAATACACCAATGGTTGATAGGTCCAATACATGGTGACATAATGTCAATGATGTCGAATCCACTTGATTAGTATGGTTATAAGAATTATAAATCCTATCCTAAGAATATCTGAGTCAATGTAAATTGAATATTGGTGGGTAAATGTTGACCCTTAGTAATAGTGAAACCACAATCACTCCCAGTCAGGAAAATAACTCATGGGTTTAAGGGGGAAATTTCCTTCAGGAACAAAAAATCCCCTAGGCACAAGCTCTATGTCACTTTGTTATTCAAAAACAAATCCTTATAGGGTCTATTCATATCAATAAATCCCTGTTACTAATACACTATATGAGAGAACCAAGAGAAATAACCCAAGGTTATGGGGTTCCAAGATAATTGTATCAACTCAATATATTGGTGGGTATCAACTCAAACCTCAAAAACGTGAAGTTGGTTTATGAAATTTATAATATTAAATATGGGTTTGATTAATATAAAAGTTCTGTCACCACATACGGAACACTTTAATAGATTTATGGGATGTCGTAAATCATTTTTCCAAACATTCAATGAACCATAGGGTTCTAGTGATCATGTATCCTCTTTTTTTGGGTTATAAGATAGAACGAACAAGTCTTTTTTGACTTTTTATTAATGCTATAACATTTTCCTAAACCTGGGAGATGAAGAGATCAATTAGAAGTGACGTGAAATTTTCATAGAACTCCCTTTACGGGTTTTCATCCTGTTATGTTTTGTGTCACCTCTACTAGTAGTTTAGGTTCTTTCAAATTGGAACATTAGGGTATAGAGCTTAAGGTCACAAAAATTTGAACAAGTGCTTACAGTTTGGGGTTGTAATGCATAGAACTAAGTGAGGTTAATTGGTTGTCTCATTTAACATCATGTTAAAAGGAGTTATTATATATTATTTATAATCGTATAGTTGGGATGATGTTTTCATAGTTTAACATCATGTGGCCAGGATGTTAAGAACCATTGTGGAAATTACACAAGTCTTATGAGAAACCATGAATTAGTCACAAGAATTTAAATGTGGGAGGAAATTTTTCCTTGCATAGGTTTATGGTTAGGTAAAAATATTTTGGGGCCCCTATTGTGTATATCAAACTCCAGTTCATGTAAGAAAAATACAAATTTGACTCACACATTGGTGAAATGAGTCTATATAACTCAAACATTCTTATGATGTTTAGGGTCTTGGAAGGTGGACCAACAATGCCACCCACCTTTTGGTCATGATACTCCTAGCCACATTAAATGATCCAATCCAATCCTACAGCTCAGGTGAGTCATTCTTGGTGCAAAAAATAAGTGGAGAATGTGGAATAATCCATACTATTTTGGATAGTGGTTCATCACTGAGAATGAAATTGGTCTTGGTAGTAAGAATAGAAAAGGACCATTAGGAATAATGTGAGCAAGTATATGAAATTCCTATCATAGGGTTTCCCCTAGGGTTCTATATACAGATCATTAGATTAAGAATTAGAACATAATTAATATGATAAACCTGATCTTTATTATACATTAACTCATGATTTGTTAAATAATATTACACACAATACAACTTGTATGATAGATATGTATAATGTCTTTGGGAATTAGGTACATTAAATAACATCTTAAAACAAGGAATACACCGTAATTATTGTAAAATCCCTTAGCATGATACCCTTATCCATTTGTACTTAAAACTACATTGGATAACCTAGGGACATAAATAAGAAAGGGCTGAGATATAAAGCCCAATATGGTAATAAACATGACATAAAAAAAGATAGTAATATAGTTTATACAATAGGAATATAAATGGGAGAGAATCATAAACATGAATAAGAAGACATGATATAACATGAAAACATAAAGACAGTATGGGAAATGTGGAATCAACTTAAAACACTACATCATAAGCATAGGTTAAGGATAAATACTAAGAAATAATGATGGAAAAGTACCATTATGGAATAGGTTCACTCTATAATCCATTGAATTATGATACATGATACTAAATTATTAACCAATTCATTGGATTATTATATAATTTTGGGCGCACCCATCACATTCATTTCTTTCCCATGATTAAGCGTGCCACATAGATCATAAGAAATGGAATCATTTATCATCACATTTTATTCCTTGATCATTGAGTGTTTAATAAATACATGTATGTATCCTATAAATGAATTATATGTGAATAAAGGTGAATACCCTTGATAAGAAAAGGGTATGGGTTTCACATTGCATTTGTTTGGCATGGAAAATTGCAGTTAAATTTTGGCAGCATAATGACGCTACTTAAACATTCATAAAATGGTTTGATGAGAGATAAAGGATATATAATCATTTTTAAAACAAATGGATAGTACTAGGTACATGGAAAAACTTATCATACCTTAGAAATTGAAAATAAAAGGCATAATATAATGAAAAAGTGTGAATAAAGAAGAGATGTAAGGGATCCATTACCTTGAAAGTGTGATTCCAAATGATTGTTAGGAGCTTCTTGTGAGCTAGGGGGAACATTGAGAAGACTCTAGAGAGGTGAGGGAAGATAAAGGACATAGTAAAAAAATTAGTTAAGATAAATGGGAGATTGGGTGGGTTTATATAGTATATGAGTGGGTAATTATTTATTATTTCTCAAACATAGGTTTCAGACTCTATATAATAAAATAACTGAAACCAAAAAACATTTACAAGGTTTCTACCCATGTTTTCGTCCAAAGAATAAGTTTTTAATTATTTTATAAGTACATGGATAAATTTTTTAAAATCATACCCTTGAGGATGTGGAAGTGAGTCGTACTCTTAATGAAATGATTTTTTAAACCATAAAATATATTATAGGTTTTTGAGGAATCATAAAGGATTTATAAAATTAATAAAATAAAATTAAAAACACATCATTTTAAAGGGTAAAAAAATATTTGGTTTTGGATACCATGAATAGTATTTATTACATCAATTTTGGGCTATTATTATTTCATAATACACACCGTATATTTATACGGTATTTAATTTCTACCCAAAAATTCAACTAAGTCAAAAAATTATGAAAAATTCACCATTAGATAATTTCATCATTTTTATTCATAACATAATATTCATTCTATAAAAATAATTTTATAAATATGTGTAAGTTCACTTTTAAAATAATAATTAGCATTTATTAAGAAATGCTGGGATTTTTTGACAATAATAGATTTTGGACCCCTATAAAAATTATATTTCACTTCATAAAAATTATATGATCATTTATATTTAATAATAATTATTCAATACTATTATTTTATTAATATATTATTTATTCAAAGAATACATTAATATCTTAAAATAAATTCCCTAACTAAATTTGAATTTTACCCAAAAATACAGTTTTTGTTTTATTGTGTAAAAATTAAAAAACATTTAAACACTAAAAATAATAAATTGAAAATATATTAATTATTATATAATATAAATATATATATTAATATTATTATAATATTCATACATACCCCCTTAATACACCAGAAAACTCCATAAGGGTATGTTGAATGACTGTGAGACTTTTATGGTGTGGTTCAACATACATGGTTAGGGATGTCATCTTGATGAGCTTGAACTTCTCCTATAAACGAATTTTTTTTCATGCTTAAAATGTTGGATATCATATTCATCTTGGTAGAGGGAAAATCCCAGTGATTAAATGTCCCTTGAAAGCTCCAAAAATGGTATTTATAGGGTATAATCGTACTAGTTGAGTCCATAACATCACTTCTTTATGTCACTTAGATTTTTTCAAATCCCTTTATCTATACTAATCATACGATCTATGTTTAATGGATTTATTATCAATAGTTAGGATGCTTAATGGTCATTTAAATCTCACAGTATATAATAAAACCAAATAATTTCATTTTTTTCTATGACCATAATATTTAATAAGACATTTAATTAAATCATAAAGGGAATTTTATTTATAACTATTTGGGTCGTTACAATCTTCCTCCCTTTAGAAATTTCACAATAAAAATATTCATTTCACACACTAAAATATATGAGGGTAACTATGTTTCATCACATCTTCTGGTTCCCATGCCTCATCTCCAAAATTGTGGTTTCTCCAAAACACATTAACCAAGTGCATTGTCTTATTTCATATAAAATTATCTCTATGATCTAATATCTTCATCGATTGATCCTAATATTAGAGATCATTCTCCAATGGAACCACCATTAGATTGAGTACATGTGAGGGTTCTGGTATGTACTTCCTCAATATGGATACATGGAATATATCATGTACTTGATATAGGTTAGGTTGGAGTGCTAGTCGATAGGTCATCGCTCTAATGAGATCAAGGATCTCAAAGGGACCGATGTATCTTGGAACAAGATTTTCCTTCTTCCGAAATCTCATGATTTTATTCCATAGAGATATGAAGAGGAATAACATATCTCTAGCATCAAACTCTAGTTCTTTTCAATTATTGTTAGTATAGATCTTCTGATGACGCTAAGTAGCCTTGTTGTTCTGATGAATGACCCTAACCTTTAATACAATTTCCTCGACCATTTTAGGACCCAGTTATTTGCATTCCCAAAATTCATCACCATAATAAGGTGTCCCACACCTCTTCCCATAATGGGATCTATAGGGATACATTTGGATGCTTGAGTGGAAACGATTATTGTATGAGAACTCAACCTGAGGGAGTTGTCAGTCCCGTCCTCCATTGATGCCAATTGAGCTTTCTATCAACATTTACTTGAGTGTCTGGATAGTATACTTATATTGGACATGATTTTGGGGGTGATAAGTCATGATGATGTTTAAATCAATATTTAGAGCAAGTTGGATACTCTTCTAGAATGTGGAGGTAAATCTTGGGTCTTAATCAGATACAATCAATAGTGATGCTCTATGTAGCCGACCAGTTCTCTATTGTATATACTTGCAAGTTGATTGGGGGATAAGTCCTATATAATTTAAATTTAGTGAGCATAATTTGTAAAAATATTCACCACAACCCATAAAACATTATTTCATGTTGGTGTATTAAGAATATCAGTGACAAATTCCATGGTCAATTTATCCTATTTCCACAAAGGTATGCGTTATGGTTGCATCATCCACATGAATTTTCCCTTTTTTTCATTCACTTTATGACATAAAATACATATTGATGTATACTTTATGACATCCTTCATCATATTTTCCCACTAATAGTTCTCTCAGATATCTCGATACATCTTCATGCTTCAAGGATGGTCAAAGAAGGTCGAGCTGGGTGAATTATCCAATAGCTCCTTCTTTAATTCAAGATTTTGTGGTACACATATTATTGAACAAAATCTTACAACTCATTCTTCATTAAAATTTAACTCTTTGGGTTTCCATTTTCTTATAGTTTCAACTTTATTCTAAATTCCCACATCATCTATTTGAGCATAGTCTATCTTATCCAAAAGGGATGATTAAGAAATCATTTTTGAAAGTATTAATAATGTTCCTTCCTTTATGATTACCATGTCCATTATATTTAAATATATTAATATAATATCCTTTTTAATTATCATCAATGATAAAATTTCTAGATTATTTCAACTTATTACATCTACCACTTTATTCTCTTTACCATGATAGTAGGGGATTGAGCAGTTACAGCCCTTGATCATCTCAAACCATCATCACTGCAATATATTATGCTCTTTCTATGTGAATATATACCTGATGCTCTTGTGATGCATATATATATATATATATCACACTTCTCCTCAAAGAGACAATTCCACTATATTTTCTAAGTGAATATCACTATAGACAACTCCATATAACACAATGGGTAGTTCTGTTCATGAAAATTTAATTTCCTTAAAGCATAGGTTGTCAATTTTTCATTCTAAATTAACACAAAACCAAATCCATTATCTAAATAATCATTAAATTCATCAAACATTTCTCCACTTGTGTGTAGTGTGAATACAAGTGCAATGATAAGCCTCATTTTCAACTCCTTAAATCTCTATTCACATTCACCATTCCAAGAAAACTTGACTCCCTTCCATGTTAGCTTGGTTATGGGATTTTAAAATCACGATAAATTTATCACAAATCGATGATAGTACCCATATAATTCATGAAAAAATTGGATATTTGTCACATATGTTGTCCTTATACATCATTAAATTTATTCTAACTTTGATGGGTCTATAGATATCCCCTTACTTGTGAACATATTCCCAAATAATGAGAATTCCATCAAATAGAACTCACATTTTATATATTTTTAATAAAGATTCTACTTTTCTAAGGTCTTTAGTATAGTTATTAGATAATCCTCATACTCCTACTTGCTTTTGAGGTATATTAGACTATCGTTAATAAATTGTATGATAAATTTGTTGAGGTAATCTCTAAAGTCTATGTTAATTATGTTCATGAATATTGATGGAGTATTTTTGAGTCTGAATGGAATTACTATGAACTCATAGTGCTCATAGCTAGTATAAAAAATAGTCTTGGGGATATCATCCTTCTTTACCCTAACTTGGTAATACCCCAACCACAAATCCACTGTAAAGAAGTATTGTGATCCACATAGTTTATCAAAAAAGTCATCAATCCATGGAAAAGGATACCTGGAATTTATCTTGATGTTTTTCACCTCAATATAATCAATTAATAGGTTCATAGACCCATCCTTGTTCTTGATGATGAGAAACTAATGATCTCCAAAGTGAAGCACTTAGGAAGATAGAACCTTTATATAGTTTATCCTATAGTTTTTTCTTCAGATCCTCATGTTCCAAAACAACCATTCTATATAAATTCTTAGATAATGCAAATTTACTGGGTATAATATCTATTGAAAATTAAACCTCTCTATTAGGAGGAAGATAAAAAAATTCTTCATGAAACACATCAGTGTAATCCCTCATAATGGAAATGTCTTCAAGGATGATCCCTTCCTTAGACTCAATCATTTGAAATAGATATTCTTCCTCATAGGGAAATAATATCCATGATTGAGATGATGGTGATAAATAAGACTGATCCTCCTCCTTGCACATGTACAAAATAATAGGATGATTCAATATATAGAGAGTGATTTCCTTATCATGGAAATAAATTTGGGATCTAAATAGAGAAAGCCAATACATACCTAGAATTGCATCAAACTCCACTAAATGAAGTATGACAGGGATTTATGGGAAGTTAAAACCACAAATTTTGATAGGGGAGGAGTTACATACTTTTGATGCAATAATTTCCCTATTTTTCATTTCCAACAACTCCTCTAATTCCATGTTCTTTTGGGGTTTGAATAGTTCATATAAACTTATGTATTATGAAGGAATGCATAGAACTAGAATAAAAAAAGAATATTCAGTATTAATGAATTAATATTAACATACCTATCACCACTTCATTTTCAGGATCCACCTCTATGGTTGTGATGGAAAAAGCCTTCCAATTCTACTTTAGAGGTTGTTGGTTGTCTCAAAAAACCCTTGCCTTAGTGCATTGATTTGAAAAGTTCCCTAGTTTCTTATAGTTGTATTAATGAAAAATTAACTAGTGGTGGACTGGAGAGTTCATTTCCTCCATATCATTAGTGGTATTCTCCCATCGATAATTTCTAGCTTTATTTCCTTCTTCCCCATACCTTAATCATTTCCTATTTCCCTTTATGATTTTTCTGGGACACTTATTTTAACACATTTGACAAGTGGGATGTTGAAAATTCTTAGCACTGATAAGTTTATCCATCCAACCACTGGAAATAAAATCCACCTATTGATTCTTATCATTGTGATATACTTGAGATTCTCTAATCTCTAATTCAAATTTTAGGTAACATTAGACAATATTCTCCTAGTTATCAAAGTCTTAGATCACTATGGATTTTCAAAAACAAGATTTTTCCCACCAAAGAATAATTCAACCTTGAATTTGTGGGTAATGAGAAATCCATAGGTTTATTATATGATTCTTGTGAAGTTTTTTTCATACACTAGGATGAATTCATCATTATTTTTCTTGAGGGAAAGGAAATAACTTTTAATTTTAAGTCAGAGAGTATGGGGATAATATTTATCAAATTTTTTTCTTCAGAATTCCTTCCACCCCATCACTTTGATATCTTTTTCAATATTTTTATTCTTTATCAATATCGACCACTAATAAAATTATCCCTCCATATGATAAATATCTAGTAGAACCTTCTCTTTCTCAGAACATTGAAGGATGAAGAAGATATTCTCAATGGATTTAATTCATTTTTCTATGATTAAGGGACCGGATGATCCATTGAAAGTAAAAGGACTTTGTCTCATAAGGGTTTCATTTTCATCTTTCTATTTCTTAGGTAGATTTTGGAACTCCTTCTGATCCATGTTTTTATTCATAACTCGATTCAACTGAGAGAGTATCATCATAAAGTTTGCAATTCCCACTCATATAGGGTTGGGATATCATTGGGGGTAGTCATCATATTACCCTTCACATTGGTTGTTTACCTTATTCATATTATTTTAGTCCACTGTATAGAATAAAATTGAAATTAAGGAAGAGTATTTCTAAACTATTAAACACATAAATGGGAATTTAATGACATTAAATGCATAACTTATAAATTACATGTAATTTCTCAACTTATAAATTTCTAGGCTTCAATATATGTTATACATGATCTATTTCCTAACATATATTCTTATGGACATTTTTTGTTCCCTTAATAATGGTTCATACTGTGGTTATGAATTTTCCAAATCAAATCCCTCGGGAGTGTCAATCCAAGTTTGCAGAAAATTCCATTTTAATGCACTAGTTCCTGGTTGAGTCTATCTTAACATGGTGTTTTCGAGTTTTATCCTTATATACATTTGTTCCATAGCCTCATCCACTTTTATTATCCATACATGGATGAATTTTCTTGACAAACCAATTAACTGATACCTTACCAAAATTTAGGGATGTTTTATAATACATAGTTTTATCGCTAATGATTTCTATAGAGTTTTGTAATCATAAAACAAAAAACAACTAAAATTTTCCTTTCACGCTAACTAGGATAGTATTTATCTTTATTAAACATTAATTCAGGATTTATTAATAAGAATACACATAATAAAACCCTAAAATATTGATAAGTATCATGTTATTGGGAAATACGTACATTATATAACAACTTAAAATATGGAATACAATGCTATTATTTAAAACTTCCTTAACATGATAATATTATTACTTTGGATTTAAATCTACCTGGGATAAACTGGGGACATACATAAGAAATTGATGAGCTATAAAGACTAGTAATAGAATAAACTATAAATTATATGAATAAAGTAATACATGTTAGACAATAGAAATATCAATGGGGAATAAAAGGAAAGAAAATCATTAAAATGAAAAATAAGACCTGATATATCAAGATAACATAATGGAAACATGGGAAATTTGGAAACAACTTAAAACACTATAACCTGAACATAGTCCAAGGATAAATTCGAAGAGATCATGATGTAAAAATTATAATGATAGTTTAGGTTCACTCCCTAATCCCTTGTATGATGCCACATACGACTAAAACACTACCCAATGCATTGGAGGGCTATATAATTCTAGGTGCACCCATCACATTCATTTCATTCTCATGGTTATGTGTGCCATATTGATCATAAAACATGAAATAATTAATCATGACATTTCATTCCATGATAATGGAGTGTGGATTAAATACATGTAAGTCCCAAATAAAATAATTATAAGTGTATAATTTTTAACACTCTTGATAGGGAAGGGTATAAGTATTCACTACACATTTTTTTGGCATGGGAAATTGTAGACAAATTTTGTAAGTATAACCACATTACATAAAAATTTGTAAAAATTGTTTGATGAGAGAGAAAGGGTTATATAATCATTTGGAAATAAAGTATATAGTAATAATGACATGAAAAAACATATCCAAATATCATGAATTGGAAATAGAAGGCATAAGATAATGAATAAGCATTAATAATGAAGAGATGGAAAGGATCTGTTACCTTAAGAGTGCGTTTCCAAATTCTTTGGATGAGATTATTAAGAGATTGGGGTAATGTTGAGAGGACTCTATAGAGGGCAGGTAAGAGTGAGTAGATTCTTTAAGGATTTCTAGTGAAGATAAATTATATATAGGATGGTTTTATATAGGAAATGAGTGAGGAGTTCTTTATTATTTCTCAAACTTAGGTTTTGGAATCTATATAATAAAATAACCAAAAACACCTTCTTCATATTTTTTCTCTAGTTTATACCAAATATGGGTGGTTTTCATTATTTTATAATTTAAGGGCCAAAATTATTAAAATAATACCCTTTCTGATTTTTAAGTGAGTCATAGTCTTAAAAAATGATTTTAAAACCATTAAATATATTGTAGGTTTTGGAGGGTTACCACAGGCTTTATATAATAAATAAAAATAAATTAAAAATCACATTATTTAAAAGGTTAAAAATATATTTGGTCATGTATACTATTGATAGTATTTATTACATAACTTTTTGGTCTTTTTTAGGTCATAATACACACCATATATTTACACAGTATTTAATTTTTAACAGAAAATTTTTCTCTCTTTGAAAAATATGAAAAATTCACCATTGGATAATTTAAACAATTGGATTCAAAAAATAATATTCATTTTATCAAAATAAAATTCTAAATATTTGAATTTATACTTTTAAAATAATAATTTACATTTATTTAGAAATGAAGGGGTTTTTTTTTCAAAAACAGTCTTTAGACCCTTATAAATATTACATTTGAATTGATAAAAATTATATGATTATTTATATTTAATAAAAATAATATAATAAATACATTTTAATAAAATATTTTTTTATTTAAAAAATAAATTAATTTATTAAAATAAATGCCTTAATTGAATTTGACCATTACCTGAAAATACCTTTTTTGTTTCATTATGTCAAAACTAAAATAATTTATAAATTACCAATAACAAAATAAAAATATATTCATTATTATATACAATATAAACTTCCTATTATTATTTTTCTATAACATATCCCTTTAATATACTTGAAAAAACCCTAAAGGTAACGTGCATGATAGTGAAACAATCATGGGGTGGTTTGGCATGTATGGTTTGGGCCATGATCCCAACGAGCTTGAACTTCTAACACAACAGTGTTGCATTTGATTAAGTTATGGGATCTTTTCTTGGGATTGGTCAAGGAAGAAACCCAGCAATGTTATCTCCATTGGAATCTCTGATAGATGGGCTTCATAGGGTATTATTCTACTTTTTTTGGAATCACCTCCTTTGTCTTTGTCAATTTGATTTGTTGAAACCCTGTTTTTATAGTAATCATTTGATCATTGTTCAATGGCTATATTATCTATAGTTATGATGCTTAAAAATATTTTAAATCTGAGGGAATATAATAAAACCCAGTAAGTTCATGTTTTTTCTATAATAATAATATATAATAAGACATTTAATTAAATCATAAAGGGAATTTTATTTATAACAGTGTGGGTTGTTATAATAAATTTTTTCAAAGAGAATAATTTTCATAGAATTAGATCATACGAAGAATGTAATTGGGGATTTTCTTTATTTCGTAGCTAGGCTTGGGATTGAAGGATCCATGCATCACTACATATCCCATGAAAACAAAAATAAATCCCTCATATGTCTCCCCACACAGATAAAACTTTATATAGAGAGGGGGTATTTGTTTAAAATTTGTGGATGGGATCAGTGATCGGTGACTCAAGCATCACTATGTATCCTGTAGAGAAATGAATTAATCTATACACAGTATTGGATATTTATCCTCTATAAAAAATATAGATCATGTGTAAAGAATATGGAAAAGGGGTTTCACCTTCAGGCATGGCCATTCACTAGGGTAATGGGGCCCAATGCATCAAAGTGAAAGGTCCATCGTCATCCTTTATTCTTCTGATGAAGACACATGCAGCTATAAGCCTTGCCTCCACCTAGATGTTTATAGGGGAAATGAAAGGGGGTATTATCAATATTAAGAATCACATCTAAGACCACAATGGATCATTTGGGTTTCACTAAGTAACTTATACTAACTAGAATCATGATGATCATAGTTCTATAAAAGTTAAGGCTCTCCTATATAGATCATACTCATATGTAGGGGAAGAGGAATTTCTTTAGTATACATTCTTAAACATGATAACCCATTTGTAAATCTACTACACAAATCAAACTCATATATAGGATGAGGTAATGTTATTATTTTTATTATGGGAATAGTGGTTGGGTCCATGGTAGAGTACCTAGATGTCACTATGTATCCCACATCATTGGGAATCAATTATGAATGTAGTTATTTTAAGATATTCTCAACCCCATTGATGTGGATCATGTTCAGGGGAGAGGAGAATGCTACTTCTCAAAATAAAATTCACCCACTATCATCTGGGTTCATGATATATAATTTTCAATTATACTATTAAGGTGAACATATTTCATATTGGAAGATTCTTTCACTGGAAGGGGAATATTTACAATCTTGTGTCGAAACATGGTTGAAAGCTTTCAATATAGACCAAGAACATGGATGATTATGATAGTATACAACCTAAGTCAGGGATTAAGATAATATACCTAAGAATCACAACATATCCTGATAGATTATAAATCAATCCAAATGTAGTTCTTATAAGAAATGGATCCCTACATAGAGCAGGATCATGCACATAAAATTAGGTATTATTGATTTAAATATTATGTATGGGACTATAATGGAGAATTTGGGCATTACTATGTATCCTATGATAATTGGAATCAAGAGATATATAGTTCTTAAAGAAATCACCCCACATAGATTTGAATCATATGTGGGGGAGAAGGAATTTTATTTTCTCTTTTGGAATTTCCATTATTCCTAGTAGGAGGGAATTCTAGAGTCACTACGTATCCTATAATAGTAGAGATCAAGACACACAAAGTTCATGTAGGGAATAATCCCTTCAATATTTTGAGCCATATGCATGGAGAGTGATCCTTGACCTCATAATTCGCTAAAAGTGTCCTTTATATATATTAAGATCATACACAAGGAAAAGATTTTTTCACATTCTATTATGGTTTGGGGATAAAAAATCCAACCATATCATAGAATTATAGATAGGGATACACATCATTTCATGGATCAAGATCCTACGTATGTAGTGGGTCTTATAGGATGGTATTTTCAAAGATTTTATGTGACATAAAAGATAGAACAAAAATTATATATTTTAATGTCATGTGATAAGGAAAATACTAGGGATAATGTATTATGGTAATGTGGATTTGGCCAAATTGGATTGTTTATTGGAATGAATAACTCACAGAAATTAGATCTTAATAGTAGATACATACCCTGAAATGAATGGGTATAAGTATATGACGTTATAATCATTGTTTGAAAATTAGTATGATTCAAAGATGTTTATCATAGAGGGTATCTGAAACCCAATAAATAGTTGGATTATCATATACATAAATCATATCTGAAGAATACATGGGTCAATAGAAAGTGAAAATTAGTGGTTATAGGTCTTCCATAAGTATTAGAGGAGGACTGTATCACACACAGTTAGGGTAATAGCTCCTAGGATTAAGGAGGACCTCTCATTCTGGCTTGAAACATCTCCCTTAAAAAATATATAAGGCATTATGTTATTCACCAATGAATCCCAATGGGGTCCCTTTAGATATATTATTCCTTATTACCAATATTCTATATGGTAGAACCAAGTGTACATGGGCTCAAGGTCTACAGACATTATGTTATTCACTAATGAATCCCAATGGGGTCCCTTTAGAACTATGATTCCTTATTACCAATATTATATATGGGATAACCAAGAGTACATGGGCTCAAGGTGTGCGGAATGCCAATAGAATATTCATACAACTAATTGGTTAGTATTAAATTAGGAATTGGAGATATTAAGTTAGTTCTAGGAGAATATAATACTAGAAATGTCTTTGATCTCCTTAAATACTATACCAACATGTGTTGATCACATTTTCAGAGCAAAGGGATAAAAAATGTAACTCTTGAATACACAATCATTATAGGGGTTGATATGTTTAGTGTGAAGATCTCATGTTGGGATGTTTACATTCATGTGAAAAGTATGTGGTTCCTTATATTTGAATAAAATGAATCTCAGTCCAGCAAGTGAGATAATCTTATTTGGTTCTATATTCTCACCTGAGTCATGATCAACATGATTAACAAATGGATGAATATGAAGTCGATTCAACTACATGAGTGTGAATTAATTAAAACATTTTGGGGTATTCACATTTCGATGAAAGTAAGAATCCCTACACATATTTGGTTCTCATTATGGAATAAAGAGAAAAGAAATGAATGTATGGGCCTAGAATTGATGATCCATGCATCACTACATATTACATGAAGATGGGATCAAGCCACGTGTATTTATTATGCATACACCCTTCTACAAATCTAATTCTCAAATAGGGAAGGGGTAACTTCATTTTCAATATATATCTAGATCATTTATAGTGAATTATAGATGGAGAGGTATCCTGGATTAATAAAGGGAGAAACCTAACATGAATTAGGTTTTAGTGTGGGGATGGGGTGAGATATCTTTTTTATCATGCACATTTTTTGGAGAAAACACAGTATGAGATGGTAAAACCATAAATTGGAAACATTCACACAGATCAATATCATATATAAAAAGAGGAAGTAGGTCTTATAATCTGACCACATGTCATGCAGTTTAATATCAAGTGACTATGATGATAAATATGAGGACCCTGTCTCTTTCTTGAGCAATGAAAAGACCCAACATAATTTAGTGAAGGGAAAAACATAAAGTTTAGGTGGGGTAATTTTAAATTTTGGTGTGGATGGAAGGGTCACTAATTTTATATTCCATATGAGATTTTCAGATAGGACTAGGTTATATCAGTTCGTATCTCAAAAGATTGAGAATCAAGCCACACATAGTTCTTTGAAAAGATCCCCATACTAGTCTAGATCATATATGGGGTGATATCCTTTTACTTCTTCATGGATATATCTCTCATGTGGGTTATAGTATCCATATCCTGGCCCACTCTATATTGATTAATGACTTTTAGGAGGGACCAAACTTTTCTAATTTTAATGGTTTATGATAATGAATTTATTTCATTTAGTTTAACATCATCTGGTAAGGATGTCGGTATGAAAGAATAAAAAAAGACATTCTTGATACCTATTCGGAGTTGGAAAATAGATTAATTATATCATTTCCTTAAATTCACAGATTAAGGATGATTTTTAGTTAATTGGTGTGACCAATTTCACGCCATTAGATAAATAACATACAGGGTTAAGGGGGACATTTCCTTAAGGAATAAAACATCCCCTTGGCACATGATCTAATGCATTGTGTTATTTACCATAAAATACAAGAGGGGTACCTTCTTATCAGTCAATACCCATTACCAATATGGAACAAGAAAGAACTAAGAAGACACAGGCTCAAGGTTCTTGAAATTCCACGAGAATATGATCTCATAGAATTGACCAATTCAAACATGAAATGGGACATGAAGTTGATTTGTTGGAAAAGGGGTGTCCAAAAAGATTTATAATAGTTTAAAGTGACTCCATCTCATGTTACAAAGATACGACTCTATAAAAAGGATTTAGAGTATGATATTTGGCCATGTGGGATTGTCTAGAAGGATTAATAACTCAAGGAAATTGGGTATTCACAAGAGATGCACAAATGAGAATGTTTACAAGAATATGATGTTATAATATTTCATTATAAATGAGTATGATGCACCAATGTGTAACAAATAGTGTTTCTAAGACCAATTGAATAGTTGGGTTATGGGAAGTGTAAATCATAATCCATGAATATCTGAGTCAGTGGAAGGTGGAGACTGGTGGGTACATGTTGACCATTAGTAATAGAATAATTCCATATCACATACATTTTAGAAAATATCCCATGGGATTAAGGGTGACCTCTCTTATAGGACCGAAACATCCCCTACGAATAATTGCTATGGGGTTTTGTTATTAACCAATGAATCCTAGTAGGTAAAATTCACATCCTTTATTCCCTATTACAAAAATGTTATAAGGGAGAACCAAGAGTATATGGGCTCAAGGTCCGTAGTATTACAAGAGAATATGTGCTCAAATCATCAATTGTTGTTAAATCAATTATCAAAGTTATTAATTTGGTTCATGCAGAATGTAATTCATAATAAGGGTTTGGGAACCCTAAAGGCTATTACAATGTTTATTGAACACATTTTTAGTGTGAAGGGATAAAATGTGTGACTATTGAGTACACGATAATCATAAGGGATGATATGATCAATGTTAACACCTAATGTCATGAAATTTAACATCTAGTAACAAGGAAATGGTTCATTCTCTATAAATAAAAAACATATCAATAAATATAGTCATGGTGTATTTTCTTGTTCTCTAATCTCACAAAATTCAAGATCGACATGAGAAACAAATGAGAAGTTTATTAAACTACAAAAGAGTGAATGATAGAAAATTTTTGGGGATGTCCATATTTAAAATTGGACTCAAGTCCCTACATGGATCTGGATCTCATGGATTGATATGGTTGGGAGTGATGAAAAATTATGGAAAAGATTAAAATGGAATATTTAGGCATCACTATGTATTTAATAGAGATGAGAATCAGGGCAGATGTTGTTCTTATATGTGGCCCCTTATATAGATCTCAATTTCATATATTAATGGGTCACCTAATATCCTATATTGATCTAGATCATGTGAATTTTATTTAAAATTAATTGATATCATATATTTATAAAGAATGAAACCCAATTTGAATGAGGCATCAGTGCTATGATAAATGTAGGACTACTTTTACTCTAATGAAGGATTGTTGGAGAAAACATATCATGATTTTTTAAACATGTACATTATAATACTCTTATATAATTATTAATAATATATAAAAGGGAATTATATTATATAAGTATTTGAAGCTTAGGGTTTTATTAATAAAACACTATACAGTTTAATGTCGTGCATTAAGGACTGAATATATCACACAGTTTAACATCATTTGACCCAGATGTGTTCTGTGCAGTTTTACAACATACAATAAAGACATGGTTGATATAACTTGTTTGGATGGAGTATTTTTATTATGTATATAGGATGATTCATATGCATGTTTCATGAGTTTTGGTATTCTATAAATCCATCAATCCTTCATTTACTTTCTTCTAAAGATAATCCTTGAAGATAAGGCATCCTTCAATCGTTTAACCTTAAAATTGATGGTAGGGAAATAATTGTGGTGGTAATTCATGGAAACCTCTAAGGGTCACTTGTTATTTGAGAGAATGATAAGTTTATTCTCTATTGGAAATGAAATTTATATTTCTATATGTTAATTATTAAAGGAATGGACCTTGTTCCATCTTTTACTAAGTGACATGAATCTATCCCTGAGATATGGGTGGACCATATTATACGACACCACATATGTGTTCTTCTCAAAGAGATCACATGACATGAGTAGGGAATCGAGTGTTGATGGTTCTAAAATTCCCTTATCTCTCTACTTATAAGGGAAATCCTTAATGTTTAAGAAACTATCTATTGTATTCTAGAGATAAAAATGTTAGAGGCTATAATTGTTATGGCCACTCAACTACACCTATTTTAGTTTCAAAAATATTAGGATTTCTATAAAATAATTCTCCATGGAATAGAAAAAATACATAGAGAAATGTTTTGTTTGTAATTAATATATCTTTCCCTATTTTCCATCAATGTATGAGAAACCACACTACTTCCCTTGTGTGAAACCTATGCCACTATAATCATGGGAATTCAGCGGAATTTGGATCCTAGGTTTCAGAACCCTTATATTTATCAATTCAACAGTAAGGGATAAATAATTTGGGACCTTGTCTGATGAAAATGGTTCCTAAATAATAGAGGAATCCAACTACCTTGTATACCCTATGGAAACTGCAAAGTTTGGATGTTTTCTAGATTGAACCACGTGAGGGGTTAAAAAATATAGAAATTCCAACATCCCTATGGAATGGGGTTATTGAAAATTTAAAAACTCACTGATACCTATTTATTGGTTTAAGGAAGAATAATGCATGTATTTCACCTGATAATGGGGTAATGAATATATAAATACCCCAACTCTATGTGTTGGGGCACTTTACTACATAGAGGACCACTATGGGAGTGTTATAATACACCATTTTAGGGAAGCTATCCTAGAATCATTCCAAAAATTATTTCCAAAATATCCACATTCTCTCAATAGATCATAAATATATATTCATCCATAAAATTTTCCTTATTATCCATTAAGGGATGACTGAAGGAAGACATAACGACACTCTTTTCTTTGTAAATTGTATGGTGGATGGATGAGGCTAAGAGTTTCAAGGTGAACCTTGGAGGATAAATCCTCTAATTCAATTTGGAATATGATCCATTGATATTAAAATTTTAATCTTTAATAATGTTGATAATTACTTCCATAGATGCAGGAATGGTATCACTGGGCCCTTCTTCACTAATGATGAGAATGGAAGATGAGTCAATCTTATGTGGATTAGGAGATTATAGAAGGGTATAATTATCCTCATAAATATTGTACTCATCCAAATATTATGGAATGATCTTAGATATAGTTTATATAACTTTAATGGAGACATGTGTGGGATAGTTATTATCTTCAATGAAGTATCTCATTTTTTTGGTCAGTGCCAGATGTATCATTGGTGGGATAGAACTTCTTGTACTATTTATTGGGGTGACTCTCGTTATAAATTTTGGTGGGATAGTGCCTAATGTACCATTTAGTTGGATTATTCTTGTGCTGAAGATGATCCCATGGTTAAATATGATAAAAATTCCCTAAGCCCTATGGGTTGAGGTTCTCCCTAGTATCCTATAGCTACTAAGGATAGATCTAATGCAGTGTGATGATTCTGGCTAATGATGTTCTTGGATTGATTCTGGGAAATTTTTGGGATGTTCTAATGGGACTAAGATATATTTCCAATAGTAGGGATATGACCCTAGTGTGAATTAATACTATTTGGATGCCCCATGAAGGATCTCTTATTATATTACCTTGTTTGTATGATATGGGTAAGCCCAAATTCCTCTACATATAATTTTAGAAATGAGGTGACATGTCGATGATGACTAGAGTGGATAGGAGTCCTCATATATAGCTCCTGGGTTGTTGAGTTATTGTGGTGATTTCCAACAACCACATTCCTATGATATGGAAGGTATGTGTTGCTACTCTCTAAGTATAATATCCCAAAGTGGTTGAATATAAAAAAGGGGTGAACATATCCTATATGACCTATCATGGGTAAGATAGTCTCTGGGAATTTATCCTATAGAGTATTCTATAAGATGCCTAAAAATTCAAGAGGAATATATAGAAATAGTTTTCTAGAACCAATATGTTCACCAGTTGGAACAGGCGGTGTTGGGTTGGAGAAAACATATTCTATGGTGAAGGTTTTCATTTCATATGAGGTGTGTGATTGGTGTGTCATTTAGTTGTGCACAACATATTGCGGTGTCTTTTAGATATTACCAACATTATCAATAGTTTTGGAATCCATTGGTGTATTTCGAGATTATATTTGGATTGCTGGGAATCTCAAAAGTTCCGAGGAGGGGAAAACCTTATTAGTGAATTATGTTATATAATAGTTCATGTTAAATCAATTATTTTCAATGTTAAATGATATATAATTGGTCATTTAATTTCTATGAATGTTTTTGAATTGATAAAGTATTCACATTGGGTTCACCATTTGTTTTTTGGCACACATGGAACAAAATTTCCTAATGACCATTGCAAAATCGATCCTTTTTTCCCATGAATGGACTAAAAAAGATGAAGAATTTATTCCTAGTTTACAATTATGTTTCAAGTTGATATTTTTTTCAGACTATTTATTGTGGGGTGGGGGTTATTATAGTTTCAATTTTATTAATCTCGACATATATTATCCTTGGAAACAGCAAATGAATCCAACGTCTATATCAAGCTACATGCCTACAATCTAAATACTGGTGGTCGTTGGGGTTTCTTACCAATGATTGTTAGGAACTCACATTGGTTGAGAGAATGGGAGGTATGGATCATCACACCCAATTCTGGTAATTATTTCTGACTATGGGAATTTATTGTAGATTTAATATATGTTTCTGAATCCATTATAAACCCTGATATGTGACTGGATACCCCTATACCAATGAATCGATCCAAATCATGAGTTGATGAGAAAATATACATGTATCACATGTTCTCATTTATTATTTAATATATTTATGTTACTATGGTTTGAAGATTTATTAAGGGACTTTGGATTTTATCACCATAAAGAAGGCAGTTGGGGTTTTGGATTTTGGATTGAACATCCAAGAGGTGTCCCACATACCTTTTGAGAACATGAATCAAAACCCATGTAGTTTGTTACATTTCTATTTTGTGAAAGGTATAATAGAATAATTTTTACTAGGTATTATTCACATGATGTTTACCTCATATATTTATTCAAGAATATGAACCTCTGAAGGAATAGATTTTTTAATCTAACATACATTTAAAATGATTCCCATATTGGGGAGTTTTTATCATACTGATGGCACAATAATTTATCATATCTAAGTCCAAATGAGTCAAGTTCAGTGTGAGAAACAAGATATAGAGGATGATTAGACACGTTAAAAGAGATTATAAGAATGAATTGGTATATGGATTACATACTGAGGATGTACAGATATGATTCATTGGGAATATATCCATTTAATGAAGATACAAATATTGTCCGGGATTAAACCTAATGAGGATAACCTTTGAGAGGTATGATTACCATTCTTGTGGAGAATATATCTATACAAGAGAATATTTACGAGATTTTATAAGGATTATGGAATTGTGAAAAGCTGTATACAATTGTAATGGTCTTAATAGGAAATATAGACTCATTTAAAGACATGATATATATAAGGCCATTATATGCATCATGAGGAATATGTACATGTGGAATTTCTAATGGGGATTGGATGAATACGGAGTTCAAGTCTTTGGAAGGAATCCTATATATACTCTTTATATCATAAATAATACTCCTTGTTGTTCTATTTTTTTCGAAACAACTGATGGTTGGGGAAAGATAATTAATAGACATGAGGAATTTTTCATCATATTTTAGAAATATTGAATAATTTATGGAGGTACACCAAGTTGTATTCCCACTTAGGATTAACCTAGAAATAGCATCCAAGTTTGGACTCAAGAAGCATGATAAATATGGAAGGATACATCCAAGATTATGGTTCTTAAGGGAGTGGTTTGGGCTTACACCAAAGAGGATTTAAAAGTATAAAACCACTTATTATACACTGAATGATGAGGAAGGATGATAGAATCATAAGATAATTTGGTCTCATGAGCTATAATAATTGGAATATTGAAGGAATTACACCATGGTGGAATATCATGTCACATTTTTATTCATTATCCTCCCATATAAAAATATAGAGAAACATGAAAGGTCTATTTAAAATGTTTATATGGAATGATATTCATTTTGTGGGCGTGGAATGAGAGACCCCCCTCATCTCTAAAGGGCTTGGTTATCACGCCACTATTTTATTGTCATGTGATCACGTAACCTCAAGCAGGTCACATGTTTATAAGAAAGCTAATAAATTAGAGTGCATGACATGGGTTTGAATGGGAAAGGGGGAGTATTTAAAGGATGAAATATCATAGGGATTTCATGTCAAGGATATATGTCCAAGGGTTTTCATGAAAAAGGGTGACAATCAAAGGGTTTACATGACATGGAAGACAAGTTTAGGGGTTTTCTCTTTACTAGACTAGAATGTATAAGGGATCTTGGCTATACTATATAAACAATGTCAAGTAAGTCCCCAATAAAAAATATTTTTCATGTAAAAGGGTTTCTAATCCCTCTACATGAATAATGTTTTCATGTTAGGTCCATTCAAATTAGAAGGAGGTCACATGATCAATAGAATATATATGTGGTTTCAAGGTTCATGAGACATTTCATGACCAAAGGTATAAGTCTAATATACAATAAGGAATTGTGAGACTATTGTGGAACCAAATAATCATGTAAGGATATCTCATGTATTATTATGCATAGATAAGCGTTCACTACTTGAGGTCACATAGCCATGGGTTTTCACCTGACAGGGCTATATGTCCAAGGATTCACATGCTAAAGGGTGCATAGATGAGGGTTCACAAGTCAAGTCCAACATGTCCATGGGTCTATATTTCAAGGTATTAGGTTCATGAGTTTTCATGATAATGTTAAAATTTCTAAGGGTCCCAAGGATATTTCATACATTTTAAAGGGTCGCATGAAGGTGTCACATGACTGAAAGTTATCCTGTCTGCTTTGCCTGAACTAAGGTTAACATGAAAGGGAAACGTGATCAAAGGAACGTAAATTAATTTAATATCCAGGGGTTACTTAATAAGAAAAATAATTGTTTTAGAAGACTGAGGATCTACATGTCAAAGGGAGCATGACCGAAGTTTGTTAATAATTTTTCCACAATTAGTGTAGATATATTCGTATAAGATGAGCTTGAAAGGGTTGCATGAAGCAGTCAGGAGACCAAAGTCTCACATGATGGAATTGAATGATTCTATGTTTATCATGTGATCACATATAGAGGTAACATTAAGGTTTCTCGTGATAAGGTATCACAATATTGCGATTAATTGGAGATTTTATTCAAAGGAAGTAGCCAACTCTCCCTTGCATCCTCATATTAATTTTTTATTACCTATACCTTTAATATGCTTGTTTTTTTTTGAGGAGGACGTTGGGGTTTATATATGGAAAGGGGATGAGGATTCCATATCTTTTCACAGTGAGTGTTCCACATGAATGAACTTGATGTAGTGAGCGACATATCTTCAAATTCCTGAAATTCTTATCATTTTTCAAACTCATAAATTAAAAAGGTGGATACATGATCCCATAATCTCTTCAATGAGGGTCTTGGTCTACTTTGCATGATTGGATTATTCTTCATGTGACACCTTGGTAGATTTTTTTTGGAAAAAAATATTTGGGAATCAAGTGTTGGAAGCAATCCATTATGGTCTCATTACATGATGGAAGTAATAGAATTCTTCATGAATATATGATACATGATTTTCATGATAGAATTCACTTAATCATGTGATACCTCTGTGGATACATAATAGAAAAATGTATTGGGATTAAATTATTGTGAATACTCATGTGGTGAATGAATCTTCCTATTCGTAGTGACTTAATGTGATGTTAGAATAATCACACGATGGAAAGATTGTTTCACATGATCACATCACTAGATCCCGAAACAACTCAGTGGATAGATGATCATGTGACTGGGGTTATCCATGATATATGCTTGATATGTATGTTAATATTTATGTGAATAAATAATTCAATTCTCCTAGTTCTTGAACCCTATTATTTTCCACATTCGTTCTTTTGATCATAGTTGGCTCATACAATGGATTGGTTGATCATTCCTTGGATGTATCAAAGTCTTCAAATGATCTCATGGTGTCTGAATATGGAACATAGAAAATCCATAAAATTATTATGGTTAAAGATGATGGATCATTAAAATATATGATGTAAAATTTACATTAGATTATGGATATAAACTTGATCAAGCATCCCATGTTTAATCCATATATTTTTAAATAGAAGAACATTGAATATTCCGTGAATATACCACATTGATATATTATTTTCTTGAGTGATTCTTAATATAAATCACTATTTCATCCATCCATCGAGCCTAAAATGGGATTTCAAACTTAGTATGAATGCACACACACCTGTCATGGGATATTCCACACCCTTGAGTAGTCAAAATTGGCACCTCATGTGAGCTCTGCGCAAATATATGTATGCCTCTATGGGAACTATACTCTCCCACTTCTTTTATTCCTAGAAAAACTGCACATGTAATAACACAGGTAATCATAGAATATAAATTTTTTATATTTACTAATATTTATGAATTAGATATAGATTTTAAATTAATATGAATTCTATGTTCAGTGGTTTATATGATAAATTATATTTTACAGTTAAAAATGTATTTATCTAAAAAGCAATTTTACCACCTTTTAATGGTTAACATGATTTAAAACCAAATTTTTAAGCTTTTATTAATTATATTTGAAAAAAATAGTTTTCTTATGTTAAATAAGAGTATGAAAATTTACTTTGGTTTGATTTTTGGTATTTTTCACATCAGTATCATTATTTGATGAATAATGAAAAAATACTGTATTTTAATTGAAAACAGCATTATAGTTTAAATAATTTAGTGTTAAATTATATTTTAATTTTTTTCAAAAATATAATTAGTTCAATTATACATCATTTAATCCAATTTAGTTTATTGGAATAAATTTTACTTTGAAATTGGATATAAAAATATTTCAAAACATTTAAACATTTTTACTTTAAAAATTTGTTGTTTGGCCCATTTGTGGGATTAATTTTTAATTAATTTATAAAAATTTTGTATTCTGAATTTTCAAAAATGGATTTAATATTTAATATAATAAGTTAAAAAAAATTTAAATTGACCCTTTTTATTTTTTTCCAATATGAATAGTAATTTCAATAATTTTTATTACCACGATTAAGGGTAATTTGCATAATGAAGTGTGAAAATAATACTATAAATTTTATAAAATTACCCTAAAAATAGTCCTAATTTCACTGGATATGTGAGGTTCAAAAAAAATCATCATTGGGTTAAAAGTATAACCATTGTAATCCCCTTGAATGAGATTATGACATTTATAATTTCTATTTTAAAGAAAACTCAAAGATGTCATACTTATGTTTTAATAAATATCACGTTTTTAATATGTAGTTATTCATAATATATCCTCAACTATAAAAAGTATTTGGAAATATAAAATGTGTATCTTCACAATGGTATTTTATTTTTAAATTTTTGTAAATAAATAATTACCTAAAATACTTATACAATGATGATGTAATAATTTTAATTAGTGGAAATATCAAATGAATGATATCAAAACATTAAAAAAACATAATTTAATAAAATTAATTTCACACAAGAATTTTATAGAACAATTTGAATTGTTATTTATGTTTCATAATTATTGTTTTGAATATAACTAGTTGTTTTTATTTTTTTTGAAATAAAAAAATAATGAACAGTGTCAAAATTGACATTAATGATAATATAAAATAAATAATATTTTATTAAATGATATAAAAATTCAAAAAAAATAACATTCAGACAAATTATTGATATTAGTTTTAAAATTTCATCAATGATACATTTATGGTTTTTTTTGGCATTTTATATTATTCATATTAACCCTTAATGGGTAATAACACATGTTGTCATGGTAAGAGTTAAAGAGGTTAAATAAGGGTTAAAGCCAAAAGATAAGGATTCAAAAATAGTAAAAACAAATATAATTTTTATTGTATAAATTTATTTAGACTCATACCCATCCTATGTTATAAATAAATTATTTTGGGGCCATTTGGAATTGAAAATTAATTTATATTAATTTAATGTTTTTTATAATTCCCTGAGTGCCCCTCCCCTCTCTTATAAAAGGGAACCCATTATCCTCTTTTAAATAAACATTAAAGACTATTTGAATCATAAAATACCTATCCAAATACCTTCCTATAATCCATATCCATATTATATACTCGTTAGTTTTTTCATAAGACTCAGCTTAGAGGTGTTAAGATGATAATCAAAGAAAAATTGTTCAAAGAAGAGGTACTATTTTTAAGTGTTTATGTTTAATTTCTTCTTCCACATACTTCAAATTTTCTTCATCCATGATTAAATAATTACTAAAAAATTGAAAATACATTTGGTGGATATTATGTTTTTTTCATGAACTATATCCATCTCTACTTCCATCAAATTGAAAATTAATTAATTGTTTGTGTGTACGACAGACTACCATCTCACGAACTGATATAATTTGTTTTCCATCACTATCTCTCAATACTAGTTATAATGATAGAATTAATTTTTATATATGATATTAATGAAATATTTATCAATATTAAAGGATAATATGTCATTTTAGTTTTTACCTTTCCATTCACATAAAAATAATAACATCGTTCGTGCATACGTGTGAATTATCACCTCCAAGAAGCGATATGATTCATTTTTCATCACCAAATCACTTAAATATTATATATAGGTATATTTGAATGATTAATATGAAATTAATGATATTATTACCATAATATAAGGATAAAATAATACTTTCCTTCTTTTCATAATGATCACTGAAAAATGAAAATGTTATTCATGCATACGTACGACCTATCGTCTCCATGGATATAACCAAGTTCATTTTTTATATCCATATATAATGGATGGATTTAAAAATTTAATTAATATTTAAAATTTATAATAATTTCCTGATTTTTATTTTTTATGCAATGTAATAATGACCACTTTGACAATAAACATCAAACCAAATTCATTTAGGACTCATGTACTGAATATCATCAAAATGTCCAATGTGAACATAAATATTTGATTAATTGTTATAACATGGTAATAAGTGATATAAAATGAATAAAAAAATTGAAAATATTTCTCAATAAATTAATTAATTAAAATAATTTTATTATTCTGGAAGACAAAGTACATACATTACGAATCAGACTCAATGTAAGGGATTTCATCTCAATTTCCTTTCATTGAGACAATTCATGATGTTATGCACCTTAATTAATTTATAAGGTGTATATACAGACCCTTTTACATTCTATATCATGAATTTAACTATTATCATGATATTTAGTGTATTATTTAATGTCATTATTTAATGGTGTTTAAGATTCAAGTGTTTCTCACGTGATAAGGGGATTTTATTTTAAACGATTATATTTTGAAAATGATATTTGAAATTTTTTATTAATGTTGTTGTTCTTAGAAATTATAATTTACGGGTACACCCAAATAGCACTTGGTGAGGCCATTATTTCTTAAGAAATGGGTGCACCAACATAGTGATCCAATGCATTGGGTAATGATTTTTTTCTCTAGATAATTATATTTTAAGTTTTCTGTATGGTTATTCCAACCTATAAAGGTTCTGTTAGGGTTCTATGGGATAATGTCCCAAGGTTCGTACATTAATTTTACATTAATTACTATTAGTTATTATAGGAATTATTTTTATTAAAAGTTGGAATAAATTATATTTTTAAAGTAATATTATTTACATATCTAGGTAAAATTTTATGTTTTCAGGAAAAGGGTTTTCCATGGGTTTTCATGATTTTAATAAACTAACAGTTTCCTTTATTTTTATATCCCTTTTAGAGCTTCTGTGATCATACCCTATTTTAAAAGTTTTTTTCACAAGATTTAAGGTAGAATAAAGATAACAATGAGATACAAGGGAAAATTGTGATGATTAGTCACAAAAAGTAACCATTTTTTTGTGTTAAAAGAATTATATTGTGGAAAATATGGATAATATTTTAGTAGTTTCTTCTTGTAATGTATGGGTTTAATTTGTAAGATTTAGTCATAAATATATAAAACATTAAACTAAAAATATCATTGAATGTAATTATAGTTCAAAAAAATTGAATATGGTATGTTTATGGTTGCGACCTTATAATTTGTATCAGTGGTCGGATTAGATTACTTTTGAGGTTAGGTTAATATTAATAACTTTCCCTTGAAATACGTTACCATAGGGACTAGTTAAAATTCTATAGAAATTAAAGATCACCAAGTCACTTCATCTAAACTATGTCTATTCAGAATGGTTTTCCATAGAGGACACATGGAAGCTATATTGAGAAGGATATAAGAGAGATATATACATACAAACCAGCATCCCGAGATGTTTAGAATCAGATGAGAACAATTTGTGGTAGTGATTTCTCAGTTGTATTAGGAGATAAATGGTGTTGGTATCCATTATATATATGGACAAGATTTACCTTGAAAGGACAGGTCTTTGTGTAGAATTTCCTATGGAAACATCCCCTATAATTCAATGGATAATCTAAACTAGTGGTTACCAACAGATGGATCAATTATATGGAAAATATATTTAATGTCATGGGATGTTCGAAATATAAAAAATTAACCCTTTCTGTTTAACGATTTGAATTTGAATTTGATATATGGTGGTGTTTGGGGATGATACTAGAGACAAGGATGATCTTGATTTAATTAAATGGGAAGCATTCAGAGAAATTTTCCTTCAGAAATATTTCACTAAGGTTGTTAATATTTGAAGAGAAAAACAGTTTCTATAATTGAGGAAAAATGATAAATATTTTAGAGTTGCATATAGAGAAAATTTCTCAAGATTGGGCAGTTACGTGAGGATTTTATTCTGGACACTGATAGAAAAATTAATCAGTTCTACTTGAGATTGAAACCAACTTTATGAAGATCATTGGACTTGTGGTATTTTAAAATCCATGGGAAAGTAGTTTTTTTGTGAAGAAAAAGTTGATATATAATTTTATAACTCTTATATGCCTCGTGATGATGGAATTAAGAAGTGGTAAGGATGAAAGGTGATAGGGAAACATAAAAATAGAAATATGGCGATAAGAAAAATGATTTTCCAATATTGTGGTAAGTGTAGTAAAAATCACACTAGAGAATGTATTATGAAGAAAGGGTAGTGTTACTGATGTAGAAAGTTTGGCCACATGGACCATGAATGTATGAAAAAGAATCCTAATGAATAAAATAATTGGCTAACTAATAACAATCCAAAAGTGATATTTTATCTCTATAATGAGTTGTGTAATTATACAAATAATTGTCCAATGTTAGTTTCACAGGATGTAAATCCTCTAAATCAAAAATAGAAAGGTGTAGAAAAGTAATTTTCTACTACTAAAGTTGATTTCGGGCTATCAGATAAACTGGTGAGAGGTTTGTCTTTTGTGAATTAAAATTATTCCAATACCATATTTGACTATATATCTTCTCATTCTTTCATTTCTAATATATTTTAACTTAAATTTGGAATACCACGTGATGAAATTAAGATAGAAATTTGGGTGAAAACTCTAGATGAAAGTATTGAAGAAAACAATATTTATATAAATATTTCTATTATTATCAGTAGGATGGTCTTTCTAGAAAATTGTATTGAACTGCCCATAGTATAGTTTGATATCATTCTTAGTATAGATTAGATTTCATTTTATCAGGATAAAATATATTACAGTTCAATGAAATATGTGTTAAATTATTTCATACCTTCGATAAATTACAAAGATGATAAGAAATTGATTAGAGATGTAAATGAAATTTACCTACCTCACAATGTTAAAAATAAGGATACTGTTCAAAATAGTGATGTACCAGTATTAAATGACTACATAGATGTTTTACCAGATGATTTTCTTTGTGTTATTTCTGATCACAAGGTTATGTTTCCTATTGACTTAATAAATGGTACAAAGAATATTTCTAAACCCCATTGTTGAATGGATCAAGTGGAACTTTTAGAATTGAAAAATAAATCTCATTAATTATTAGATAAAGGTTTCATACAACATAGAACTTCACCATTGGGTACTCCTATCTTGTTTGTTAAAAATAAAAAGGGTTCAATGAGACATTTCATTAATTATGGAGCCCTGAATAACATCACACTTAATAAATGGAATCCTTTTACTCATATTGATTATTTTTTTACTAGATCTAGAGAGCACATTATTTTTTGAAGGTTAACTTGAGATTGGGGTACCATTAGTTTAAATTAAAGGAAGAAATCATTCTAAAGACTGCATTTCTGAATACATATGGGCATTATAAATTTTTATTTTATGCATTTGGGTAATCAAATGAACCTGTTTTATTCTTGGATCTTGTTAATGGAATATTTTTTGAGTTATTGGATAAGTTTTTGGTTTTTTATATTAATGAAATTTTGTTATATTATAAAAGTAAATATGATCATGAAAGACATTTACAGGCGATTTTTCACACCATAAAAGAAAATAAACTACATGGTAAATTTAGAAAGTGTGAATTTTGGTTGTAAAACATTTCTTTTCTTAGTCACATTGTTTCAGAAGATGTCATAACAATTGATCCTATTAAAATTAAATTTGTTTATGAATGCCCAATACCCACAAATATCACTAATATTCATAGTTTTATTGGTTTAGTAAGATATTACAGAAGGTTTGTTGAGAAATTTACATGGTTATCTAGCCCACTGACTAAGTTAACTCCAAAAATAAGTTATATTCATTTAGGACAAAATAATTTGAGGATAGTTTTTATGAATTTAAAATAATATTAGTGAATTCTCTAGTTTTGGACCTACATTCTATAAATGGAGAATTTTCCATTTATAATGAAGTATAATTTAAAGGAATTGATTGTTTCCTAATACAGAATGAGCTGGAAATTGATTATACTGCACATTAGTTGAATCCTCATGAGATAAATCGCCCTACACATGATTTTCAATTATATTCTAGGGTTTTTGAATTAAAAATTTGGAGGAATAATTTTTATGGAGTAAATTGTAAACTATATATTGAGAAAAAATGTTGGAAATATATATTTACTCAAAAATAATTGAACATGAGATGGAGAAGATGGCTGAAACCAATCATGGATTTTAATTTCATGATTTCTTACCATCTTGGAAATGTAAAAAAACTTTCCAATGATTTGAGTTAGAAAAGTAATGTAACATTAACCATGCTACTTTTGGAACATTAAACTTTTGTTAATGATTTGATGAATTTTTCCATGGAAGTTGTTGGAATAGAAAATTCCTCTGTTTTGTTTCAGGTCTTAGTGTAACCGTCTCTATCAGAAAAAATTAAGAAGTCATGGAAGGATGACCTTGAGTTGCATTAAAATTAATTATTGGTTAAAAGGGTAATTTTCTAGAATATAACATTGATAAAGATTGTGTTTTGAGATTTGGGGAAGGATTATGTGTGCCTTGTGAGTCACATTTTAAGAAAGAATTGTTTTTTAAATCTCATAGTTCTCCATTTTCCATTCATTTGTTCATCACTGAGATGTACATAGACGATTGAAATTATTACTTGTGGGACGGAATGAAAAGGGATATTTCTAAATTTACCATGAAATGTTTGACTTCTCAGTAGGGTATAAAATAAAAAAAAGTTACTGAAGGGGATGATTTATCCTTTTATAGTGCCAGAGTGGAAATTATAAAATATTTATATAGACTTCGAAGTGTGATTACCAAATAATTCTTGAGGTAATAATGTGATCTAGGTTAATGTTGATTGACACAATAAATCTTCACATTTTATTCCTATTTGAGACACCCTATCTCTATATCAACATTCTTAGTTATATCTAAAATAAATAGTCAGGTTACATAGTGTTCCTCTATCCATTTTGTCTAATCATGATCCTAGGTTCACTTATAATGTTTGGAAAGGCCTTTATAATTAATTTAAAGCAATATTAAATTTCAGCACAACCTTTCATCCTCAGTTTGATGGATAGACAAAATGAACAATTAAGACCTTGGAAGATATTCTATTTTCTTGTTAAATGGATTACCTAGGAATTTTAGGTTAACATATTAATTTGGTTGAGTTTTCTTATAATAACTTCTTTCACTCCAGAATACATATGATACTATTTGAGGATTTATACTGAAAGAGGTGTTGACCACTAGCATTATGGGATGATGTCAAAAAATAGAAGTTGATTGGTATAGATCTGGAAGATGAAACAACAAAGAAAGTTTAAATGATTCAAAAACACATTAGAGCAGCTCAATGTAGGCAGAAATGTTATACAGATAACTAAAGGAAGAATTTTTCATTCTAGATAGGAGATCATGTCTTTATCAATGTTTCTCTATGGAAATGTGTGTTGCATTTTTCTAAGAAGAAGAATCTAATTCAATGGTTTATTTGAAACTCTAAAATACTAGAGAAAGTTGGATAAGATAACTACCACATGGATATTCTTATGATTTTCCCAGGTATATAATTTATTTCATGTTTCAATGTTTTGAAAATATGTTCCAGATTTATCATATGTTTTGATCCCTAAAGTAGTTCAGTTGGAAGAGTAACTTTCTTATGAGGAATTGCTAGATCGGGTTCATGAGAATAAAGAGAAAGTGTTTCAGAATAAGGTGATTCATCATGTTAATGATTTATAAAAAAACATTATGATTTAATAGTAAACACGGGAATCTGAAAATTCTATGAGATAAAGATATCTCCACTTATTTAATAAGTGAATAAAATTTAGAGGACACAATTTCAAAAAGGGGAGAAGAATACAACCACCCAGGTAATGATAAAATAATTATTTTTCATGTTTTATAATATTTAATAATCATACAGTAATTTTAAATAAAAAAGGGATTCTACATTCAATGGCATATACGATAAATCAAAATTTATAATAAAAAATTGTATTTTTTTAAAGACAGTTTTACCACCTTTTGATGGATAACTGATTTGAAAATATAATTTTTACACTATTATTAATTATATTCGATAACTTCTTATTTTTAATAATATTATCAAAATTTACTTTGGTTGGATTTTTGGTATTTTTATGATAACAATTATATTTTGGTTAATAGAGAAAAAAACACAATTTAATTTAAAATAGCATTTTTATCTAAAACATTTATAGTGTTTAATTATATTTAAATTTTTTATTAAAGTATATTTGTTCAATTATACATAAATTAATCCAATTTTTTCCATTTTAATAAATTTCACATTTAAATTGGATATAAAATCATTGCAAACCATTCAACATTTTTACTTTAAATCCCCATTTTCAACCTATATGAGGGATTAATTTTTAATTAATTTTTAAAATGTATTTTAATTTTGAAAAATATAATACCTATTAGGAATAATAATTTCCACATTTATTAAATAGGTCACTTTTTTGGTTAATATGAATTGTAACTTTGGTATATTTTATAACCATGATTAAGGGTAAATTGAGTAATTATGGGTGAAAATAATATTATAAATATTGTAATATTATCCGAAAACTTATCTAAATTTAAATGGGTTAGTTATTATTTACCAAAACATCATTGGTTTGAAATTATAACCTATTTCTGTCACATATATGAGAGTATAAAAATTATATTATTTTTTTAAAGAAAAGTAAAAGATATCATACTTATGTTTTAATAACTATAATTTTTTTAATATGTGGTTATTAAAAAGATATATTCTACTATAAATATTATTTTGAAATATAAAATTATTATATTCACCATGTTATTTTATTTTTAATTTTTAGGAAATAAATAATTACATTAAGGGCTCACACAATGATGATGCAGTAATGGTTTAATTAGTGGAAATATCAAATAAATGATATTATAAATATTAAAAAAACTAATTTTAGATAATAAATTTCATAAAATAATTTTATAGATAAAATTTACATGTTATAGATGTTTTATAAGTATTTTTGTGAATATATCACATTGTTTGTATTTTTATAAAATAAATAATAATGAATAGTGTCAAAAATGACAAATGATTTTATAAAATAAATAATATTTTATTAAATGATTTAAAATCTATAAAAATATAAAATTCATCCACATTATTGGGATAAGGTTTAAAATTTAATAAATGATCCATTTATGGTAATTTTTTTATTTTTTAGTAACTATATTAACCCTTAAAGAGTAAAAACACATGTTATCCTGGTAAGAGTTAAAGAGATTAAATAAGGGTTAAAGCCAAAAGATAAGGATTGAAAAATAGTCAAAACATATAAATTTTTTATTTTATGAATTTATTGAGACCCATAATAGTAATATATTTGAAATAAATTATTCTTGATTAATTGGGAATAGAATAGTAATTTATATTAATTTAATATTTTGATGAATTCTAAGACTGCCCCTCCCCTCTCTTATAAAAGGGAACTCATTCTTCTCTTTGAAATATACATAGAAACCAATTTGGTTCTACTGATAACTATCCAAATACCTTACTATAATACACAATAATATTCTATTAGCTTCAGTTTATGCAGAAGACTCACCTTAGAGGTTTTAAGGTGATAATAAAAGGAGAATTTCTAAAGAAGAGGTATCATTTTTATTATGTTTTTCTATTTTATTTTTTTCTTCCAATTACATAATAAATTATTAAACTATGATAAAATATTGAATCCAATATATTATATTTAATTATATTTTATTATATTTCTGTCATGTACTGCGAGCTACCACCTCACGAACAGATATAATTCATTTTCCATCTCTATATCTGAAGACTGGTTATAAAGATATTATTAATGATTTTATATGATATCAATAAAATATTTATCATTATTAATATGTAATTTATCATTTAAATTCTTACCTTTTCATTCACATAAAAATGATAACATCATTTGTGCGTATGAGTGAACTATCATCTCCATGAAACGATGTGATTCATTTTCCATCACCACATCACATGGATGATATATATAAGTATATTTAAATTATTAATATGATATTAATGATATTTTCATCACTATTTATTGATAAAATAGTACGTACAGTCTTTCCATAATGATCGTTGCAAAATAAAAATATTACCCATGCGTACGTATGACCTATCATCTCAATGATTGAAATGTAGATCATTTTAATATTCATATATAATACCTGAATTTAAAAATATAATTAATATATAAAATTGATATTTATTTATTTATTTTTATTATAGAGATTAGGGAATAACAACCACTTAGAAAAGAGAAATCATACCCAATTCATTTTGGACCCATGTACCGAATATCATCAATCCATCCTCCGTGAACAAGAACAATTAATTAATCTGTATAACATTGTTATAAGTGATATAATAGGAATAATAAACATGAAAAAGGTTCTAAATAATATAAATAATTAACATATTTTTATTATTAAGAAAGATAAAGGTCATACATGATGAATCAGACTTAAGGTCATGGATTTCTTCTCAATTTCATTTCATTGAGGCAATTCAAGATTTTATGAACCTTTATTATTTTATAAGGTTTGTATACATCCACATTGAAATTATATATCAAACATTTACCAATTCACATGATATTTAGTGTATTATTTAGTTTATTTATTTAATGAGATTTGTGATTCAAGTGTTTCTCATGTAATAACGGGGTTTTTTGTGAAACAATTCCATTTTAAAAATAATATTTGACATATTTTATTCTGGTTGTAGTTCTTGGACATTATACTATATGGGTGTGCCTAGATAGCATCGGGTGATCATGTTACAGCTTAAATGATGAATTCACCTAGATATCACTCCAATTCATTGGGTAATGATTTTTTTATTTAGATAATTATATTGTAATATGGTCGTATGGTTACTCAAATCTATAATGGTTCAATGTGATGATATCCCAAGGTAACTACAAGAATTTTCCATCCATTCAAATAAGTTTTTAAGGGAATAATTTGTTTTCAAAAGATTAAAATAAATGATTTTTTAAAGGAATGTTACTTACCTTTATGGGAAAAATATTATGTTTTCAACATAAGTGTTTTCCATGGGTTTTCATGTTTTTAATGAACTAATGGGTTACTTTTTTTATATCCCTTAAGGAGATTATGTGGTTATCATATGTTTTAAAATTATTTCCATAGGATTTAAGGGATAATAGAGACAAGTATGAGATCAAGGGAAAAATTATGATGATTGATCATAAAAAGAAACCATGTTTTATTATGAAAAGATTTATATTATGGAAAAAATGTATATTGTTTTAGTATTATCCACTTGTAATGTATGGGTTTACTTTGTAATAGTTTTTCCAAATTATAGAAAACACCAAAATTAATATATCCATGAATGTTAATTCTATTTAAAAAATAGTATAATATGTTATTTTTTATGATGGTTCCTTACATCTCCTATACTACCCTTCTTATGAAATTAGAATGGATCTCCCATGTGGTTGATCTCAACTCCCATAAGTTTGGGATTAAGATTTCCTTCAAGGGATACCATGGTTTATTTTATACATACCCTCAAAATACTTAGTATAAAAAATCTAAGAAAATGTTTCATAAGAGGGCCAAAATATATATAATTATAAAATGAAAATAAAAATATTATTTATGAGAATTCCATCGCTAAAACCTATTTCCTTCATGAATAATATATTGATATTTTTCATTTGCTTAATACTTATAAAATATTCAATGTAAAAGTTCATGGTGCACATTTATGGGTGTTAACACACACCACTAGTTGTTTTTAAGAATGTATCAACTTCATTGTATTAGGGTTTTGATTCAGTAATTCTAAAAAACATGTAGGATATAAAGGAATGTATTGAACTAGAAAAAAATTAAAAAACATCCATTCTTGAGTGAGTATTAAGTGTAACTTATACAACATCATTTTCATTTTCTATATCTGTGGTGGTAATGGATTATTATTTTCCTTGAACTTTTTGATTTGGTGGTTGTTAACACTGATTACCCTCGATGATCCCTAGTTTTCTACATTTAATTGAAAAATTAACTTGATCCATACAATCAAATAATTGCGCCATATTTGGTGCATTGGGAGGCATCTTCTTTTCCTCTATCTTGTTGTATATACTATTCATGTCTCTTAGATATTCATGAGATTTGTGGTCTTATTTCCTACACATGAAGCATTTACTTTTCCCTCTGAGGAAATTACCATGATTTCTTTACCCACATTTTTATCATATGGGTGGTTGGATCTTCTTTCCTCCTATGTCATCTGACCCACTAGCATGAAATTCCATTCGTATCTTCTTATCTCCATGTTCATGAGACTATTCCCCAAACCCCATCTCTACTTTGGGATCGCATGAATCTAATTCTTCATAACTTCTAACATATTGTATAGCTATATCCTTTCAGAGGTGTGGTTTTAAACCACTAATGAAACTATGTGTTTTATATCATTTATTATACCAATACTAAATCCATATCTTCCATCTATTATGAATGTTTTATCATATGCCAAGATAGATTCACAATATTTTTTATTACACTCTATTAAATCTCTATCTATCTTTTTTTGAATATTTCTTGAGAAATATTTATTAATAAACAACTTCTTAGAGTCTTCCCATGACATTTCTTCAACTTGATTAACCATATTTATATTATTTATCAATTGAAACCATTGATTGACCTCTCCATCTATATTATATATTGAAAGAGTCACCTTATACTTCTCAAAACAATGGAGAAAAGAAGTATTCTCCATTGAGTTGACCCACTATTTCTTGATAAGTGGATTAAAAGACCCGGAAAACATTTGTGGTCATTGCTGCATAAAATACGCAATGGATAGTTACTACTTATTGGGTGAAAGCTTAAATTTCATATGGTCTAGGTTATTGTTAATATGATTTGAAATATGGGTAATAATAGTTATGAATTTTGGAACTCTTCCTCCCATTACATTTGGAATGTCATTCATAAAATCATGGCATTATCTGTCATATATATTGTTGGTCATAATTCTCAATGTTTGTAATGTCCCAGACCTAGATGCCATGAGAAACGGTGCCCCAAGCCCAGTTGGTCACATGGCCTCAAGTGCATCTCCACAAATTCTAGAGGCTGCAGACTAGCAGCGAGGGCCTAGGTGAGTCAGTGGGGAGACTATGACACCATTATAAGATTACCACAGTAGTTGTCAATCATACAATAAATTGTTGAAGAATAATAAATAGTAGGAAACTGAAAGTAAGGCAAGATAGATATGAATCCATAACAATAAACAAAAATGTATCATATATAAAATGATACATATGGTACTTGTTTCTAGAAATCATCCAGATTATTACATGGCAATACATGTATCCCAAAAGGAAAAAAAGAAAAAAAATGTATCCCATAATTGCAAGCATCATCGTGGTCCTATGGTCCTGTGATCCAAAGTCATAATCAATAACTTGTATGAGCGGTCTTTCCCCTATCATCACCTGCAACCATATAATCTATTTGGGTCCCCAAGGAGGCCCAAACAGGGTGGTAGATAAACATCCCAATAGGCAACCACCCAAGTGTATACAGTTCTAACAACAATTCTACAGAAGTGCTACAAAGTGTAAACAAATATTAACTATGTGAATTCCCATGGTATATGCATACTATAATAAGCAAAACCAACTGGCCCTAAAGGCGACATGGAAAAGAGATTGATCCCAATAAAGTATCTAAAATCCTGGTAAACAAAAAAGTCACATGGCCATGTCATACATCCATATGTAACCAGTAACCCACAGCCACGCTATATAATGAAGTCATGTAACCCACGACTAAGCCATATAGTGATGTCCAATATCCCACGGCCTCACTGTATAGTGAAGTGTAGATCATAATGGCTAGATCCAAGGAGTCAGCAGACCGAGGCATCTAAGTAATAAATATCTATATAGACCACAAAGGTCTAGATCCAAGGATCTTTTCCACGGAATCCCATCGAGTCCCATGGGCATACCTGGTGGAAATGTGGATAGGCACTAGTTGGAGTCCTAGGGGCATGGAAATAGAATATACTATGTGATCCTAGGAAAGCTGGATCCACATGTAGTAAGGACCGAGGCATCGCACAGAATCAAGAACCAAGGGGCAGAGTCAACCTAGGGCATCCACTACCATATTCTAGATCCATGGAGAGTAGTCCAATGCATCTATAAAACCATTCAGTCTAGCATTTTTTAATTCAAATTAAACATTCATTCTATGTTTATATACCCACTCACATCAACCAGCACAATCCATGAGTATACCCACTCAAGCAAACCATTTATCAACTATAATCATGTGGGACTAGCCTCCCATATAATCCATTTCACATGACATTAATAATTTTATATAGGTATACCAACCCATATCAACCATTTAACATGCCAAAATATCAAAATAAATGAGTTGTAACATGATATTCATTAATCAAGGAGGAATTATATATCCTAAACAAGATACTCAATCAATCAAGGAATTAACGAGCATCCTCTAACTAGTAAATCACAAGCACACACCCCATGGGTGGTTTAAATAGGCATAAACAACATTTTTCCTTAAGGCACACCCATTGGGTGACATTTAAATGTGCAATGGGAACCAACGAACCTAAACAGAACCTACGAGCATCCTCACTAGGTTAGACTACATCTATGACAATAAAATCACTAAAAAATGATGCCTCATGGAAAAGTATGATGGGAATCATATCATACAAATTCTCTAAAAGCACAAGAAAAGACAAAAGAAATTATAACCACCTACATCACCTCGGTAGTAGACATCTCATCCATTATTATGTCTTGATTTATACCGTTTTCCAAAAAATCTAAAGAATGGACGAAGAATTGGATATTAGGGCATATGAGCCTAAATCAAAATAGTGTATTAATTTTTTCGAAGAATCAATAATGATTATAAATGAACCGAGGAATTACCAATGTGTATTTGATGAGACAATTAATGATCAAAACGGAGGTCAGATGGAGGGACTATATCAAAGACTAAGTTGGGAACCAAAGGGGATATCCATGGGGCTATAGTGTGATGGAGGAGAGAAACCCAAATGGGATTAAAAATAAAGTTAAGTTTTAATTAAAAATTAAAAAAACGAACACAGCAGTGTCACATGGTTTACCCATATAGTTTCCCAAACTATGTGGAAACTGTGTTCACCTCACTATATAGCCAGGGGCCCTTCACACGGTTACCCTACATGATTTGAATAACCATGTAGAAACCATAGACACCTCACTACCTAGGAGGGGAACTTCTCACGGTTACCCCACATGGTTTGAATAACTGTGCACAAACCATGCAAAATAATTCTGCTAAAAACCAATTACTTTTAGATATCTCACACAGTTTAGACTAACCATGCATAATCCATGCGTCAGGTTATTTTCAGCCCAAAACATGGTTCCAGACTCTGAACTAGCCCTAGACACCTCCAAAACACCCATGATCAAGTTAAACACTCAAATAAGTCCATAAAAAGGAATTTAAAAGGAAAAGAAAAGGATCCATACCTCTTACAAAATACTGGTTTCTTATAATAATCCCCCAATTATAGAAATGTGTCCCCAAATTTCTCACTAAAGGGTTGTCAAGATTCGTCTGAGAACAACTCCTTCCACTGAGCAAGTATGTCGGCCTCCATCTCCCAAGTTTTGTCCTATAAATTGTTGTGCTTCCATAACACCCATTCTAGAAGAACTAACTGGCCTCGAAGAACATTCGTTCTCATATCAATGATAAGAATCATATTCTCATCAAAGGATGCATCAAGATGAATCTCAACTAATTTAGGGAAAAAATCATGATATGGGTCTAAGTGATAAAAACACAACTAAGATACATGGAAGAGTTCATGCATGGATTAATACCTTTGAGGTAACTATAACTAATAGGAAACTGACCTGAATCTCTCCAGAACCTCAAATGGCCTAACATATCTCGGTGAATGTTTACCCAGTCTCCTCATCTGCCTATGTCCCAATCTTGGAGAAACACATGAGAAAACCCGATCCTAGACCTCGAACTCTAGAGGTCGTCTATGATGATTGACGTATGATTTCTGAAGAGACTTTATAGTAGACATCCACTTCTGAATCAACTGGACCTGGTAAGATGTCTCCTACATGAGATGATGTCCTAGTAATCCTGCCTCTCCTACCACAAACATTCACATGGGAGAATTAAATGGTCTATCGTATAAAGCCTCATAAGGTAACATCTGTATCATCTCCTGATAACTGTTATTGTACGTGAACTCAATCAGGGTAATGTGCTTCTTCTAAGAGCCCCCAAAACCTACTATTCATGCTCACATCATGTCCTCAAGTACATGTGTTATACACTTTGACTGGCAATCAGTCTTAGAGTGGTATGTTGTGCTTAGAAACACTTGTGTACCCAAAACCCTTTGGAAACTCTTCTAGAAACGTGATGTAAAGTGGGAATATGTATAGGAAATGATAGTGCATGTAACAAACTGAAATCATACCACCTCTCAAATGCACAACATTACAATATCATAAAAACTGAAGTTCTGCTATATCAATAAGAAATATAAGACCTTTGTAAATCTATAAACAACAAACCACACAGTATCATTGCCTGGAGGAGACCTTGGAAAACCCATCATGAAATCCCTCAAGACATCATCCCATTTCTACTTCGGGATAAGAAACTTCTCTATTATCCCTTATGATCCCTGATGTTCTGCCTTCACATTCTAATAGGTGGAACACTTTATAACAAAACCAAATACCTCTCTCTTCATTCCCGACCAGCAGTACTGACCTCGCAAGTCATGATACATCTTGCTAACTCAAGGCTGAACTACCCAAGTTGAATCATGAATCTCCCACATAAATTTCTCACATATATCCATTGGAACCCAGACACTTCCTTGGATACACAAGATCCCATCATGTCCTAACATCTAACTAGGAGGAGGGTACTCACCTTCCACACCTTTCTATAGAAATAGGCCATTAGAACCCAATTTATTCCTCATCATAACTCTCTCCAGTAGGGTAGTGGTAACAACTAAGGATGAGAGAATAGTTTTCCTCTGTCTGTCATGAACCTCTAGATGCATCTCAGAAAACAATTCCATAAGCTTCCACTCACTACTGGGCTATCTCACTGCTTGAATCTGAGTCCTCCTGCTCAGTGCTTTGGCTACTTCATTTCCCTTACCAAGAGTGTTGGAATGATTAATGTCGATGGACTGTAGGTACTCAACCCACCTTTTCAAAATCAAATTTAGATCACCCTGTATAAAGATATACTTGATGCTTTTGTAGTCTGTTTACACCACAAAATGCTCTCCTAGTAAATATTGCCTCTAATAGTGCAATGCATGAAAAACTACAGCCAACTCAAGATCATGCGTATGGTTGTTCCTCTCATGAGGCCTCAAATACCGAGACATGTATGCCACGACTCAATATCATTGAATCAACATTTCCCCCATCCCAATACCAGAAGATTCATAGTACACAGTGTAGCTATTTCCCTTCTCTCTAAGTGTTAGGATTGGCGCTGATGCCAACCTCCCTTTCAGCTCTTGAAAGGCTATCTTGCAAGATTCTAACCATAAAAACTCCACACCCTTCTAAGTCAAGCTTTTCAGCGGTGCTACTAAGTTTGAGAAGTCCTCCATAAAATTCCTTTAGTAATCGGCTAGCCACAAGAAACTACATATGTCAAAAAAAATTATTGGAAAGTTCCCAGGAAACAACAGCCCTCACCTTCTCTAGGTCCATGGCCACTCTTGTCTTTGATATGATGTGACCCATGAAGTGAATATGATCCATCAAAAAGTGGTAATTTTTGGATTATTATATAAATGATTCTCTATCAGTGTATTAAAAATGATCTCAAGATGGTTGGCATGGTCGTGGTGATTGTGAGAATACACAAAGATTTTGTCCACAAAAACCACCAAAAAGGAGTCCAAGTAACAATGGAAAACTCAGTTAATCAGCACCATAAAAACTTCTAGTGCATTTGTGAGAATGAATGACATAACCAGATACTCGTATAACCCATACATACTTCAAAAGTTTGTACAAGGTTTGTCTTTAAGTCGAACCTCCACCTAGTTATATCTTGACCTCGTGTTGATATTCAAAAACACTTGAGCTCCTCAAAGATAATAAAATAGGGAATCAATATGTGGAAATAAATATTATTTTTTAACCGCCAGCTAGTTTAGGTCCTGATAATCCACACATAGCCTAAGAGTTTAATGACCTTTTTCACAAAAAAGACTGTGAACATGATAGAGAAGTACAAGGTCTATTAAATCCCATTTCCTCCCAATCCTATAGCTTCCTCTTGTGATCCTAAAACTCTATTGTAGATATCCTTTAAAGAGGAATGGATACCGATATATCTCCTAAAAATAGTTTTATGGAGAACTCCACCTCTCTCTCGGGAGGTAAACCTGAAAATTCATCAGGATAGACATCCCTAAAGCACTCATCCATTGGAGAAACAGTATGCCTGACCCACTCCCTGATCATGTAGAAAAAAACTAGCAACCTGGGTTGTCATCACACCTAGTCCATGATGATTTGGTCCATCTATTCTCTCATGGACATCCCATTCTCCCTTGGAAATGAACACTACACCCTCTATTGATGCTAAATTCACCCTCTGACGATAGCAGTCAATGTACGATTGATAAGAAATGAGAAAATCCATTCCGAAAATGACATCAAACCATATTATCTCAAGGAAATAAAGATCCCAAATGAACTGACACCCTCTGACCCTAAGGGGGAACTCCATACACTAGCTCACGTCACCTGTTCAAACTCTCAATGGTGTATTTAGCATCAAAACACACTATGAAAGAAAAACCACAAGCCCAAGGCTTTTTACCACTCATGAAGAGATAAAAATCTGAGAGGCACCTATATCTAAATGAGATGATGAAATAGAATAAGATAATAATATCATACCTCTAACAGTAGACGGTCTAGGATCCTACTCATGTAGTGTCTATTTCACTGCATAAGTCTGGCCTATACCATGACCCTATGACCCAACCAAGATACCCTAAGTAGATTTTCTATGCTGCCTCTTAGATCCTGGTGTTTGGCTACCATGGCCATGACCACCACTACTCTATCCTGACTAGCATGAACTGCTCTAGCTCCTAGTCGGGCATGGAGCTGAAGACCCCACTCTTGAAAATGACATTAGAGTTGACCCCTACTACTCGTCGTTGGAGGTAAGGTCCCACAAAACTGCAACATGTTCCCCATCCCTCCACAAGCTCGACACTTGACTGGGTCACGGTCACACTGATTTTTCACATAGACTTGCTTGCCATAGTGAAAGAAATACACCAAGTGGCCTGCACCCATATCCTTCCTAGCAATCACATCACGAGAAGCCTCAAAACGATTCTTCCTTCCGAAAGACATAGATCCAGTGGGGTGGGAAATTGCACTCCCCTATTTTATACCCCCATCTAGCCTGTGGTTCTGCTATGTAATCAGAGCCTAATTCGTAATCTCAAGGGTATCAGGCAACCTAAACATGTTGACCTGATATTTGATATCTTTTCTAAGACCTTATTCAAAATGCCTCACTCTCAATATGTCATCAACAAGATACATCAATGCAAAATTCTTCATATCTGTAAAGCATGCTGAGTATTCGATAGCCATTATCACACCCTGCTCTATACAGATAAACTCAGTAGCCCACTCTACTTGCATAGTTGTGGGGTAAAAGTAGTCATAGAAGAGGGTTTGGAATTCATCCTAATCCATATTTCACATCCCATCACTCTGGTTCAAAACATCTCACCAGTTCTTTTCCACTCTATGTAGCAAGTAAGTTTCGAGTTTGACGCTTCACTCTAAAGGCATCTCCTGATGCTCAAAAATCACTAACATTGTCTCTAGACATAGCTCTGTAGATTGTGGTCCACCATCCCCTAAAAACATTGGAGGATGCTGCTACTAGAACACCCTTGTCAGATCATCCATAATCAAGGATGGTTGTGGTTGTCCCTATGTCATCTTTATATAGCGAAAGAAACCCTCGCAGAACTGTACCTTAGCACCTATGTCCAGAACAGCCTCAGGTTCTACAGCTGGCATTATAATAGGATTGATAAGTAGCCCATGTATCACCATCTTCGAATTATGTTCATCGCCTCCATTGCGGTGTACCACTTTAGGTCATCGTGGTGGCATGTATCTACAATTCCAAACAAACACCTCATGAAATGAAAACATAAAAGAACAATGCTCAAAAGTGTAGGATATGTCAAAACCATCCTAGAAACTAGGTCAACCTATAGCCTAATCCTAAATCCAGGACTATATAAAGAACATCCAATGAACCAGTAAAAACTATACCTCTTTCAAACTAACAAGTCGGGTGTAGGTCAAGTCTTTATTTACCATTCACGTTCCATTTACATTTGAGTTCACATTTAGTTACCCCAAAAATTTCACAAAGGGTTTACCAATTCTTGAATCCATGAGGGACCATAACACCACATGAACCCAAAACATCATTCCTATTCAAACCATAGATGTGACAAGTTTATTCAGCATTTACATATCACTAGTGTGTCATTTACCAATTCATAAGGTCACATACTCTTTATGGATTGAAGCATGATGTCACAACATTATATACTGCAACGAACTAACACAATAGTAGGAAAAACTATCACATCAACAACCACAACAAAATATAGTATCCAATGCATCCTAGATGGCATGGAATATTGCTTGGCATGTGATTCTAAGAAATGTATATATGCTACATGAGATGGCACACCCTCATCACATCAGGTTTCAACAAAAACATAACCCAAAATTGCATCAATAGTAATAGAATAAATCTAGTTCATCACCCTACAGTGAAATCAATTCAGCTATAACAATCAAAATCCAAAAAATCAGGACTCAATTCGAGGCAATTTGGCATTTTCTTGTACTTGGGGTAGCTACTCCCAAGCATAGTTTATTACCAAATTACATTTTTTTCTATCTCTATCTATCTTCACAAAAATTTAAGTCAAGATAGATATGAAAATGCCTTTTATACCACTTTTTAATGTCCTAGACCCAAATTCCACTTGAAACAGTACCTCGAGCCCAGTTGGTTACATAACCTTAAGTGCATCTCCCCAAACGCCAGAGGTTGCCAACTAGCAGCGAGGACCTAGGTGAATCAGTGGGGAGACTATTCCCTCATTACCATAGTATCACTATGGAAGTCAAACATACAATAAATAGTGAAAGTGAAATAAATATTAGACAATTAAAAGTATGAAATTACATACAATAATCAAAAAAATAACCAGAAATGCCTCATATAAAAAATGATGCAGATGGTATAAGTTTCTAGAATGTAGCCAGATCAGTAAAAGGAAATAAAAGTATCCTAGAAGGAACAAAATAACAAAAAGGTATCCTAGAATCTCAAGCCTCTTCTTGGTCCTATGTTCCCATACTCCAAATCTACAATCAACAACCTGTACTAGGGAGCTTCCCCTATCATCACCTGCAACCTTATAATCAGTCTAGTTCTCGAAGGATGCCCAAATAGGGTGTGAGATAAACACTATAGTAGGCAACCTACCGGATATATACAGTTCTAACAGAAATTCTACAAAATTTCTTGCAAGTGTAAATAACTAGTATGTAAGTTAATTCCCATGGCATATGCCAAATCAAATAAATAAAACCAACCATCCTTAAAGGCTACCAGAAAAAGAGACAACACCTAACAAGGAAGCTAAAAGAAAAGCATACAAGAAAGTCACAAGGCCATGTTGTACATCCATTTGTAACCTCTAACCCACTACCACGCTATATAATTATGTCAAGTAACCCATGAACACACCATATAGTGAAGTCCAATATCCCACGGCCTCACCATATAGTGAAGTGTTGACCAAAAGGGCTAGATCCAAGGTGTCAGGAGATCAAGACATCCAAGTTATAAATATATATCTAGACCACGGAGGGCCAAATCCAAGGAGCATTTCTAAGTCATCCCATCGAGTCCCATGGGAATCCTTCGTGGAAACTTGGTTACGCACTACCTGGGGTCCTAAGATCATGGCATTATCAAGACATACGCTAGTCCAAGAATGTCGTATCAGTGGGATAGAAAGGCCAGAGGAATCACACGAAATCCTAACCCAAGGGGATGAGTCAACCCATGGCGTCCACTACAGCATTCCAGATCCATAGAGAGTAGTCCAAGGAATATATCAAACCATTCAATTAGTAATTCCAACATTCAAATTAAACATTAATTCCATGTGAGTATACCCATTCACATCAACCTGCACAATCCATGAGTATACACACTCATGAAAACCATTTATGAACTATAATCATATGGGCATACCCTTTCATATAAACCATTTAACATTCCATTAATCATTTCACAAAGGTATACCAACCCATAACATCCATTTAACAATCCAAACTATCAAAATAGACAAGGAATAACATGATATTAATTAATCAAGGAGGCAGTACATCTCATAAACATGCTATTAAAGCTATAAAATCATTTACATGCTTATTATAACTAGGAAAGCTCAAGCAGACACCCCTTGGGTGGTTGAAAAGGCATAAATATAATTTTTCCTTAATGGTAACCCCTTGGGTGACCTTTAAATGTGAAATGGGTTCCAATTAACCTATACAGAACCTACAAGCATCCTCACTAGGTATGACTATAGCTACATCAAGAAACTCATTAAAAAATGAGGCCTCGCCGGAATGTCCGATGGGCGGCATATCGATCGAAAACGTGAAAAGCATAATAAAAGATAAAAGAAAGTATAGAACACCTACCTCACCTCGGTAATAGACATCTAGTCCAGTATCGAGTCTTATTTTGTCCCGATATGGAAGAAATTTGAAGAACAGACATTGAACAAGATATTAGGGCATATGAGTCTAAATACAAATAGTGTGGTCGTTATTCCAAAGAAAAAGAAAAACTAAAAAGGAAACATTGACATACCATTGCAGATATGATGATACAATTGGTGATCAAAAATGCGGTTGGATGAAGGAACTGGATCAAATACTATGTTTGGAACCAAAGGGGAGATCCATGGATCTATTGTGTGATGGAGAAGAGAAACCCAAATGGGTATAAAAATGAAGTTATATTTTTAGTCAAAAAATGAAAAAAAACAACAAAAAAGGATCTCACAATTTATCCGCATGGTTTCCCAAACTGGGTGGAAAATGTGCGCACCTCATTGTCTAGGAAGGGTTCCTTTGCACAGATACCCAACAAGGTTTGACAAACCATGCAGAAGTTGTGTGCACAGAACTTCCTTTGAAGGGCTCTTCGCATGGTTACCCCAAATATTTTGACTAACTATGTGCAAATCGTGTGAAATAATTCTACTAAAAACATTCAACATTTTAGACATCTCGCACAATTTAGACTTACCATGCGCAAGCCATGCACAAAATGTGCACCATGTCATTTTCATCCCAAAACGTTGTTTCAGACTTCGAACAAGCCCCAGACACCTCCAAAACACCAGTGATCAGTTAAACACTCAAATAATGCTATAACAAGGCATTTAGAATGAAATGAAAAGGATCTGTACCTCGTATGAAAACCCGAGTTCTTACAAAGTTTATAGAAACCCATAAGTTTCATACATAGATATTACATCTTATTATATGAATATTAATTACATAACATAAAAATCAATGCCATTATTTTATAGTTATGGTATCTTTGTAAACATGGATACATAAAAAACTGGTTCATAAGTAAACCACATAATCTCCTTCTAATTTCTTCATAACTAGCACCCTTTTTAGAAATCTCAAAATTAATACAATTATTCATAACCTAGATAAAGGAAACATAAGAAAGGGTGAGTTTACAAGCTTATTAAGGGTAAACAGGTGAGATATTAATTATCTCATAAACATAACATGAGAATAAGGGTACAAGAACATGAGAATAAAATTTTAAAATCATACCCTATATATCATAGATTATAATCACGAGTCAAGAAGTAATGCATGATAGTTCATAAGACAAGAATCATAAAGTAGTAAAATAACATGATCCATGATTTCATAACATTGGCATTTGAAATAAATTTATGGCATACACATAAGTATATAAAATCATTTCTTAGTAGTAATGGATCAGTTCCCACACAATGATAGTGGATTAGATTCACCACAATAATTATCATAGTAATCAAGGTTAACTCCACATACTATCATAGTGGATAGAGTCTCTTATTGAACATGGTTTAATACCCATTCAGGTCATGTTTATATCATGTGATATCCATATTTACCCAATGCATTGGAGTGAAATAAAATTCTAGTACCATCCATTGTATAATGAAAATTATACATATGTGCATCACAATATCATAAAAATTTCATAATTTCATAAACCATGGAAGGAAATGAGTTTCATGAACATTTCATCATAGTATCACAACATAACTAGTGGAAAAGAAATGAGTTTCAAAAAGGATTCATCATAAATTAATTATCCCCTGGGAAAAAATGGGATTCATAGAATCATTCTTAAATTATCATCATCACAATCTATTTAAATAACTAAAGTTTATGATATCATTAGATCATAATGCTAGTAAAAAATAAGTAAAATTAAAGAATGTTATCACATATGAAAAGTTCTTTAAAAGATCATTGGAACATTTCTCGGGGAAAATAACCATTTCACATTGAAATAAAATATTTAAAATTTAAAAATATCTGAAATATTGATGAAAAGAATTTTCTTACAAAATAACCATTGAAAATTATACTATAATATTAAAAAAAAATTAATTTTTCAATATGGTGTTGAATTCCAATCATGTCATATTCTGTAAAATATAGATTACTTTTACATTTTTGTCAAAAAGTCAAAAGAACCTCATTAATAAAATAAAAAGAAGATTCCATTTACACCAGTTTTTTAAAATTAAAATATGGGTAAAAAGGAATTTAAAAAATCATATAATACTATAAATATTTTTGAAAACCTCTTTATATAACATATACATGGAAGATAAATGATTTTTTTCCAAAAAGAGATATACAGTCGATTTTCATTAAAAACATTACTTCAATATCCTGAGTTCTTAAATAGAAGATAAAGAAAGAAAAATATGTATTATATATAAATAAATAGAGGAGAATTAACTAATGGGTTTATTGAGAGGTGGATCATAAAATTTCATCATTTTAAATTAAAACATAAATAATCACTATAAATAAAGAGATTGTACCCAAAAACCCTTACCTCAAGTTCAACTTAATCAGAAAGAACTTATATAATATATAATAAATTTTAATTTATTTTAAATATATTCCAAATTAATTTAAATATTTTTAATATCACATATGATCCAATTATAAAATTTAAACAATCATTTATTAATAACTTATTATCAAAATCATCATTTTCAGGTGTTAACTATTACATTTTTTGTATGTATTTTGATTCGGTAGTTATATTCCATATAATTTTATCATGGTTAGTAATTTTATTGAATTTTATTAATGATATATTTATATATATATATATCATGTATTTTCATTTTATAAATATTTAGAAGGATTCCTAAAATATAGATTCAGAAAAATAAATTACACAACTCATGGAGATAGTAGGTCATACGAACACATGAATGTTATTTCCAATTTTCAATAAATGAAATAAAATAAATTTAACTAATAATTTACTTTTAAATTATAACTATTATATCATATATATCAAATATATTCATAAAATTTATCCTTAATACAATCCCTAAAAATATTAAAGGAAAAATGTACTAGATCACTTCTTGGAAGTGGTAGCACACACGTACGCACGAGCGGAATTTCCATTTTCGAATAGAATTTAAGGTAAGAAGGAAGATATGAAATTATAATTAAGGAATAATAATTATTTTATAAATATCATATATAAACATTTAACCCATTTCAATATACATCTTTAAAATATGGCGATGAAAAATCAATTGTATCTCTATGTGGAGACGATAAGAATTACATAAACCTGAGTGCTAATTTCACTTTCCATTTTATGGGAATGAGGGTGTATAATGGTGGTTTAATAATAATAATAATTATAATATAATGATAATAATAATAAAAAATAATTATATTTAAGATACTTATTTTTTATGATAAATACCAAAAAATTGTAGGAGGTAAAAGAAGAAGTAAAATGAAAGTTATTGGTTAAGGTAGTTACTCCTCTTTGAAAGAAATCATTTGGATCTTCTCTTACAAAACCTAGGGTTATTATTTTGGGGAGACTAAAAATTAAGTAAAATTTATAGAGAATTTCATTACATACTTTTATAGTGTTTTTTAGATCTATAAGGCAAAATGTGGTTTAAATAAGAGACGGGGGGTCCTTTTATAAGTTGGGAGATGACTCAAATGGAATTTCGTAAAATATTAAAATATAATTAATTTATTATAAATAAAAATGGAAATTAATTAGAATAAAAATAGTCTAGGGTTGATATAACATCATCAAATAAAATTTTGATATATTTTTGTGTTATTTTAAACCTTATCATTTTTATTAACCCATTCGTTAATCATTTTTGACCTTAACCACAGTATCAACTATTAAAATAATAAAGGGTTCATAATGTTATAATAAATGGACCATTATTGATATTTTCAACCATATTCTATTCACATGGATAAAGATAATATTTTTATTTATTTTAATTCATTTATCAACTATTAATTATTGTAAAATATCATTAATGTCTATTATTAACTATTCATTTAATTTTCCCTTAAAGACACAAAGACGTGGATATAAATAGAATATAATATTTCCACATAGAACTAGTATATTACATGTATATAAAAATTTCATGGAACATAACAATTATCTTAAATTGTATTACTTTTAATATTTTTATAATCATTTATTTTTATTTTTCAATTAATTGAATAAAAATTGTGTTAGTGTTGTATAAGAATGTAAGGTATTTATTAAATAACTAAAAATCACAAATAAATTACTATGATTGTAAAATAATTTAGATTTAAAATAAAAAAATTTAACCAAACATATTCTATTTTTATCCAGATAAGAAAATGTTAGAGATATTAAAGCCTGGAGAATGGAATTTTGTGTTTATTATTTTCTTAAATCAATATGAAAGCCATAATAAAATTAATATGGGAAAAATTGGCCATATATTAAATAATTGGATGGAAATAGTTGAAATAAATTCATAAAATAAGAGAAAAAAAATTTAGAAAAAATTTGAAGCCTTATCTCAATGTTTTAACCCTATTTTATCCATTTTATCCTTACCAGGGTGAAACAAAAATTACTATAGTTACTATTCATAATAATAATAAATAAAAGGGGCTTATTTTTCCAATTTTATTCTCTTGATTCCAAATATGGAATTATTTTTTCATGATTCAATTTCTAAAGGGGGTAAAAATTTTATTTTAAAATAAGTTCACAAAATACAATGAATTTTTTTTTGAAAACATATTTTTAAGCTTAAAATTGGATATGTATTATTATCTCATTCCTAAAAAAATATTAGATTATTGTTAAATTTTTTAATTGAAAAAATAGTATTTAAATTTCATTAAAACCATTCAACAAAACTGAAAAATTTATTTTGTTAAGAATAGAACTCATTGCAATCATTAAATTTTTTTTTCATAAAAACATGTCCTTTATTTTCAAATGTTTTTTATATTCATTTGTAATTAATTGATAACTAGTGACTTAATTTTATTCATATATAAACCATTTATTTTTCATAATTCAGTTATTCCTATTAATAACACCCATTTTAATAGCTATATTATAACAGTATATTATATTATGGTTTATATAGACTCTAGGTTGCTTGTATCATAAGATATCAATGAAATTACATTTATTTAAAATAAATATGTCATAAAACATCAGAGTGTTACATTATAACCCCACTAAAACTAATTTAAAACTTTAAATTCCATCACATAAATACATAAAATGAGCATATCTCTATTTTATTTCATCATAGGGTTCCTATTTAGATTCTTCGAATTTTTAATTCCCCCAGAGAACTTTAAGAAGGTGAGTAGTCTTGTTTTATAGAAATTTATCCCTAGGGTCTTAGATTTATACCCACTGTTCTTCATAGTAAAGATAATGATCCATTGGTACAAACTCCAAGTTGAATATATGTGAAGGGTAGGGTGTGTACTTACTTAGGACAATTATATAGAACACATTTTGACCTATGATAGGTTTGTTGGAAGCGCTAAGTGATAAGCTACCATACCCAATCAATCAATAATATTGAAGAAGATTATATACCAAGGGATAAAATTTCCTTTTTTCCTAAATCAAATAACATTATTTCATTGATAAATTTATATAAATACATTCACACTATATTTGAACTTCATATATCACTAATTATTATCAACATAACCTTTCTATCAAATATGAGGTTCATTGATGTGCTATTAAATAGCTCTAAATTTCAGTACCATTTCCATAACTATATCAGTTCTGAATGGATTTATTTCTCCAATGTCATCCCAGCACATTGTATTTCTACATTTCATTCCATATAGGGCTTCATAAGGAACCATACTTATGATCAAGTTAAATATAGTGGTTTAAGAATGCTTTATTAGAGAAAGGTATTGATCCCAAACACCTATGAGTTATAGGGAAAACATATCAGCATTTACTCTAGGAATTGAATGGTACTATTAAACTAAATCTCTATTTGAGAATTATATATAGCATTGAAACATAAGTATGTATCCAAATCATACTAAATAATTCACCATAACATTGAGGAAAATCTCATATATCAATTTTATATGATAGAATATAATACTACATGAAATCTTACCTCATCCTAAATGTATATTCTATTATGATGATCAAGAGAAAAATCTTCTCTGATAGTATTAAATTGAACTAAATTTTTATGGTGAAAAAATATAACTCAAATGAAATTATGGCCTTTTGAAATTTTAGAGTGTCTGATAGAAAAAATCCATGGTGATGATTTCCTATTTCAATTCTGGTGTGGGTAATGGTTTTAGTATCCCCTTAGACTTTTTTATCTCAGCCTTAACTTATTGATATACCATGCAACAATATATATAATCATCAATATATCTCTTCATGTTTCCTCTCCATAAATACTCTTTTAGATATCTGTATATCTTGGTTCTTCAAGGATGAATAGAGAGTGATGAACTATGAGCCTCATCCAATAACTCCTTCAAATATGGTATGGACATTTCAAGTACATGATTCCAAAACCATATAATTCCATCAAAATCGAGGTTTATGTTTGGAAAATTTCAAAATATCTCTTACAGTTCCACATCATCCATATGTGACTCCTTAATCCTCACATAGATATATGGTTAAACTCTCATTTGAGAAAGATAATATTTTTCACCTTCATTCAGGATTTCCATATTCATCCATTGAAAATCCCTAAATATTTGAACTTTTATTTATCATCATCATAGATAAGATAGAATGATCCCCTCCACTCATATCTTCTTCCGCCTTATTTACTATCTTAGGATGATAATGTATTGGGAAGTCATAGTCTATAATCTGCTCCAACATCTTCTCTAAAATATGTTATTCTCTTTTTTAGTTAATATATACATTAAAATTTTATAAAAAGTATATTTATAACATATTTATAAATAAAGATAATTCCTCCATATCATTAATTCAAAAAACACCATAGCTAACTCATCATCATGAGTTGGTTAATTTTTCTCATGATCCATAAATTTTCATAACGTATAATCTATCACCATAACATTCTACATGATAACACATCCAAATAAACCTTTCAATGAATAACTATAGAACATAAACCATAATCCACTTAAAATTAACGTATGTATAGGTTTAATAACTAATATTCTCTTCAGATTTCTAAAATTTTCTTCACATTTATCAATGAAAAGGAAATTGTCTCCCTTATGATATAACTTGTTGAATGAATTTGAAATCTAGGAGAAATTATACACCATGAATTGATAATATCCAATGAAAAATAGAAAAATATGGATCTCAGTCACAATAGTTGGTCTAGGCTAATATTAAAATACCTAAACCATTGATGGATCCACTGATATAGTCTCCCTTGTGATTTTATGATGTAAAAATGAAACCTTTTGAAGCCAAAATTATTAATTTTTAAATTTTTCATATAGGTTATCCTTCCTTAGCATCTTTTGTATGATCTTAATATTATCTTCTTCTTCTTACTTTTTCTTAAAGTAGATAATAATATCATATATATACTACCACAAACTAATTAAGAAAATCTATAAAGACTCTATTTATTAAATATATATATATGGTTAGGGAATTAGTAAGACCAAACAACATCACTATATTTTAATAATTTCTATACATTGTATGTAATATTGCATTAGGTATATCATCCTTCTTTCGTCTCAATTGGTGGTATCCATAATGAAGATCAATCTTGGAAAAGCATTGATCTTTGAATGATTGATCAAAAAACTCCTCAATACGAGGATGATGATATGAATTCTTGATTCTGATCTTTTTAAGATCCCAATAATCAATACAGAGTCTCATTGATACATATTTATTATTAAAAAAATAATAGGTGCACCCTAGGCTGATGCACATGGATGAATAAATCCCTTATCAAGATTCTCCTAAAGATATTTATTTAATTCCTATATATCAATCAGGGAAAATATATATGGAGTTTTTGAAATAGGTATAACACTATCTATGAGTAAAATTGAGAAATCAACATCAAGATTAATACTAGGAAACTATTCCAAAAAATTGATAAAAAAACCTTTTTACAATAGGATTATCATCAATTCTGAGTTCCTCTCTAACCATCTAATATGAAAACCCATTTGATTTGGAATCAAAACCCATATAACGGAGGTAATATCTATTGGTTTTTCATATTTATCATTTCAATAATAGATAATCATAGGATAGTTTGAAATATCAAAGATGACTTACCCTCCTCATTAAATGATGTGAAATTTATGTAAATAAAGATAATCAAGTCCAAAATAATAATGAATTCAACAAGAGAAAGAATAAAAAATTTGAATACAGCACATTCCAAAGAATTTCAACCAAATAAGAATTATAAAATTGATATGTGATCATCATACTATTAGATTTTTTTACTAATATATCAATATCTAATCATTGGGGTAGAGTTTTGATACCCTTATAAAATTACTCAAATATAAAAGAATGGGAATATCTAGTGTTAAATAAGACATTTTAAGTTCTAGAGTTGATGGTAAGTGTGTATTTCACCATTTCATTATAAAACCACTAATCATAAATAGTGATAACAATATATTTACCTTTTTCTTTTTGATTAAGAGGTTTTTGATGTCGATCATCGTCAATAACCTTTGAATTTGATCATTGGGGAGCATAATTCCAATACTCATTGAATTTGAAACACTAGATCGTGGGTGGTTCATTATGTAGATATTTCCCACTATTTACATCATTATATAACTTCTTCACATCACATAAAAATTCAATTTCTCGGTAAATGTTATTTATTTAAATAAAACATTTACTAGTCCCTTTACGATAATTTACTATGTGTATTCTTCTACACTTAAAAGACAAATTAAATATAATATTCTTATCTCCATGTTTTTTATAATTTCCATTTAATTACATCATTATTTTATTATATCAACCATGATATTGATGGGTATATCCAATCTCAATTTCCAAATTGATAGTAAATTGAATGATTTATTCATAGCTACTAATGTCTGTTATAGATAACACCTTTTAGAGATTGGTTTTTAATTGATTTAAGAATCAATCAACCATACTTTTTGATTGGATGATAATATCAGAAGTGTAACAAAATAGTATTGAAAAAATTTCCTCATAGTTATAAATTGATTCATCATCCTTATATTTTATAGTTAGGAACTCAATATACATTTTTTATGAATTATAAAAGGAGATTACTTACTAAAAAAATAAGAATTCAATATCATCCCACTTAGAGTCAATTTCTTCCAATTTCCTTGTGTTTTTTACTAGATTCCCATATTGATCTTATCCTTCCTGATGATAAAAAATCAAAATATAATTTTCATGTTCCAATAATCTAGAATGAAAAATATATTTTCAGTGGTACTAATCTAATACTTAGAAAAAAAAGTGACACAAAAGACCTAGTAAAAGAAGCTAGGCGTTTCCTTATGAAGGGATCGATATAGAATAATTCTTTCATTCATTTAGAAGTTCAACATGATTAATAGATTAATAATGTTACATAATCATTTTACTATTATTTTTCATTCCAAATAACATAACATTTGGTTTCACAGGAGGAAAATATTTTCACTATATATCAAATTCATAATTAACAATATTACTTCTGGTTATATCCATTGATTAAAACCAAATAGCCTGGTGTGATCAATAATAATAATACTGGTAAAATACATAACCATGAAAAATCATTAACAGGTTTTCAAAATCAACACACCTTATGATTATCTCATGTAACACCCCAAGATTTCATAGTACGTTATTTTTTCAAAGTAATGTAATAACTTTCACTACACGCAACACTGAGTTCTAGCGCACCATGACTTACCAAACTAGCCATTCAAAAGAAGTTATGAATAGTATTAACTAAATTTTAAACTTTATATAATCCTTATAATTTTAGAATCCATATTATGAGTTTCTTATACATAATGTAAGAACAAAATCATTTTTTTCAGATAAAAGAAGTATTTTTCAAAAAATGAAATTTTACCTCCTTTTAATGGAGAATTTTATTTAAATCCAATATTTGAAACTTTTACATATTCAATTTGACAAAATAAACATGTTCTTTAGAATCAGGACATATGAATTTATTTTCAATAAAATTTTGGTGTTTTTCTGATAACTTTCATGTTTGTGTGAATAGTGAAAATACTATATTTTAATTGAAAACAACTTTTTAAATCAAAATAATTTATAGTGTTAAATTATAAATTTTAATGGTTTGGAAGTAAAAATATATTATATTTTTACCATTTAATCCAATTCTGGTCATTTTTAGTAATTTCACCTTGAAATTGGACAAAACAAGTGTCAATATTATGATAGTTGTTATTTCTTAAAAATACGCGTTTTGGTTTTCACAATGGGAATTAATTTTAAATTAATAAATGAAATTTCTATGTTTTTAATATGGTAAAATAGACTTCATTTCTGAATTCAGAATATCAAAATTAGCTCAGGGTGAATTTTTGGTATGTTTCTAAAAACTTTCAATTTTTGAGGAATAGTGAAAAACATTGCGTTATTGGTTAAAACCGACTTTTCATTTAAATAATTATTTATTTAATTTAAATTTATTTTAGGTAAAAATAGTTACATAATACCTATATAAGTTAAATTTAATTCATTGGAGTCATTTTATAATAAGTTTAGATATATTAAAATTTTATTGAAATTTTACTGTCTTTTACCCACCTCCTAAAGCATTTGCAAAGTTGCATAAAACATAATTTTACCACTTCTGTGAATTGAATTTCGAATATCTAAGAGACACAGTTGATATCAGTATGTAAAATTTGGTTCAATAAGATGAAAATAATTTTTGGTGAATAGTAACGTTTGACTTTTATTTACCACGGTTAAAAGTTAACAGTGTAATTAAAGGTAAAAATGATATTATTATTACCCTAAAACATGTCCTAATTCTATTAGATATGTGTAATTAGACCAAAAATATCCTTAGAAATAAAATATGATCCTTTAGTTCCACTTGTATTAGATTAGGACATTTATTATTATTTAATTCAAAGAAGAGTTAAAAGTGTTAAACTCAAATTTTAATAACTAAACCATTTTTAATATAGGGTTACACATAAGATAAATTTGACTATAAATATTCATTATAAAGCTAAAAATATTTCATACATAATAATATTTTATTTATAATTTTTATAAATTAAATAATTAAATTTATTTATGACACAATGATGATGCAATTATTAACTAATTAATGAAATATTAAAATAATTGATATTAAAAATATCCAAATAAATGTAATTTGATACTTTTTATGAATTAAACTAATTTTATTGGTTAATATGACATGTTATGGTTGGTTAGATGAATTTTATTCTAAGTAATAATGTTTTTATGAATTTAGCAACAAAAACAAAATACCAAAGAGTGTCAAAATTGACATAAAAGAGTTTTTAAAACAAATATTATATTATTAATTTATATTCTATTATTATAAATATAAGGATCAGCCAAAAGACTTATATAATGATAGTTGTATCATTAATGAGACACTTGGGGTTCTCTTGGAAGTCTATAGCTTGTTTATTAACCATATAATATAAAAATACAAAGAGACATGGTAAATGTCGAACTATTTAACTAAGAGTTAAATCTAAAAGATAAGGTTAATATAGTGACCAAAACCTGTCTAAAACCTATTGGTTGAGTGGATGTAAACCCATAACCACCTTAGTCATTAATTAATCTATTTTGGATCCATTAGAAACTGAAAATGATTTTATTATAAAATAATATTTCTAGCTTTTCCTAATGTTCCCCCACCCCTCTTATAAAATGGCACTCCCCCTTCTCGATAATTCACACCTTCAAACCCTTTGGAATGGCCAAACCTTGCCCAGATACCCTCTCAACTATCCTCCCTTCATCCAAGAGGCCTTATGTAAGTCATAAATCCAACCTAAGGAGCCATTTTGATCAAATCAAAAGCAAGAACCCGAAGAAGAGGTAAATATTGCATCACCTCTTTCAAGTTCCATTCTTCTTCCACTTCCTATTTCTTTATTGTTTCTATTCTAAAATAATAACTCAATTATCTTATATATACTATGATTTTATTATAAATATGGTACAACCACATTCATTATTCTATCCATCCTTTGAATGAAATGTCACCATACGTGCATACGTACGACTTACCGTCTCCATGTCGTGGTGTAATTTCTATTCAATACATTATTATTTGGATGGGTATAATAATGATGATTAATTGATGTAGATAATAAATATAACATGATAATGATTATGTATATATGATATACCATCCAATTATATATTATTTTAAAATCAAAATATTGATATTGTTTCTTGTGCGTACGTACGGATTACCGTCTCTAAGAATGTGATGAGATCCATTCCCCATCGTATCCATTCAAGACTAATTTTCATTAGATGATTAAAAATAATATTTAAAGACTTAATATCATTTTGAATATGAATAAAATAAATCCTATCCATAACAAACATTACTTACATAACAAAGCATATGAAGGAAAACGAAATAGTTAACACCTGAAATGACGATAATACTAAGATATTTTTAATATAGCAAAGTTAAAAGATCATATATTCTATCATATTAATGTATATTCTTCTTTTAAAATTTAATAAAAATTATTTCACCATTATAAAAGAGGTTAAGATACCCTCGACCAAGGAAATTTACAAGGTAAGGTTTAATTTCACAATCTCTTTATTATCCGAGGTTGTTTTTACGTAATTATCTACTGAGACCTCTTTATCATCCACATCCATGCTTCTTAAAAATGAATTTCAAAACATTTTTTACTATTTACTAGAAAATGGGTTAATTTTATTTATACCCTTATTTGACCTTATATGTTCGGAAAGGAATCTTTCCATCATTTTCCAAACAAAGTGATTTATAACCTTTTTGACAAAATTAAGGTAAGAATGTTTTTTTAACTTATACAGTGGGTGCGGCTATTTTCCACCATTATAAAATCATCAAAGATTCCCTTACAAGATTATAATAATATTTCCAAAATAAATATTTTCTTTTATAATTTTTTTAATTTTAAATGAATTTAAAATAGAAAGAGATATTTCTCTAAAAAATGTTTTGATTTCATCTATATCAACATCCTTTGATGGATTTTAAGCTTATTTGAAGTTGATTTATTATGATAAAAAAAATCCATATTGTATTGATGGTTTTGTGATATGTTTGACTATGGATGTGTTTTTTCACACCATTCATGGTCTTTGGATAAAGTATTGACATTTCGTAGGCTAGTTTTAATAAAAATGTTTATGTTATGTTTAAACCTTTTCATATGAGGAATGCATTGGACTTTTTATGTGACAGGTGGAGCCCGCTATAGCTCCTCGATGCATCGTTAAGTCTCATGAGACAAAATAGTGTCTTGGAACAATTCCTTGACAAAATCTTATTTGTAGTCTTGGAACAAGGCCTTCACTATGTGGTTATGAATTCTGGAATTATGCATTCCATCTTTATGAAAGTTGCTATTGATATTTCATGTCATTATTCGACAAGTATAATATCCATGTGAATAAGTAAATGGAATTATTTGATTTTATCTTTTTTATATTATGCTAAAGTTCAATTTTAAAAGGCTTTTGTTTAATATTATCCATTTCCTTTAATGTTTATGCTTTTTTATGAATGTTTCCGATCTATTGTTATCATTCCTAAGCATCTGAGTTCACCCCTTTCTATGTTTTATTTTTTCCAGGATGTGAAGAAGTATTTTATGACTGACCTATAGTGATAGTCTGAGGGGATATGAGTGTGGTCTATAGAAATAATTTTGTTGTAGTTTTTCATTTTATAATGTATTTTAAAACTTATGAATGTATCAAGTATTTCCAAGGGTACTAAACTAATTGGTCTTTCGAGACTTGATCTTTTGTGATCATGCCAATGATATGTAATAACGCACCGACTCTGGGATTCTAGGTTCGGGGCATTATAGTTTGTATCAGAGGTAGTTTATTACAAACCTTGCAAACTAGATTTAGATAAACATTTATTAGAGAACATAGCCCTAACATAGACTTTTAGGATTAGTATATAAGAAATTCCTAGAATTTTGGTATTGTATAGATTTTGTGATTTTTCCAAGCAATACATCCATGTCTAGATACGAGCAGGTAGAGGCAGCTCTAGCACAGATGTACCTAGGGGTAAAACCCGAAAACACCGATTTAAGCTAGACTCGAACAAGAACTAGTGCACGGCAACGAGCCTTGTTTCACTCTTGGTTACAACACCCCCAGGGGATATGTTTAGGATAATTATCATTTTCTTTACAAATCATTATGTAGGATTTACGAGTATATACCTCCTCAAAGAAAATATTTTTATGATTATGGATTATATCCATAAACTATTCAATTTACGTTAGGTATTTTATAAGTTTGTAATTATTCATTGCAATTGATAAACTGACCTAGTGTATGCCATTTTATAGGAATGGTTCCTAGTAGAAGGAATGTGAACTCCAGTAATATATATGATCAAAAGTGTAAGAAGGATCATATATTTCATGATATTATGCCAACATTTATAAGGGAAATAGTATCCCATGTATTCTCAACATATGAGGAAATAGTATCATGTGTTAATAAGATAAGTAAATAATTCTTTGAATCTTATGGCTTTGAAGGGAAGAAAGACAAGAAAAGGATGGAAGAGAGAATGATCGGTAAAGGGAATAGGGAAAAGAAGGATTTTCCCATATGTGATAACTCTGGAAAGAATCACCTTGGTAAATTCTAGAATGGAATGAGAGCTTGTTATAAGTATTGAGAAAAAGGACACCAAGTACGTGATTGCCAGGGTAAGAAAAAGGTTTCAAATGTAAAATGATTCATCTGCAAGGCATTGGGACACTACGCAAATCAATGTCCCAGTCATCAGAGTATACTGAAAATGATGCTATTGGATAATAATCAAGTTATGATACTACCTCAGATGAAGAGGAATAACTAGTGTTCTTTTGTTGTTATTATAGTATTTTTTTCATTTGAGTATTGTATCAGCAATATACTGGTTATATGAATTATGAAGATAAATAAGGATTGTACTACAATAATATTTTATTGAGGATTTGAGATTATATAGTTCTAAGAAAAGTGACTTAATATTAAGATACACTTTTTGGAAAATACTTGGTTAAAGGAAAGGTAATCCTTAATATGGTCCTGATAATGAGGTAGTGATTTTGGAATAATAGATGGTTGATATGAATAAATTATATTGGATATTCTTGACTACCTTGAAACTGATTGATGATTTATATATTCCATCATTATGGGAGTTTACAACATTTTTGGATAGAAGGAGTATATCCAATATTCTATAAGGAATAAGGGGGCATGAATGTAATCAGTAAGGTTGTATGGTAATTTAGGATGTTTCAGTGTTTTAAAAGAATACATGATGAAGGTGTTCACAAGTTATTATGTGGCAAAAAGGATCTTAATTGTGTTTACCTTCCTTATAAATTTATTGTTATGAGTTTGGATGGAAGTATTTTGGATAATTCTAGTTTGAGATTATTTTTCTTCTCTTATTCTATGAAGAAATTAATTCTTAAAATTTATGTAAGGGATATTAAAACTAAAAATATGTTATCATAATACCTTATGTTTTGTTGAACAGATGATATTTATAATCATCATAGATTGATGGCTTTGAGGCCCTCAATTTTACAATTTTTTGTGACTGATGACCTCAATAACTCCCTATAAATATTTAAGTTTTCCCTCTAATTATATGTCTATAATTTCCAACAATGTTCTCCTAATCGAGATCATAATATAGTGGTGAGTTTTTTATTCCCCTTTTCCTCTTATTAAGACTAAATTTTATTAACCCAATTTCCGATGTGGGTTTTCCCACAAAGGTATTTTCTATTTTCAACCTTTTATTTTCGAAGAACAATTTCAAATTGTGAGGACACAATTTATTGAAAGAGGGAATAATGTAACACCCCAAGATTTCATAGTACTTTATTTCTTCAAAGTAATGTAATAACTTGCACTACACGCAACACTGATTTCTCGCACACCATGACTTACAAAACAAGTCATTCAAAAGTATCTATGAATAGTATTAACTGAATTTTGAACTTTATATAATCCTTATAATTTTATAATTCATATTATGAGTTTCTTAGACCTAATGTAAGGATAAATTTTTTTTTCAGATAAATGAAATATTTATCAAATAATGAAATTTTAACGCCTTTTAACGGAGAACTTTTTTTAAATCCAATGTTTGAAACTTTTATATATCCAATTTGAAAAAATAAATTTTTTCTTTAGAATCAGGACATAAGAATTTAGTTTTAATAAATTTTTAGTGTTTTTCTGAAAACTTTCATATTTGGGTGAATAGTGAAAAATACTATATTTTAACAGAAAACAAATTTTTTAATCAAAATAATTTATATTGTTAAATTATACATTTTAATGGTTTGGAAGTATAAATAGATTATATTTTTACCATTTAATCCAATTCTGGTCATTGTAAGTAATTTCACTTTGAAATTGGACATAAACAAGTGTCAATCTTTGGATAGTTATTATTTCTTAAAAATATGCATTTTGGTTTTAACAGCGGGAATTAATTCTAAATTAATAAATTTAATTTCAATGATTTTAATTTCGTAAAATAGACTTAATTTTTGAATTTAGAATATCCAAATTAGCTTAGGCTGAATTTTTGGTATGTTTCTGAAAACTTTCAATTTTTGATGAATAGTGAAAAACAACATGTTATTTGTTAAAACCAACATTTCATTTAAATAATTATTTATTTCATTTAAATTTAGTTGAGGTAAAAATAGATACATAATACCTATATAATTTAAATGTAATTCATTTGAGTCATTTTATAATAAGTTTAGATATATAAAAACTTTATTGAAATTTTACTGTCTTTTACCCACCTCTTAGAAACATTTTCAAATTTGCATAAAACATAATTTTACCGCTTTTGTGAATTGAATTTCAAAAATCCAATAGAAAAAATTGATATCAGTATGTAAAATTTGGTTCAATAAGATAAAAATAATTTTTGTTGAATCGTAACTTTTGACTTTTATTTACTTTGGTTAAAAGTAAATAGGGTAATTAAAGGTAAAAATTATATTATTATTAACATAAAATGTTTCCTAATTCTATTTTATAAGTGTGATTCGACCAAAAATAGCCTTAGTAATAATATATGATCCTTTAGGTCCACTTGGATTAGATTAGGACATTTATTCTTATTTAATTCAAAGAAGAGTTAAAAGTGTTAAATTCAAAGTTTAATAACTAAACCATTTTTAATATAGGGTTACATAATATAAATTAGACTATAAATATTAATTATAAATATAAAAATATTTCCTACATAATGGAATTTTATTTATAATTTTTAGACATTAAATAATTAAATTTATTTATGACACAATGATGTAGTAATTACCTAATTAATGAAATATTAAAATAATTGATATTAAAAATATCCAAGTAATTGAAATTTGAGACTTTTTATGAATTCCAATAATTTTCTCGGTTAATATGACATGTTAGGGTTGGTTAGATGAATTTTATTTGAAGTAATAATGATGTTATGAATTTAGAAAAAACAAAATACCAAATAGTGTCAAAATTGACATAAAAGAGATTTTAAAACAAATATTATATTATTAATTGATATTCTATTCCTAAAAATCTAAGGACTTGAAAAAAGTATTATATAATCATAGGTTTATCATTAATGAACCACTTGGGGTTATCTTAGAAGTATAGAGTAAGTTTATTAACCATATAATATAAAAATACAAAGAGACATAGTAAATGTCAAACTATTTAACAAAGAGTTAAATCTAAAAGATAAGGTTAATACAGTGACCAAAACCTTTCTAAAATCGATTGGTTGAGTGTTTGTCGACCCGTCCCTACCTTATTTCTTAAATAATCCATTTTTTATCCATTAGAAACCAAAAAGGAGTTTATTATGAAATAATATTCTAGCTTTTCCTAAGGTTCCCCTCACCCCTCTTATAAAAGGTCACCCCCTTCTCTCTAATTCACACCTTCAAATCCATTTGGCTTGGCCAAACCCTTACCAAATACCCTCTCAACTGTAATACCTTCATCATAAGTTCATTCTTTTAGTCATAAATCCAACCTAAGGATCCCTTTTGATCAAATTAAAAATAAGAACCTGAAGAAGAGGTAAATATTTCATCACTTTTTTCAAGTTCCTTTCTTTTTCCACATCCTCTTTCTTTGTTGTTTCAATTCTAAAATAATAACTCCAGTATATTATATATATACTGTGATCTTATTATAAATATGGTATAACCATATTAATTATTCTATCCATCCTTTGAATGACATGTCACCATAAGTGGGTATGTACGACTTACCGTCGCCACATCGTGGTGTAATGGTTATTCAATAAATTAATATTTGGATGGGTGTAATAATAATATGTAATTGATGTAAATAATAAATATAACAAAATTATTATTCTATATATATGATATAACATCCAATTATATATTAATTTAATATCAAAAGAATGATATTGTCGCTCGTGCGTACGTACGGATTACCATCTCCACGAACACGATGAGATTCATTCCCCATCGTATCTATTCAAGAATATTTGTCATTATATTATTAAAAATAATGTTTAAATACTTAATATCATTCTGAATATGAATAATATACATTATATCCATAAAAAACATTATTTATGTAACAAATCACATAAAGGAAAATGAATCAGTTATCACCCAAAACGACGATAATACTAAGATATTATTAACAAAGAAATGTTAAAAGATCATATATGATATCATATTAATGTATATGATTATTGTATAATTTAATAACAATTATTTCACAATTATACATGAGTTTAACCTACCCTTGACCAAGGAAAAGTACAAGGTAAGGGTTAATTTCACAATCTTATTATTATCCAAGGTTGTTTTTATGTAATTATTACTGGGACCTCTTTATCATCCACATCCATGCTTCTTAAAAATGTCTTACATTTTTTTACTATTTAATAGAAAATGGGTTAATGTCATTTATACCCTTATTTGACCTTAAATGTTCTGAAATGAATCTTCCCATTGTTTTCCAAACAAGGTACTTTATGACTTTTTCGACAAAATTACGGTAAGAAAGTTTTTTAACTTATATAGAGGGTGTGCCAATTTTCCACCATTATAATATCATCAAAGATTCTCTTATAATAATATTTCTAAAATAAATGCTTTCTTTTATAATTATATTTATTATAAATTATTTCAAAATAGAATGATATATTTCTCAAAAAAAGGTTTTGATTTCATCTATGTCAACATCCTTTTATGGATTTTAAGCTTATTTGAAGTTGATTTATTATGATACAAAACTTAAATATTATATTGAAGGTTTTATGATATTTCTAACTATGGATGTGTTAATTTTACCCCATTCATGGTTTATGGATAATTTATTGACATTGTGTATGATAGTTTTAATACGAATGTGTATGTTATGCTTAAACCTTTTCATATGAGGAATGCATTGGACTTAGTATGTGATGGGTGGAGCCCACTATAGCTCCTAGATGAATCCGTTGGTCTCATGAGACAAAACAGTGTCTTGGAATAAGGCCTTGACTATGTTATTATGAAGTCTGGCATTATGTATTCCATCATTATGAAAGTGGCTAATGATATTGCATGTGATTATTCGACTAGTAGAATATCCATGTGAATAAGTAAATGGAATTATTTGATTTCATCTTTGCCATATTATGCTGAAGTTCAAGTTTAAAAGACTTTTTTTAGTCTTATACATTGACTTAAATGTTTACTCTTATTTATGAATGTTTATGCTCTATTTTAATTCATACTGAGAATCTGAGTTCACCCCTTTCTATGTTTTATTTTTCGCAGGATGTGAAGAAGTATTTTATGACTGACCTGCAGTGATAGTCTGAGGGGATATGAGTGTGGTGTATATAAATAATGTTGTTTTAGTTTTTCATTTTATAATGTAATGTAAAACTTATGAATGTATCTAGTATTTCCAAGGCTACTAAACAAATCGGTCTTTCGAGACTTGACCTTTTGTGATCATGCCAATGATATGTAATAATACACCGACTCTGGGCTTCTGGAGTAGGGGCTTTTTATCCTAGGCCATTTATGATCATAATATATTCAAATAAATCATGATAATTTATAAACATTATATGAATTGATCTAAGAATATCCCCCAAGAGTGTCAAACTAGGTTTATAGAAAGGGAACCCTCACTAGGCACCAGAATAATGGTTGAGATATACTCGACCAACAATTTAGTGGGTTAGTACCCTCAGATTTAAATTTTCCAAAACCACATACACCTGTAGTGTCCAGGAAGAGATTTATTTATAAGAAAATCACACTCCTTTATTTACCATAACACAGGGAATTATCTAATACTTAGGATTATCCTAAGGGTTATCACTAATGTTTTCTCATCCATGTTTCCAAATGTAACTAAAATGTATTTTGATACTACATATAGGGACCCATACTTTCAATATATAGATATTATATCTTATTAGATTAATATTCATTACATAAAATTTAAATCCATGCCTTGACTGTATAGTTATGGTATCTTTGGAAACATGGATATAAAAACAACTAGTTCATAACTGAACGAAATAATCTTCCACAAATTTATTCAGAACTATCTCCCTTCATATAAATATAAAACTTAATACCTTTAAGAATATCCTAGGGAAAGGAAACATAATAAAGGGTGATATCATATACTCAATAATGGTAAACAAGGGTGATATCATTGATCACTTAAACATAACATGAGAATAAGTATATGAAAACATAAGCATTAAAATTTAAAACGATACCCTACATATCATAGATCAAAATATTATGTCAACGTATAAATCATGGAAGTTCAAAAGACATGAATCATAATGGATTAAAAGAACATTAGTCATGATATTATAACATTTTCATAAGATATAATTGTGTCTCATATAAAAAAATATAAAAAATCATTTCCTTAGGTGTAAACGATCATTGAAAAGTATATCACGGTGGATTGGGTTTACTCCCAACACCATCATAGTAGTCATGGTTCACTCTAATGTCTATCATAGTTTAGAAATCATCTAACTGAACTGTGTTTACTCCCCATTCCATTATCATTAATCTCATGAGATATTCATCTTTACTCAATGCATTGAAGGGATATATAATCATAGTACCAACAATAATATAATTAAAATTATATATATGTGTTCTAAATATCAGAAAACATTAATAATATCATAACCTATGGATATTAAATGGGATTATTAAACATTTAATTATAGTATCATAGATTAACACATTGAAAAGAAATTATTTTCATAAAAGTTTCATCAAAACATAATTTTATCAGTAGTAATGAAATGAGTTTCAGAGAATCATCCAAAAATAATCATCACCATAAGAGATAAAAATAATGAAAATGGATGGTTTAATTTAATTATAATACTATTAAATCATTATTAATTTATATTGATGTTATCATTGTTGAAAAAAAAAACTATAAAATATTACTTGAATATTTCTTGGGGTTGAAAACCTTTTCACATTAAAATAACTTATTTCAAATATAAAAAGTCCAAAATATTAAGGTAACTATTTTCATTATAAAGGACCTTGAATACATGTAATAGAATATTAAAATAATTTAGTATTCAATAAGGTGGGAAATTCTATTTTTTCTATGCATGTAAAAACAAATATTCATTTCACATTATTGGTAAAAATTAAAAAGTACCTCATTTAAAGAATAATAAGAAGATTCCTTTTATTTTTAAAAAAAAATTAAAACATTGGTAAAATTGAATTTTAAAAACCATAAGATAATATTATAAACTTTCATGAAAACATTTTTTATAAAACATGGATGTGGAAGATGAAATTTGTTCGACCAAATAGAGAAATAAATATGATTTTCCTTATAAATATTCTTTTAGTATATCTAGTTCTTAAAGAGAGAAAAGTGAAAGAAAAAAAATTATTCTCAAGAAATAAATAGTGTATAATAAAATTAATGAGATTATTTAGAGGTAGTTCTTGAAAATTTATCATTTTAAACTAAATCATTAACAATCAGGGTAGATAATGAGATTATTATATTAAAACCATTTCATGAGTTAAATTTACTTCAATATTTTATAAAAATCATTTATAATAAATTTAAATTGATTAAAATTTTATAAATTATTAATCTAAATACTTATAATTTTATATATGATCAACTTCTAGAATTTTAACACCCATTTAGTAGTAATTCCTTGTTAAAATCGTCATTTTTGGGTGTTAACTATTTCGTTTTTGATATGAATTTTGGTTTAGTAGTTATAGTCCTTGTAATTTTATAATCATTCCATCATCTCATGAATTTTAATAATTATAATAATATTATATTATTTGTATATATATATATATATTTATATATATTTATAAAATATAGAGATAGAAAAAGGAATTGCACTGTTCATGGAGATGGTAGGCCATAGGTATGCAAGAACTCTATATTCACATTTGAATGGATGGAATGAAATAAATGGAAATAGTAAGTAAAATTTATTGATTAATTATTAGATAATATATATCAGATATATTCGTCAAATATATCCTTATTACCATCCATTTATAGTGTAAATGAAAAATGAATAACATTGGTTTATGGACTAGGTTGTCCACGTGTACGCATGAGTGATGTTATCATTTTCCAACTGATTGGAAGGTAAGAAGGTAGATTTGATATTATTATTACATAAGAATAAATATTATATATATATATATTATAAACATTAAATAAATCATAATATCCATATATAGAATATGGTGATGAAAACCAATTGTATCACAATTTGGTGATGATTAGTCGTACATATGAACAAGTGATACTTTCACTTCCCATTTGATGAGAAAGAGGGTGTATAATTATGGATTATTTATAATAAAAACATTTATATATATTAATAATATTTATTTTATAATTTTATTTTAAATACCAATGATTTAGATGAGGTAAAATAAGATGTAAAACGAATGTGATCGGGTATGGCGATTACCTCTTCTTTGAAAGAAATTATTTGGAACTCTAAATAAAGACCCAAGAGTTTATCATTTAGGGATAGTAAAACCTCTGGAACATGTATATTTAAGTATAGAAGATAATATTTTAGGGTTTGGTCACGATATAATTCTTAAGGTGGTGTAAATAAGATAATGGATGGGTGTCCATTTATAAGTGGGAGAGATGACATATTGGAAATTTCATAAAATATGAAAATATAATAAATTAATTCTCAATTTAAATGAATCCAAATAGACATTAATTTGTATAAAAAGTATATAGGGTCTAAATAAATTATAAAATATATTTTAGATGGTTTCTTGGGTCATTCAAAACCATATTTTTTTTATAATCCCCTTCATTAATAATTTTGACCTTAACCACAATAACAACTATTTCAATATTAAAGGGTTAAGAATGTAACCAAATATAAGAAAATGACTCATAAATATAAAATGGTTGATATGATACAAAATATTCTTTTTAATTGGATTAATATTAGTTTTTTATTAATTTTAAATCTTTTAATAAATTTTTTTTTATTATAAAATATCATTTATTCTAATTTTGGAACTATTAATTTAATTTCACTTTAAAGACACCAAGGGAGAAATTTTATATGAATAAATACTTTTAAAAATCCCTAAAATTTCGTATGTATCTAAAAAATTTTAACACAATAATTCACATATATTGTATTACTGTTAATATCTTTGTAACAATTTATTTTATTTTTATATTAATTGAATAAATATTGTCTCGGTGTTGGATAAGAATTTATGTTATTTATAAAATCACTAAAATTATAAATAAATTAAAATGATAATTAATAACAATTTATATTTTAATTTCATATTTATAACCTAAATTTTCACCATTTTATCCTTATATAAAAAATTTAGTGATATTATACTCAACAGAGTGACATTTTGTATTTATTATTTTCTTAAATTAAAATAAAGTTCATATTCAAAGAAATATTGCATGAAGTGTCAATGTATTAGAAAATTATTTGTTAATGAAAAAAAATAAATTTATTAAATAGGATAAATTCAAGTGGTATACAAATATAAAATCCTTTTCCTAAAGTTATAAATATATATTTCCCATTTTACCCATACTAAGGTGAAAAAAATTTACTATAATCATTATTCATATTGAAAAAAAACAAAAGGGAAATATTCTCCAAATTTGATCCTCCTGATTCCAAACAATGAATCCATATTTCATCCTTAAATTTATATAGGTGGCATAAATTCATTTTAAAATAAGTGCAGAAAACACATTGAAGACCATTTTTTAGAAAAATAAATTTTTATCATAAAATTGCATATATATTCTTATACCATTCATAGACATAATACTAAATGAATACTAAAATATTTTATTTAAAATATAATATATAAATTTCAATAAAATCATTCACCAATAGTAATCAATTTAATTTATTGAAATAAAAAGATATTACCCACATAAAAAATTGTTTTGTAGAAAAAAATCTCCGTTATTTTCAAATGAATTTTATTTTTATTTATAATTAATTTATGTCAAATAAATTCATTTTATAATTATTTAGACCATAATATTTTCAGTATTTATTTATTTATATTCATATTTTTCAATTTAATAGCTGGGTTATAATAGTATATGACGTTACAACTCATTTGGACTCGAGGATGCATGTATCATAAACTATTAAATACATTAAATTTATTTGAAAATAAATATATCATAAAATATTGGGGTGTTACATGGTTCCCACCATTTTCTATAGAGTAATTTTTTATCCAATCATATTTCAATAAATCATGAATAAATTGTTTGGTTTTCATGTAAAAATGATTCTAAAGCCATATCATATGAGATCAATTTGTTAATCCATTTTTTCAAATGATTTTTATTGGATTTTGTAATTTAATCTTTTCGAAATTTAAAATAAATAAATAATTTTGTTTCATATACTTCATAATGGTTTTCATACATTATTTCATTAACGAAATCATATATTCCAGCAGTTTCAAACAAGGTGAGCAGTAAGGCCTCTTCGTAGTCTACCAGATGATGATCAAGTTAATACCCAGTCAACCATTTTTTGGATTATTACCCCTAGGTACAATTATTCTAGAGCCACATTAACTTGAATTATCTAGATTTGGATTTCATTGATCAGAAACCATACACTCTTAAATTTACCAAAACTTGTGTAGTTTACCTATACATATATATGTCCTTATGTTTTTTCTAATGTTTTCTAATCGGAATTCCCAAATTAACTAAACTATTCTCTAATACCAACTATAACAACCCATATTTTTCTTAAATGACTATTACATCACTTTTAAGATAAATAATATAATTTTAATACGTTCAAGGATTAAAAGGTTTAGTATATCATGAAAATTAGGCTCATACATCACTTGTACATAATAAAACATAAACATTATTTTATTCATTTTCCTTCATACTCTTAAAAATTTTAACATTATATTTAGTACATGTAATCACATGAGTATATACATCCAAGAAAAGAGTGAGTTAAAATCTATTTAGGGGGAGGTATAATATAAAAGGATTAATACACATTAATAAATAGTATATGGGTGAGTATAATAATAATCATCATATCATTATCATGGGATCATTACCATAATCATGAGGAAAACATTTGAAAACTCATGTAATGTGGCATATTGATAATAATTAATCATCATAAATAGTATTCAAATACATGAATAGTTGATAACAAAGCAATAATCATGTTCACACATAACATATATGCATAAATCGTAACATCATAATTATGAAAAAATATAACATCATGTTCATGACTAATACACATAATATCCTGATATATATCATAATAAATAATTCATTGGAATGCTATATAAATATTGGAACACTTGTCACATCATAAAATGCTCATAATCATGCATTCCACATAGAATAGTAAACAATTGCAGTAATGAAATAATCCCATGGAATTGATTGGGTTTTATAAAGGTTTTGTATACTATATTTCCATGAATAACATTTTGTGTTCACAAATGAATAATAGGAATAATATTTTTTAATAAAACATTATCATTTTTTAGTTTATAAGAAATAATTCAAGTTGAGTCAATGTGGTGTTATTGGAAATTATAGTCTTTTCGAAAATCATATTAAATGCCATTGAATTTTTTTTAAAAGGGTAGAATATTGTATATACCCACCAATAAAAATGAAATTATGGTATACAGACATTTTGAGTATATCTGAAGAATATACATAAGGAAAATAATTTGAAATATGAGTTAACCCAAAAAAGAAGGAGTTGGGTTCTAGATTCCCATTCCCGTAAATTATTCTTTATTTTCTTGGTTTTCTTCCTTAGGAATAAAAAGATAAAGTTTATTAAAAAATGGATCTAGAAGTAAAATATGTTTATTTTTCACTCTTGATCAATTATGACAAATGGATACTACTCCTTAATTTCTTTTGATAAAGGTGACATGTTTTAATATCATATTTTCCTTAAAGTATCCCGTCTTGAATCAATTTAACCATCATGCTTTATTTATACTTATACATTAATAAGATTAACACTATAACATAGGAAACAAATATATTTTTAAATTTATATGTTTTAAATAATTTTTTATAATCATCTATAAAAATGGTGATAAGAAAATAATTGGTAATGTCTTTATTGGCGGTTAACTGAACGTTAAAGAGACATTGTCTATTGAGGGAGTGGGAGATATATCTTCTGTGATTATATTAAAAATAGAACTTTTATATGACATTTAAATTATTTGGATTATTTTAATATACTATTTAGTTGTTATAATAATGCTTGTATTAGTAATTAAAAGGATGATAGGGAGTTTAGAAAGTGAAAAACAATTACGGATGAAAGGACATCACCCATTTCTTGATGTTGTTCATATTATACGACCCTTAACTTCTTGAAATCATGGAGTTTGAGTACTCTAGAATGTATATAAGGATTATAAAGGTCTTGAGATATGGTATTTTTATATATATTTTTCATTTGGAAATTGGATGGTAAGTGGTTTTCAAGGGAGGTGTGAGGGGTTATTCATACTTAAGGAGACAAGTATTTGAAGGATAAAATATTGAATAAATTATTATATCCAAGTTAAACCTTTAAATAGTGACATTTGTTACATTATAAAAATACATGTATAAATTAAATTATATATTTTTACTTTAAACTACTTTATAAATTGAATTCACTAGTTTATTAAAAAGTAATGTGGACAAGGGATTTTTTTATTTTAATGTAATACATTAGAATTTAGAATTTGAAGAATAGTTTTTATGTTAGGAAATTAAGTATAATGTTTTTAATTGAACCATTTATCTTAGTAAATTTATTTTTGGATGAAATAAACAATTGAATATTTATTTATTAATTATTTCATCAACCTTATGTCATAAAATATGAGATATTTGAAAACTAATATTTTTATTATTCCCAAAAAATTGAAGTTTCTCAAAAAAATTAACAAAAATTCAGCCTTGGAAAATTTAAACTTTTTTATTTTAAAAATGAAGTTAATTTTTCCAAAATAAATTTTTATCTTAAGTAATATTAAATATTAACATAAAAATTATGATTTCTGTGAAATACATTAAAATATAGTTTATTAAAAAGATTCTTGTAATTTTTTTGAGTTTCAAACATTTATATTTATTTTAAAATATTATAATATTTATCTTTTCTTAAATAACTCAGGAAAAAAATAATTTACATTACAATTTAAAATTTTTTGGTAAAATTACTACTCCAATGATTAGGTTATTATTCCCAACAATTATGTTACTATTCCCAATGCCTAGGTTACTATTCCAATAGCCACATTATTATTCAAATGGTCATATTAATATTATAATGGCAACATTAACTCTTATAAATACATATTAACGCTTTCATAAATCATTCGTTATAATTAATCTGATGGTTCTATATTTTACTTTTATAAAATTTCAATATCTTTACTAATATTATACTTCTTTCCCAGAGTGTTGTTTGTGGGGGTGATAACTATAAATTATTTGAGTTTTCAATGTTTTTCTATTGTAATTATTATATTTCATATTATTACCATAGTAATATTTGGTATTTTTATGGATTTAGTTATTGAGAAATGTAACATTATCCATTAATGAAATAATATTTTTTTTTCATTTTCCTATGTGTCATATATATATAATACAATAAAATACAATATAACAAAAATTTATTCTGGAAAAAAATATTACTTATAAATTTTGGTTCATTACTATATTTATGTATGTTATGATTGGGTCACCATATTTGGTATTATAGTAGGGCTTAGTTATTTTTGGTGATCAGGATTAGAGAAATTTATTTAAATCCATATATATAAGTCTAAGTATAAGATAATTTCATAATTTTTTGATAAAGTATATATTATTCATTTTTTGTAAAAAATAAATCCCTCTATTGATACTAGAAAGTGGCAGTGGTTGTGGAACATATTCACCTTACGGTAACAACTCAAAAATCAATAGATTCTATATTAACTAGATCATCACTGGTGCATGATGATTGCGACTAATATTTCACACCCATCATGAAACTATTGGGGGAATATGATTGGGTTAAGTAAAATTTCCTTTATTAACCATTATGAAGGATTTAAAAGATCATGACCACAGATGACCTATGTTAAACCTAAGGTATCATAGGTATAAAATAAGGCTTCATGATTTAGATATCATATTAATTATTTTTATGATTATATGACTTCTTACTATGATGTTTTATGCTTATGATAACAATTTTGTTTTTAAGGGAATGAAGACAGTACTATAAAGTTTAGGTGGTGACCTAAACACTCAAATATCTAAGAATCTTATTTTAGCTTAATTAGTTGATTTTATTTATATAATGAAATTTCACTATGTATTTTCATTCATATCCTCAACTATTAGATATTGAGTGTGTAGTAAAAATATCTAATGATATGATATTCAAATATCCGGTTTATAGCTCATCTCCTATTGATGTTTGTGGGAACATGCATCCTAAAAATCTTACGATTCTCCCTACAGTTAAATTTATTTGATTTTCGTAATGGATTAGATCTCTCTATATATAGACCATAGAAATTTATAAATACGGGAAGTAACATTTGAAATTCTAAATCTACCTATGATTGTCTTTTGGTGTGTTGATGAATATAAACATCTAATGGAACTTACTTCCTTTGTATGGAACTTACTACCTATCCATGAGGTATATTTTTCTCAAAAGGTTTGGGAGAAAATAACTATAAATGAAATTCCTTTTGTTTAGGAATATACTAAGGTATTTTAAAAATAATTTCATATTCTTCCCATAAATCCTGAACTTGATTTTTCAATTGAACTCAAACCTAGTGTTATACATATATCCATATACAATGACACTAATTTAGTTGCATGAATTAAAGAAGAAACTCAAGGAAAATATTGATAATGTGTTATTATACTCTATTGTGTCATAGTGTGGTGAACATATTATTTTTATTATGAAAAAATGATGGTTCAATTCATATTGGTATTGATTATCTAGAACATAACATGATCATTATTAATAAAAAGTATGCTCTACCCAATATTAATTAATTATTTTATCAATTGTGTATATATTAATAGTTTTAAAATTATAAAATTTGTTATGGATATCATAAATTAATGTTCATGAAAGATTATATACCCAACACAACTTTTCATATGAGGTATGGTCGTTATGAATTTATAGTAATTCCATTTGGACTTACCAATTCCATCTTTATCTTCATGGATTTAATGAATAAATTCTTTATAGATTATATTTATTGGTTTTTGGTAGTGTTTGTATATGATATTAATATATATTAAAATAAAAGAAATACCATATTGATCATTTGAATATTTTATTGAATACACTAAGGAAATATAAGTTATATACCAAATTTTATAAGTGTGAATCATGGTTGTTAAAAGTTTTATTCATGGGTCTTGTAATTTCACAAGAGGGTATATCGGTGGATACTTCAAAGATGGGTATTATTGAAAAATTTCCCAGACCAACCATGGTGACAAATATCCATAGTTTTCTTTGATTTCTTAGATAATACCAAAGTTTTTTGATGGGTTTATCATTGATTTATAATCCAATAACCTTGTTGGGTAGAAATGGATCCATTTTTCATTAAAAAAATGAATCAAAAAAAAAATTAAGGCTCTGAAAAGAAGGTTAGTCAGTGTACTAATGCATACAATACTATACAAAGGATAAGGGTTTGTGATATATAGTGATTCATAAAATAAGGGACTGACATACATGCTCATGCAGAATGGTATATTGAAATCTTATTCCTTACGCTAATTAAAAACTCATTATCAAAATTTTCCAACACATGATTTGGATTTGGTAGTAGTAATTTTTTCCATTGAAAATATAGAGACATTTTCTTTATGGTAAAATATGTAATATATATTCTAAGAAAAAATCAATAATTATATATTCACTCAAAAAGAGTTCAATTTTCTCCAAAGAATAATGTTGGATTTGATTAAATTTTTTTCCTACTTAAGAAGACGAGCAAGGTGGATGATGCTCATAGTCAAAAAGACCATGCTAGTTTTTTTCTGATGATGATTTAAGGTGATCTAAAGGTTATAGATTTATAGAATATGAATCATGAAATTAGGAGGATTGGAGAAAAATATTATCTTTCTCATATAAAGGTTTAAATATCCATCAATGTGAGGATTAAGAAGTCACATAAGGAAGATGTTGAAATATAAGAGAAGTTGAGGAATGTTCCGAAGGTAAACTATAATTATGATGAAATAAATAGTTTCATAAACATATTATGTGTCCCATAAATTATATAATTTAAAATTGTTTGTTTATCTAAATCTCATAATTCATGATTATCTATCCATCATGGAATTATGAAGATGTTTAAATACCTGAAAGAGTATTTCTAGTTGGAAAACATGAAAATGGATATTTTAGAGTATGTATCTCAATAAGTGATATGTTAGTAAGTTATGTTTAAGAGAGAAAATTATAATAAAATGTTACAAAAATTAACCATATGTTAATTGAAGTAGGAAAACATTACCATGGATTTCAAAATCAGAATCCCCAAAAAATATAAAGGGAATAATGCTATTTGGGTTATAGTTAATCAGCATAAAAACCCAAATTTTTTTATTAGAACTAAATAACATCTCTCACTTGAAAATATTAATAGGATATACTTTCAGAAAGTGGTATAGTTTTTTACAGTACCCATTATACTGTATCTGATCAGAATTCAAGGTTTACCTAGATGTTTTGGATAAGTCTTCAAGAATATTTAAATAAAGAGTTGAACTTAATAACTTCATACCATCATCACATAGATATTCAGTATGAAATCACTGTTAAAATCCCATAATACTTATAGGGAGATTTATATATTGATTTCAATGGTGTTTGGGATCAACACCTTCCTTTGGTAGAGTTTTCTTAAACTAATATCATCACTCGAAAATTCAGATGGCTATTTATCAATCCCTTTATGGAAGGAAGTGTGAAACTCCAATGTGTTGGGTTAATGTTCAAGAAAGTAATATATTAGGACTATGTCTATGTAAGTAAATATTATAGGATGTTCGATACATTCAGCAACACATCAGGTAATCTTGGAGTCAATATAAATGTTATACATAAAATCATTGATGAAATTTGGGGTTTGAGATTGTTTTAAAGAATTCCTTTTAATATATCCTTGGAAGAAGACTACAATATTTGGAAAGAATGGAAAAGTAATCCCTAGATATACCAATCCCTTCAATTTTTTTGATCATATTGGTATGGTCACTTATTTCTTGGAACTTCCATCGAATATAACTCATTTTCATTATGTATTCCATATATCACTCTAGAATAATTACATACCAAATCCTTCACATATACTAAGCTTTGATTCTATACCAATAGATAAATATCTATAATATTATAAATAACCAATGGATATTATAGAACAAATAATGAATGTGATGCAGAATAATACCACTCACCTGGTCAATGTTTTTCGCTGAAATTATAATTTGGAAGAAGTTATGTGGGAAGCTGAGGATGTGATGATGTAGAAGTATCCTCAGTTTTTTTATGTCATATATATGGAAATTTGAGGAAAAAATTAATATAATGGGGATATAATGTAACAGAAAAATATTTTATGATATTATTATATTTATAAAAAATTTATTTCTTTGATAGTCATGCAACACTATGTTTACACGAACCATGATATACTATTTAAATACTATCATTTAATGTGATAGTTATCAGTAATCCATTTTATTGGTTGGTATAAATATGAGTAACAAAATTATTAAAAATTATTTTTTTACACATGAATAAAATAAATTGATTTGTTATCAATTTGATGGAAATAAAAAAATATAATAATTTTAAGGTAAAAGAGATTTTTTTTAACAGTTTTGATGTGCATAATGTATTTTTATATTAATAAATTAAATTAGTCTCAATTATTGAATGATTATAACTAATACATATATATTATATATTCAATAACTTTTTTTAACATTTATCAAACGGATTTTACTGGGAATGGAATAAGAATAAAACCAACTTTATGCTTAAATATTCAATTTTCTAGAATTAGTTTTTGTTGTGTTTTTCACGCTTATTTTAAAATAAATTTATTCCACTTATATAAATTGAATTTTTTAAAATGAATTAAATATTTTTAATCATAATAATTAAAATAATGTAATATGTCAATAGAAATTTTTGTTGTTATGTATAGTTATCCTGGGAAAGATATGTTACTTTGGTAAAGGTAAAATATGTAAAATATTGTTAAAAATATAGGGTAAAGCTTTCAAATATCTCTAAAACACATATATAAGATATTTTATGAGTGTTATTCAACCAAATATGTATTTAAGTAGATAAAAAATGTATTTTAAAACACTGTTTGGAATTTGGGGATCCAATATTGAATTTTGTGAAGATATATTATTTTTTATTCCGATAAAGTTTTTTAGATCATTGTATTTAATGGTATATTTGGAAGGTTCCATTTGGTTTCTTCTTGCTAAAAATTATAAAAAAAATCAATTTCTTATTAAATAACCAAAAATATTAATTGTATCCCACTATTTTAATTGATTTTAGTGTAAAATTAATTTTATACATAAATTTGGTAATTTTATAAAAATTATTTTCATATGTTTTCTATTATTATATTAAAAGTAATTTCCACAACCTATTGAAATTGAATTTGATAAAATTAATTAAAAATTTATAATCATAATGTTTAATTTTTGTCATATAATTAAGCAATCATGGTAAAATGTTTATGTTATCACAATTTAGGATAAAATGGGTTTAAAGTCGTTTAACTAGAATTAAAGATTAAAATATTTCCAAAAAATGTATAAATGTAATTTTTTGAGTTTATTTAAACCATATCACATAATATATTTGATTTTTTTGGGCCTTGGTTCCACTTTAAATGATAATTTTATATATTATAATTAAATATTTTATGTAATCCCCACTATTTCTTTTCACTCACTTATAATAGGGTACCTCCTATTCTTCCTTATTCACAATGTTTGAGCCTTATATATCATAAAATAAATACCCTAATACCAAAATATATTTCATACACACATTATAGTGATTTTTTTGTTTCCAAAATACAATCCTTCCATGTCTTAAGGTGAATTACCAAGGTGGTTTCTCAATAAAGATATATAACTCTCAGGTGAGTACATCCTATTTTATTTGTTCTTCTAACACCAAAAATTATACAGTATCCATTATAAAATAATAAATTAACTATATTAAATATAATTAAATATTATTATTATGATGTAATAACCATTATCCACCTCCATTATACCCCATGGTAAAATAAAACATCACTCGTGTGTACGTGTAAACTATCGCCTCCATGAAGCAATGCACTTTGTTTTTCATCGCTTATTTACATTGATGATTTTTATGATGTATTTAAATAATATATATGATATTTATGAAATTATTATAGTTCTTTAAAGGTTATTTTTTAAAATTTATTTCTTACAATTTATCAAAAAGTTGAAACATTACTTGTGCATACATACGAACTGCTGTCTCTATGATGTGATGTAATTCATTTTTTGTCACCACCGAAAAGTTATAAAAGTTTATATAATGATTCAATATTATTTTAATGAATTTATTAACATTCTATTGATCATATAACCATGTTCAAATTACAAGTCTTGAGACATCCGAACAGAATGGAAGATAAACTAGTTATCACCGAAAATAATTATTTTTATAAAAAATCATTAACTAATGGGTGATAATTTTTTTCAATAAAATAATATATGGATTTATATATTTCATTATTTTCCTATAATATATTTATATAAAATATATATTTATTATATATATGGTTTTAGGGCATACGAAGAAAAGGATGACTTGAGGTAATGGATTTATATTTCAATCCCATTTTAATTAAGATTGTTTTTGATTGAATTTCCATTGAGAAAAATTATATGATCCTTTCTAATAAAACCATTTTATTTTTTTATCATATTTTAATTTCTAGAATTTTTTAATTTTAGATACATTTTTCTCTCTTTGATACAAAAAATGGTTGAGAGAATATTTTATTGAAAATGAAGCTCTATTTCTCCTCTTTTGGTTAAGAATATTTCTCCTCTATATTCTTGTTATCTAAAATGTTTTAAAGAATAATTTTACAATGATAACCATGTATATGTTTCTAAAAATGTGTTTAAAAATAATATTGTTGTTATTTTCATAATGAGATACCTAAAATAAAGGTGTGAATAGAATATGTGTTTTTAACTTTTATAGAATAAATAAAATTTCCCATTGTTATTTATAATAAATGATTTGAATATAAATTTATATGTTTTTATTAGTTATTTTACATAACTTTTTCTCTAAAATTTTATGGAATTTTTTTATTTATAAAAAGTTATTTCAAAATGAAATGATTATTTTTCTCAATAAATATTTAGTGATATTTTGAAAAAAATATCATCTGTGATAACATCCATGATGTTACGTACGATTTACTATAGACATGATCCAATGATACTATCATTATTCTTTGTTTTTATGGTTTGTTATTATTATTATGAGATGTTTATGAAAGGTTTTTATTTTCCATAGGTTATTATATGATTATAAGAAGATTATTTTTTGATAATATGGAATAAATATGAATGGATTATGAATATATAATGTTTTGGCAAAAAACTATAAAGCCCTCAAATTCATTGGGTAATGATGAAAGAGTTAAGGAAATCCTATGATATGATGGGGTTAAGAAACTCTTTATAGGACATGGAGTTAATGAACAACCAATAGATAAAGAAGTAAAATAGATATATGTTACTATTAAGATAATGTTAGAGCTATGATATTTAAGTAATTCCATGATGAATGTATTATTCCAAAGATATTTTTATGATTATTCTTACTATTTATTGAATAAATATATATGAAATTTTCAAATGATTATGATATGTTATCATAGATCATGATTGATTTTCAAGATTATTAAGTCTTAGGATTCATATATTTTGAAATGCTAAAGTTTTATTTCAGGAGTTATGTTTATGATCTATGAAAAATTATTCATAAAATATCCATTTTAGGATCATGATGTCATACCCTTATGATTATATTATTCTTCCATACGATCAATTATTTATATCTCCCATGTTCACCCTTACTAATTATCTAAGAACACCCTTTATTATATTTCATTTCCCTAGGTTATGAAGAATTGTTTTATGTAGGGTATGTCACACCCTGATAATGGATTTTTTATCCTTTTCTGGTATTTGGTTCTTTTAGATAAGGTTTGGGTTTAGTTCGCAGTATAAATTTTTGAGTTTTGTATGTTTTGGGTCATTGTTTGACTTATTCATGGTTAGTGTGAGAGGTTTGGGTAGAAAATGGAATATTATGGGATTTTTTAACACCCCTAGAGTCACATCCCCATGGGATTTATTTTTTTGGATGGTTTAACCCCTTCAATTAGAGGAGTTTTTTGGTGGTAAAAGGGTAATGTTTCAGGATATTCTCAGTTCACATTGTTAGGGTTCACAATTATTTCAACCGTACAGCCTAAATAAAGAAGGGCCACACTATTAAGGGGAATGGTTAAACTAACCATATATCTTAAGTGTTCACCTTGTGAAACTCTTGATATTAGTGAATTGCATGGTTTTCACATGGTTTGTTTAATCGAGCAAGATAAACATGCAACCAACCCAAAGAAGGGTATTTTGTTTTATTTTCTCCTTTTTAAGTGTGGTTTCTTCCCTTGGAAACCCAACATAGATTGCACCCACCTGAATGCCACCCATGGAGTATTTTGGCTCCTCTAAGCCCCTATAAGTGGATTACAAGGTGGTTTCTTGGTGAATCTTCACCTGGATTTAAAGGTTAGGGATCCACTCTCTTTTACCTTTGGTATTTATTCAATATTCCCTTTCTCATATCTTGGTTTCTTAGTATTTTCCTTTTGGTTTTAATCTTGGATGAACCCAAAGGGTTAGGGTTGATGTGTGGTTTTATTTATTTGTTGTTATGGTGTGAAAATTGTCTCTTGGGGTTTATTCTTCCTTCTTATGAATTTTTAATTCATTCATACATCATTTAGGTAGGTGTATTCTCCCATTTAATTTTCAACACATTTTATTAAGGATCGATATTTCTCTTAATTATTTAAACATGTTTTAATATTACTTATGGTGTGTTAGTATAAATTGATTTGGGGTTTTCATGAAATAAAATGGGTGAGAAATGGTTTTCAAAGGGTTTATTTAATTAAGAATATATTTAAATGAACACAAGGTGTTTTCTGAAATGTAAATTGATCTTATAAAGTTAAATTATGATCATTGGGTAGTGTTTCCCTTGGTTTTGATTTTAAAATTTGGTTGGATTTGTGAGTTGGGTGGGGTATATTTAAATTTTTTTCATTTACGGTGTGACAATTATTTACGGCTTATTGTGCTTGTTTAAAAGAAAGTGATGTTTTTTAAATAGTTTTTGGGTTTTTTTTAAAATCTTGAGGGTCAATCCCCCTTTATTGAACATAAAAAATAAAATCTCTTTTGAAAATAGGAAAATAGGTAACCCCTTACAATAAAAGGAAAAATTCTTTAAAAAATAAGACACTAAGGTCAAAATGGTCCTGTAAGTCCAATGTCGAGAAAAAATCAATGCAATCACCTGAATAATATTCATTTACACCCTTTCTAAACAATGTAACAATGAGTCTAGAAAAAATAATGCATCGCCCCCTCTATCAAGAAGTTGAACTGTGCTGGTTAGCACAACTTGTCATTGAACCTATCCAACCAACACATATATGTATAGGACAGCCAGATGAAGGTCACTAGAACACCCTTCTCTCTTTTTATTCTCCCAAATGATAGATAATTCAAGGAACTCATATAAATATAATCCAATTGTGATGTAAAACCAATCCAAAAACATTGAGTAGGAGTATGTGGAAAGGTGTCCATTAGTTCATCAAAAGAGATGAAAGATTCATGAACGATGGGTGTCATCACACCCATCCCTTTTTTGAGTCCATAAACCTAACAAAACCTACAAAAATTTTCAATTCCATCCCAATGCGACTAGGAAAAAACCATTGCAGGAAAATAAATATGCAGCCCAATAAAAAATAGAACCAAATGTCAAAGGACCCAAAATATAACCAATGGAATTTCACCATTCCGATAATAATGTTATATAGTAAAAATCATATAAAATCACATAGAGAATACAATACAATCTTTATAATTAAATAATGAATTAAATAAGAGGTATTTCTAGAAATTAAAGAACTTTTATGAATGGAATAATAACTAGACATTTAGAATAGTAACATGACTGTTATGAATATTAAACCATATAATTGAATAATAACTCAAAAATTGAAAGTAAAAATAAAATTTATGTATCTTAGGAATTAAAATATTATATATTTGTTTCATGGTATTTGTAAATAAATTTTTAAAAAACGATAAATTAATTGTTGGTATTTTTGTAATTCATAAATATTTAATTATAATTTTATAATTTATTCAACCATTTATAAGAAAATATGTTTTTATGAAATATATTCATAAATTATTATAATAATTATTATTATTATTATAATATCATTTTATAAGACCTTAAATAATTTTTCAAATTGTTAGAAAATCAATTTTAATTTTTAAATATGAATTTTTCAAGTAAATGAATATTTTAATTGAATATTATATTTCTTAAATTTATAAAATTATATTTATAAAATACATTTAATTTTTGAATTATACATTTCAAAAAATGGTTAGGGTGAGCTTTTGGGGGTTTTTATAAAATTCATGATTTTTTGATGAATAGTGAAATACTGTAATTTACGGTATATATACATTATAAGTCAAAATAAATTAGTACTAAATTCGGGGATGATGTAAGAACTATAATATAGAATTATCCTTCTCTATTTACTATATTTTTTCATTGAATCATCACAATTACTTGTCTTGGGAAAAAAATAATAAATTAATGACTACAGTAATGAGAAAACACCCATCTCCTACATAACAAATACCACCCCTCGCCACCTATTTTCCTCACACCTCTCAAGATTTTATACTTTTCAAATTAAAATAAAGTATCATAAAAATCCTATAATTCATGACTAGGAGTTCTTGGTAACATAAAAAGACCAAAATATTTTCCCTAAGGAGGTTCTCAAGGAGAAGAGATTTAAGAGGTAAAATCCTCTTTAATTTTCTTTTAATTTATTATAATTTATTTTTATTTTATTACTATATCCTCACCTACTCTATAAAAATATTCATTATAAGTAAATTATATTTTATATACTTGAATTATATCATGTTAATGGAAGATCCATCATCAAAATCTTTTCTCTCTCTCTTTTATTCTAAAAATTAAATCATCGCATGTGATGTGTCAATTTATCGACATTGCAGATGATGCATTTTAGTTTTCCTTTAACACCATTAATTATGTTCATAAATCCAATATAATGTTTGTTACATACTATAAAATTTAATTTGTAACAATATTTATGTTTTGGAAGGAAAATATCTAAATAATACTAAATGATAAAACAAATCGGGGTTGTTATGATCGAAAACTGCCAAAATTAACCCAAACAATTATCATTAACTACTTATCAAATGATTCATCCCCATTAAATATATCCAAATGATATAAATAAAAATATAAACCTTAAATGTTAATTAATAAAATATATTTTCATGTATGGATAATTATACCCAATCTACATAGACTTTCATACTCATATTCAATTAAACTGATAATGAAATCCAAGAAAACGAATAATCCTGAATGATGAAATTAAACTATATAACTCATGAAAAATACCATAAATTAACTTCATAAAACTTTAATTAATAAAATAAATGTTTAAAAGGTTATTTATTTTCTAATTAATTAATTTAAATTTATTATCCATGATATTAAAGAGAATAGAGCATTTATACATAAGGTAAGGGGAATTTTCGAACCCAGTGTTCCTTATTTAGTTTTACACTATTTCACTACATTATCAGTATGGATGTTTCATTAATTTTCATTGAATACCATTTAATTATCCTTCCATTTTAATTTATGGATATAAATTCTTCCAATCTGATTTTATGACTAAAGAAAATAATTTTTCCCAAAAAAATCTTCCTTCTAAAAACAAATATTTTACTTCTCTAGAAATTTATTTTTCTTCACTCAATATTAATGATTATTATACCACTTTTGTTATTCCATTTATTATTAGGAACCCCAATGTTTATCCATGAAATTATTCTTTATGAAAACCATTTACTTTCCATTGGTTATTATATGTCCATTATCGATTTAATTTCAATGTGGTATGCAAGATAATGTAAATGTTATGATGTGACGGGTGCGATCGATATTATATATCTCCCCAATTCATTGGTTAATGTGATTTAACTCATGAGATAAAGTGTTTTATGCGTTTTAGTTGACCACTAAAACATGATGTTTTATTTTTATGCATTTCCACATTTCTAGCATTTATCTAATGATTCCTATCATGTTTATGATCCTATACCTATTTTATGATGAAAATGATTATGCTCAACCGATGTTATATTGATTCATGTTCTTATTTATTCTCTCAGATGGATTTTAAATCACCCATTTGTTTGATATATATGCTCAGGTTATTACATTGAATAATAGGAACAAGAGGTCCAATAAGAAACTAGATAAGTAGGAATTAAATAAATGATTATATTCTATTTAGAAAATGTTATGTGTGGTCCTAATTTTCCCAAAATACAAAACCTTTGGATCTTATTTGGGTAATTATTTTATGTTTTTTTCATTAAAATTAATTAATAAGATATGTAAGAAAATTAGGTTATTTATAGTTGGTATCAGATCATGGTTTAGTTAATTTGGGAATTAGGGTTATATAACCTTTGTTTCAACCCTTAGTAAGAGACTAAGAAAATATAAGAACCTAATAATCCTTGGTTTAGAAAATGTTAAGCAGAGGGATCCCAAAAGATATGCATTTATAATTAATTTTACAAAAGAATAAATTATTTATCAATTGTGTAATCATGTTTTGTTTTAACCATTTAAATTTTTAAAAATTGTGGGAACCAGAAAAAACTAGGCCAACAACCTATTCAAGTGACAATACAGTGGTTGTTAGAATGACATCCTCAATTCCTTTGGAGGTGGGGTAAAAAATATCATGGAAATTCTTACCTTTCTATCGTAGGTTATGAAAAATAACTTGAATAATGTGGAATGTTTTCCTTTACCTAAGGGGTAGAAACTAGCTATCGAGTTTCTAATGTAGCAACAACCATCGATGATTATTGGATCTTTCGATCTACTAGTTGTGGAATAGTGGATCAACTCAATGGAGAAGATATTTTCTATGATTCACTATTCTGAGATGGAGAATGTGAATCTGAAAATTTACCATTTAGATGTACATTCTAATTAATTGTGGGATTTGATTAAGAACTCCAATCCAAAGGATGAAATAGATGCGGTGGAGTTAGAAAAGTTTAAGAAAATGTTTCTTAACAAGTATTTCCATCCAACGCCTCATACAAAGTTGGATACAGAATTCATATATCTAAATCAAAAAAGGTGAATCTATCAAGGCGCATGAAGAAAATTCATAATTCTTGCAAAGTATGATTAATATTTTATTATCAACAATGGTAGAAAAATTGAATGATTGTTTAGAGGATTAATACCACACCTTAGAAATACGATAAATTTGAGACTTTAATTTTTATGAAGAATTTTTTCATTGTGATCTCAATGTAGAGGTGGATTTTAGAGAACTTTCCCATGTCTATGGTGATAAGAAATAAAATATGGAGTTTCAAACAAGGGTATCTAATGAAAAAGGTGGAAAACCAACAATATGCCAAAAATGTGGGAAGAAGATTCATGGGAACAATCTTAATGGGATAGAGAAATATTATAAGTGTGGGAGAGAAGGCCACTAAGCTCAAGATTTTCCAAGTGACAAAAAGAATATAGATGATACAATAAGGAAAATATAGAACCACCCATGGTACAATGCTACAAATATAGGTTTCAAGGGAACTACAGAAGATATTACACTGAACCTACAGTCCTAGAGGGTAATCAATTTTATCAACCACTAAATCCAAAGGAACAAGGGAAGGTCTATGCCATAACTACCAATGAAGTGGTGAAATAAAATGATGTCGTACAAGGTAAAAATCCAATTCACTCAAGAATTGAAAAAGCCTAATTGTATTCTGGTTCTTTACATTCCATTATATCATGATAGTTTTCTATAACAATTAAATAAAATCCCTAAAACCATGAAGTATATATATCCATAAATACACCTTGCGATGAAATCATTGCAACCTGAGTGTTGGAACCTTTTTATATTAGAATATGTGGGACGATTATTCCATTGAATTGATTTTATTAATATATTCATGACTTATTATATACTCATTTTACTTATTTTATATGAAATGTGCATAATTTTTCTGAAATATTAATGTTTTAATACTAAGTATAATTTTTGAGCATTTTTAGAAGTATTCCAATTGAGTTAGTTTACTATTTTGATTATAAATCTCCTAATATTGATTAAAATTGTGTAGTTATTATTTTTTAGGATTCCTTATTCATGTTCTCACATATCATTAGAAGAAATCATAGACCAATTCTACCATTTGGAGGCTCATATTGACCACACAATATGACCCAAAGAATTTGTGAAGAAACTGGACCAGCCATGATGATTGAGTTACTGGTCTCAATCCCTAAGCCCATATTTTGTGAAACGCCTCCATGTGTTCGAAATTATCCAAAATAATCATGGGTAAAAATTTCAGGGCCCAACTCTAAGAACAAGGGGCCAAAATGAAGCTTTTAAATCTAGCCCACCATTTTGTCCGAGAATTAAAATCCGAACACTATTCATGAAATATATCATGATGTATTCATCAAATAGAGATGAGATTTTCAGTGTAAAAGAGGAGATATAGGATTCCTACTTTATTGAATAAATCATTCGGTTTTGAAGGAATATTACTATTCACAAACCCTTTCACATTTTAGACATCAAAAATACTGGATTGAAATGGACTGATTAAAATTGTTTAATCATCCGGCCATAACATCGGCTCTATAGGTCCAAATGCCTCAAAATTTTTGAGAGATGTAGGAAAGAATTATTATATACAAATTCCTAGAAGGATATTTCTAGATATTCGTCTGTCGGAATATCCAACCTAGCGATCCAATTGGAGGAACAGATTGGGAATAAAAACAGTCCACCTCCTTGGGCTATAAATTCATCCCCCTCATCTCCTTCAAAGGGGTTGGCATTTCAGAAAAGAGGAGCACATATTGGCATGAACAAAGCCTTTAAAAAGACTTGGGAGTACCTGTAATACTCATGTTTTCACTTGAGATTCCATTCCCCTTTCTTTGTTTTATTTTACTTTTGTGTAGTTCTTCATTTGTAATCTTGTAAGTTTGTTTTTTGTAATTCTATTTTAATGCGTGTTTGTTATTTAATATCTCTTATTATCATCCACCTTCTATAGTTTAATATTAATGATCCTAAAATAGTTTAAATATAGTTGAATTCCCTTCCATTATTTTGCTTCCTCATTCAATCAAAAGCCCGTTTTTTAATTCTCATCATTGTTCGTGTGTGTGCGTTCGACGTATCACGCTTTTCTAATCCCTTTCCTTTTATTCTATTTTAATTCATCATCACAAATATATATAATAGATTAATTTTAATATCAATTTTTGAGTAAATATATTATTTGGGTGATTCAAAATTTAGGTATGTTAATTGATTGAGAGTATTTTCTCGATGAATATTGTTTAATTTAACATTGTGTATGTTGGACTTAAAATGTCATGGATTAATGAATTGTTTTGTTTAATGTGTGGTTTCCATGGATTATAGGAACCATAAATAAACTACCATCAACAATATATGATTGTTATTAGAACACTTAGTTAAGTTAAGGCTTGGATTAAAGCATTAACACTTAGTAATTCCAATCAACATTATCATGCGAAGTGGGCGTTAAATTAACTGCAATATAAAGAAAAGATCTAGGATATCACAAACTTAACTCCCTAAAAATGAACTCACCCCAATATTTATCAAATCATTAAATAAAAAACCTATCATTAATCACTTCATTTAATCTGTACAAAAAAACCCTCCAATCAGAATACAATCAACTAAAAACAAACCACTATTACAAAGTTTCATCACCGAGGATTCGACCCGAGTTCTGCTATACACATTAGCAGAGCACTGGAACCTTGACCGGTCGATAGGAGATAATCTTCCATGCATTTAAAATGGTTCTATTGAGGGGGATGGTGCTTTATGTAGTCATTAGTTTCTGGTTATTGTAAAAAAAAGCAAAAAAAATTGAAAAAAATTGAAAAAATAACACAAAGAAAAACCCGCCTTCTCATAAAAATCATAAACTGAAAAAATAATCAATGAAAAACCATCCTTTTATCTCTTCCAAATCTCTCTGAATGCCTTTTATCCTCCCAAACAATACCTTAGATTTTTTTGACACTAAAATTGAGTGAACTCTTCGCCAAATTAGGAAGAACTTAAGAGATAATCAACTCATTCAAGAACCAGTCCTTGTCCAACCAGTTGAATTAGATATGGCTACTCCTAGGGAACAAACACATAAATAACTCACTGCTCTTGATATGAATTAAAAACCTCTTGGTATTCAATATCCAAACATAGAAGCTGACTTCAATCTCAAATTGGGTTTGATTCATCTTCTTCCTCATTTCCACGAGCTAGCCGGTGAGGATCCACATCTCCACCTTAAAGAGATCCAAGTAGTGTGCACTTTTATGAAGCATCAAGGTGTTTCTAAGGAACAAATCAAACTCCTAGAATTCCCTTTCTCCCTAGATGACACTGAAAATTAATGGCTTTACTACCTCCGTCCTGGTTCTATAACCACATGGAATGACATGAAGTGACTTTTCATAGAGAAATTATTTCCTGCTTCTCGTACTGCTTCTATCCGAAAGGAATTAAGTGGTATCTATCAGTTCCCAAGTGAATCACTCCATGATCACTGGGAGAGATTCAAAAATCTTGTTGCGACCTGCCCACACCACCAAATTCCTGACCAACTCTTGATCCAATACTTCTATGAGGGGTTATTGGAAATAGAGAGAATTATCATTGATGCCCCAAGTGGTGGTGCTGTTGTTGATAAAACTTTCACAACTACAAGAGATCTCATAAGTAACATGGATGAAAACACCCAACAATTCTATACTCAAGCACATTCTCAAGTCAAACAAGCCCAAGATAATCAATCAATTGAGCCGAACAAGATGATTGAGTGGATGAGTGAACTTACAGGTCTTGTGTGACAACTAGTTGTGGCTACCAAATCCCCAACCTCAACATATTCGCAATCAATGTTTCATGGACCTGTCAAAAACTGTGGAATCTGCAACTCTTCATCGCATCCAATAGACAATTGTCCAAAACTTCAAGAGGATCAATCTAATTCATCTGGACCAATGGAGCTCAATGTAGCAAATGATCAGCGGAACACCAACCCTAAACTATCAGGTCAGTTTGTTAGAAACTTCAACCAACCTCACTCTGAGACCTTCTCTTCTTCGTATAACCAAGGTCTTAGGTATGGTAATCCCATATCTCATCCCCCTCAATTCCCACCTCAAAAACCAAACTAGTTTCAATATGGTCATGGTGTTGGTAACTTCCAACAACCTTATCCTTTATTCCTCAACCTCAAAGGAACAATCCTCCTCCGGGATTCCATTATCCTAGTGAGCCTTCCCAATTCCAAAACCAATACAATCGCTTTCCCAAGAACCAAAATCTTGGTAATCCCAATATGGTAAAAGCCTCTTCTTCCAAGAACCCAGGGGAAAGTGCAGTGGAAGAACTTGCCTCCTTCACCCGTTAAAGCCTCAAGAACATTGAAACCCAAATTGGTCAACTTGCATCCCACCTTAGTCAGCAGTAACCATCCAATTCTTCCCAAATCCTATCTCAACCATTACCCAACCCCAAGGGTAATGTAAGTGAAATTTCACTTAGATCAGGAAAGAAAATTGCTATGCCTCAAGATAAGTCCTCCAACCCTCCTTTGAATGTTGACCTGGAAAATGAAAAGAAAAAGAAACATGAAAAGGAACCTGAATCCATTCCCTCATCTCCGTCTATTCCACTTAGGAATAAAATTCCTTTTCCTCAATCTATTTATAAACCAAGTAAGTTTTTTGAACCTGATCTTGAGATGCTTGAAATGTTTAGACATGTTGAAGTCAATGTTCCCCTCTTAGATTCCATAAACAAAATTCCTAAGTATGATCAGTTTCTCAAGGAGTTGTGTACCCACAAGAGGCAGCTTAAGACCTTCGAAAATGTTTCAACCCAAGAGTCCATACCCATTAAGTGCAATGATCCAGGGACCTTTAGGGTTCCATGCTAAATTGGATGTTCTAACTTTGATGATGCACTTATAGACCTCAGAGCCTCAATTAATGTCATGCCCAAATCTATATTCTCCAACCTTGGTCTTGGTCCATTACATCTAACGAGTGTTTTTATTCAGTTTACCAATTGAATCATAGACAGTCCTGAGGGAATAATTGAGGATGTCTTTGTCCGAGTCAATGATATTATCTTCCCTGCTGATTTATATGTCCTTGACATGGAAGGTGAGATGACCTCTTCCCAATCTCCCCTAATTCTAGGAAGACCACTCCTCATGACTATGAGAACCAAGATTTATGTCCATTCAGGAAACTTATCCATGGAATTCAGTGACCAACTGGTCAAGTTCAACATTTTCCAATCCATTCTATACCCATCTGAGGATCACTCTGCATTCTCAATCCATGCTTTCGAGGACACTTCTAAGAGTCAATAGAACCCCAATCCACCATGTTCCTCATGTTCTAATGAAAAAGGATCATGTGAAATCTGCACCATGATTAACAAAGTCATAAATGGTGAACTTGATGTGTACCTTTAATTCATAGACTCTATCAATATACAGGAACTTGAAAACTCTCTTGAATCCCACATCAACTCTGATATCTGTTGCTCCACCTTGGAAAATATTAAGAAGAATGAATCAGATGCAATTGAAGCCCCTTCCTCCATTCTTGAATTTTCTAAACCAAAAATTAAAGATGAGACTGATCTAGAACCTCTATCGGAACACCTAAAATATGCATTCCTTTTCTATGATCACTCTTATCCTATCATTATCTCTGCTTCACTTACTGAAACTGAAGAGTCCGAACTTGTTTAGGTGTTAGAGGAAAAAAAGACCTTAGGGTGGACCCTAGATGAAATACCAGAAATCAACCCTACCCTTTTCATGCATCACATCCATTTGAGGAGTCATCAATACCAATTAGACAACCACAAAGAAGACTCAATCCACTCATACTTGAGATACTTTGGGAAGAGATCATCAAGCTTCTTCAAGCTGGTATTATCTACCCAATTTCTGAAAGTGAATGGGTTAGTACTGTTCAAGTTGTACCTAAGAAGGGTGGGATAACTATTGTCACAAATGAACATGGAGAGTTAGTCACAACTCGAGTTAAGAACAAATGGCGTGTGTGCATCGACTAAAGGAAATTGAATGTTGAAACATGAAAAGAACACTACCCTCTTCTATTACTTGATCAAATACTGGAACGATTAGCTAGAAAGTCACACTATTTCTTTTTTGATGGATACACAAGCTACTTCCAAATCCCAATCGCACCTCAGGACCAAGAAAAGACTACTTTAACATGACCCTTTGGAACATATGCATATAGAAGAATTCCTTTTGGCCTTTTCAATGCTCCTGCAACATTATAGAGATTTATGATGAGTATCTTTTCAGAATTCAATAAACACTACATGGAAGTCTTCATGGATGACTTCACCATTTATGGTGAGTCATTTGAATCTTGTTTGAATTCACTCTCTCTAGTCCTTCAAAAGTGTTTCAAGTGTAACCTTGTGTTAAATTTTGAAAAATCTCACTTCATGGTTGCAAATGGGATTGTTCTAGGGCACATAGTTTCAAAATAGGGTATTGAAGTTGATCCTTCTAAAATTGAAGTGATCCAATCACTTCCTGAACCCAACTCTGTTCGAGACATCCGTTCATTTCCTGGTCATGCCGGTTTCTATCGGCGATCCATCCATAACTTCAGTAAAATTTCCCTCCCACTCACTCAGTTACTACAAAATTATGTCCCTTTCCATTTCGATGAGGTTTTCAAGTGATCCTTCATTGAACTCAAAACTACTCTTACATCTTCCCCAATAATCCAACCCCCAGATTGGTCATTACCCTTTGAGTTGATGTGTGCTGCTTCTGATAGAGCCGTTGGGGCTGTTCTTGTTCAAATAAGGGAAACGATTCCTCATGTCATCTATTATGCCTCAAAAACATTGGATAAAACTCAATCTCACTACACCATCACTAAAATGGAAATTTTAGCAGTGGTTATTTCCATAGATAAATTCTAGACCTATCTCTTAGGTACCAAAATCATCATCTTTACAGACCATTCTGCTATAAAGTTATTACTCAAGAAAAGTGATTCCAACCCGAGGCTAATAAGATGGATCCTAAGGCTCCAAGAGTTTGACATTGAAATAAAAGATCGACCATGAAAAGAAACCCTTGTGGCTTATCACTTGAGTAGAATTTATAATTCTTCTCACTATGACATCATTTATCCTAAATTTCCCACTGAGCACCTTTCATTTCTCACTCCAAAGTTACCATGGTATTCCCCAATAGTAAATTACTTGGTTTCAAGTGTTTTTACTAAAAAAAAATCAATGGAAAAAAAATAAATTTAAAAAGTGATTCAAAATACTTTTTTTGGGAAGAAAATAAAATTTGGAAAACTGGGGTTGACATGGTAATTAAGAGATGTGTTAATGAAGATGAAAATTTCTCCATCTTATAATTCTTTCACTCACTTTTTGGAGGTGGCCGCTTTGGACCAAAAAGGACCTCCCGAAAGGTCTTAGACACTGGATTCTTCTATCCTCACTCCCCAAGGACACACATGAGTTCTGTCAATCATGTCCCACTTGCCAAAAGTTTGGAACAATTTCAAATAGAAATTAAATTCCCCAAAAACCATTAATTTTCTGTGAGATCTTTGATGTTTGGGGCATCAATTTCGTGGGACCATTTCCCCCTTCCAATGGATTCTCATACATCCTTCTTGCGGTTGAATATATTTCTTGGCGGTTCGAGGAAAAAATCACTTGAAAGGATGACTCACATACTTTCAGTGAGTTATAAAAGACCCAAATCTTCCACAGATTTGCCACACCTCGTGACTTGATCAATGACTTAAGAACCCATTTTTATAATATATCCATGGAATCTCTTTTTAAAAAGAATGGGGTTTTAAATAAAATTTCAGTTGCATATCACCGCCAAACAAATGGCATGGCTGAACTTTCTAATAGATAAGTGAAAAGAGTGCTTGAGAGAATTGTAAAACCCACCTGAAAAGACTGGCCTGAAAGACTTGGTGAAGCACTTTGGGCTTATCGAACTGCCTATAAAACACCCATTGGGATGTCTCCTTTTAGGATAGTTTTTTGTAAAGAATGTCATTTTCCAGTGTAAATCCAACATACTTCATTTTGGGCAGTGAAAACATGTAATTTTGATCTTGAAAAATCCCGTGAAGAAAGATTGTTGCAATTGGCTAAATTGGAGGAGCTTCGACTAGATTTTTATGATAATTATAATCTCAACAAATAAAAATCCAAGGCACTCCATGATAAACACATCTTGAGAAATGTATTTCTTGGTGGGGAAAAGGTAATGCTCTTCAATTATCGATTTCGGCTTCACCCAGGTAAGATTAATTCTCGTTGGGAAGGTCCTTTTGTTATTACTAATGTTTACCCATTTGGGGAAGTGCAAGTCCAAGACCCCTCTTCCAAAAGGACATTCACGATTAATGGACATCGGTTAAAGCATCACCATGAGAGGCCGCACAATCATGAATCAAAATTGACTTCCACTAGATCCCCAACTTCTCCAGTAGACCTACCACTAGATGGAGATGACGACCCGCCAAATCCAAACTAGGGGAACCTCTTTCCCTTTAACTCTCTCTCTATATCTTCCTCTCTATATCTCTTTCTTCTTCTTCCCCTATATTTGATTTTTACCACATTCTTTATCAAACCATTTATTTTTCTCTTTCTCTTTTTTGCGGGTGTGTATTTTCAAGAACACTAAAAACAACTAAAATAAAATAATAAAAATGTAAAAAAAAACTAAAAGAGTCATACTTACTCACCATCAATTTTCAAATTTTTTCCAACCATTTTGGGGAGTCAAAAGACATGGTTTCAACTCAAAAATTTACTATTTTCATCATGACTTTGGATAAAGAATTTTGTGTCAAAATTAACAAATTTTTAATGTTCAAATTTTTATTTTGAAAATGATTTTCCTGAACTATGAGGAACAACATTTTCTTACATGCCAAGGCCACCTATTGCCATATTTTCAAAATGTGTGTTCCCCCACCCCCATTTGTGTGTATTAATTTTGTGGACCTTCACGTTGAATTTCCTAATTTTGTGTGCATTAATATGATAGAGGCATTTCCTGAACCACATGAGAATCACAATAGCCAAATAGCTTCCCATTTCCCTTACATTAATCCTCCTTTTGAAATCCCCTTCAAGCCTATGAAAACCTTTTCTTTTATAGCCACATTACAAGCCCAATACCTTTTCCCACCCAATATCAACATGGAGTTTTAGTGATTTTTTTGGAAATTTAATTGTGGGGGGATGGATTCAATCTTGGTTACACTTTGTGGATTTCACCATGTTATCATATGCTTGAGGTAAAACATCTATTTCAGTGTGGGGTAGAGGTTGTCATTCAGTGTGTTTTGGGTAATGTAATTTACTTTAATTTATGTAATTTTATAAATGTTATTGACAAGTGTTCAAAAAAATGAAAAAAAAATAAAAAACAATTGGGTTGTTTCTTGGGTAGGTCAAAAATCACTCTTCCACAACATTTGATCTTGTTATAACTATTATAATTAGTATCGTGTGGAGATCAATCATGGGTTGAGATTTTGCAGTGTTAAAGAGGAGATTTTGCAGGGCCCAACCCATGATTGGTCACCACACGATACTAATTGTAATACTTATAGCAAGATCAAAAAAGTATTCCTCATATATCATTATGTATTCATCCAATAGAGATGAGATTTTGCAGTGTTAAAGAGGAGATATAGGAGGCATACTTTTTTGAAGAAATAATTCGATTTTGAAGGCATATTCCTATTCAAAAATCCTTTTCCATTTCGGACTTCAAAAATTATGGATTGAAATGGATAGATTAAAACTGTTTAATCAGCCGGCCATAACATTGGATAAAAAGGTCCAACTGAATCCAAATTTGGAGAGAGGTCGGCCACCTTTATTATCTCCAACTTTAAAGAAGGAGATTTCTTGATATTCGGCTGTCTGAATAGCCAACTTGGTGATGAAATTGGAGGGACAGATTGAGAATGAAATCAATCCACTTCCTTGGGCTATAAATGCATCCCCCTCCTCTCCTTAAAAGGGGTTGTCATTTCAGAATAGAGGAGCACATATTGGCACGGACAATGCCTTGAAAAATTCTTGGTAGGACCTTCCATACTCAAGTTTTCACTTGAGATACCCTTCCTCCTCTCTCTTTTTCTTTCACTTTTGTATTGTTCTTTGTTTGTAATCTTGTAAGTTTGTTTTTTGTAATTCTATTTTAATTCATGTTTTTTCTTCAATATCTCTTATTCTCATCCAAATTATGTAGTTTAATATTAATGTTCTTAAAATAATTTAAATACAGTTGAATTACCTTCCTTCTTTTGCTTCCTCATTCAATCAAAAGTCTGTTTTTTTAATTCTCATCATTGTTCGTGTGTGTGTGTTCGACGTACCACTCTTTTCTAATACCTTTGTTTTTCTTCTCTTGTTAATTCATCATCATAAATATATAAACCAGATAAATATTAATATCAATGGATGAGTAAATATATTATTTGGGTGAGTCAAAATTTAGGGATGTTAAGTGATTGAGCGTATTTGCGCGAGGAATATTCTTTAATTTAACATTGTGTATGTTAGACATAACATGTCATGGATTAATGACTTGTTTTGTTTAACGTGTGGTTTCCATGGATTATTGGAACCATAAATACACTACCATAAACAATATTTGATTGATATTAGAACAATAAGTTAAGTTATGGCTTGGATTAAAGCCTTAACACTTAGTAATTTCAATCAACATTATCTTGCGAAGTGGGTGTTAAATTAAATGCAATATAAAGCAAAGATCCCGGATATCACAAGATTAACTCCATAGAAATGAGCTCACCCCAATAGTTATCAAATTGTTAAGTCAAACACCAATCATTAATCACTTCATTTAAGCTCTTCAAACAAACCCCCAATCAGAATATAATCAACTAAAAACAAACTAGTATTACAAAGTTTCATTGCCAAGGATTCGACCAGAGTGATGCTATACACATTAATAGAGCACCAGAACCTTGATCGGTCGATAGGCGACAATCGGCTGTGTGTTTCATGAATATATTGGTAATTTCCTTGGTATAATTTTATATTACATTGGTAATGAATTAGATCTAATTATATAGAGAACATATAAACTATAGGGAAAAGTAATGATATTTTCATATTCTAAACCATCCTATACTCCTCTAAAAATTCAAAGAACATCATGAATATCCTTTGGAAAATCCTTCAATGGTGTGAATGTTGATTCCCTATTAATAATCAATACTCACTCAATTTTTTGAGTCAAAGGAAGGTATCAACCTAGGTGAAATCCCCATTGTGAAGGAATACATCGATGTAATTACCGAAAAGTTACCCTGACTTACCCTAGATCATGAAGTAGAGTTATCAATAGAACTCATACATGAAACTAGTACTATCTAGAAATTTCTCTATAGGATATCCCCTATTGATCTAGAGGATTTAAAGAATCATCTTCAAGAGCACTTGGGTAAAGGGTTCATATGCCCTAGTGCATCACCTTGGGGTGCGCCAGTACTCTTCATAAATAAGAAGGAAGGATCAATGTGGCACAATATCGATTATTGGGAACTCAAAAAGATCACTATAAATAATAAGTATCCTCTTCCATGGATTGATTACATATTTAATTAGTTGTGAGGAGATCAGTACTTATCAAAGGTAGATCTCCATTTTGGATGTCATAGCAAATGGTGGAGAAGGAATATATTCAGAAGACTGCCTTTCATACAAGTTATGATCACTATGATTTTCTACTGATGAGATTCATACTTACTAATTCCCCTACAATATTCATGGATTTGATGAATATATTCTTTAGAAATTTCCTCGAAATTTTTTTTGTAGTGTTTATCGATGATATTATCATCCACTCTAAGATCAGGGAGGAACATGAAGAACAACTATGGTTTGTTTTGGTGACATTGAGGAAGGGTAAGTTTTATAACAAGTTCTTCAATTGTAAATTTTGGATGCAATGAGTCACATTATTGGGACATGTGATCAAAAGTGAGGGAACATCAATGGACCCTTCAAAAACAGTGGCAACTGAGGAATGACCCAGACCCTCTAATGTCACATAAATCCATAGTATTTATGGATTAATAGGGTATTATCAATGTTTTATGAGAAATTTCACATGATTTTATAGCCTTCTAACTAAATTACCAATGAAAGGGGTAAATTATGTGTAGATGGAAGAATGTGAGGAAACCTTCAAGATTCTAAATAGATAGCCCATCCCTGCACCTATACTCACTTTACTGAACATTGAAGAATGTTTTTTGATATAAAATGATGATTAAAATAAATTATTGAGTTGTTTACTCATGAAAAATGATAATGTTATAGCCTACATCTCATGATAGTTTGAGATCTATGAGCCGAAATACTCGACACATGATCTAGGGATAGCAGCTGTTATTTTTACCATGAAAATATAGAATCACTACATCTATGGTGATAATTGTGACATATATATAGATCAATAGAGCCTAAAGTATATATTCACACAAAAGTATCTCAACTTGCATCAAAGGATGTGATTATAGATAATAAAAGACTATGATTTCCCTATTCACTATCATCTTGGTAAGGTGAACATAGTAGCTGATGCTCGTAGTAGAAAAGAACCTGCTACAAAATCCATATTGTGTATTTAGAATGACTATATATTCTTAGATATGCAATGGATGGATTTGTAAATCATAATAGTAGGGAATACATCCTACCGTACTAAAATTATTTCCCAAAAATCTATCCAAGAGAATATTAAGGAGGCAAAAATAGATGATCCAAAGTTACAAAAGAAGGTGAATACACTAAAGGATGTGAAGATATAAGATATCCATTTTGATAATGCTGGGATGGTTTGGTTTGGAATAAGGATTTGTGTGCCTTCATCACCTGAGATAAAGATATAGATATTTTATAATTCACATATTTAACCTTTCTTTATTCATCATGGAAATAACAAGATGTATCGTGATCTTCGAGAACAGTTTTAGTGGGAAAACATAAAGAATGATATTGCTGAGTATATATCAAGGTGCCTGATATGTAAGTAAGTTAAAACAGAGGAATAGAAGTCCAAAGGGATGATAAAACTATTTCCTATACCCATGTGGAAGTGGGAAAATTTCACCATGTACTTCGTCACTGGTCTCCTGAATAAATCTAACGGAAATAATGAAATATGGTTTGTGGTGGACCAAATCACCAAGAATGGAAAATTTATTACTATATGGGAAGATTTATTTCCTAAGAAACATGGAAATAAATATGTGAAATAAGTGTTGAGGCTACATGGGGAACCAATATTAATAGTCTATGATTGTGATTCAAGGTTTAAATCTATATTATAGAGAAGTCTCCAACATTACTTCAGTAATGAATTGAACTTCATAACAAACTATCAAGCCCAAAATGATGGCCAATCTGAAAGGACTATTTATAATTTTGTATAAATTCTAAGAGCCTACTCATGGTTACACTGCGGTGTCTGCGGAGTAGGGTGTGGCATCCGGATGGCCTGGTATTTCTTGTTATGGTTTCTACATCACCCTTTGTGGATGTCCCTTGGGTCATTTCACTTCACTGGAGGGTTGGGAGAACTCCAACTGAGTCTGCCGGCAAGTTTGTGGATTTGGGCTGGTGTCGACAGTCGCAACGGTGGGCGTGCGTGGAGACCGGTTCTATGGTTTGTCTAGTTCTTCGGATGTTCGTGTTTCCTGTTTCGTGGTACCTTGACCTTCTCTTGACAATGTCGGCTCCAGCTATGAAGTTTTGTTCATTTGAATGTATGAATGGATTGTTCATCCATTGTTCATGAATGTTTTTTTTAAGTCTTGTATTGATTTATGTGGGGAAGTGGAGAAGTGTTGAAATGGTGAAGTGGTGAAATGGTTATGTCATGTATGGTTTCTCACTTTTTCCTCAAAAGTGTTTACATAATAATAATAAAAATTCAGTCAGTATGGAATGCAATGAAAAACTCTAACATGTTGGGATGTAGTGGGGAAAAAGATACTTGGACAAGATCTTGTGTAACAAATTAAAAAGAAGGTTCAAGCCATCCATCAATATATCAAAGCTTCATAGGTTCAGAAAAAGAGTTTTGTTGTCAACCATCAAAGGGCATGGAGTTTGATGCTGGAGATAACATCTTCCTTTTAATATCCCCTTTAAAAAGTGTCATGCATTTTTGATCGAAAGGAAAGCATAACATAAGGTAAATTGACCCCTTTGTGATCTTTGATCACATAAGATTAGTTGCATATAGGCTATCACTTCCACTAAGTATATATAAAATTCATAATGTGTTCCTCAAATATCTCCTAAGGAATTATATTCCAGATCCCTCACATGTACTGAACTTAGAGGTGGTACAAATAGAGGATGATCTCTCATACGAGGATCATCTAGTAATGATTGTGGAATGGAGAGATAAGGTTCTACACAATAAGACAACCCACATTCTCAATGTGTTGTGGAGGAAAATAAGTATGAATACGTGACTTTGGAATCGTAGGAGGCGGTGGAGGAGAAGTACCCTCACCTATTTATATAAAACAAAATTTCATGGGAGAAATTTAAAAAGGGGGAAGAATATGACGAACCAAAATTTGATAAATGGAATTTTACCCTTAATAATTTCATATAGTATAAATAAAATAAAATCAGAAAATATATTTTCTTTTAAATTATAAAATTAATTATAAAATTTTAATTAAATATTTATGACTTACAAAAATTCCAACAAATAATTTATCATTTTTGAAACATTATTTACTTATGTCATGAAATAAATATAACATATTTTCATTCATAAGATACTTAAATATTATTTATTCTTTAAAAGGTTATGTTATTATTTTATTGGATGGTCTACTATTTATTATGGTCATGTTACTATTCCAAATTTCATGTTATTATTTCATCATTATAGGTTCCTTAATTTCTAGAATTACCTCTTATTTTATAAATGGAATTCCACCCTTATTATAATAATTTCATATAATATAAATCACATAAAATCTCATAGATAACACAATACATACTTTATAAATGAATAATGTATGAAATAAGAGGTAATTCTAGAAGTTAAAGAACCTATACCAATAGAATAATAACATGAAATTTGGAATTGTAACATGAACCTAATGAATAGTAAACCATCCAATAGAATAATAAATTAACATTTTAAAGAATAAATAAAATTTATGTATCTTATGAATGAAAATATTTTATATTTATTTCATCACATAAGTAAATAAATGTTTTAAAAATGATAAATTAAGTGTGGCTATTTTTGTAAGTATTAAATATTTAATTAAAATTTTATAATTAATTTTATAATTTAAAAGAAAATATATTTTCATAAAATTTATTCATAAATTAATATTCTGTTTTATTATTATTATAAAATAATTTTAAGAGACCTTAATTAATTTTTTAATGTGTTTGAAAAATTAGTTTAAATTTTCAAATCTATATAGTTTATGTAAATGAAGGTTTTTTTAAAAAATATAAATTTATAATATTTTAAAAATTATTTTCATAAAATGGAGATAATTTTTTAATTCTAAACATTGAAAAATAGTTAGGTATTTTTTTGGGGATTTTTTCGAAATACTTGATTTTTTGTGAATAGTAAAATACGGTAATTTTATGGTATATATACATTATAAGTTAAATACAATATTACTTGACTTATGGATGATTTAAGTGATGTAATCTAATTTTTTTTTTCTCTATTTAATCTATTTATTCATTAAATCATCACTAATTCTTGTCTAGTGGGAAATTAGTAAACTAATGAATAAAATAATGAGAAAACACCCCTCTCCTGCTCTATAAGTACCACCCCTAACCACCTTTTTTCCTCACACCTCTCAATATTTGAGCCTTGTCTAAATTATTCTAAAGTATATTCCCAAACCCTACACCATTCCTATGAGTCCTTGTTCTCATAAAAATACCCAAACCTTTTTTACTAAGGATTTTCTCAAAGAGGAGAGATTTAAGAGGTAAAATCCTCTTCCTTTTTCTTTTAATTTCTTTTAGTTTTCTTATTCTCTCCTCACCTTCTATATCAAAATGATAATGATAAATCTAGTATCCTTTATATACTGTAATTATATCATGTTAATGGATGATACATAATCAACATTCTTTCTCTCTCTCTTTTATTCTAAAAATGAAATCGTCGCCCATGATTTGTCAATTTAGTGACATCATGAACGATGCATTTTCAGTTTCCATTCACACCTTCAATTATTTTAATAAAAACACTATAATTGTAGTTTAATACTGAAAAATAAATTTTATAACACTTTTTATTTTCTAAAACTAAACTATTTACATAATAATAAATGACAAAACAAATCGAGGTTGTTGTGATCAAAAAACTCAAAAATTAACCCAAACAATTATCATTATCTATTTATCAAATGATTAATCATCATGAAATTTAATAAAATTATATATATTAAAATATAAATATCTCTATGTTCATTTATAATATATATTTTCCATTCTGGATAATTATACCCATTTTACCTAAACAATATTCTCATATCCAAGTAAACTAATCTTGAAAACCAAGAAAATAAACACGATCAAATGATGAAATTAATCTATAAAACTCATCAAAAATCTCAAAAATTAATTTAATAAATATATATTTAATAAAATAAATTTATAAAATGTTCCTTATTTTTTAATTAATGAATTTAATTTTATTATATAGGATATTAAATAGAAGAGATCCTTTGGACATAAGGTAAGGTGAATTTTCAAACCTAACTCTCTTTCTTTGGGTTTTCCATCCTCCGCTAAATTTTCATTATGGATATTCCATTAATGTTCCTTAAATATAAATTCCTTATAATTATCTTTTATTTTCGGGATATACATGCTTCCAATATGACTTTATGACAAAAAGAAATATATTTTTTTTGCAAAAGAACTCTTCCCTCTAAAAACAAATGTTTTACTTCTCTTGATATAAATTATTATTAATTCAAGATTAATGATTCGTATACCAAGTAAGTTATTAATTTTTTTATACAGGGAACCCTAATGTTTATCCATGAAGTTTTTTTTATGAAACCTATTTTCCATGGTTATTTTTTTGTCTATTATTAATATAAGTTCTATGTACCATGCATGATAATGTAAATGTTATGATGTGAAGGGTGCACACATAATTACATAGAACATGTGAATGATATGATGTGATAATTTCATTAGGAATTATATTAATGTCCAGTTCATTGGGTAATGTGATATATCTCTTGAAATAATGTAATGTATATATTGTAGTTGACCTCTAAGGAATGATGTTTCATTTTTATGAATTTCCACATTCCAAGCCTTTATCTAATGCTTTATCTCATGATTATGATCCTATAAATATGTTATGGTGAAAATGGCTATTCTCACCCCATGTTATGTTGATTCATTCTCTTATCTATCCTATTTTTGGGATTTTAGCTCATCCCTTTCTTTGATGTACATTCTTAGGTGATTACTTGTACTAAGGAGAACACAAGGGCCAATACGAAGCTAGAGAAGAATGAATTAAATAAATCATTAAGTTTTATTTATTAAATATTATGTATTGTCCCAATTTTACCAATTCTCTTAAACTTTGGATCTTGTTTTTGTAATTGTTTTATGTTGTGTGTCACGAACCATGTTGGGTCCCCATCCGACAACCGGCCCGACCCATTCCGAGGCAAGGCATGAAGGGAAGTCCCGATCTCCGCGGGCTAGCATAGGTGCTAGGGTAACAATACAAGAAATTGGTAATGATTTACATGATTATAAATATATAAAAAATCATCAATATAAAGTAAACCAAATCTAGAAAACTAAATCAAACAAGTGTTTACATGGTTTCAGATTAAATTTACAAGTTTAAAAAAATCAAAAGAGCGTTATCACAAAAACAAAGTAACTAAAAACATCTCCAACACCACCACAAGGAAAGGGAAACATATTCCTCAAGTCTTTACCACAACACCTTCCATGAGGATCACTAGAATCCTGAAACATCATCACCAAATTCTTTACTCTTACTTGTATCAAATATGACCAAGTCTTCTTACACCCAAAGTTGAAAGTAGGGTGTGAGCTATTTCCTAGTAAGATGCCAACCAAAATGGATTACATTCTCTAAATGTTTAAATGATGAGCTATATTTCAATTTTTAAATAAAATAAAGGATGTTACAAAATTATTTAAAAGAAACAAATTTAATAAAAAGTCTTTTAAATAAAATTAAATCTTAAACAGAACCACCTTATTCTTTTTAATGTAACCCAAATTCCACGGTATGCTGACGGTGATCACTACATAACCAAGAGCACCAAACCCGGGAGATCCCCTATGAGTGTTAGAAATATATGTGACCCTATAGCCTCATGTATTGGTGTAATGTTGAATATGAACCTGAATAATCCACATTCTCACTAGAGTGGAGAAGCATCCAAAATTATAGTGGTCTTTGATCATCACCAATATGCTCAGTTAGTGTTGTCATCATCAGTCAAGCTGAGTGAAATCGGGTCGTAGCTGCTTCCAAATCACAAGAACACTAGTCCTATTCCACCCTTATAAATACCCAGGATTTTTATTGGGTGATCATTCATTTTTCATTTTCTGTAAAATCCCCCACACTTTTACAAACAACCAAAAAAGTCACTAACCACTAAAAACCACATTTACACACAAAAAATACCCTTTCACAATTCAAAACACATCAAAACTATTCCAAAATATAGTTATCACAACATATACAGTTTAATAAAACATTTAATCAATTTATAAATCATTTTAAATTCACACAATAAGGCCTCACTTCAAGAATACACCAATTTTACATGAAAAATCCATTTTAAAATTAATTATAAATCCAAACTCTTCAAAAAATACATTCTCACCAAACTTATAATTTTGAAAACATGATTAAGAACACATGAAAGACAAGAAAACTCATCAAGAAATGTTTATCAACGGAACCACCTACCTATAGTAGGGGAAACCCCGAATTCTAGTGCGAAATTTCAACTACGCCTCAACCACACCATAAGGATGCAAGATCAAGCACTGAATTAGGATATCTACCCACAAAGTTCAAGAATAACCCTAAAATTGGAACCCTATGGTTGGAGAAGAGTAAAAACTCCAAATAATGGTAGAAACCATAAAATACAAGAGGAATCATGGAGAGGATTCACTTAATTGATGATTCGTGGAAGAAACGAACCAAATACATCACTAAAATGGAGCCCTAACATAGGTGGAAGGTGGGTGAATCATGCCCAGGAGAGGAAAAACAGTGGGAGGGGGAAAATGGTAGTATTTGGGTGGTAAAATAGAGAGGAGAGAGATAAGAAAAACCAAAATTTTAATTCCTTGAATATCCACATGGTTTGGGAAACTATGTAGTAATCATGCAGAAAATTCTGTCTGGATAGAGAACTCTGCACAGTTACCTAGGCCATAGTTCACAACCATGTGGAGGTTGCGTGGTAGGTTCTTTCACCTACCGTATGGTTCTTTTGGGTGGGCACATAGTTAATACTAACCGTTAACCAACTGCGCATAGGTCTCTTATAGCATCCCGCCTTTTTATCACATAAACTTTCATTTCATTATACAAAACTGGGGATCTTTAAGGTTTAGTGTCTCGGAAACCAGGAACTTAATACATGACATAATAAAACATTCTTCTTAAACACTTGAAAGGATTATCCTTATGTTCATCCTAGGTTCATTACTGCATCTCATAACCTGGGGACAAACATCAAAAGAAAGGGTGAGAAGAAGGCCAAATAAGGAAAACAAGGGAAACATTTAACATGTGAGCTTGAGATACATCAATAAAGTCATGAAAGAGAACTTTAATGAATGAGAAAGAAATCATGAGGCATATCATAATTAAAAATAACATATTTCATAACATGAAGAAGTGTCTACAAAATTTAACATATACAATCATTTCCATTTCACCAAGGTCCATCCCCAAGGTGTCATTAAAAATTACCAAGGTTATTCACTAAGGCATCGTTAAAAATGGTCATCTCTAGATATTAAGTCTTTACCCAATGCATTGGAGCACTATTAGGGTGCACCCTTAAATTTCCATTTATTATAATTTGAGACACATATATCATCATCAAAAATTTCATAAATAACCCATATAGCATAAAAGAAATTGGTTTCCTTTTATAATCATAATGTTTTAAAAACTGCTTTAAAGACATGATCTTTATGTCACTTTAAACCCACGGAAAAGGAAAGTGGTTTTCATGTATGTAAATAACAAAATTTAAAATAGAAAATTTTGATATATAAGTGAATAATAATATAGAATAAAGAGCTTTGAGTATTCACTTAATAAAATAAAATAATTTTAGAAAAAAGAGAAAGACATTTTGAGACGAAAATTCTGCAGCATAACGGCTTTGTTACAGGGTTTTAGAAAACATTGAAAAGAGAGTGGACATGAGTCACCCACTCATAAATGATCCATAAAAAAGTAAGGGAAAGAATATAATGGATATAAGAACATGGTAATGAAATTTTAAAGACATTCCATATGAAATGAAAACATTGAAAGAAGACAAAAATAAGATTTCTCTTATGAAAATTTGGTAGACTAACAACGTCACTTAAAACTTCAAAAAGACGAATTCATGAGATCAAATAGGGTCTCCCATAATATGAACATAAAATATCAGTATGATAGATATATAGATCATACCCCAACATAATAGAAAATTACTTGAAATACTGAACAAGAAAATAGAACTTGAAAATGAGAAGGGTGAAAGAATCCCTTAAAAATTCGGCAGCATAATGACATCACTTAAACTTCAAAAAAATGAATTAATGAGATCAAATAGGGTCTCTAATAATATTAACATAAAATATAATTATGATATATATATAGATCATACCCCAAAATAATAAAAAGGAACTTGAAAGACTTCACAAGAAAATAGAACTTGAAAATGAGAAGGGTTAAAGAATCCCTTAAAAATTCGACAGCCTAACGGCGTCACTTAAACATCAAAATAATGAATTGATGAGATCAAATAGGGTCTCAAATCATATGAACATAAAATATCAGTACGATAGATATAGAGATAATACCACAAAATAATAAAATGGAACTTGAAAGACTCGACAAGAAAATAGAACTTGAAGATGAGAAGGGTGAAAGAATCTGTTACAAAAATTTCGGCAGCCTAACGGCGCCACTTAGACATCAAAAAATGAATTGACAAGATAAAATAGGTTCTATCATCATATTAACATAAAATATTAGTATTATAGATATATATATCATACCCCAACATAATAAAAAGGAACTTGAAAGACTTGACAAGAAAATAAAACTTGAAAATGAGAAGGGTGAAAGAATCCATTACAAAAATTTCGGCAGCCTAACGGCGCCACTTAAACATTTACAAAACGAAATGATGAGAGTAAGGGGGGATCTATCATCATATGAACATGAAAAAAGAAGTAATAGTAATATAAGATAACATCATACAACATAATAACATTTAGCATAAAAGAAATGACTTAAAAGAGAGTATTTGAAAAGAAAGAGAGAGGTTGGATCCCTTACCTTAAAACGTATCTCTTAAAACTCAAAGGTTGGAACTTGAGGGATTGGGGGCACCTTGGGAGGAATATTTTTGAGTTAATGAGACCATATATTTATTGGAGGAGAGTTGGGAGTGAAAAATAAAGGAGTAAAGGGTGGTTATTTATAGGGAAAGTGAAGGGACAAGGCATTAATGGCCAAAGGACACCTCATTGGTGGTATTGGCAAAACCATGGGCTTGCCCATGGTATTTTCCCATGGTATTGGCCACTTTTGACACCTCATACAATAATTAATCCCCTTTAGTCGACCATCCCCTAAAATATCTCATGAAATCAGCATGATGTAGTCATGATGTCATTAAACATACCAAAACCCTAAAACTGTATTTTTACTATTCACTGAAAATTCAACTTTTTCCAAAAACTCTCAAAATTTCACCTTAACAAAATATCAATGCTCTGATTTCAAAAATGAAATCCATTTTATAAAAATCATTTTCCTAATATTTTTAATTTAATTTTCAATTAAAAACACTATTCACATGAAAAAACTAATACTTGACTAATAATTTCTGAAACAGTTATTTTCCTATTTTATTGAATCATATTACTTAATCAAGGTGCCTAGATTATATTAATACTTTCTTTAAGTGATATTACTATTCCATTTGGTCACATTACTAATCTTAAGCATAAAATCACTATTTATAATTTATTATTCTTCAAAAATTAAGTTGATCTTATTAGACTCTAAATTTCTTACTGAACACATTTGTAGAAGATAATTTTTTTAAAATCATTACACATCATTAATTATTTAAGGTTTACATAAATATTTTAAAATATCCTTTTTTCAAAATACATTAATAAAATAAATTATATATTCATTCGAACATTTGAAAACTCCCAAACTTCACCATAATAAGAAAACATAATTTTATTTATAACAAAGGATTATGGTCTCCTTACATAGCCCCTTATAACCCCAGTATAGGACCTAAGTGTAAGGTATGCTAAGGTAAGATAATCTGAAGGTGGCTCGGGAAACATCGCACGAGTAGTAATTTCTATCAGTTTGAACTTCTCACGAAGTCGATTCTGTTCAAGCTTCATACGATGAAGTTCGGCTTGGGTTTGGTCCAGAGCAAAGCCCAGTGGTGCTACCTCCTTCCCAAGTTCTGTTAGATGGGCTTTTATTGGCCCGAGACTACTTGATGAGGCCATCGAATCTTTTTTCTATATTAATTAACCAATATCACTTGTATTTAGAGACAATAATCGCAACATTTGGTTTCCAAAGGTCATACTGACTATTGGTCATATAATAGTCAAAACCCAACAGTCTCATTTTAATTATACTCATGTTATCAAATGAAACAGTTTTGTCGAGTATGAAATAAAATAACACAAAAAATTTAGGAAACAAAATTTATTCAAAAATTTCGGGTCGTTATAATCTTCCCCCCTTAAGAAATTACGTCCTCGCAATTTAAAAAAAATGTGGCTTGGAAATTTCATTGAAAGTCCCGCATCATAAAATAGTCAATAAAACTATTACTTTTAAAGAAGGAAAGGGAAGTAAAAAGTTCACCCGAGTTAACCCATACTAGGATTCCATATAGGAAAACATGGATATGGAGGAGAAAACAAAGGATCAAGTTCTGAGGGAGAGTGATAGAAAACATGATTATGAGAAAGTTAATCATAAGAAAATCACAAACTTGTGATATGTGTAAATAGTCTTTGATTACCCAGTAGGAAACATAAACCAATAACATTTTTGTTTTACGTTCCTTTTAATAATTTTTAGGAATTCATTTACTACATAGAATAAAAACATAATCAAATATACCAATCTTCTAGTAGAGTTTCATCCTTTAATAAGTTTCTACCAAAACTAATCTTTTCTCCCAATGATGAGCATTCAAACACACTTGGTCTCATCAAAAGCACAATAATCATCTTCTAGAGAGTCCCATAATCCACAATAGATTAACTATCTATTTCTTCTATCTTTAAACATTATCCCAAAAATAGAAGGGGTAAGATAAAACAATTATTCAAAAATAAATAATCCCATAGGAAGTGAAACTTCTTTAAATCTTCAAAATTCCACGGTACTACCCAAAGTTCATCATAGACCATTCCAGAAATAAATTTCCTTAAAATTCCACAAAATAAACCAAACTAATATTGAAACCCAATTACAAGAAGGATTTGATAACATAGTCTTCCCAGATAAACATTATTGTTCATCTCCAAACAACATCAACCACTCCTAACATCTTATAACAAAAGTAACTAACCTAAATATATTTTCCCCGAGATAGGTTAATCATTCCCATAAGTAACCTAAATTACCATAAGTTCGCCTTAAATTCATCTATTATTCAAAATATAAGTCAACCTTTACTCCTCAAATAAAATACCGAATTAATACATTTACCTCGATCAAATAGGGTTCCCAAAATAGTGAACATCTTCCAAAATAATAATCATCTTTTAATCCCCTAATCATCTCTCTTTTTTCCAAGAAGAACAGCTTCATAACATCAACATGTGATACATAACAATAGATGTCTTCCTTAATGATATAAAACCATCTTAGGTAGTGACTCTATGTTCTTAGAAAACATTAAGGATATACTCATAGAGCACAAACTAAAATACAGCATGACATAGACAATTATTGTGAAGAAGTTACATGTACTTCAGTCATCATGATCCATCTCTGCATAGGACTTTCATTGTTCCCTTGTCCGTGAAGATTTTTGATGCTCATCATGATTCTCATCCCTTCCAAGAGAGAATTGCCTTGGATAATTTCCAACTTCTCCACATTTATGATATTGAAAAGTATAAGGTATATTAGATCAAACCTTATCTCTATTCATCACATTATCCATTTTTTTAAAGCAATTGGCTACTTTATGCCCTATATTCCCACACTTAAAACATCTCCCGGTTCATTTGAGACATTCTCCTTGGTGGCTCTTCCCACACTTTTTGCAAAAAAGAAATTGGGTCTTCTTTCCCTTATCAACTTTATTAGTTGAACATCCTTGAGACTTTTTCTTCTTCTTCCTCGATGAATTTGGGAATTCAACTAGGTACCAATTATTAATTGTGATTTCTGATAGCTGGTTTAGAATAATCACAATATGTTCGACTTGATCTCTCGTCATCTCTGTCATATTAATAGGGAAATCGTCACATTTCCTATCACATTGGTTGTTGGGACATGTTCTCCTATTTCCCGCCATTAACTAAGAAAAGGAAAGTATAATTAGGGGCTTAAATAATTATCCAATAATCATTAAAAGGAAACCTTAAGCATGTAAGGATAAACTTGTAAAAGGAAATTATAACCTAACTTGTGATCCCCTAGGTTCCAATCTAGGTTATCCATGATCATATATTCTTATGTGAGTCTTTATTTTATTTTATCTTTGTTCCTTTAATAATGGTTCATACTAAGCTTATGAATTTACCAAAGCATATCCCCCGAGAGTGTCATAACCAAGAGTGCGGCAAGGCCCGTTGTCATGTACCAGTTCTCGTTTGAGTCTAGCTCAAAGCGGTGTTTTCAGGTTTTACCCCTATGTACATATGTGCCAGATCCACCTCTACCTGCTCGTATCCAGACAGGGATGTATTTTCTTGACAAACCCTTACTCAATACTCACCAAAAATACCAGGAATATTTCCTATATTTAAACTTTTCTATAGGATTCTTCCTAAAGTTTTCATATCCTAATTTCCAAAAATAACTAAACCATCTTTTGATACCAACTATAGCATCCCACCTTTTTATCACATAAACATTCATTTCATTATACAAAACCGAGGATCTTTAAGGTTTAGTGTCTTGGAAACCAGGAACTTAATACATGACAACATAAAACATTCTTCTTAAACACTTGAAAGGCTTCTCCTTATGTTCATACTAGGTTCATTACTTCATCTCATAACCTGGGGACATACATCAAAAGAAAGGGTGAGCAGAACGCCCAGTAAGGAAAACAAGTGAAACATTTAACATGTGAGCTTAAGATACATCAATAAAGTCATGAAAGATAACTTTAAGGTATAAGAAAGAAATAATGAGGCATATCATAATAAAAAAAACGTATTTCATAATGTGACGATGTGTCTACAAAATTTAACATAGACAATCATTTCCATTTCACCAAGGTCCATCCCCAAGGTGTCATTAAAAATTACCAAGGTTATTCACCAAGGCGTCGTTAAAAATGGTCATCACTAGAGATTAAGTCATTACCCAATGTATTGGAGAGATATCAGAGCGCACCCTTAAATTTGCCTTTATTATCATGTGAGCCACATATATCATCATCAAACATTTCATAAATAACCCATATAGCATAAACTAAATGGGTTTCCTTTCATAATCATAATGTTTTAAAAACTGCTTTAAAGACATGATCTTTATGTCACTTTAAACCCACAGAAAAGAAAAGAGGTTTTCATGCATGTAAATCACAGAATTTAAAATAGAAAATTTTGATATATATGTGAATACTCATGTAGAAGAAATAGATTTTAGTATTCACGTAATAAAATAAAATAATTTGGGAAAAAGAGAAAGACATTTTGAGATGAAAATTCTGCAGCATAACAACTATGTTACATGGTTTTAGAAAACATTGAAAAGAGAGGGGACAGGAGTCAACCACTAATAAATGATCCATAACACAGTAGAGGGAAAGAATATAATGGATATAAGAACATGGTAATGGAATTTTAAAGACATACTATATGAAATGAAAACATTTAAGGAAGACAAAAATAATATTTCTCTTATGAAAATTTGGCAGCCTAACGGCGTCACATAAAACTTCAAAAAGACGAATTCATGAGATCAAATAGCATATATCATAATATTAACATAAAATATTAGTATGATAGATATAGAGATCATAACCCAACATAATAAAAAGGATCTTTAAATACTAGACAAGAAAATATAACTTGAAAATGAGAACGGTGACAGATTCCTTAAAAATTCGGCAGCCTAACAGCGTCACTTAAACTTCAAAAAAATGAATTGACGAGATCAAATAGGGTATCTCATCATATGAACATAAAAGATCAGTATAATAGATATATATATATCATACCCCAACATAATAAAAATTAACTTTAAAGACTTGACAAGAAAATAGAACTTGAAAATGAGAAGGGTGAAAGAATCCCTTAAAAATTCGGCAGCCTGACGGCATCACTTAAACATAAAAAAATGAATTTACGAGATCAAATAGGGTATCTAGTCATATTAAAATAAAATATCATTATGATAGATATAGAGATAATACCCCAAAATAATAAAAAAGAACTTGAAAGACTTGACAAGAAAATAGAACTTGAAAATGAGAAGGGTGAAAGAATCCGTTACAAAAATTTCGGCAGCCTAACGGCGCCACTTAAACTTCAAAAAAATGAATTGAAAAGATCAAATAGGGTATCTAATCAAATGAAAATAAAATATCATTATGGTAGATATATATATCATTCCCCAAAATAATAAAAATGAACTTTAAATACTTGACAAGAAAATAGAACTTGAAAATGAGAAGGGTGAAAGAATACGTTATAAAAATTTCAGCAGCGTAACGACGCCAATTAAACATTTATAAAAAGAAATGATGAGAGTAAGAGGGGATATCTCATAATATGAACATGAAAAGGGAAGTAAGAGGAATATAAAAGAACATCCTTCAACCTAAGAACATGGAGCATAAAAGAAATGACTTAAAATAGAGTATTTGAAACGAAAGAGAGAGGTTGGATCCCTTACCTTAAAACATATCTCTTAAAACTTAATGGTTGGGACCTTGAGGTCTTGGGGGAACCTTGGGAGGACTGTTTGGGAGGTAATGGGACCATAGCTTCGTTGGGGGAGAGTTGGGAGTGAAAACTGAAGGAGGAAAGGGTGGGTATTTATAGGGAAAGTGAGGTGACAAGGTATTAATGGCCAAGGGACACCTCATTGGTGGTATTGGAAAAACCATGGGCTTGCCCATGGTATTGGCCACATGGGACACCTCATACAATAATTCATCACCTTTAGTCAACTATCCCTTAAAATATCTCATGAAATCATCATGATGCAGTCATGATGTCATTAAACATACCGAAACCCAAAAATTGTATTTTTACTATTCACTGAAAATTCAACTTTTTCCGAAAACTCCCAAAATTTCACCTTAACCAAATATCAATTATCTGATTTCAAAAATGAACTCAATTTTATAAAATAATTTTATAAATAATTTTAATTTAATATTCAATTAAAACACTATTCACCTGAAAAAACTAATACTTGACTAATAATTTATGAAACAGTTATTTACCTATTTTATTGAATCATATTACTTAATCAAGGTGCATAGATTATATTAATACTTTATTTAAGTGAGATTACTAATCCATTTGGTCACATTACTAATCCTAAGCATAAAATCACTATTCATAATTTAATATTCATCAAAAATTAAGTTGATCTTATTAGACTCTAAATTTCTTATTGAACACATTTGCAAAAGATCATTTTTTGAAAATCATTACACATCATTAATTATTTAAGGTTTACATAAATATTTTAAAATATCCTTTTTTTCAAAATACATTAATAAAATACATTTTAAATTCATTCGAACATTTGAAAACTCCCAAAATTCACCATAAGAAGAAAACACAATTTTATTTATAACAAAGGATTATGGTCTCCTAACATAGCCCCTTATAACCCTAGAATAGGACCTAAGTGTAAGATGTGCTAAGGTGAGAGAATCTGAGGGCAGCTCGGCCAACATTGCACGAGTAGTAATTTCTATCATTTTGAACTTCCCGCAAAGGCGATTCCATTTTAGCTTCACACGATGAAGTTCATCTTGGGTTTGGTCCACAGCAAATCCCAATGGTGCTACCTCCTTACCAAGTTATGTTAGATGGCCTTCGATTGGCCCAAGACTACTGGCTGAGGCCATCGAATCTTCTTTCTATATTAATTAACCAATAGCACTTGTATTTAGAGACAATAATCGCAACATTTGCTTTCCAAAGGTCATACTGACTATCAGTCATATAATAGTCAAAACCCAATAGTCTCATTTTAATTATACTCAGGTTATGAAATGAAACAGTTTTGTTGAGTATGAAATAAAATAACACACAAAATATAGGAAACAAAATTTATTCAAAAATTTCAGGTCGTTACATCTCTTCCCACCCAAAACTTCCATGTTCTTCCAAAATTTCAAAGGAAACCCAAGGGGAAAAGATACAACAAAATAAAATTGAGGAATAAATGAAAAATGAATCACAGATGTAACAATTCTCCCCATCATGAAAACCTTATGCTTCAGAAATTCCACCTGAATATTTATCAGAAAATAAAAATAGGTACTCTTGCTCGAGCCAAGACTTATGCTCCCAAGTCTCATGTGTTTCAATCCCATACTTCCTAATAACAGAGACAAATGGAATAAACCTCCTATGAAGCACCTGATCTTGGAAGTCCACTATCCAAACTGGCCATAAAACACTGATAAATTGGGATCTATCTCTGAATCTTCCCAATTCATCACATGATATGGGTTTAGATTATACTTATTCTATTAAGAGACATGAAACACATCATGAATAGACATCAACTGGGAGGGAAACGTTAACCAATATTCCACCCTTCCAATCTGGTCAGTGATTTAGAAGTGTTTGACATACCTCAACATTAGCTCCCCTTACCTCCCAAAATGACGGTGACCCAGATGAGGGGACACTCTCCGGAGCACCTGATCACCCATTGATAACTCTAGGTCTTGACGCCACTAATCATAATACAATATCTAGAGACTTTGAGCTATCAATATCCGCTGCCTGATCACCTTGACTTTCTCAGACACCTCTTGTAGAAGGATCATTCCCAAAAGTGGCTTCTCCACCACCTCATCCCAAAAAAATAGAGACCAATAAGGCTGACCATAGATTGCCTGAAAGGGATCCATTTAAATGGATGACTGGTAACTGTTATTATAAGAAAATTCATCCAATCCCAAATGGATATCCACAAACCTCCAATGTCCAAAACACATGTATGAAACATGTATTCTAAAATCTGAGTTTCCCAGTCTACCTAACCATCAATTTTAGGATGATATATTGTTCTCAATTTTATTTGGGACCCCAGTTCCCTTTTAAGCCCTTAGTTGAACCGAGAGGTAAACATGGATCCCTATTAGAAACAATTGTTGACAACACGCCATGAAGGCTGACCATGTCATGAACATACAATTGTCCCATATCATCCTGATTGGAATGAAGTGAGTTGATTTGGTTAGATGATCGATTACTACAAAAATTTCATTCCTTACATGAGGTGTATGAGGAAAAATGATGATGAAATCCATGGAGACCTCATCCCACTTCTATGTAGGAATGGGTAACGGCTTTAGAAAACCATAGGGCCTTTGAAACACTTTTGTCACCTACTGAAAAGTATATCGTCTTGACTGCAAGTCAGCTATGTTTCACCTCATACCTAGACTCAAAAATTGATGACACACATCATAATAAATCTTGGTATCACTAGGATTAATGACCCACTAGGAATTGTGGCTATCCTACATCACCACCTTTCTCACAACTAATGACACCAAGAAATGACCCTTCAAACAGAAAATTATCTCTGGAGAGAATGACCAATTATAGGATGTCTCCCCACCATGAGAACACTACATATAATATTGACACAACTCACCACTAGGTTGTTCCAATTTAACAAGCTATAAAAGATAAAGACGTGACTGCACAGTCACCATGACCGCAATTCCACTGTTCTCTTTGGTCTCTAAGTGAATCAGGGAAAGGAGTATATTTAAAGTTTACTCATTATTGGACATGCTCAAATCCTATAATGGAACATTAATACTCATGTAATCAGCCACCACATTACCCTTTATTAGATTATATAAGATATCAACATCAAACCCCTGCAGATACTCGATCTAGTGATGCTACATCATATTGATATTCTTCTATGATAAGATGTTGTCTAATCTCTTATGATCATAGTAGACAAAAACATTCTACCAAAATAGGTAGTGATTCCATGTATTCAAAGCATGAATCACTACTTTTAATTAAAATCACGAGTCGGGAAATTATTCTCATGTGTTCAAAGTTGTCAAGAGCCACACGCCACAATGTGATCATCCTGTATAAGCACACACTCGAGACCCAAACCTAAAGAATCGCAATTAACAACATAACCCTTTCCTGATTCTGAAAAGATTAAAATATGTGCGGTATTAAATTTCCAGTTCATATCCTATAAATATTCTTGATATTCTAGGATCCATTAAACTTCACCCCCTTCTAGGTCAGTATTCTCATAGAGAATAAATGAAATGAAAAATACTTAACAAACCTCCTATAATACCCCACAAGGCAGTGAAAACTCCTAATCCCAAATATATTCTTCTACTATTCCCATGAAATAACCACACTGATCTTCTCAGAGTCCAATGAAACTCCTTGTTTTGAGATGAAATGTCTTGAAAACATCACATCCCAGATCCAGAATATGCACTTTGAGGACTTTTCATAAAGACGATGATCCCACATGGTTCCCAACAAAATCCACAAATGATTCTCAATCTATTCATCAAATTGAGAGTAGAATAGGATGTCATCCATAAATACAACAACAAAAGAGTTTATGTACTATTGGAACAACCTATTCATGATATCCATAAAGATCACTAGAGTATTTTTGAATATGAAAGGCATTCTTAAATACTCTAAGTGGTTGTACTTTCTTCAGAATGACATTTTTGGGACATCCACCTCTTTCACCCAGACCTAGCGGTAATTCGGACCCAAGTCTATCTTGGAGAACCACTTTTCCAATTTCATTTAGTCTAAAAAATCATAAATTTTTGTAAATATATATTTATTCTTGATGGTCACCTTATTAAGCTTCCGGTATTCGACGCATAACCAAAGAGATTCGTCGGTCTTTTTTGAAAACAAAATAGGAGTAGCCCAAAAAAGAGATGCTCGGGCGAATGAAACCTTTGGATTCCAAATTTTCCAAATGTTTGTTTAATTCTCTCAATTAAGTGGGGTCCATGAAATATGAGGGAAGAGATACCTTTTGTGTTCCCACCCCTATGTAAATCAATAAATCTACTTCCCGATTTGGGGGTGAGCCTTAAAAATCAGTAAGAAATACCTACGGGAACACATCCACCAGATGAGGTAATATTCCCTAAAAAGAACCACCACCATCATCTTACACAAGTGATGATAGTTGAAAAGAAATATTTCCCAACTCTGGGAGTGAATGTCTAGTAAAACCTGACCGAGGATCCCATTCTCTTAGGAAATTATGAGCACTTCTATCATGTTCCATGAAACTGACTCTCCACCGATAAAAATAAATGTGATCTTGGAAATACACCATCCCTTCTAATCCAAGATTCATGTAGAATGGGTCCATATCTAAGACCAAAAAATCACATTCCATCTAAACCCCTATCACAGAGAGATCACAAGATGGGAACCTAAGACCTTTCTCCTTCTTCAAACCCAAAAATGTCACTAACTCCATCACAAAAGATATGAGCTCAGTTGAAAAAATCAATAGGTTCACAAGCAGGGAAGATATAAAAGACACATATGAACCAATATCAAAAAAGAATAATAGCTAACTAATATGCAATTAGGATGGTACCCCAAACCGTTAAGGACATTACATCCTGTCCCACTAGTGCCTGCTCCACAACATGTAGGTGCCTGGTATCTGTATGATTTTGAACATGATCAGTAGCATGCAGCTCTGCTTTGAGCTTGATCTGAAAAAAATATGATCCAGTCCCGCCACCTAGACCACAAAATCGAGTTCCCACTATTATTTATGGTTCTGAATAAGCCGAAATTCCCCTAGAATCCATTGATCCAACACCACCCTGATAAGAATTATTAGTTCTATAGAATCACTACAGGTTACCCAATGCTCCGCACCGATGACAGGATTTTGGGGGAGATGGACAAGTAGGCCGAGTGTGTACCACCTTCCAGAATTTATGGTACATTACAAACCCAACATTAGAGGCCATAAAGGGAGGTTTCTTAGAATGATGGCCCAAAATACCACCAATCTTCTTCCCTTTCTCTTTATGATTCCTCTTATTTTTCGATAAAACACCCCTACCCAATGCTGACATGGCTCCATAGGCACTTGACCTGCCCTTATGGTCAATATATACCATACAAGCTTGATCAACTACCTCAGAATTAGTATTTAGTAAGAACAAAAAGACATGAGAGTAGATCTATGGCTGTCAAACTTTCTCAATCTTTTGAGCGTCTATCTTCTTATTAAAGAATATTTTTTGGGCATACCGAACCAACTCAGCAAAATAGCTGGCATACTACATCACCGACTGGTCCCCCAAGACAAGATCCATGAAATCTCGGGGTCTCGTATATGCCAAAACCTCGGGGAAGTAATAGTCATTAAATAACACCTTGAAGTATTTCCATATCATCTTCTTGTGCTTCTTATCTTGAATAACTAACTCCCAACACCTTTTATTGCGACCCTCTAGATGAAACAAAGCACACTTCACCATAAAATATTCAGGTGTGTCCAAAAACTCGAACATATTCTATATTTTATTAATAAATTACTCATGTTTTTGAGGTTATGAGATACCTCAAAAAGAAGGAGGTTTATTCTAAAATAATTCATGGGATTTATCCTTCATAGATCTAGACTCATCTTACCTGAACAGAACAGGAGCAGGACCCACTCCCTATCCGAGAGCCTGAATGGCTTAAACCATAGCATCTACTAGCCTCTGATCAAGTGGTGATGGAAAAATATATCCAACTTTATCCCACAGTTTTAGGGGAACTTTGTAGGGTGTCATGTTGATATAAAATGAAAAAATAACATGATAAAATCAGTAATATAAGAGATCCAAAAAAATTAGTAACAAACAAAAAAACCAATAACTCAAATATGCCATAAAAACACAATGGCCAAGCTACTTCTCCCCCACCCAGTATCCATGTATAGTCTGTAGCTTGCACGTCCCCACCTGGAGGAGAATCCAAACCAACATCCCAACATCCCATGGAGACTTGAGGTTGTCACGAGGTGTTCTGGACAAACACCGTAATCGCACCCAGAATATCGATCCCCCACAGTCCTAGATCCTATCTAACTATAATCATCCCATCTCAAATGGATCAAGGACACAAAACCTCCTATAATACAATTCTGTTACAAACCAAGTAGGGTCTCCATCTGACCCAGAAACCAACCAGGTCTGCGGTAAGGTCCAATGGGAGTTCTTAATCCCCATGGACTATCACAAGTTCTTGGGGATCAATACAAGCAAGTGGGAATGCATTACCCAATTATAAAAATATAAAACAATCAACAATATAATGTAAACCAAAGTAGGAAAACCATACCAAACAAGACTTTATAAGGTCATAGAATATGTTTATATGTTAAAATAAACCAAAAAGGCGATACCACAAAAAGGGAACCAAAAACCATCTCCAAAACCACCATAATGCAAGGGGAACATCTTCCTCAAGCCATCGCCATGACATCGTCCAATAGGATCACTAGTATCCCGAACCACCATAACCAAAAGATTTAACCTTACCTATATCAAATATGACCAACTCTACTTATAACCAAAGGTGTAAGCAGGGTGTGAGCTATTGCTCAGTAGGATGCCATCCAAAAAGAATTCCATCCTCTAAACGTTTAAGATATAAACTAATTAGAAATTTTTAAACAAAATAAAGGTCGTTCCAAAATAATAAAAAATAAAAAATATAATAATAATGTTTTTAAAGAAAATTAAATCTTATGAAAACCACCTTTACCTTTTTAATGTAATCCAAAATCCACCGTATGCCGATGGTGAGTGCTAAATAGATAAGAGCACCAAATATGGGAGAGGTCTAATGGGTGTTAGCCAGCGATGGGACCCTTGAACATTGAATCTTCGTGTAAAGTTGTATAGTAACCAAAAAAATCCATGTTCTCATCCACAATCCACTAGATAAGAGAAACATGAATAATTCCAGTGGTCTCTGATTGTCACCAATATGTTTAGTCAGTGTTGTCATTGTCAATACCACTGAGTGAAATTGGGCCATATCTATTTCCAAATCAGCAACACACTATTCCTAGTCCACCCTCCAAGCTACCCAGGCTTCTCGTTGAGTGCTCATTCATGTTTCATTTTCCATTAAATCCCCCACACTCATATACACAACCAAACAAGATGAAAGTACCTGAAAACCACATTTACACATCAAAAATCACCTTTCGTGATACAAAAAACTCATAATCCATTCCAAAATATAGTTTTCACCCCATATAAAATATAATAAAAAATTTAATCATTTTATAAAATGTTTCAAATGCACACAAAAAATACTTACTTCAAGAATACACCAATTTTACATGCAAATTCCATTTTAAAATAAATTTCAAATAAAAAATCATCAAGAACTACCTTCACACCCAACTTATAATTTATTAAACAAACTAAAGAACACAAGAAATCCAAGAAAATTCACCACGAAATGTTTAATCACATAACCCCATTCCTTTGGTATATAAAACCACAATATCTAGTGCAAAATATCCACCTCACCTCAACCACACCACAATGAAGTAAGATCAGGACCTAAATCAAGAGGTCATCCCACAAAGATCAAGACTCAACCCTAAAATTAAAACCCTAGTTTTGGAGAATAGGAAACCTCTAAAGGAATGGAAGAAACCCTAAAATTGAGGAGGAATCAAGGATAGGAGACACTTACTTGATGATTCATGGAAGAACCACACCAAATATGACACAAAAATGATGCACCTATGGAGGTGGAAAAGGGTGAGAAGTGACTAAGAAAGGGAAAACTAAGGGAGGAGAAAAATGGGAGGATTTGGGGGTTAATACTGAGGGGATAAAGAATAGAAACAAAAATATTAATAACCTGGAGGATCCGTATGGTTTGGGAAACTATTCCATAACCATGCAGACTATTCTATCTAGACAAAGAACTCCACAAGGTTACATGGTCCATGGTGCACGGTCATGTGGATTTCTTGAATTATGTAGTATATCATAACACATAATTTCCTAGGTGGGTTCAAGGTTATGACTAACAGGGCGCCAACCGTGAACAGTGTTCTACCCACCTAAAAACCTCAATTTTCTTCCAAAATTTCAAAGGATACCCAAGGAGAAAATATAGAACAAACTAAAATAGAATAATTCCTGAAAGATAGATCACATATAAGACTTTTTGTGTATTTAAATTTATGTAATAATATAGTTAAGAAATGTAGGGTCTCTATAAAAATAATCAAGATAGAACTGGAAGAAAAATAATGTCCATCGAAATGAAGGTTTAGCAACTGAAGGACACTGATCAAGGAAAAATGACAAAAAAAACCCATGGCCATAATCCACACAAGAAACCATGACATTCATTGGGAGATCCTTCCTCCCACGAATGACCCAAAAAAAGAAAAGGAAGGATCAGAATCCCCTATTGACTACAGGACATCACCACCAACCTGTATAAGCCACCATATGGATCCTAGAAATTTTATCGATTGAAGACATAAAATGTTGACAAGTGACCATCACCCAGATATTTAACAACACATCATGAACATTCCTAAAAAATCACATGAATGTTGAAAAACATCGGTGGAGCAGAGATATGGACCAAATATGGATGAATGGTAGTCTAGGGGTCCACGTATCAAGATACACGAAACAAGATCGGTACTTTACTCCCCATATAAATGGAAGGAGACAAGAACTTTTGTGAAGATTGAATCAATAATAACCCCCCCCCCCAATCAATGAAAAGACTTTGTGAATTGTAACCACCCTAGGGTCCCCATAAAAACACAAAGCGGATCGACACCAAAATGGAGAAAATGAAAAACCTAGGAGAAATAAAATCTTGTTCTAGGTGATTCGGGATCCATCTTACAAGTTGACTTGATAAAGAGTTTTTGTATGATTTCATGGATAATTGAAGAGTGTCACTAAAGGTAGGAACATGCCTTTGTGAATGTGGTGCACACATGGAAGGGAAAAGAAATCATTGTGGCCCTTAAGAATTATTTTTATTGAACCATGGGTTTTCAATGGTTCCTCCTCCCTTCCCACATTCCTTTCCTAAAATAGTTACTTGATATCTAAATGGTGAAATTTGTGATTCATGTTTTGATACACATATTCTTCATTAAAATATTCCTCCATGCTTGTTGTATAATGATCAACATTTTAATGTTTAAATGTGGTTTTCAAAATGGTTTTGATGTGTGATGAGTATTTCCAAAGATATTTGGTGTCTGTAAAATAATTTTGAAAGTTGACATGAATTAAAATGGGATCGTATGTGATTTTAAAGAGGGTAAATTTTATTTTGTGGTAAGTTTGTAAAAGTTGATGTGTATTTTTGTTAATTCAATGATAAATAGAGATTTTTCTTATTAAAATGGGTTTCTTTGAGTTAAGCATGGATTCAATATTGTTTTTAAATGTGTCTTGTCGTGGTTGCTCTATTGTTATTTTGAAATGGTTTCTTAAATTAGTTTGGAATTGAATTATAAATTCCCATTTTGAATTTTTACCATGAAATTAGTGTTTTATGGTGATTTTAGAAATGGTTTGTAAAAGTATTTGTAAATGTATTTGGATTAGAAATGTTAAAGACTCGGTTGGTGATTTTTGTTTCCTTGGTAGAGATAGATTTTAGGTGTTGTGATGTGGAAGCTCGATTGGAATCAAATCTTGTTTTGGAACAAAATGGTCAAAGGATTATATAATTTTAGGGCCCTAATGGAAGTTGTGAATGGCATGTTGTGAGATAGGAACCCCTAGAAAGGATCCCCTAAGGAGAGGGTAATCACATAGGTAGTGTCAATGTTTGGGCCAAGGAAGCATGGTGGTAGTGGGTTTTAGTTGAACCACACATTTGAGGACCATCCCATTCACCACATACTATTATCACAAGATTCATGGATGCATTAAAGAGGGTAGATTGATGGTTTCTTGTCAATACTTATTAGACGGGTTTGTACTCCTAGATCCGTTGAGAGTCCAGGTAGGACACACCATTGGATTGGCTAGTATAGAGGGGCCAGTTGATTAATGACTATGAAGTTGCACCATATGAAAACATGTGAGTCCAAATAGAGTATGATTAGGGATTTATTCATGAGATTTTTAAGAAATTTCCATTAAATTACTATCTTTATTTTCGTTTTATTTATACTTCATGTTGGATATTAGCCCCATAAGTTTATGATTTCTTGTTCTGTTTACATCACTTTCAGTATAGATTTATTTTGGTCATTCGGTATGGATTTATAGATGGTATTTGTTTTTTGAACCCAGTTCTTTGTGTGTGGAACTGTTTTGAAAAGGTGGATGAATTGTGTGTTGTTTTGAAAAAGAAAATTGTGGAACTCCATGTTTGGTTATTCAAAATAATTAAAACCCTATTTTATGAATGTATTTCAAACTACTATTGGTGGACTGTTCTAGGAAACTAAATTCATGGAATCTATAGTGATTTCTTTCTAAATTGTTGTAGGATCACACCCTACTTGTTATACTCATCATCATTAGACTAGATATATTTTGTAGGTTTAGGTTTCTGGTTTATTTTTCCATTGGAGTAGGTTGGTATTTAGGTTGGGGATGACTAAGAAGTCATGTGGAGATAATTTTTAATGGTTTGGTTTTAGTTTTTCATTCATTTTTGTTATGTTTATATACAATTATCTTTGGATCAGTTTGTATATTTGTTGTTATTCGATTTTTGGATTTTGATGTATGTTTGATTTTTGTTATTTTGAACCTATTTTATGAAAGGATAAATTGTTCCAATTAGGTTATTTTGATGTCTAACATCAATTTTCTACCTATGGTTATCGAGTATGAACTTAGTGCTTTATCTTGGGCCTGGTCAGGTTTCATGTTTGATAAAATCCTGACCTGGTTCATGGAAAAATAGTATTAGAGCATTCCATTGTTATTAGGTTGATCATATATTAGGACCATAAAGGATCTATAGGTGGGTATGGGACGGATTTCATGAATCCTTGATCATTTTGATCCCCTAGTTTCTAGGGGTAGTCCAGGAGTTGATTCTTTTTATCTGGTTTTTGGGGTATGGTTGAGGAATGAAAATGGAGGTTAACTAATGTAATGTTGTGATCTCAAAAAGAGTAGTTTCCCATGTGGAATCTGAGTTCATAGTTTCAAGGTACTCTTATTTGTTCATGGTTACTTGGGGAATATCCCACTAACCATGTTGCTCATTTATTCATGTCCACTAGTTCCCCATCCCTAGAGTTTCATTTAAGTGGTCATTGGGTTTGATTTTTATCATAGTGGGTTGATTTTTAATGGGGAAAATGGTTTTTGGAAAAACAGTGTTTAAAGGAAAATTGGTTTTGGGAAAATCAATTTTCCAAAGGGGAAATTTTTTTCAATCATGGGTTTATTATAAAATAATAACTTTTTGAACGATTTGGATTAGGAAAATTGGTTTTTTCATTGGAAACATTCCATGGAAAATTTATTTTTGAATGTGGAATGAAAATTTAGTTTTTGAAATGATTATTATGGTTTTGTTTTTATGTTTTTATTATGAGCCTATTGTTTTATAATGAGATGTTATTTTTGGTTAATTTTGTAGTTGATGTTGATTTCAATTTGGTGTTTTTATTTAGTTCAAAATATGCCTCCCAAAAAGGTACCCAAGGTTTCTAGTGTGTATACTCTTATTTATAGTTCTTCTCAGTTATTTTATATATTTCATGGTGATAGAGGTATGTTAGAGGACACAAAATGGCTTGAATATGTTAAGAGTGTCTTCAAATCATTTTGAATTCTCAATGATATGAAAAAGTGTGTTGTTCTGGGATCATTTGAAGGCCTTAGTTTGGATTAGTGGAGGATGATTGTTCCATCATCATTATAAGTTGGGATATTGTGGGAATTGTTTAATACCACTTTCAACCTTTGGTTTTTACCTGATGAGGGGAAGATGAGGAAGATACAAGAGCTCATGATAATTAAAAATGCCTTGTGGATAGTGAAGGATTAGGTTTACCACTTCAAGGTGCTAGTTTTCTTTTCTCTAGAGGTAGCATTGTAGGATATATTTAAAGATCCTATTTTAATTTGGGGTGTTCATTATGAGATCATAGAGAGATCCATGTACTACAAGGATATTCATTATGAGAAGTCTGTGGATGATGCATCCTTAGATGAATTTGGTCTTGGGGTACAGTTTGTGGTAGAAGATTCCCATGAAGGTTCTCTATCTAGTGAGAGGTGTGTGCTAGAAGAACCTATTTCTAAAATACCCTTTTATCAGTTCCATCCTCTTATTCATAAAACCATTCACTTGTGTGATATTATTTTGGTAGTTTCGGGCATTCAAATATGTTTTGTCACAATCCTCTGAGTGTGTACCATCATTATGGGTGTTTTGGACATCTAGATTTTTTTGTAAGAAGTGTTTCTTGATGAAGAATCCTTAATTAATAGGTTCCATCTTCCAACTGTGGGGTAGAATATGCTTCAAGACATAAGGGCTCCAGTCATAGTCCCTATAGTGAATCTCTTCACATATTCAAGAAATTACTGGGGGTGCGGGAAACCATGACTTTACTTTTGAGTCCAATTTTTATGTGGAGAAATTTAATGTTATTTTTTGTAGTTGTGTTTGATGTTGTATGTTCCATATGGTTGTACAAATCGTGGCTGGTTAGTTTTTTAATTAGAATAGTTGTGTATTTTGAATGTGATTCTTTGATTAGTAGTTCATTATTGTGTGTTCTTATATTTTTGTAGATGGGTTATGGTTTTAATCCATGCCCATTTTACAGACACTGAAGTATTTTGGAGTTGATGAATTGTGGTCCTATTCATTGTTTGGTCTCATTATGTTCTGTGAGTTTCCCCTAAGTGTGGTTGGTTTTTGGTTTAGGTTGTTCATTCCCAATTTTGGTGGTTTTGTTGTTTATCTTGTGAAGTAGAGGATAAGTTAGTTCATGTTGGGAGTTCCCTTGCTGGTCCACCCAGGGTGTTGTTGTTGGGAGTCTTAATGTTTGATGTTCTAGTCTGGTTCTTTTGGTGGGGAGAACCATCATCATTTTCTTTTTTCATTCCATTATTGTTTCTATTTGAGTTGATCGAGTGTGACTGGTGGAGTGGATGGTCACCCCATGATTTGTGGTCCTATTCGACTTCATTCAGGTTTTGGATCGAGTTTTATTTATCCTGTGGTTGGGTGTCTTTCTTTAGGAGAATGTTTTTATGGTGGGGAGAATTTTCACACCCTAATCATGATTTTTTTTATCATTTTGATGGCTTTGGTTCTTCTGGATGATGTTCGAGTTGAGTTCCATGTTTGAATTTTTGTGTTTTGGTGGTTTTTGGACTTATTCATGGTTAGTTTGGGAGGTATGAGGGGAAATGGCATGGTAGGGGAGGTTGTGACACCCCTAATGTCACTTCATTGTGGTGTATATTTGTTATATAGTTTATCTCATTCAATTATAGGGGTTTTGGGATAAAAGCGGTGTTGTTTTGGGAATTTATCAAGGATGCATGATGTAGCCACATGGTATAACAAATGAAGCATCAAAAGTGTGAAGTCTGTGAAACTCTTAAAAGTGACGAATTTCACAGTTTATGCATGGTTTTCTAATCATACGAGTTATCCCTGAAACCCATAGGAAGAAGGGTATTTTTAGATTTATCATTATTTTTATGGTGGGAATCTTACCTTGGACACCCCACTAATATTCCCCTAACTTGGAATCCTCCCATGGGGTATTTTGGCTTCTATAGATCCTATAAGTGGATTTGAACGTCGTTTATTAGTGATTCTTTACTCGGGTTGAAATGTTAGGGATATTATCTCTTTCTCCTATGGATTTCTTGTATTTTCCCTTTATCCTCTCTTGGTTTGTTGGTATTTTCATTGTTGTTTCAATCTTCAAAAACCCTTAAGGATTAGGTTTGAAGAGTGGTTCAATTTATTTGATGTTAGGGTGTGTGGATTGTCTCTTGGGGTGTATTATTCCTTATAAAAACGTTTCATTTAATTCACATATCATTGAGGTATTTTATTCAATAAATTTCATTTATATTACATTACTTTGATGCTTGTGATTTCCTTTAATGTTTTAAAAATGTTTTAATCCATCTTATGGTGTGTTATCATATTATTTTGGTGTTTTCATGATTGAAAATGGGTGTAAAATGGTTTCCAAAGGGTTTCTTTAATTATGACTATATTTAAATGAAAGGTAGGTGTTTGATGAAAAAGTCAATTGATCTTTTAAAGTGAAATTTTGTGCTTTAGGTGGTGTTTTCCTTTGGTTATGTTTTGGAAATGGGGCTGCATTATGATTTTGGCATGGGTTGTGGAAGTTTGTGACTTTTATGGTGTGTTGATAATCTGTGGCATGTTGTTTTTGTTTAAAAAAAAGTGAAGTTTCTTTAAAAAGGCTCTTTAGGTGATTTCATGGATACTTTAAGAGTGTCACTAGTGGTTAGCACATTCATATGCGCATGGGGTGCTTGTAGGGATGGGAAAACAAATGATAATGGCCCTTGGGAATGATATTTATGTAAACTGTGGTTTTTCCAAGGCTCATCATCCCTTAAAATATTGTTTTTATATAAATTTTTTCTTGATTTATAAATGTTTAATTTGATTTTCCATGTTTTTACATGTGTAATCTCCATTAAAATATGCTTAAAATATTTTTTTGGAATTCTCAACATTTTAATTCTTAAAAAGTGGTCTCAGAAATGGTTTTGGGTGTGTGGTGTGTGTTTTCAATGAAAATTAGTGTGTGTAAAATAATTTGTTATGTTTACATGATTGATAATGGGTTCTAATGTGATTTTAAAGAGGGGAAATTTCATTTTTGTTAAATGTTTGGAAAAGTACATGGGTTATGGTCTGAATTTGATGTTAAAAAGTGATTTTCAATTTTAAAATGGGTTTCTTTGAGTTAATCATGGTTTCAAGCTTGTTCTTAAATCTGCGGTGCCTTGTTTGTTCTACCGGTCTTTTGTAAGGTGTTTTTAAGGTGTTTTTGATATGAAATGTAAAGGAACATTTAGCATTTTTCACATGAAAGTGGTGTTTCATCGTGATTTTAGAAATGATTTAGAAATGGATTTGTAAATGTATTTGGATTGTAAATATTAAAGCCCTAGTTGGTACTTTGTGTTTCCTTGGGAATTTTATTTTTGAGGTGATGTGATGTGGAAGCCCTGTTTTTATCTCTACATGTTTTGAAGAAAAATGGTTGAATAAATATGGGATTGGAATGCATATTTTAAACTTGTGAATGGAATGTTGTGAGTTGGGAACCCCTATGGAGGATCCCCCGAGGAGAGGGTCAGCACATATGTGGTGTCAGTATTTATTCTAGGAAAGCATGGTGGTAGTGGGTTTTAATTAAACCACATGTATAAAAAAAATTCATTCATTGGGTACTATTATCATGGTAATCATGGCTTTCATCTAGAGGGTCAAGTAATGGTTTCTTATTGACCCTGATTATATGGGTTTATACCATTAGGATTTGTTGATAGGCCAAGTGGGATGTGCCGTTGGATTAGATAGTTTAGAGTGGAAAGTTGGTTATTTAATGTGGAGCTGTACTATATGCCACTAGGTGAGTCTGAACTGGGTACATCTAGGGATTTATTCTATGGATGTTTAGAAAATTCCCCTGTTTTGAATGTTTGTATCTTCTATTTTTTGTGTACTTTATGTTATATATTAGACTTTCTAGTATATTTTTGTTCATTCTATTTCCTTAACATTCATCATATCTTTCTTTTGTTGACCAGGTATAGATGGGTTATTGGGATTTGATTTTTGAACTAGGTTTTGGTGTATGAAGCCCTTTTAAAATGCTGAATGTTGGGCATGTTTTTTTTAAATGAAAATTGTGGAAAGTCAGGATTTTTTGTTCAAAATACCTAAAATCCTATTTTTTGAATGTATTTCAAACAATTATTTTTGGAATTTTTTGGGAAAGGAAATTAATGGACTTTTTTGTGATTTTTTATTGATCTATTTTATGGTAACACCCTACTTTTTCCCCTCAACACTGGTAGACCCATGTTGTTTTGTAGGTTCAGGTTTTTGGTTTGGTTTTCCATTAGAGAAAGTTGGTCTTATGGTTGGTAGTGACCAAGAGGTTAGGTGGAGATCATGTTGCATGGTTCAATTTTAGATTTTCATTAATTTTTTTATTATGTTCAACTGTTATTGTATTTGGATTAGTTTTTATACATATTATTATTTAGTTGTTGTCTTTTACTGCATGTTCAGTTTTTGGTATTTTTATCCTGGTTGTTTATTTCCATAAATCATTATCTTTGGATTATTTTTATGCCCGACACAAGTTTCTAGCCCATGGGGATTAGGAAGACTCATTGGGCCTTGTATTGGGTAGGGTGGGATGTTAGTTCAAATGGAATCCCGGTGTAGTTGGTGATAAGGTATGTTTAGGAAGGGTACTATGTAGGAATAATTTTTTTGAAGTTATTGAAGATCTTTTATGAAATTTTTTTTATGTATATAGTCTCCAAATATACAAAACCTTTATTGTTATAGGCCAATTAATGTTATCTTATGTATTTATTATTCATCTAAAATGAGGAAATAATTATTTATGTTGTGATGGGTTTCCTCCCTATAGAACCTATGTGACTCAAGGTATATAAAGAAAAGATAATGAAAATCCCTCATTTCATTGTGAAGATGATTTTTTAATGTCTTGTGAGAAGTAAGGAAGTGTTCCCAAAGTGTGCACAATGAAACTCAGTGTAGGAGTGGGAAGAACCAAACCATTTTTAGAAATGATTAATTATAGCTATTAATAATTTATTGGGGAAATAACACAAAATGGAAAGGATTATACATTATTGTCAAACTTTATAAAATGCTTTGTGCTTTCTTTATTTCATTTAGTTGTATTCCATGTTGTATTATTTCATAGTTAATTTCTTAATAGATATAGAAATTATAATTGAAAAAGGAGGTTTAATAGAGAAGGGGTTAAATATAAGAATATGATTTGGAAATCGGTATAAATTAACATTAACTAATATACCTACCCCTATCAGGTTTCTAAATCATCCCTAAGGGTAATTTAAAATTTGTATAGATATATAAAAAAATGGTAGGAAAGTCATTAGTATAAATATATACTAATGATTTTTTAATATATTGGTATTGATATATACAAATAGTTTAATTGAATTATTGGAATAAGACACCCAACTAGACAATATTATACTAGGAAATATACCAAAACACCCCCTGTAAACACACTTATAACAGTCATATAAAAATATAACATTTATTAAATTTAGTCCTAAAAATATCAAAATAAAAAAAATTAATTTACATTTTACACACAGGCTATTCATAAATTGATAAAAAATTTATAATATGCATATACAATATGTTTTATCAAGTTAAATACCATAAATAAAAAGTTCTAAAGTGTTAAAAATAAATTCAAAAATTGAATGGATCAATGTATCGAATGTAAAAGTTTTTACCATGATCACCACCACCACCACCCTCATCCTAAACCTAATCATTTGGATCATCAATTATAACAACTTTTTCATCATAAAAATAGTAATGTTGTCACATAAATAAAAACTAGAAGTATTATCCTCATCACTTGGATAATCATATAACAAATTCATCATCAATATAAATATATCAAAAAAACATTACCATAACTATTCTATGTAAAAAACACATTGCCATCATATATTTAATTAATTTCCCATTGATATTTTAATTTATTTTACAATACTATATTACCAATTTTTTACCTCTGTTGGTTCTATATGGGCCTCTTGTAACTATTTTTTGGTACTAAAAGGGGTGGAATAGCAAAATTAGGTCATACTAATTTTCAATTGAATAAAGGAATTAGAGGTTTTATAATAAAAAATAAACTAAATATAATATCCTTCCCTAGTATGAGTATGTATATTGACCATTATTTTTCTTACATTACTATTGCATCATTTTAAAGAGAAACAATATAATAGTGGTACAAAACAAGGATCCAAAGTTTTAGTTTCCTGAAAAATTAGTACCAAACATAATAATCACGTAATAAAACATAAAAATTATTTAATTCCTTCTTCTCTAGCTTCTTAGTGGCCAAGGTGTGCTAATTATTATAAAAATTCACATGAAGATATACATCCAAGAAAGGGGTGTGCTAAAAGCCCAGTAAGAGTATATATGATAAAATGAATAAATGTAATTTGGGTAAGAATAATAATAATCATCATAACATATGTATTATATCACCATCAAAATCATGAGGGGAATCATTATATAAAGGCATGTAATGCGGCAATGGGTCAAAATGAAACATCGTCTCTTAGTTATAAAACACGAAACATATTTGAGAACAAATATAACATCATGTTATTGCATAACATATGTACATAATAATAACACCATCATTGTGATCAAATATACCATCATGTTAAGAAAAATTTAACCTTATCTCATGTGATACATCAAATTACACAATGCATTGGAGCGCTATATAATTCCAGTCACACCCATCCCATCGTAACATTTACATAATCATACATGACACATAGAACATATATCTATCATCGAAAAATAATAATCCATGGAAAAGGAATGGGTTTCATTTCATAAACTCATGAATAAAATTTTTGTATTCCCAAATTTGAAAGGTAATAAAATATTTTAAATTAGTTTCATCATCCATGACTGAAGAAGAAAAAACTCAAGATGGGTTAAATGTGTTTTGGAAAGAAGTTTCATTTTCTAAAATCATCTTATTTATCATAAAACTAGAATATAAACATGTATATCAAAAAAATAAATATTTAAAACAATGAAATTATATTTTAGGAATATTAAATGCACATCCACACTGAATTTGGCATGAAAGACGAATAACCCAAAGAAAAGAAATTAGGTTTGAGATCCCCCTTACCTTATGTTCGAATGATTTATTCCCATTAATATTCCTAATAATCAAATTATATTAATTAATTTATAAACTCAGAACTTATTATACCTTTATTTGATTTATTATAATTTTATTAAGTTCATTTATTGCCATTATGATGAGTTACAGAGTTCAATTCCGAGTTTTGAGAGTGTTTGTTTCTTGGTTTTCATGATCAGTTTTCTTGAATAAAATTATATAAGTTCATGTATCATGAGAATAATTATCCATAATTGAAATTATATTTTATTATTTAACATTAATAGGTTTAATTGGTATTATATATTTTATCCAGATATATATATGATTCCTTATATTAAATGTTAATGATAATCATTTAGATTAATTTTGGTTGTTTTCGATCACAACAAACTCATTTTGTTTTATTATTTAATTTTACGTATATATGTTAATTATATATTATAAAAAAGGTCATGAAATAAATTTTAAAACTAGCTTGAACCATTATAATTTTTTTATGACCATCTTTGAAGGTGATAAGGGAAAATGAAAAACATTTTATCCTCGAATGTAATAAATCAACACCTAACGGTTGATGTCTTCATTTTTTTGAATAAAAGGGAGAGGAGAAGAGGTTTTAAAATAGATTATTAAATTAATATATTAAAATAACACTATATATAATATATTGGATTTATCATTCCACTTATATTATGGTAAGTGATTAGATAATAATAAAATCAATGAACATGAGAAGATATTAAAAGGAAAACGGTAGAGGATTTTACCCTTAAACTTATTATCCTTGAGAAACTCCTTAGGGAAATTGGATTTTGTATTTTTTGAGACCAAAGGCTCCTAAACATGGGTAGGATAACTGAAAATAGTATTGGTATGAACATTGGATACATTCAATGCTTGGAAGAATTTAGGAGAAGAGGTGATATTTATAGGAGAGGAGAAGAGTGTTTTTCATTATTTTATTCATTATTTTATTATTTTGGATAAAGAATATCAAGAGTTTTAGAATTACCACTAAATATATTAAATAATCAATACATTTTTGATATTATGTTTTTAATTTAATCATATATCATCTATGATTAAATAATTCATGTATTTGTTAAATATCGTAAATTACAGTATTTCACTATTCAAAAAAATTGAACTATTTTAGAATTATCCTAGAAATTCACCAAATCCATTTTTAAGGTGTAGAATTCAGAAATGAACTCCATTTTATGAAAATAAGTTTCTAAATATGATAAATTAAATTTCCAATTAAAATATTCATTTATTGGAGAAAATACATTTTTTAATATTATAGTCGATTTTACAACAATTGAAAAATTATTTAAGGTATCCTAAAATTATATTATAATCACAAGTAAAAAAATATTAAATTATGAATAAATTTTATGAAAATAAAGTTCATTTTAAATCATTATATTAATTATAAAATTGTAAATAGACATTTATGTTTTATAAAAATTCAAAAACCTAATTTATCATTTTTAAAACATTTATTTACTTATATTATGATATAATTATATCACATTTTCATTTATAAGATTCCTTAATTTTATTTGTAATTTCATAAGTGAGGTTTCTATTCTATTGGATGGATTATAATTCATAATGATCATTTTACTATTCTAGGGTTCAAGTTATTTTTCCACCAGTACATGTTCCTTAATCTCTGTAAATATTACTTATTTCATAATTCATTTATGAGAAAGATGTATTTATTAGGTTCTCTATGATATGTATGTGTTTTATACTATATAATATAATAATAATAATGTACATAATTCCATTGATAAAAAATTTGGTTGTTACATTCTTCCCCCATTTTGAAACTTTTCCCTCAAAATTTCCTTTTACATAAAAAAGTGAGGTTATTTATCCTTCATCACTTCCTTTGGTTCCCATGTTTCCTCTTCATACTTATGGTTACAATATAGTACTTTGACAGGGTGAGTAGTCTTATTGTGTGTAACTTTATCTCTATGGTCCAAGATCTTCATCAGCTACTCCTCGTAAGAGATATCATTTTACAATTTTACTACCTCTAGATTAAATATATTTGAGGGATCTTTTATTTACTTCCTCAAGAGAGATTCATTAAATACATCATGTAATCAAGACATGGTTGGTGTATGAGCTAGTTGATAGGCCATAGCTCCAACACGATCAAGAATCTTGAAGTATCCTATGTACCTGGGGATCAACATTCCATTGTTCAAAAATATCATGATCCTATTCCATGGTGATATACAGAGGAATACAATGTCTCTAAACTCAAACTCAAGGTCCCGTCGATGATTATCTTCATAGATAATTTTTTTGACTTTGGGATTCCTTGATGTGATACTGAATGGATTTCACATTTTCAAACATTTTGTAGACCATTTTAGGTCCTAATAGATTATATTCATTAACTTTATCTCAACATTCTATTGTTTTTCATCTTTTCCCATAAAGGGATTCATATAGTTCCATTTGGATGATCGAGTGGAAACTTCTTTTTTAAGAGAACTCATCCATAGGAAGATCTTGGTCCCATCATACTTTGAATTACATATTGTATTCTCTCAACATATCTTCCAATATCTAAATAATATACACTTATTTTCCATTATTTAAAATATGATAAGCCGTATTAATGTTCATCTCAGTGTTTAGATCATTTTGGAGACTTTTCCAGAACATGGAGTTAAATATCATGTCTCGATTAGACATAATCAATAGTATAAATTCATGCATTTTTACAACTTATATGATGTATATTCATTAAATTTGATTCTTTGATAAGTCATCTTGAATTTTGTTTAAGGGATATTTCTTTATATGATGATCCCCAACAACCCATATAACATTGTTTCCTCCGGATGTCTTCGGATGTCTAGTGACAAAGTCCATGGTGATGTTTTATCATTTTCATCTAGGTATGGGTAATAGTTCCATCATCCCATTATATGTTTTACTTTCAATCTACACCTACTAACATACTAAGAAATTTGATGTATATTTACTGGTCTACTTCTTTATATTGTCTAAAAAATAGTTTTCTCAAATATCTCAATACATCTTTGTACTCCCTAGGTGAATAGATATGGTTGAGCTATGTGCATCACATAGAAGTTATTTCTCTATCTTTATATTGGATGGTACACATACTTATGACCCAAATTCAACAACTCATTCCAAATCAAATTTCAACTCTAAGGATTTCCCCTTTCTCATGGATTAAACATTATTCTGAATTTCCATATAACTTCTTTGAGAAATATATATTTTATCCCTAAGGGATGGTTGAGAAATTATTTGAAAAAGTATTGATGATGTTCCATCCTTTATGATTTCCATTTCTATCCTTTTATAATATAAGAATATTGGAACCTTCTAAATTATCATCCTTGATAATGTTGTGGGATACTTTCTACATAGAGCATCCTCTAATTTATTCACATTTTCTAAATAGTAGTGGATTAAGAATTCATAATCCATTATGAGATTTAATCTTATTTATTGGATCATATTAATCAAATTTTATTTGAATATATATTATAGGGTCTTATGATTAGAATATATTTAAAACTTCTCCTCATGGAGATGATACCTCCATATTTTCAATGTGAAGATCATAGCTGCCAACTTGAGACCATGCATGGGATAGTATTTCTCCTTAATTTTCAACTTCCTTGAGGTGTAGGCTATAAATTTATCATTTTTAATCAATGCATAACTTAATACCTTATTTGAATAATCACTTTATAACACAAATATTTCCCCACTTGTAAAATGTGTGAGTACTTATGTGGTGATAAACCTCTTTTTTAAATCCTTGAATCAGTCTTCACATTCACTGGTGAAAAAAATTATCCCTTATACTCTATCTTGGTTAGTGGGTTTAAAAATCATGATATGTTCTTCAAAATCACTTTTAATACCCATCTATACTATTGAAACTATGTATCTCCATTACAGATATTGGCCTAAGACACTCTTCGATGCCTTTTTCTTGGAAGGGTCTATAGATATTCCATTACTAGTGATATTATGCCCCAAGAATGACACTTCCTCCATATAGAACTCACATTAACTGTACTTTTCATAAATTTTCTCCCTTTTTAATATATATATCATAGTATTAAAATTCTCATAATTTTCCCCCTTGATCATAGAGTATATTAGAATATCATCTATTAAGGCTTCCATAAAATTTTCAAGGTTTAATCTAAAGACTCTATTCATTAAGTCCATGAATATTGATGGATCATTAGAGATTCCAAAGGTAATAACTATGGACTCTTAGTGTCCATACCTAATTTGAAATGCAGTCTTTGGAATATCTTCCTTATTCAGGTTTAATTGGTGATATCCTGACCGAAGGTCCACCTTAGAGAAATACTTGCACCAATTAGTTTATCAAACAAATCTTGTATTTGTGGCATGGGATAATTTTTATTTATCACAATTTTTTTGAGTCATGATAATCAATGCATGGGTCATTTGACCTATCCTTATTTTTGATAAATAGGACTAGAGAACCGCATTGTGATGCACTTGGTCATGTAAAACCCTTGTCCATATTCTCTTAAAATACCTCTTAAGTCCTTCCAACTCAATGGTGGAAATTTTATAAGAATTATTTGATATCTGAAGATATCTAGGAATTATTTCAATCAAGAACTCAACCTTTCATCTAGGTGTAAGACCATACAATTCATTAGTGAATACATAAGTGGAGTCCCCCACAATGGGCATGTCCTTAAGTAGGATTCTCTCCATTATCTCAATCATTTGAGATAGATAATATTTCTTATGAAAGAATAATATCCAAAATTAAGACTATAAATCAAAAGGATATTAATCATCCTTCAAAAAAATATATAGAGTTTTAGGATACATCTGAATGTGAAGAGTGATCTCCCTTTCTCGACTTTTGATGTTGACTTTTTATAAAGATAGCCAATCCATTCCCAAAATAGAAAAAAACTCCACCAAAGGAATTATAAAACAATTTTCTAGGAGTTTTAGAGCATAAACATTAATTAGGAAGGAGTTATATACATTGGATAAAATAATTACCACATTCTCTATTCTCCTAGAACACTCAACCTGCATATTTTGAGGTGGGGTTTTGAATATTTCTACTAAACATCTGAGATATGAAAGAATACGTAGAACCAAAATCAAATAGTAAGTTCACTATTCTTGAATGAATAACCAGCATACCTATCACAACATCATTATTATGATCCACCTCAGAAATTGTGATGGAATACACTTTACCTTTCTCTTTTGTCTTTGGTGGCTACTGATGCTAGTTACCCTCAAGGAGTATTAGTGTAGTGAACTATCTTGCATAGTTCCCTTTCTACCTATAATTGAAGCATTGAACCATGGGCGGTTCACTACTTTCCTTCATCGTATTGGTCGGATTATTTATGCATCTCTGACATTCCTAAGTTTGGTGGCCTTTTATCTGCACTTGAATCATTTCCCCATCCTGTTGAGGAAATTCCAATGATTCTTCTACCCACATTTTTGAAATGTGAGTGGTAGTTTTTATTTCCCCCTTTTTGATTAGATCCTATATCATAAAATTCATTCTATCTATTTCTTTATTGTTATTGATAACAAACCTTAAGGCATACCTTTTAATCCTTATAAAATATTCTTCATAAGTTTGGAAAAATTCTCATTCATTTTTCCTCAACTCTATAAATTTTCACTCTATCTTTCTAGAAATTGTTCAAGGTAAATACTTGTTATAAATATTTTATTAGTGTGTTCCCACTCCATATCATCAATTTCATCATTCAGTTTGGTTTTCTTACTAAATTCCCATAATTGATTGGCCTCTTAATCAAAATGATAAATGGACAGAGTCTCCTTCTCTATCATAGAAAAACAATGCACATAAAAGATATTCTCTATTGAGTTGACCCACTATTCTATGACTAATGGATTGAAAAATACACTAAATTTCAGTGGTCTTTGCCACATAAAAGACTTGATATCCAGTTTCTACCTCTTAGGTGACAGAGGAAATTCTATATTATCCAGGTTATTGTTTGTAGCCTGAGACACCTGGGTAAGAACTTCCATGAATTTTTGAACTCCCCCACCCAAGGCATTGGGGAAGATAGTCAGGAATTCATTGCATTGTCCCTGACCTGGATTTTTGGACTACATTCTCTTGGTTCCACCTATTTTCTAAAATAGAAAATATTTGAACAACGAATAATTCAACAAGTCATGAATAAATAATTTATTCATTTATTAAATTAACTAATTAAGCATAACTTATTGGATCCTTATGTTTAACATTTTTCTAAAACAAGGATTATTTAGTGCTAATATATACTTAGTCTCATACTAGGGGTTTTGACTGGGGTTCTATAATATTAATTCACAAAGTAACTAAACTATTCTCTAATACAAAATATAGTGACTCTAATTTTTCTTACATTACTATTAAATTATTCTAAATATATAATATATAATAGTATTAGAAAACCAATATCCAATTTTTAGTGTCATGGAAAAATTAGGACCAAACATAACAATTACATAATAAAACATAAGCATTATTTAATTATTTATTATTTTTCTTCCCAGTGGACCTCATGTACTCTTTCGTATAAGTAGTCACATTAGGATATACATCAAAGAAAGGGGTGAATTAAAATCCAAATAAGAGGATAGATAAGAACATGAATGAATATAACATGGGTGAGAATCATCAACATAATCATAACATATGCATGGCATCATTATCATAATCATGATAGGAAACATTATATAATGGTAGGGAATTTGGAAATTCATAAAAAAGAAACAACATATCTCAGTGGTCGAATACCACACATATTTTTGAACAAAGATTACATCATGTTCATCCATAAAATATTTGAATAATCATAAAATATTAATTTTGAACAAATATTGAATCATGTTCATGAATATTTACCATTATCTCAATATATACATCACATTACCAAATGTATTGGAGCCCTTTATAATTTCATGCACACATGTCACATCATAACATTTACATAATCATGCTTGCCACACATAATATATATCAAACATAGATATAAAATAACCCATGGAAAAGGAATGGGTTTCATTTCATTAATTCATGAATAAAATTTTGGTATCCCCAAGTAAGAAATGGAAAACATATTTTATATTATACTCATCATTCCTAAGCGAAGAAGAAACAACTCAAGAGGATTCAAAATGTGTTTTTGAAAGAAGAGTTATTTTGGAGCAATTTTTAATTTTTTATAAAACTAGATTAAAAATATGTATCCCATAAAATAAATTTTAATATAATATAATGTATATTTTATGAATATTAAATTTACATCCACAATAAAATTTGGCAGGGAATAGAAATAACCCAAATAAAGGAAATTGGATTCGAGAATCCCGTTACCTTATTTCTAAATACTTTCATCACCTTAATATCTTAGATAATAAAATTAGATTCATTAATTAATAAATATATAAATTCATAAACATATTTTTTATTTTTTATAATTTTATTATGTTCATTTATGGCCAATATGATAAGTTATAGAGTTCAATTCCGTCATTTAAAGAGTTTTTGTTTCTTGGTTTTCATGACCGGTTCACTTCTATACAAGTATATATGTTTTTGTAGGATGAAAATAAGTCTAATTAATTAAAATTATATGTTATTAGTGAACTTAAATAATATTAATTTGTCTTATATATTATGTATTTTTTCTAATATGAGGATGATTCACTAGATAAAATGTTAATGATAATTGTTTACATTAGTTTGGCGGTTTTTTATCATAATGACCTCATTTTGATTTATTATTTAATATTGTGAATATATGTTAATTATAGAACATAATAAAGATTATAAAATATTTTTTAAAATATTTTTAACCATTATAATGGTTTTATGATCATCATTGAATGCGGTAAAGGGAAATGAAAACTTATTATCCTCAGAGGTGATAAATCAAAACCTGATGGATGATGTTTTCTTTTTATTGAATATAAAGGAGAGGAGAATAAAATTGATGATGGATTATTCCAATAAAATATTAAGTTTAATTTCTATAAAATATAATTTAGTTATAATTACACATGTACTATAAGTGGTGAGGATAGAATAAGAAAATAAAAGAACATAAAAAGAAATTAATAGAATATAGAAGAGGATTTGACCATTTGAACTTCTTCTCCTTGAGACCCTCTTTAGGGAAGTGGGATTTGGTCTTATGTTGAGACCAAAGGATCTTAGTCATGGAGAAGATTATTTTTACGAGTATTCGGATGAATTGTGAAAATATTCAAAGCATGGAAGGTGTGAGGAGAAGAGGTTCTGAGGGTTGGTATTTATAGGGGAGAGGAGTGTTTTTTCGTAACTTTATTCATTATTAATTATTTTGGCTCAAAAATATCAATTGATGGAACCTTTTCACTTAAAATATTAAATAATTGAATATATTTTGAGATTATAGGATTAAAAACCCACACATCATATATGACTCAATAATTCATGTATTTTTTGAATACCGTAAATTACCATATTTCATTATTCACCAAAAAATCAACTATTTTAAGAACATACAAAAATTCATAGTAACAATTTTTTGATGTTTTGAATTAAAAATATAACTCCATTTTCTGGAAATAATTTTATAAATATGTTCATTTTAATTTTTATTTAAAATTATCATTTATTCAAAAAATATCAATTTTAATATTATAATTGATTTTACAACACATAGAAAATTAGTGATGGTCTCATAAAATTATCTTATGTTTAAAAGAAAATAAATATTAAGTTATGAATAAATTTTATAAAAATAATGTTTCTTTTAAATCGTTATATTAATTATAAGTGTATATAAACATTTAGGTTTTATAAAAATACCAACACCTAATTTATCATCATTAAAAATTAATTTACATATACTATGATATAACTATATCATATTTTATTTTATAATATTCTTATATTTTATTTATACTTCCATAAATAAAGATAATATTATATTATCCATATTACTATTCATAATGATCATGGTACTATTTCAAGGGTCAGGTTTCTATTACATCGGTATGTGTTCCATAATTTCAATGAACGTTACTTGTTTTATTCTTTATTTAAGAGAATTATGTTTTTATTGGGATCTACATCCTATCTTTTTATACAATATAATATAATTATAATAAGTTAAATAATTCCATTGAGGAATTTTGGGTCATTACGCTATACCACCAAGGTGAAATTCCACATTGCTATAAGTGTACTCCATGCTCACTTGAGTCTGGAGACTGGCATTAAGGGTCTATCATATCACTAGGGATATATTTTCCTTCTAACATATCATCATAATAAATAAGATAATAATTAATGTAATAGTAATATATAATGAAAACTAATAAAAAGAATTAATTATTAAACTCCAAACTAAACTCCAATAATACATAATATGTTGTAATTGGTATCTTAACCAAACACATAGTATTTTTTCAAAAATCCAAAATCATTACTCAATTGGTATAGTGGTCAAATACATGAATCTTTCTAATATAACCTAACAAATAAAAAATATCCAATATATCTCAGACTAAAACTCTTTTATTATTGAATTTTATAGTATAACACATGACTTTCCTTAAAACACAATCAAGCAAGTGGTATTTGAAAATCTCATGCAAGAAATCCTAATCCTATAATATGAAATCATCAATTTATGTAAAATTTACATTGTATACTCTAGAATCTCATGGAATCTTATAAGGTATTTACCCTTTTAATAATTATATTTCATTATTTCATAAAAAATGATATTTTACAATTTTTTTAACATTATTAAAATTGTAAAAACAAAATTAATGCATCTCTTTAATTATCCTAAAACATTCCCCACCATTAAAAGTTTGTTTCAAAATCAGGATACTAACACAAACACCAAATGCAGATCATTTCATACATTCCATCAAATAAAAAATGGTTTAATCCATGTAAAATCCGACTAACATGCCTCTTTAATTCCTCAAAAATTACATTACAATAATATAAATCAATAATATAATATTATTGTGTAAAAATCATTATTCAAAAACTATATCTAACTCTTATAAATTAATTTTAGCTTTCAAATTCTCATTTAAAAAATTTATTAACGAACTTAAATTTATAACACACTATTTGAGATCATAAATAGTTTTATATCACACAAACATCATATAATAATAGTGATTTACATAAAAAAAATTCTTTTATATGAATAAAATTCACTATTTTATATTATATTTTCATTTTAGAATATCTGTCTATCACCTAATATCATTTTAATAAAAATCACACTCATTGAATTTCCTATTAAATAATTTTTAAAATAGAAATTTAAGAATAAAATACTAAATTTAAAAGCATAAATTATTTCATATAATTTCATCTTAATTTTAATAACAAATAATTTTCATATGATCACACCATAATCAAATATATAATTAAAATTTTCTAAATAAACATGTATAAATCAATTTAAATCATGGAGAGGCCTATGAATATCAAATTATCCCCCAGAATCAATATAAGAAACAAAATCTAATACTTAATTTGTCACAAAAAATCTGAGTTTCTCTCAAACTAGTTGAAGAAAATTGAATCAGGAATAAACATCAAGTGAAACCTCATAGATGTCAAAATAAATCATTGGAATTAAAATTAATAATTTATTTAAAAAATGAAAAAAAAATATAAAAAAGACTTACTTCGATGAATGAGATACTGTTTCGGCCCAATAGGATCTTTACAACTGTTTGATACCTAGAAACGAATGATGGTGATGGTAAACTAAATAGGTGAGGGATTTAGACTCACTTATTTGATAATATAATGAAATTAAATAAAAAACCAATCAAGGATGGGATTTTTTGAGATGGTGTGGTGAAAAATGGGAAAATCTGGGGAACATGAGTGGAGAATTAGGGATATATAAATGATGACCATGTGGGATAGATAATTAGCAGAGGACTATACTGATAGTTTTAAAAGATCATGGATATAGAGGCACAGAAATATCTATGATTTTTAATTTTAAAAATAAATTATAATGATGGGAAATATTGATAATGAAAAGACAAATTAATGTGAAATTAAAAAAAACAATTTCTTAAATGATAAAAATCCTCCTCTCAATAATAGTTTAAAATATTATGACACAATAAAATCTTTCAACTCATTTCTAAACAAACATATTTCCTCATCTAAATATATTATTTTTCTATGGTTGTTTTTATGGGAAATATATTGATATATAAATGTTTAATAAATATTATGAATGAAAATTTATTTATTCCCACAAATACCTCTTTTAGGATGTCATTTTATATATGAGATATGATATGTTTCATAAATTTATATATGTAATAACCATAATCACAGTTATTCATTTATATTGAACTATGAAAACATACTGAGATATATATGTAATTTCTTATGATATATGTTTGGACAGTGAAATATTATAATATATGCCTTAATGTTTACCTTGTTTTTTTAGTTTATAGCTTTTATGTGTTCATAAAATGTCATAATACCATGTAATTAATGATAAATAATCATCACACAATCCGAAACAAATATTGTTCAATCAAATTGTAAAATATGACGTTGGTAGATTTTATATATATTATTGAAGAAAATGTATTACTAATATATAAAGAACATCATATGTAGTTAATTTATTGGATATCCATGCATTGAATATATAAAATATACCATCATAATACATAGATTTATTATAAAGGTCATCCAAAAATCACTAAAAGACGTAAAAATAAATAATAAATTCATGTTAAAAATATAAAATTATATTACATAAATCAGAGTATAATGTTTTACTTCAGCATGTTAGGTATTAAGAAGAGTCTATCATAACTTATTTATTTTTAAAATACATAGGCTACACAGTGTTATCTTTCTCGTACTTCATATCAATCTATTGTTTTTTTATATATATGTTAAGTAATGATTAAAAAATATATTATTATTATCAAATTATTTTCCATTTATATAGTCTTGATATAAATATCTATAAAAAATATAAAATTTATTAAATTTAAGTAAAAATAGTACATTAATTAATATAAATGATAATTATGAAAATGAAACTCATATATACATAAAACATTGATGCTCCTAACCATTAATTCTTAATAATTTCATTTACAATGTCAATATCAAACGTTTCATGAGAGATCATTCCAAAAATTTAATATTAAAATTCAATGTCAAAAGTATTATTGTTTTGAAACAATGTTTCTATAAAAACATATAATGTCAATAAATATGATAAATTGATTAATAGTGTAATTGTTTCCTAAAAAAGGTCTCTTTAAATCTAATAATTGATTCATTATATTATCTCCATCCACATTCCCATTTCATTTTTTATCATCATCTTCCTTAGTTCATAACTTTTTCATTCATTATAATATTTTTTAAATATAATATAAGTTCCAAATGACATACCCATTTATCATCTTGTTTCTTAATAAGATTAAGTTGAAATTCATTGAGTGTTTTTATTACATGTTACACTATGTCAATACCATCATCATGAAGGGGGAAAAGTGGCTCTACTCTATGATATTCAGCTACCTGAATCCCTAATTATATAAGATATATTGGTAATTAATTGTAGTGTAGGATATCTCCTTATATATTCAATTTTACTCTTACAAAAATTCAATGTGTGGGTTAATATAGATAAAAATAATAATCCATTTCACCCTATAATATTTTAATAAAATAAAAGTATCAATGTTTGGTTATTTCAAAATTAACATAAATTGTCAAAATAGAATTGATTACCATAGGTTTGGGAGCCTTATAGGGGAATGATTCTCCTTAAAACATTGGTTATGTGGCTCTGTATAGTGTAACTTATTCGGCGATGATAATTATTTTTAACCCCTTCAAAGGAGATTCTCTATTACTCTATTTTCCATTATTTATATTTCTATAAAACATTAAATCTTATAATTCTTTATTTCATTTTATTTTCATATTGAATCCATTTTATTATTTTTCAAAGTACTCTCATAGTGAAACTCAAAAATATGCATCTCTAACATGTCTGTTATTTTCTATATTCTTAAATGGAACTTAAAGTATTTGTCCTTAAGCAATGAAAAATGACTCTTATTTTGTCAAAAAATGGATAAAAATAATGGAAAATAAGTATTAATAGTCATGCCCAAATATATTAAACTAAAATAATATTATTTATTTTATACTTTTGAATGATTCCCATTATTTTTATATATTTTCAACATCTATTTCCCCCTTTTTATTTACACATGTTTCCTTTTATAGAACATTAAGTGGGATGGAGATACATATAGATTATGAAGGTTCGATCAGTATATAATAACACAGACATACATCCTTTATTGTTTTGTATCACATCAAAGTTTTATAAAAAAATTAAACTACATGCCCTTTCTTTTTTCAAGTCTATCATATTTTTGATAGGGGTACAGTGATTTCATTTCATTCTTTTTATTTTATGTAAATATTTTCAATTTCATAAATTAGAATTTATATAATAATAATAATTTATAATTGTATGGTAAAATAAGTTTGTATCATTTAAAATGTTCCTCAATGCTTCCTCATTACAAGTGGAAGAGAATGATTCCCATGTTTCTTAGTCTATAATGTATATTTATAATTTTGGTAGGTAGGGTTTGGAATTCCCATCTCCATACGTAATATGTATTCTATTAAGAATAATTCATAATTCTCTAATAATCATTCTAACAAAACTTAATATGAATTTCATACTATAGTCTTATAATATTAATTTACTCTACATGGGAAAATTGAAGTAAGAGATCAGGATATGTGTGATCATTGAGAGGGGGAGTGGGTGAATCAATGATATTATATTTTTATTTTTAGTTACTTATGAAATAACCATTTACTTCTATTATAGAGATAATACTCTATTGGAAAGAATGAAAATACACACAACCAGAAGATCATAGGTATTTACAAGGTTTAATACTCAATAAGAGCATCTAGTCCTCTTCATGGTTTTGAAATAATCAAAGGCCACAAAATCCAGTAGAAAATAATATTTTGGTTGGTTTTAGTAAGTAGGTAATATCTTTTCATTTTTGTAGAACTATATTCAGTCAAAAATACATATTTTTCTCTAATAGATACTAGATAAAACAATGTTTGTTACAACTATAATAAACTTCACCAACAAGCTTTAGTATGTTGTCACTATGCTTATTGAACATTCCATATACTTTCTGTTCTTATAAGTTAATTTTAAATTTCTTGAACAATAGAGAGAAATAACATCTTCCTCAAATTCTACAGGAAATTATCCATCTGATCATATTTCTATCTAGTATAAATTTTCTGATGAAACTCAGTTTGGTACCTTGTTTATCCAATCAACTCTATTTGGTTGGTCACCTCTATTTGGTTGACCAACTCTTCATAAAATTCTACTAGTACCTATTCAACCTATTTATTTAATTAATTATATACACCATTCTTCTTTTACCAACTAATATAGATACTCTATCTGATATTCAATAGACCCATTCTGCATAAAGTTTTTCGACTGATTGCCTCTATTTACTATTCATTTAATACTGAAATATCCCATATTCATATAATCACCTTTTCACACCATTATTTTGAGAACACTTAATAAAAAGACTTCATATATTATTTTAATACCAATTTTTCTTTACAATGCTTGTCCGATCGACTCATTAATTCGATAGTGATTTACACACATTTCAAAATCAAAAAAACCATTAAAACATCAATACTTTTTTTAGTATATATTCCTATAAGAATTAATGTTGAGGTAAGAATATCATGTTTTGATATTACACTCAAAACATTGTGTGAACCACTATGAAGAATCGTTCTATTGATATCATTTAAACCTCTTAAAAATTTGGAGTTTCTTTAAGACTCGACATCAACGTTCTTCATTAAGATTCAATATGGCTTAGGGATAATAAAAAATGTTTCCCTGATGATTTTTTGGAACATTGATTGATAAAATTAAAATCATCACATTCAATATCTTTATGAATATTTCATAAAGTACCTCAGTCCTTCCATCTGGTACATCTTTATAGAATTATTCCAATTGATAAATCACTGATTGGTGTTCAAGTATAACATTATAGTAACCTCTCAAAAGGCTTTTTTCTAATACTTCATCCATTTAATGACTTGCATAAGAAACCTGTGACAGTCAAATTTTAATGGAAACCATTGACCAATGAAACTATTTTGAATCATATACAATTAATCATTTTATCCAATTTCTTGAAAACTTTTTAAATTTTTATCTTATACTTTGTATTGGTCAATAAGATATAATTCATAAAAATGTAAAAAATATTCTATTATATGACATTTATTCTAAAGATTCAATCTATTTAATTTGTATACAATCATTCATAGGTCATGAAACTTTTTATCTATACCAAGAACTCCATCTGATGACATTTTCAGGATTCATCCGATAGACATCACCCTATTTAATATTTTTGTGACCTCTATCTGATACGTCTATGATATTCCTCTAATCAAAAACATTCAAAATTTATTCATTATGAAACATTATACTATAACAACATCATATCATCATAACCTTCATACACTGAAACATGAATCCTTATTAAATTAATATTTTAACCCTACATAGTCGCAAGTTCAGCGGGTAACATCAGTCTATTATACATCGTAAAATATCATAGAATAATCCTTTTACAACCACAACATTGGACAAAAACATCTATCTAGTGAAATCTTCATATCTTCATGGAAATAACTTTTTACTCAAAAAATTCATTCTCCCCCTTTCAAATCAGACTTGAATAGTGAGATCATTCAGTAATCATGAAGTTTGGGACATAGTAATTGAAAATAAACATTTGTTTTTCAACATTAATGAACATTTTTTCTTATTTAATCAACAGTGTACATGGAAAAAATTAAACACTCAAAATATTTCCAATCACATCATAATGGTAGGGTTAAACTGATAAACAAGGTTCAGTGGACTTCTTTCAATGAACTTGATCTGATAAAATTCATCTAATCACATTTAAGGGAATACACAATCATTTAAAGTGGTTTTTGTTTGAAAAAAAACACAACACTTTGATGAACCCTCATTAATTTATCTTCTTTGAAAATTTCTCCAAACTTCTTAGTCCCCAAAATATCCCCCTTTAGATTTTTAATCAACAAAGGAACATAAATCCTTGAAAATTTAAAAATCATGAAATGAATTACTTATCCAATAATTATAATCCTATATGAGAGAACTCAATGTAAGAGACAAAAATAATTGAACAATTATTCCATGTTATCCTTAAGAGTGATTTAAGAAACATCTCTTTCACCTTTTAAGAACCATTTCTTTTAATATGAGCATTCATAAAAAAACTTCATCTTGCAAGAATAAATGCCTTAAATCCACTTTAAAAAACCATTAAAATATCTCAATCATTCTTGAAATCACCGCTTACCCCTTTTATGAACTCCCCTTAAATATATTATCTTTCATAAAAAGGTTAATCACATACCAATATATATATATATTTATGTTACAACTATTATTTCCCTTTGATAACACTATCCAAATATAATAGGAGAGAGGGTATAGGTTTACAAACCTTATCCTTGTAGAGAGAGAGTTTTAAGACCCATTATCAACCTCAACTTATGAATCATTTCCTTGAAAAATGGTTTTGTAAATAAATTATAAACTTGCACTAATGTTATAGAAATATCTAGATTTAGTTCATTTCATTCCATATTCTCATTGATGAATTGATATTTAAAATTAATGTTCTTGGATTGATAATAGTTTACTAAGAATTGTTTTTCCATCCATATGATTACATTCTTTTAGAGAACATTGATACCTAGAATATAATGCAACAACATACACTATATCTTGTATTAGAGATGTTAGATACAACATGATTATAATTAACTTTATAATCTCTTTGGGATCAACTTCTTTAACTTATATATCTTTTGAAAATATAAGCTCCACTAGAATAGGTGTTGAAACTGGCTTTGAATCCATCAGGAAAAATTTCTTCAGATGTTCTTTACCATACTTCTCTTGAGATATAAAAATGTACTTATTATTTTGAGAGATTTATAAGAAAATAAAATATTGAATTTCTCCAAGAGTGGACACATCAAATAACTTCTTCATTTCCTTATAAAAAAATTAATATATTATGGTATCTTTCCCAAAAAATATGACATCATCGAAATAAACAATCAAAATGAGGGAAACCTGATTTATTTTTATTTTGAGGATATTTTCAACTCTTCCTTTCTTGAAATTCAAAATCCTTACTAATGTATCTGATTTAGAGTACTAAGATCTAATTTCTTGATTTAATCCATACAAATACTTCTTCAACATACCAAAATGGATTTCATATTTTCTAAGTATAAAGATACACAATTGTTCAATATAAAATTCAACATAAATCTCTCTATTAAGAAACGATGGCATTATATCTATCTAGAATATATTATATTTTTATTATGTAGTGACAACAATAAATATTATTATAATTTCAAGCCATGATATTAGAAAAAGGACTAATCAAATTTAATTCCTTCAAACTGAGAGTAACCATTACAAACAAATCATTCCTTGTTTCTTATCACATATCTTTTTTCATTTAAGTTGTTCTAGAACAACCATTTTTTTCCAATCACATTTTTATTTTTTGGGTTGGGAAAAGCTTCCCATGTATCATTGTTCTTAATATGATTGTGGTCTTAATTTATGGAATCAGTTCTATCTTGATGCTCAAAAGCTTCATTAACAACCATTAGTGAAACATGTGAATATAAAGATATATGCGAAACATGACTTTATGTTATTCTAGTTTGAACCTATTATCATTGATCTATAAAGATGATTTAGACCTACATATTAATCCATAGTCCATCATGAGATGAACATAGTTATTTCTCATCACTTGAGATAACAAAGTCATAATTTTCATCTTGGGAAGCTTCAAAATTAGTACTATCGTTAATAAATATTTCATATTGTTATTCTACCACAAATACATAATCACATCCTATTGTATCTATAATTTACATTTAAGCTTATTTATTAAAATATTCCAGAATTTTACCATTTTTAGAGTAATTATTTTATATTTATTTATTATTGAATTTTTTTCTTCTACCATAAGGATTATTTATAATAAATATTCCATAAACACATAAACACATATCTAATAAAACTTCCCCAGAGTCTCACCTTTAACCATGAAAATTAAAGGACTACTAAATACCTTTAGGTACATCAAGCTTGGGGTTTCATTATAATAAATCTCATAAGGATTCATATTATGTGTTTTATTACAGAAAAATAAATTAATAATATGTACTATCACTCCAATACATTTATTCTAGAATAGTTGATAAGTATCATGTTTAATCATTAAAGTTCAAGATATTGACTCCAAAATTCTAGATTTTTAGCAGAAACATTTTTTTTATGGTTTATATGGTATAGTAAATTAGAAGTAGGAAATTATTTTATTTTAAGGAGTTTCATATTTTAGTAGAATCCTTATAGTAGTATTAAAGTGGGTTTTTTATGGGATATGTGAACCCTACTTCAATGGAATCAGTACTAGTCTACTAAAATTAGTGATTCTTGATTTTATTTATTTATATGAAATTAGATGTAGTTTCATTTCTATTTCAAAAAAGGGTTTTAGAAGTATTTAATTTTGATGTGTTTTTTAAAGATGTACAATTCATTATAATGAGAGTATATCTATGTTATAGTGACAATCAAATGAATTTTGAGGAAAAGTGTAAGAAATATAATCGTAGATCTTTCACTAGTACTTGGAAGTCAGTTTGAGTTTGTAAGAGGAAAATATCAATTACCTCAATGATTAAATGAACATATTTTTTTCTTAGATGATGGTTTCACTAGTAGACCAGGTGGTAACCTCTATAAATATTGATTGAGACCACTTTTTTATGTGTATTATTATAATATGATTACTCTCTTGAGTGATCCATGTGGATGAAATAGTTTTCACGTTATAATTTCTTCTTTCATATAATTGAAATGTTATAATTTTTATTCCTTGGATATTTAAATTTTAGAATGAAAAATGTAAAACCATCATGGTCTCTACTCATTTCGGTTTACTCTCATTTGTTTTTATGTTTGTGATATATAGTGAATATGTCAAAGTAAGACTTAGTGTAGTGATTTGGCTAAGATATATCTCTTCTATGTTCGGGAACATTGAGATACATACGATTCCTTCAAAAAACTTTTTTTCCTTTTGGATTCTAGTGACATTCTAATGGTTCTGGATGATAGGTGAAGGATTCTCAATAGAATTATAACCAACAATCTATTCAATAATGATTGTTGAAGAAGTTGGTGAAAACTTTCACCTCCAAAAATCATTTCGTGAGACATTCTATAGAAAAAAACAACAAGTAACTCCATTATCTTAGGGACCTGATTTAGTAGGTTGACTATGGCCTCCCTGAAGTTTAGGAGTCCCATAATAGGACTCATATAAATAGATATTATCACAATTTTCATGCAGCATTAGCCCCTCAACAACCAATTGAGAACTTCAGCCAATAGGTCTTGGATCTGATCACCCAGCACTACTAGAAGTTGAATCTAGATCCATAGACCTATATATAAGGCTCTAAGGAACTGAGCTATTACTATCATTTACCCACATAAATTTTATGTCCTATTCCAGTAGCCACTCCCCATTTCTCCCTTGATCCACCAATCCCCAACAATCTTTCTCCTCCCCTGATGCCTCCACCCAATCTTCCGTGACCCTCCAGCTCTAACATGGCCATTGTAACACTTATATATTTTGTGAAATATTTTTCTGAAATATTTATAATAATTTATACAATTTACACAACAATATGTTTATCTTGCGTTACACCTAATATAGAGTTTACACAAAATGTGTCATACTTTTTAAAATATTAATATTTAATAAGATAGTTATCATGTACCCATTTGTATGGTGGTAAGGGTTTGATTAAATTAATTATGAAAATATATTGTTTACTGATGTATATATAATTCTTTGGATACTAATTAATAAAAATCCTTTTGAAAATATAAGAAATCATTTTTCTGAAAAACTTTTTTTCTGCACATAAACGCATTTAACCGTAATAAATTTAATAAATCACATTTTGTGAATTATATTAATTAAATTTATATATTATATATTTAATTTTAATTTTAATATCTGTAATATATGTTTTATAGACATTAAATAAGAATAAATACAATGTTTTTCTTTAAAAATTCATTTTTTCTAAAAAACTGTTTTGTCGCCTTTTTATGGTGTACTTATTTGGAAAATTATTTTTGAAAATTAATGAAAATGAATATAATAAAATAAACTTCATTTTTTAAATCATAATTTCAAAATTTTATTAGGGTGTTGTTTTGGGGTTTTTCTAAAAAGACTCATTTTTTTATGAATGATGAAAAATATTGATTATTTTTAAAACTACCTTTTCAATTAAAAATTTTATAATGAAAAATTATATTTTAAATTAGTTTTAAATAAAAATTATTAAAATTATAAATCCAATAATAAAATTTATATGATTTTAAAGTTTTGTTGAATTTTTATATAAAACATTATGTAATCTTTTGAACATTTTCTCTTTGAAAACTCACTTTCTCATCATGTCTATGGGATTATTTTTAAATTAAATTCCACTTATTATGGGAATGGAATTTGAAAAAAACGGATTCAATATTTTGAATAAAAATAATTTATATTATCTACTATGTTTAACGAATTTTTTTAACCAAAATTATTTCTTAAAATAAAAAAAAATTAATTATTGGAATTGAGGTTAAAATAGGGTTTTCACATTAAATGTGTTAATTTTAAAATAAATTTTATACACAGATGTGATTTTTTTAAGGAAATGGTTTTGATATTTAAAATATTTAAGTATATTTTATCTAATAAATCTCATTTTAATTGTATTCTAAAAAGATAATTTACCAAGGTAAAAAATTATACAAGTTATTTTGTTAAAAAAATGGGTAAAATTGAGTAAATTTAAAGACTAAGGGTTAAAATGATAATTTTTTTTTCTAATTGTGTTTTGGAGGTTTTTATAGAGAACATAAAACCTTCCATCCATTACTATTAAATTTCTAGGCACTTGAGAAAATTTTTACCACCCAATAGTTAATACTTTTGGGTATTTACAAAAAATACACTCCTCAGATATAAAAGGGAACTCACTCCCCTCACTTATTCAAAACATTCAATACTTTTTTCATAAAAAATAAAAAACATCACTTCCAAAATTCCCTAATATAATCATATTATCCTTATTTTGCACATAAATCTAACCAATAATGTCTTTTTTCACAAACCTAAGGAGGATACATAAAGAAGAGGTAACATTCATCAAAAAAAGTTTTTGTTTTATTTCTTCCTCCGCCAATTCAATTCTTATTATACACTGATTATTTAAAAACCACAATATAATAATAATTATTATATTCTTATATGTTAATTTCCTGACCTTTAACCATCTCCACTTTCATAAAATTGATTATGAAATCATTGTTTGTGTGTATGGCAGAATACCGCCTCGTGAACCAATGTCCTTCATTTTTTCGTTACCACCTATAAAGCATAGTTATAATGATGGATTTATTATTTATATATGATATATATGATATTTATTATTTTATCATGATTCTAAATTTTTTATATCACACATAACTTCAGGCTCTCTATTTAGTGTGAATACAGTAACATCGGTCGTGTGTACGGTGGTCTACCGCCAATTAAAGCAATATGATTCATTCACACTTTACATGGAATGTATCAAAGATGGTTTTAATAAAAATTTATGGTATATATTAAATAACCATGATTCTGTAATGATAATATATATCATTTAATTTTATTTCTTTCATCCTTACAAGAAAATAAAAAAACAACATTTGTACACGACCTACTGTCTCCATGAGTACTGAATTTGATTTCCTATCACCAAAACATATAGGATACTATAGACAAATATATAATAAAAACACATTATGTTTATATCATAGTTATAATTATGGATATTATAGAACCATAAAGAAATAAATTGGACAAAAATATAATAAATCAAAACAAATACGAAAAACAATGTGGTTATTTCATAAAACATAACTTTAACATGGAATTGTTAAAAAACTGGTAATAAAAGGTCATAAGAAACTGATATATGGTGTGATATTTAAAAACAATGTTCTGTAATATATTTATAATAAAATTATATTTATTATACATGAGTTTTGACAATATGCGCTGGAAGTCAATATTTAAGGTAAGAGATTTATAGTCTCTCTTTTATTTCTGGAGACATATAAAAATTCACAACAATTTTCTTTTGTGTGGTGTATATACTTATATTTTTACATGTTAAATAATGAATCCCATTCCTTTCATGACATTTGTTTTTTTTATGATGTTATTATTTATTGGGTATTACTATTCAAATATTACTAAACTATGACGAGATTTTATGTATCAATTTTATTTCTCTAAGACGTACATTATGTTATGTACCAATATTATTTTATGTGGTGTATATAAAAACACGTTGACATGTAATATAATGAATTTATTTCTCCTCATGATATTTTAACATTCATTTTTTATTCCTTCATGGGTCTTTTGATGTAATGTTACATAAGTCATCAAGATTTCATGTTACAGTCTTATCATTTATCATGACTTTTTTGGATTAAGTCTATATTATTAAAATGTCTTGATCAACCACACAATAATTCTCATGAATTTTATTCTACACTGGTTATTGATGATGTTGTAAAGTAAAATTACCATTTTGAAACCCATTGTTACTTAAAATAATTAGGAATTTTTTTTATGAAATTGTGAATTTATTTCTCTTCGATAAGAAATCAGTTTTCTTCCAAAACCATGTTTTCGAATAAAAATTCAAAAATGTTTTATTAATAAAATATTATTTTTAAAATTAAAATTTTCAAATATTTTATGTTTTATTTTTTAAAAAAATGAATATTCATATCATTTTAAAAAACAATGCCCATATAGATATTACCAAGAATGTGAAATGAATATTTGTTTTTAATAACCATGACATGAACCATATTTTCTACTGTCATGACTGCTCAATGATATCAAGAATACTTCACATTTTTTAAAAATTTATTTTAATAGAAAATAATTTCCTTAATATTAGAGAATTTTTTATATTTTTAATAAATTATTTCAATGTGAAAAAACATTTTTAAAGTCTTTTTAGCAATAAAAAAATTCAAATCGAAAAGGATATTTTAATCAAAAAATGTTTTAAATGATTTTTAAAAGATTTATTTATAATTAAATGAGGATATTTTCAAATAAAATTATTTTCATAATGTTTTGTGTTTTAAAATTTTATTTACAATGAAAAGACATTTTCCTTAGGAATGGTCCAAATTAGTCTTTAAAAATTATTTTCTATCTAAAATAACATTATTTGAGGTTACTTATGCACTTCTTGGGATATGATCCAAATATACCACTCTTATTATTTCATGTAATAATTTATTTATTTCGGATAAAAATATTTTTATGAAACCCATTTCTCTTCTAGATGTTATACCATGAAAAAATGGTTAGGAAAACTACTTATTTTTCCATGGGTTATTCTATGATGAAGTGATGAAAAGATTATGAAACCTGTTTATTTTCCATAGGTTTTGTTATAATGAAACTTTTAATAAATTTATTTAATTTCATGGGTTATTATATTATATATATTTTATGATCTTTCAGAAGACATATGTGTGATCTTCATTATGTGATAGTGGTTATGTTATAACAATAGATGGTGGTTATGTTATAAATAAAGAAATGGTTATCTTATAACCAAAGATGGGTGGGACCTATACCTCCCTCTAATGAATTGGGTAAATATTTATATCTCATGATATAAAAAACACTAGGATAGATAGTTAAATGGGTTTAATAAAATATTATTGGAATGGGGATTGAATCTAGTTCAGTAAGGTAGGATTAGAATGGGGAGTGAACCCTGATCAGTAAGAAGAGGATGTAATGGGGATTGAACTCGATTCAGTAAGAGACTTTGTCAACTATAATTGTCTTGGGAATGAACCTTGAATACAATGATGGTTTAGATAGTGAAACCATTCCAAATATGATAAACTTGTAAATGATCCTTGCCAAATATGGAAATGATTTTCTATGTTTATGTGTATGGAAAAAATGCATGCCTTGTTACAATGCTAATCTCTCATAGCTTATGTTCGTTGATTCCCTTATGATTAATGTCTTATAAGATTACAATATTTATTCAATGTGCATGATCATGTTCTTTAATATGAATGGTATTTTTTCAAATGATATTCTTATGTTCTTATGCCCTTGAGTTCACGTTATGCTTATGTATATTCCTTGTGTACCCTTATTGAGCATATGAGGTCACCATTAATTTTTTTTCTTATCCCTAGGTTATGAAGATATATATTATTTATAATTTCTCTAAAAAGGGTTCTTGTTATGGAGAACATAGTGGGAGATTATATATCTCACTTATATACCGGTTTTCATGATACCATGTTTCTAAAGGCATTAAATTATTATGGTCTTCAGGTATGGTTTTAGGTAATATAATAAATGTTCATCAAATATTATATATTAACTATGTATAAATATCATGGGTTTATATAGTTGTAATTAGAGGAAATATTTAGTCAAACTTTGGAAACTATAATGAGAAAACATTATTATGATCCCTAAGGAAATGAATAAGGATACGTCTAAGGATGAGTCAAAGTATAGGAAAATATTCTGAAATTTTGGTGAATCATAGAGTGGGTGGTTTCAAATTAACTATATACCTATATGGATACTACCAATTTATGTGGATCTAGAATAGATTTTCTTAGGGGTTATAACCCTAAAAATAGTTTTTTGGGATAAACTCTATTAGGAACTGGTTCATAATAACAAACCTTGTTTCACATTTAATATCACACTCCTAGGAGATATTCTTTGGATATTAAAAAACTAATTATAAACAATAATGAAGGATTTAAATAGTTGATGACAATTAATGACCTAGGATAAGCCTAAGGTGCCATATACTGAATAGAGGATTTAAATATCTCGACATACTATAATTTATTTTTAGGATTATTTAGTTTCCCATTATGAATATAATTTCTCACACTATATTGTTTGGTTTTAGTCAATGGTGGGAACTGGAAGGAACAGATATAACATTTATTATAATGGACAGTTTTATAATGATAATACAATTGGAATTATTACTAGAGTTGAGGATATTGTGATTATTAATAATTATTTATCCTAGAACATGATTAACTACATTCAACTCAACCAACTCTTTCACTAAAGAAGAGAATTATATAGTTTCTTGGGAGTTTGGGTAATAGAGACCATAAGGGAAAGAATATTCTGTTTTCTATTTGTAAAAAATATGGGAAGAATCACCCAAGTGAATTTCTCATAGGAATGGTAAGATTTTTTATTTTGGAAACTAAGTACACAAAGTTATTAATTTTTTGAGAAAATTGAAATGTTTAATTGACATAATTAATGGTAATATTAGTCACCCTAAATTATTATTCAAGGATAAATTCTTTAAATGTGAAAAAATATGGGAATTATGTAATCCAGTTTCCTAAAGGGAAGGATCGTTAAAATAATAAAAAAGGTTACATGAGTAATGATTATATTTTTGTTGTGGAATAGACTACAAACAACATTTGAAATTTTTGAGAAGTTATAATAATGTTAATTTTAGCATGATTAAATTGAGGTTTTGGAATATTAAGACATGATTGATATTTCATATTTTGAGAATGATGTATTAAGATAATGAATCATAGTTAATGTTTAAAGAATGAAATTAGACGATTTATGTGTATATGTATTGGAATTCAATAATTATGTTACCTAAATCATGAAATAAATAAGGATTGTTTATTATATGTGTTTTGATAAGGAATTAACAAATATGTTAAATGAAATTGATGGACTAAAAATGTGATTTAATGGTATATGGATATTTTTAATAATGGAATATAACCCCTAATATGTTCTTGATGTAGAGAAAATGGTGTTTGTTTTAGACAAAGGGGTGATTGATGTGTATGAAGTAAATTGGATGGTATTAATAATATAAGAATTGATAAAGGATTTGTTGAAAATGTGGTTACTGTTATCATTGTTGGATTTTATAATATTATTATATATTTGGAATATGTTAAATAATATTTGGTTTAATTCTTGGAATGAAGAAGCATGCATGATATCATTGAGATTTTATATCAATTATGGTTATTACCAATCTTTAGGAGAATATGTGTTGAAGGTATTTACATGTTTGGTTTTTAAAAATCAAGATAAACTTTATGGTTTTTGGAGGATTAATTTTAAATAATTTTTTAAAAATTCTGTGACATTATTTATTAATTTTTAATTTGGGAAGGGTTATAAGGTTAACCATTTATGGAATTATATTTGTTGAACATTGGATGAGGCTTTATGGATTAATGAGTTACTTCACCATATAATTATTTATGTATATTGGATGACATGTGTTATCCATTTTTTTGTGTTGGTAAAAAAGTTAGATGGAATGAATTACTATTATATTTATAGTTAAATATATAATTTTAGTGATTCAATAATAACAAATTCACCGTCATTCCTGGGAGTAAGAGATGAGGTGGAGGTTGATCAAGGAATATCCAAAGAATAAAATTGGGCATATGAAATAAAAATATATCAATTATTGAAATTTTCAAATGTTCTTGGAATAAATGGAAAAATGAATTCCCCAACATTAGAAAAAATACCTTGAAATAAAATTTTGTCTTATTATAATAATTTTTTATGTTATCAATGACCTTTTTTGTGTTTCATAGGTATATGTCTTTTTGATTGTTAATTTCATCCACACTATGTTTTCTATCACTCTCCATCAGTAATTGGGAGTTATTTTTGAATTATATTTCCATTATTTTACTTTCCTACTATGTTATCTTATTTAGAAACTTAGTATGTGTAATTCTAGTTTAATTTTTCACATCCCTTTTTATTTATCAATAGGATGTTTTATTAATCATTTTTATGATGTGGGTTTCTATTATGTAATTTTAAAATGTAAAACCATTGATTAATGAGAAAAAATTTTAGTGATAAATTCATTTAAAATGGGATAGAGTATAGAATGATAAGATATTTTGAATCTTTTTTAAAATACATTTAAACTTTTTGATATTTTACCAAACACTATATTTATCTTTTGTTATAAACAATACTGTGTTTTAACAAAACACGACATAATATTGAAATATTATTATTTAATATGATAGTTATCACCGACCCATTGGAATGGAGGGTATAAACAATTTTAACTATGTTATGATAATATATGTTTTACACATGTATATATAATTCTTTTTTAGAAATTAATAAAACACTTTTGAATATAAAAGAATTTTTTTGGAAAACTATTTTTTTCACGAAAATGTGTTTTACCTCAATAAATTAAAAGAATAAGTTTTTTTGACTGAATTTAATGAAATTTTTATATTATATATACAATAAAATAATTAAAAACCACCTTATGTGTTTTATAGACAATAAATAAGAATAAATCATATTTTACACTTACAAAATTTATGTTATATAAAAAGTAGTTTGTTCATATTTTTGGGGCACATATATTTTTTAAACTAATAATTGACAGTTTTAGAAGATGAATTTGATGAAATAAAATTCATTTCAAAAATCAAAATGACAAAATTATCTTAGGGTTAATTTTTGGGTTTTTTTAGAACAGTTTCATTTTTTGATGAATAGTGAAAGTAGAGACTTTTAATTGAAAACTACCTTTTCGATTAATTTATTTAGAAAGTTTATTTATATTTTAAATTGGGTTTAATGTAAAATTAGTTCAATTATACATCCATTAATAAACTTTAGATCATTTTGATCAATTTCATGTAGATTTTTTATATAAAAAAACTTTAAAGCTTTTTGAAATTTTCTCTATAAAAACGCTTTTTCTCATTGTATCTATGGAATTATATTAAAATTGAAATCTACCACATTTATGAATGGAATTCTAAAAAATTGATTAATTATTTTGAAAAAGAATAATTTATATAATTTAATATTTTTAGATTAATTTTTTACCATAATTATTAGTGAAAAAAACTAAAATTAATTATTGTGATTAAGGTTTAAATGGGGTTTTGAGCATTTCAAGTGTTTGTATTAAAAATAATTTTATACAAAAAATGATATTTTATTTAATAAATTTGTTTTAATATTTATAATCAATACGCTTAAATTATATAATAAATATCATTTTAATTTTATTATTAAAGAGGGTAACCTATCTAAATAAAAGGAAACAAGTTATCGTGGTTAAACCTAAAAGGGTTAAATTGAGTAAACATAAATAATAATGAATAAAATGATTCAAGTATGTTATTTTTATTTTTTTCAGTGGTTTTTATCAACCAAATAAACCATCCCATCCATTATTATTCAATTATGGAGCCACTTAAGTAAATATTGACCTCCCGATAGTGAATAATTTTTGGGTATTTACAAAAATTTCAGTTCCCGACAACTATAAATGGGAACTCACTCCCCTTACTTATTCACATCAATCAAGAAATTTTCCAAAACAAAACCCTTACCAAATCAATTCATAACATCTATTATATATTTTTGGAAGCATTATTTAGGATATAAATCCAGCCAAGGAATGATTTTTGTGCAATCGTAAGGATGATACCCAAAGAAGACGTATCATTCACTAACAATATTTTTTGTTTTATTTCTTACTCCACACCTTAAATTATTATTATACCATTATTATAAAATAACCATAGTATATTCCATATTCTAGGCTATTTTTATTTTACTTTCATGACCTAAAACCATCTCCACTACAATCAAATGGGTTATGAGATCATCATTCATGTGTGTGAGGGACTACCGCTAAGTAAACCGATGTCCTTCGTTTTTCCATCACCACCTATCAAGGTTGGCCATAATGATAAATTTAATGTTTATATATGATATATATGATATATATGATGTTATTATGATTCTGAAAATTTTATCTCACATGTAACATCAGGCTTTCCTTTTAGTGGGAATATGATAACCACTGCTACAAAACATGTGTTTAACAACACATACATTTAGCAGTTCTAGAAAAATGCATTGATAAAGTCTATCTTTAATAGTGCAAAAATAAGCACTAATAAAGGGAGACCATTATCATCACTGATAAAGGATACCCTTTATCACCACTTCAATTTTAGCGTTGATAAAGTGTAGACAATATCAGCGCTAAAAATAAAGTGATGATAAAGGGTAACCTTTATTATAACATTATTCGAATTGATATAGGTCCACAATAAAATGAAATAATTAAAAAATAATTTTTTTAGAATTTCATTAAATAAATAATTATTATTAAAAATGAATAAATTGAATATACATATATATAAATTTTAAAAATTAATAAATAATATATATTAAATATATAGACATGTACAATGAATAAAATCAAATAATTAAAAAAATAAAAATTTAAAATGAGAATTTAAGAAAAATATTAAATATTTTATTTATTAAATAATCATTGATAAAAATGAATAAATCTAATATAAATATATATATATAGATTATAAATATTATGAAATAGTATATATTAAATATAAATATATAAAATTAATCGATTGTAGTAATTAAATAAAAAAATATTAAAAATGAATAAATTAAAAAAATATTTAAAATTTTATTAATGAAATAAGTAATAATAAAAATGAATAAGTAAAATATAAAATAATATATATTAATTAAATCTAGTAATAAATAATAATATTTATAAAATTAATAAATTGTTAATTAAACACATATTAATGTGTTATACATTTTTAATGTTGTTCTGTTTTTCAATTTAACATATATCAATAGTCGTGTGTTACATTTATTTCACAAACATATATATATATATATATATATGTGTGTGTGTGTGTGTGTAGTTAATGAATTTTTATATACAAACACACATACAAATATATTTACACTGTATATAGAAAAACATAAATATAATATTTATCTAATTTATTCAAATTTTAGTATATTTTAGAATGTCATTATAACATGATACATTTAATATATTATTTCTTAATTAGCCAATTTTATTCATTTATTTTCAATACTATTACAGTTAGGGTATTCATTTTTAAAAATTTTTATATTTTATTTTATTTTTGAATTTGGTAATTTTCTTTTATTTATTTATTTACATTTATTTACTATGTTTTAGTATTTTTAATGTGAAATCAACTTTACTTCAATATATATATATATATATATATATTTATTTAATAATTTAAATTTAATTAATAAAACATATCTATTTTTTAATATTTTTAAGGTGTACACATTTAGAATTATTCAATTTTACTCATTTTTAAAATTAATTTATTTAAAATTATATATACACTAATAATGTTTAAAATATATTTTTATATAAATATTTATAAGTAATTATATTAATAAATTTATATTTTCTATATTTCTAAATTTATATATTTATAATTATGTCAAATAAATAACAAATATTTTACAAATAATTATTTATATAATTATAAATAAATATATATATATTTCAATACTTATAAAATTACAATAATTTTTTTAAATAATTATAATTATAAATCCTTTATAAGTTCTAAACATTTAGTGTTGATAAAAGGAATATATGTTAGTGTTTTTAGTGATTATAAATATCGGTCTTTACCCATGCTAAAAAAGCACTGTTAATTTTTTTATGAGAACTAAAATGTTAGCACTCATAAGGATGTCTTTTATCATAACTTTTTTATCATTGTTAAAGATTGATCTTTATCGATGATAAAAAAAGCACTAATAAATATCCTTTTTATCATCCCTTATCAATTTCACACTGATAAATGGGATCCATATTAATGCTTCTCTGAAAGCGCTGTGAGAATTGTCCCCAATCTATTTAATAGAACCCTAACTGTGACTCAGTCACTCGAATTTATAAATTTCTCAAAGAACTATGCTTCTACTGGTGTGACTCCTCTATATTCCCTCAGACGAATCAATGATAAAATCAAATTAATTTTATTTTTACTTGTCCTCTATTGTTGTTTGATTTTTTGTGTTGCATGTTTTGTGTTTTTGCACTATTCTTAACTATGAAAAACCACACATCTAATATTCTTTCAACTGAAATACAACAAGTGGTTATATTTCATCCTTTTCCTCTATAGACAATTGTTTTGAAGAAATAGAGGGATTCTTTCATATGGTAGGGTCAGTCAACATATCTGTATGGGCCTGTATGGTTAAATAAAATAGATTTTACACCACATGCTATTGAAAAGGTACTGTTATCAATATCTCTTATCATTGAAACATGGATTCTGTGATCCAAAACTCTGATTGTGGTGATGTGTTGACCTAAATTTTTAACTATTTGGGTATACTAGGTAAAATATGAAACAAAATGGAATTAGAGTGAAACTAAGGATATTAGTATTGATTATATTAGGAAGAAAAAAATTTCCATATATTAGAATTAATGCATAAATATGTCTGGATAGAATAATTATATTGGACACTTGATTTACCATATGACATCTAGGTTGTTTTATGTTTATTTTTTCCTTAGCCCATCGTCTTGAGTCTCATGCCTCTTTTTTAGGAGTCTATAGGTATGGATCAGTAAGAATATATGAAATGTCATGTTCTTATGTGTATTAATTTTTTTCTAGAATCAATTAAAAAATTATATTAATAGAAACATGAATAATAAATAAATATTTTATTCTTATTTAATTGTTAATGATGATTATTTTTATATAACTTATTAATTGATTGAGTTTATTTAGTAACCCCCTTTATCGATACTATTTGTTATTTGTTTCATAATTATATTTAAAATAATCTTTCTAACATATTTAAAATTATATTGAAAGTATGAAAAAATATTAAAATTGAGATGAATGCGACATAGGGGCTGGGGATTCATATTTAATAATGATTATTTTGTTCCTATTTCTAATAGATTATTGTTTGTTTAGAATGGGAAAATTATGTGAATGTCTACATTAATATAGAAAATGTCACCACACTGACCACTATATCTCCATAGATAGGAGATAATGAACATCCTCCCTATTCTATAACTTATATTGATCCTCATGTACAAGATCTAATTATAGATCTACTTCATGCTATGTGGTATAATTTTCAATGATGGTAAAATGTAGTATCTATTGTTCCTCTATGATTTTATGGTAATATATCATAATTATACATTTAGGATTTCATTTAATATACTCATTTCATTTATAAGAGAAAAAAATTCTAGATCAATACTAAGAATAAGTTAATAAATTCACCTGTTAAAGGGATGTATGTTATTGGAGGGATTTTAGGGTGGATTAAAATAATATCCAAAATTGGAAGGTTATAAATGATTGAGTAGACATAAGTTATGTCAATTGTAATTTGGGTGAGATTTATTTTTTCAAGACCATTAGAGTGGAGGTATTCTAATTCCTCTTCAGTTGAGAAGTCTTTTTGAGGGATTCCATCAGTGTATATTCCAAGGACAATTTAATCCTTAATGCCTCTTTGATGTGAAGAATTTCGATCGATGTGCTTAGTTGGGTAATCTCCAATGGTCCTTTTGAAAGAATTCCATTTAGGATGGGTCATTAGATATGATTGGTAGATTATTTATGGATGATTCATCTATATATGATGCTAGCCAAAGTTCTTCTATAGTGATATGTACAATCCTAGTATATTATACTCTTGTTGTTGGTATTAGGACACAAAATATTCCTATTCTTTATTTTTGAGTATCTTATATTTCATATGGTATTGAGATTATAACTTATTAAAAAATTTATTAACATATAATATTATATATAAGTAAACATATGAAAAAAGAGTAATTAGTTTCAATTTTCTTTATGAGTAAATAAAGATTCATTTTGGTAAGATGTATATACAATACAATACAATCCATGCATAATATTACAAAATTTCATACATCTTTCTTGAAAATTGTTATGGTATTAAACATTGATTTACCACTTCAATAATACAATACAACTAACCTTCACTACATTTATTTAATCCATCCTATGATGCTTGACTGCATTTTATCTATTGATGATGGATTGGAGTCCTTCTTTCAAATTACCCATCCTCCCATCATTATGGTTCCAATGTTCCTTGATGACATGCCTCCCGCACCGATTGTATTCATTAATCTATGTAAAAGATAATTCCATGGATTTGAATACTACATCTCACAACTCATTCTTGAAGTCTTTAATCCATTCTTCCTCTTTATTTATTAATTCATGGGTACACAGAAAATGAAAATGGAAAATTAATCAAAAAATAATGAATTAATTACTTTGGTATCTTGATATGCATTTTCTTATATGAATCACTCAATTACTTTTGAAAAAACCTTATCCAAAACTACTATTTTGAGTGTGGTCACATTAGATCCTATTAGAACGTTGTAGTTATGTATACTTGGATGAGAATACTACTATGATGAGTCATCTAATCTAAATCTAGATGGTATTCCTACCACACTGAGAAGAGCTCTCCATCACTATTTTTGGCCTCATCTTAAGGATTATTTCTCTTCACAACATGGATAAATGTCTAGATTTCATGATCTCCCATCATACTCAAATAAACACCACCACAAGTTTTTGTCTCCTTTAATCCTAACAAAAAAAAAGAAACATTTTAGAGGAAATTTCAAACAATAAATGTTTGTGATTGGATGTAAATGAATTTGAGTGGAAGTTATGTGGATTTGAATGTTCATTCTATCATTTTTGTAATGTAATATTTTATAATGTATAATTAAAATTTCATTTAAGTTATTTTTTAACCTCAGTTGAACTCGACTTTCATCAAATGAATAATTATTATTGAATTTTGTTACATGAGACTCATCCCCCGTCCATTATATATTGCTTGAACTACTCTAACGAGTAGTGATCCAAAATGATCATGGTTTGGTTTTTTATTAGAGTAGTTCAAGAAACATATGTGGATGTCCACAAATTATTGGAGATAAATATCAAAAAAAATGAAATAATAACAGTTCGAGAAGCATGTCATCAAGGAAAATTGGAACTAGAATGATGAGAGGAAAGATAGTTTGAAAGTGGGAGTCCAATACATCATCAAGAGATGGAAGACAATCAGTATTCGAGGAAAGATTAAATAAAGGTAGTAAAGATTATTTCTAACACAATATTTATGTATTATATCTATGTTCATGAAACTAAAAATTATCACGCAAGATGCATACAATGGTAGAATTTTATGCATGGAGTGTATTGTATTGTCGTTATTCAAGAAAAATTAAATGTTTTACTACTCATATAGACAATGTCTTTTGCACATGTTGATGATACCAATCCCAAGTAAGAAAAAAACGATTTATTATTCAACAATGGAATTATTAAGGGATCAATAACTTTTTGATGAAAAAAATAGCAACGACGCAACATTAAAGTGGTGAATAAAAATATCATAGCAAGAAGTCAGAGTATAAAATTTGAGGTTGGTTGGAATCAAAATGACAAACCTATTTACCCCAATAATTCAATGTTCATTAGTTATCATGGGGTCACAATGATGATGAATGTGATGATTCATATTGATTCATGGCGCCACGTTCAACCTGTAATGAAGGAAATCCTTTGGAAAGATATAATGTTAATGTTACAATATACATTCTCTATTTTAGTGAAAAATTATATAAATAAACATTGATTTAATTTTCATTATTCATTGTAGACTTATTTTATTTTTGAATATTTATGTATGAAATTTATCTTAATGGCCACTGGAAAATCCCATAAGGCTTATAGACTCTTCATACAAAGTTATATTTTAGTGATTCTAAAGGAAAAATTAATCCCCACCCACCACATATTTATATACATGATATAAAGTAGGAAACATGGAATTATATCAGTAATTATCGCAATGATAAATCATTTCAGGTGCATTGTAGTTGATAATATATTATTTGAAAATATTTATTTTATCCAAATTGATTTAAAATTATTAATTTATGAAAAAACAAGAGTTCAAAAAACAAATAATGTTCATCAAAACCAATATACATGTATCTTAAAGAAAGGATAGGGAACACTTAATGAGAAAAACTTTGTATGTATTTTAAATCAAATATAAATGTTTAATTATCTGATATGAAACAAAATATGTTTCATTTTATATATACAGATTGATGAATTAAAATCTCAAGTCACTTCTATCAATTATCATGTGCTACAGAAGGATGCTCGGGTAAATATGGTGGGTAAATTAGTTTATGAAGACACAAAAAAAAGTATGGTAGGCATGTGTAAGTATGAAATAATTGTAATTAATTATGATTTATAACAATATTGAATAAAAATATCTATTTATGTTCATATTTTTTATATGGTTTAAACTCAAGAATTTGCATTGACCATTCAAAAAAATCTACTTTAAGTATATTTGAATCGTCTAGAACAATAATGTTATGTTAGAGTATTAGGTTTTGGAGTGTCACCTAGAACATATTTTGAGAAGATACAACCACATGAAGATATATATAATATGGCGAGATGATTGTAGACACAAATTGACTTACTAAAAGATATTATTTTACAGTCTAGTTTGGCAGACCAATGTATAATAAGGGATCAAAGAAAAACGGTGGTAGAGCAAATATACTCACATTAAAGAAATAATTGCACTAGATTTGATTTTATTCATTCCCCCAAACCTCAAACCTTACATAGGGTAATCTATTTATTAATTACTATTTCTCCTAAATGTGATTCAAACAACTTTAAATTACTTGATATTATTAAAATTCTATAGGGTACAGTTGTATATTATTTTTATCTATCAACACCCATGTATCATTGTTTTACAATGGGTACATAGTATAATATCTCAGTAGAGTAGATACATAATCATGACCCCCCAAAATATCAAATGAGAGTGAAGATTGAGGTGGATTATGAGATGACTTCTCTATTCCCTATTGCACATGATGGTCTGAATATTATAATGGTCCAAGATTCTATTGAAGCTTTCATATCATGGTTGTATAATCATATAAAGATACATGAGGTACATTATTAAAAAACATTCATATGAAAAACTTGTAAATGTTGACTATAAAAGGTATGGAGTGAGGTATAATATAGTATATGGATAAAATGGTGGAGAAACAGAATGATGAATCAATAAAATCAAGTGAATCGACCAAGAAAACAAAATGACCATCCATGTGTACCTTCTCCCCAACAGTTCCATAGAAACATTTATTATGAATATAACTTCATTAATATACCAAATTTATTGATTAAAATATGTCTTATATTGAAAATGAATAAAAAATATATGGTTATTCTTTCGTATATGTAATTGGTGTCAAGACTCTAACTAAGATTTTCAAGCCTGAATGGATGGGCGTCTTAGTTGTGAATACCTACATAAGGTACATTTTCATAATATGTAAATCCAAATAGTGAGATAATATGTTAATTAAAGTTAATAACTATCCATATTTATATATGTGTTTATATTAGAACTATATAAATGGAATATCATGTGAAGCATGATATAGATTCATTAAACCCTATAACATTTCTACAACATAACATACTTTCAATGAGGAAGCAATTAATAAAAAAAAGGGACTAGTTACTCAAATATTTTAATAAAAAATAATCAGATGTAAAACTATTTTTGATGCATAAAATGTAAAGGTACAATTCTAAAATCTGATCACATAAAGTAAAATTTTAATTTTTTTCATTAATTAATTGTGTTTGTATTTTTTAGGACACTTTGGATATTGATAGTTGTTAATATGGGCAGCATAAATATTTATTTATTTTTTGATCCAATTCATAGATATGAAACCAAATGACAACACATGATCTGTGTTGTGAATATTTAATACTCTAAAATCAAAATTTTATAGATAAACATAGAATTATATTTTAAATTTGTGTTTTAACAGGAATTTTGTTATGATCAAGAGGTTAATCAATACAAACTAGATAATGGCATGAAGTTGGTGTCTAAAGGGATAAATCTTATGGACTACTAAAAATGGAAAAAAGTTAATATATATAAAGAAATATTTAACTATAAAAAAATTACAAAATAGTTTAGTTATTTTGGTCAATGTTTCTATAGTGTTTGAAATAAGATAATGACATCCATTGTGGATACTATATTTTAATATTTTAATGAGAATTCATAAAACATAAAAAAATCGTATCCCCTAATAGGTAATTTTCTAATGGAATTACAATTTCATTAAATATATTTCCTAAAAAAATTCTATATTTTCTTAGTACAATCAAGATTACAGACAACCTAGTTACTCATTATAAGAAATCAATTTGTTTAGAGATGATTTTCCAATGTAATTTTTTTTCAGAATGTATGCTGACAACAAATTTAAGTGATTCTCTATATTTTTTAGATATAGTATGAGTTATGGAATTTGAAAGATATTTGGGGTGTGAAGAATTAGTGTAAGAATGGATATATATTATTTTTGATCTATTTATCAAGGAGAAGTATAATAGAGAAAATAAGTTTTATTTATAAGTGTGGACCTACAAACAAGAAAATTGTTGGGAAATCATGGGGGAGGAGGTGGAGGTAGAGGTAGAGGTGAAGGCAGATATGAAGGAAACGATAGAGGAAGAGTCGGAGGTAGATTCGGATCCGAAGACTAACATGGCATAGAAGGAAGATATAAATAATATGGTGGAGACTAATGTGGAAGAGGATAATATGCATTGGATTTGAAGAAAAAAATTCATGGGCAGATAGAGTAAGGATCATACCATGATTGTGTTTGAGAACAATTGTTTAAAAGTGGAAATAACACTTGTAACTTATGATAAGATCTATTGTGTGTGTTGTTCATGTGACTTATTGATATATTTTTCGTCACCACATGTATTGATAATTTTGAAAAATGATTCATAATTTATTTGTAAAGTGTATGAGTTAATCTCATGTAAAACTGACACATGATGCCACGTGTATGGCTCAAAGTTCATGTTTCTAGTTTTAAATGGGTTTTTAGTAAAAAACACAAGTGGTGTACTCAAAATAAAGGAAAAACATTTTTTTATTATTTATGATAATGATCCATAAGTCATTTGGGACATGTAGAAATTAGCTTCACCTCAATTAAATGCATGGTGTGACCAGTAAGACTTCTAGTGCGTCTTTTTATTCATAGTTGACATTAATTTTAGTGAAAAATACTGACATACTCAAAACAAAGAAAATTAATTCAGATTGTATTTGTACTTTTGGAAAACAATACCAATGTCATTTTTGACATGTAAGAATCAACCACACCTCAATTTGACACCCTATCTTACCAGTATTACTCAAAGTGTCCGTTATCTTTTTAAAATCTAAATTTTAATACAAAAATGTTTCACTCAATTAAAACTAAGAAAATGTCCCTGTATTGTCATGATAATTTCAAAAAACATTTTTTAATTCATTTTTCATGTTTATGAGTCAGTCTCAGGTGAAACCCAGACAATATGCCACTTTTATGGCTCAAAGTGTGTGTTTCAATTTTAAAATAACATTTTAGTAAAACACACAAGTGACATACTAAAAACTAAGAAACCACATTCTGATTGTTTTGATACTTCTGTAAAATGGACCATTTTTCCTTTGAGATGTGTAGAAATAATCCTCACCACAATCTGATGCACAATGTAACCAGTATGACTCAAAATGTTCATTTTTACTCAAAATTAACAATAGTTTTAGTGAAAAAAAACAGAGATACTCAAAATGAAAAAAAATCAATTCATATTGTTTGGTAAATTAATAAAATAATAGAAAAGTCATTTGGTATGTTTAGGAATCATCCACACCTTAATTTTATTCATTTTGTGACCAATATGACTCAATACGTCCGTTATTATTTTGAAATTGACATTTTAATAAAAAAAAGTGTCACTCACTGAAAACTAAGAAAAAAACTCATATTGTCTGGATAAATTTTGAAAATGATTTATAATTAATTTTTGATTTTTATTAATTAGTTTCATGTAAAACCCATACTCGATTCCACATGTATGTGTTAAAGTCGTGTTTCCAGTTTAAAATAGAATATTTTTATAAAACACAAGTGGAATACTCAAAATAGAAGAAACACATTCTGATTGTTTTTATACTTTATGTGAATGATCCAATAGTCATTTGGGATATTTAGAAATCATCCTCACATAAATCTGACACATTTTGTGACCAGTAAGACTCCAAGTGGGTCTTTTTATTCAAAAATGAAATTAATTTTAGTGAAAAAAATCTGACATAATCAAAACATAGAAAATGTATTCAGATTGTTTTGGTACTGTAGTAAAATTATCCATAAGAAATTTAAGACATATAAGAATCATCTACACCTCAATATGATGCATGGTATGATAAGTATGACCTTATGTGTCTGTTATTAGTTTAAAATTGACATTTTAATACAAAAAATTGTCACTAACTAAAAACTGATAAAATACACTTGGATTTTCTTGATAATTTCTAACAATAATTCCTAATTCAGTTTTGATGTGTATAAATCAGTCTGATGTCAAACCCACACATGGTTCCACATGTGTGGCTCAAAGTGCATGTTTCCAGTTCAAAATGATATTTTAGTAAAAAACATAAATGGCATACTCAAAACCATGGATACACATTCTAATTATTCTGATACATTAGGAGAAAAACCCATGAGTGATTTTTGAGTTGTATAAATTAGCCACATGCCATGCTGATTCATGGTTTCAACGGTATGACTCCAAGTGCATATTTTTATTCAAAATTAAAATTATTTTTAGTGAAAAAACAATTGACATACTCAAAACTTAGAAAACACATTTTAATAGTACTAGTACTTTATAAAAACAATCCATAATCATTTCTGAGGTATAGGAATTGGTCGCACCTTAATCTGATGCATGTTGTGACCGATATGACTCCAAGTGTCTGTTATCAATTTAAAATTGACAATTTAATACAAAAATGTTTCACACACTGAAAATAGAGAAAAAACGCTCAAATTTTCTTGATAAATTTGTACAACAATTAGTAATTTATTTTTTTTAGTGTATGAATTAGTCTCATGTCAATCCTACACGGGATTCTACCTACATGGATCAAAGTGCATGTTGGATGTTTAAAATGACATTTTTTTAAAAGACACAAATGGCATAATCAAAATTCAGGGAACACATTTTGATTGTTTTGATACTATTTAAAAATGATCCATGGGTTATTTGGGGCTTTTAGAAATCATCATAACCTCAATCTGATGAATGGTCTGAGTGATTTGACTCAATTTTCATCTTTTTATTCAAAATTGACATTATTTTTTGTGAAAAAAAACAGGCATACTCAAAGCCAAGAAAACCCATTCAGATTGTTTTGGTACATTAGGACTATGATCCATAATTCATTTTTTACATGTAATAATCTTCCACATATCAATCCTAAACACAGTGTGACTAATATGACTCAATGTTTCCTTTACAAATTTAAAATTGATATTTTAATACATAAAAGTGCCACTCACTAAAAAATGAGTAAACACGCTCATATTGTCTTTGTAATTTCGGAAAAAATAACATATATGGCTCAAAGTTTGGGTGTCTAGTTTAAAATTATATTTTAGTAAAAGACACAAATGGTGTACTTAAAACCAAGGAAACACATTCTGTTGGTTTTGATACATTAGTAAAATGATACATGATTTATTTGGGATGTTTATAAATAAGACGCACCTCAATCCAATACATGGTGTGACTAGTATGCCTCTAAGTGTGTCTTTTAATTCAATATTGACATTATTTTTAGTGAAAAATACAATTAACATACTAAAAATAGAGAAAACACATTTTTATTATTTTGTAACTTTATTAAAATGATCAATAAGTCAATTGTGAGATGTAAGAATCAACTGCACCGCAATCTGACACATAGTGTGACTAATATGGCTCCTAGTGCATCTTTTTTTTCAAAAAGGGAATTAATTTTAATAAAAAAACAAATGACATACTAAAAATTGGGAAAATTAATTTATATTGTTTTTGTACTTCATGTAAATGATCCATAAGTCATTTTTTTACATGGAGGAATTAGTTAAATCTCATTCAACTTACGGTTTGACCAGTATGAATCAAAGTGAACATTTTTGTTCCAAATTTACATTAAGTTTTGTAAATAAAAACTGACATACTCTATAATAGTGTTTTTTATTATATTTAGGTTAGAAATTGTATTTCATTTCAATTCGTAATTTATATCTTATTTTGGTAATCTATGTTGTTATTTCTAGTTATGTAGTGTTTTGTTACAAAACACTACACCTGTTTCTCATGCTGTAGTGTGCTCTAGCATCACACTTTAGTTTTCACTTTTATCATTGCTACTAAATGAAATAATAAATATAGAATTTATCCACACTTGTATAAAAACTGATAAATGAATCCTTTATCCCTACTTTTTATAAGTGATGATTAAGGAGTCCTTTATCTGTACTTTTTAAAGAGTTGAGAATACAATATTTATCAACACGTATAAAAGTTGTTATTAAATTGTCTCTTTATTCTTGATAAATAAATGCACTAAAAATTTATTCCTTATCAGCCCTTTTATTTTCACAGATAAAGATACCCTACATCAGTGATTTTCAAGCACTGATTAAATCTTTGGCCCTTTAACTGTGCTGAGTTAGTCAGTGCATTCCTCAAACTGATAAAGGCTTGTTCTAGCATCAGTAAAGGATTTTTTTTGTAGTAGTGAACGTCGCTAGTGTGTATGGTGGAGAACCACCTCGTGAAGTAATTTGATTCATTCAATCTTTACATGGAATTTATTATGTATGGATTTAATAAAAATTTGTGATATATATGAAATGAAAATGATTCTATAGTAATAAAATATATTATTAACATTTCTTTCTCTCAACAAAACAATATAATAAATAAGAAATAGACCATCTCAATGAACAATGTATTTCATTTACTATCACTAAATTTTAATGGTTACCGTAAATATAAAAAATAATGAATATATATGATATTTATATCAATTTTATCATTGGGGAGATGATATAACCATGATCAATATAAGAGGTAAAAAATAGATCAAATCAAAACATAAATGAATATCATTGAAGTTATTACCCAAAACATACCTTTAACATGGAATTGTTAATAAATTGGTAATAAAAAGTCATAATGAAATCATATATAATATGATAAATTTGAATAAGGTTATATAATATATTTATAATAAATTTATATTTATTATGCATGAGGTTTGACCATGTGTGACCGAAGATAAGAATTAAGGCAAGGGATTTCTAGTCTCTCTTTTATTTCTGGGAGACATATGCAAATTCACCACTCTTTTATTTTGTTTGCTTTATATAATTCCCTATTTAGATGTTAAAAACTGAATCCCATTATTTATATGATATTTAATTTTTCAATTTATTTTATAATTTATTTTTTATTATGATTCAAAAGATTTATAAAGTGGTAATGGATTTCTATCTCAATTTTTCTTTCATTGAGATGGATGTTATGATATGAACATATATTCTTTTACTAGTTGTATATAAAATACATTTTATAGTTAATATCATGATTTTATATATCCACATGATATTTTATGTTTCATTTTTTATTCTTTCATGGGTCTTAAGATTCAATGTTACAAAAGTTGTAAGGATTTCATGTTACAATATCCACATTTATCCAGATAATTTATGATTTAGTCAATAATATTGAAACATCGTAATCTATCTCTCAAATATTCTCATGAATTTTCTTCAAAAAATTTTAATAATGATATCTTAAGGTAAGGGTACCATTTTCATACTATAACCTACTTAAAATAATTAATAAATTGTTTTTTATGAAAATCTGACAATATTTCATTCTTCTACCGGAAATATATTTTCTTCCAAAACCAAATTTTTTTAAAAGAAAATAAAAAATGTTTTATTACTCAAATATTGTTTTTAAAAATAAATTCTTACACATTTTTTAATTTTTTAATTTTTTTAAAAATAAATCATCATTTTTTTATAAAAAACAATGCCTGTTTGGATTTTACCACAAATGTGAAAATTATGTTTATTTTTAACAAGAACAACAAGAACAACACGAATAATATATCTTGTTATCATGACAACTAAAAGATTTAAATATTTTTATAATATTTATTAAATTTATTTTAATGTAAAATTATTTTCTTAATATTTTGGAAATTTTTAGATTTTAAATAAATGATTTCATAGTGAAATTTATTTTGAATTTGTTTTAGATTTAAAAAATGATTTTTCCAAGAAGAGAGGATATTTTTTAAGAAACATTTGAAATGATTTTTAAAACCTTCCTTTATATTTTTTAAGGTTATTTTTAAATAAATGGATTTTCATAATGTTATATATTTTAAAATTTTATTTTCAATGAAAAACTATTTTCTACATGAAATGTCCCAAGTAGTATTTCAAAATTATTTTCCATCTTTAATGAAATTCTTTGAGGTAACATATGACATTCTAGAGATATGATCCCAGAATACCATTCTTATTATATCTATGAAGATTTTATGTTTATAATGAAAATATATCTAAGAAACCTGTTTCTCTTCCATGGGATATATAATGATAAAATGATTATAAATACTACTTATTTTTACATGGGTTATGTTTTGATGAAATGATTATAAAACCAGATTATTTAAAAAAGTTTATGTTATGTTGAAATTTTTATTAATGTCACAAACCAGCTTGGGTATCCTGGTATCCTGGAAACCAATATTGATTTGACATAACCTGAATGGATTTATCGATCCCCATAGCTATGTAATGAGAACCTAACATCATATATTATGAAATCAGGAATGAATTTTTTCAGGTCCACTAGGTCATATACCCAAAGGGTGGGGGTGAATCAGGTTCAGACAGATTAGAAAAACTACCCCTATTAATCTTTTTTAATTATTAAACAAAAATATCTTATCTCTCATTCTAGTTGAAAGGTAGGAGCATAAATTAAATCATGCACGTGACACAATAATTTTTTCATGGTTCACCATCAATGGGAAACATGAAAGAAGCATAGAATATAAATTTGTTGAATCACCAAATCCACTAAAAGCACACTAATATTTACAAGGTTTGGAGTGGACTCACTATCCCTATTGGTTTAAAAAATCACAATTTGAAAGATCACTACTCTCTCAACTGAAGTGTTCTCAGTGCTTCTTCAAAATATCCACTCATATTTTATAGACTTATAGGTCCCTTATTTACCTTAAATGAATGAACCTCCATTATATTTAGATTCACTAATGATTTCCCACATTCATCCATTTATTAATATAAAATTACCACAGAACATTGGGATATACCTTTTGAACAACATTCACAAAGCTCACTACTTTTTGAAGATCCTTCATTCGCAAAGATCAAATAACACTTCATGAAGTTCCTACCTTTTCTACAATCTAACTATTTCACAGAGTCAAACTAGCATTGATTAAGATATTTCCTTTTCATGAAGAAAACCTCTTTCACAAATCTCTTTTATCCATCATGGTTTTCCTTCCTTTTTCAAAGCTGAATTAGCCTATGTGAACTCCCTTACCTTCACGAAGCCCACTACCTTCACGAACCTCATTAAAAATTTGATATCCTTAATATTTTAATTGAGTATATATACTAATATAAAGGGTTGTAGGCCTATTTATATTCATTTCCCATAAAATCTAGAACCTTACACACCATGTAAGTTCCACGTCATCTTATTTCACAGAGCTCTGATTTTTTTGCCTAAATTCACTATATTCCATGAATCTCTACATCTATTTTCTATATCAAAAAGGTCTTCATAATCAGGGAGAGTTCCTTCAAATACTTTTTCATCTACAATTCTAATTCTCTCGTAATTGTAGATCTTCCTTCAAAACCTTTGCGCCACCACAATGCTCCACTCGCAATGCCCTTTACCTCTTCAATTTGCGAAGCATGACGAAATCAAAGAGATCACCATCAGAATTATTTGATCCCTGGTAAAACTCTAATAACGAATCTCATATTTTTGAAACTCATTCCTTTTTCATATTTTGATGAGATATTCAAAGAAATCCACTTTTCATGATGCTGACCAACCTCCAAATTTTGGACCCCTAAAATTTGGCAATCACTAGAAAATGATACCCCCTTGTATCTATTGATTTTATACTGACTCAAGATCTTCCATTATATTATTGTGTTTCTTTGTCAACATGGGTTGTCCAAAATATCTCTGGAACTCAAAAACTCACCATGAAAACCCACCTTTTCACCAAATTCAACCAACCCAAAAATGCTGCAATGATACCTTGATGGATTTTTGCCCAACAAATTTACCACAACCACAACACAAGAAATATAAAACAAGTCATTATGCATATAAGGAAAACTCTATAGGTAGAGGTGTACTAGAAGTAAAAAATGTATGAAAACCCAATGTTCTATATCAAAGTTCCAAAAATCATTAAGGTAAACAACCCATCTCCCAACATATAGAACTCACCAAGACCATGGATCAACAGCTGCAACCACCTCCATGTGGTTTTGTACCATTTATTTAACCTCGAAGGAGATAATATACAAATACCTAAATGCATAGTTAGGTTGTGAGCTAAAATCCCCGTAGGGTCTCACCAAGTATTCTAGAGTATATTCCAATATTTAATTAACAAAATAATGATTTCAATTTAACATAAACAAGTATGTAATTCCAAAATAATATTAAAAAAATTCAAGATTTATATTCAAATGATCAGAATACTTTATAAAATAGATTAATAAAAATTTTATATAAAAATTATAAATAAATATATAGGGCATGTAAAACAATTTACAATATTAATTGAATATATTTCAAATACAAAAAAATGACTGACATGGTCATGTTCCAAATGGTATGATAGTTCTTGGACATTGGAGTCTCTCACACTCAAATAGATTTCATGAAAATATGTGTATACGAACATCCTCCTCGATATTAACCATTTAGAACACATCACCATCACATTGAGGATATGACCTTTTTCATTTATGTGTTGTTAGTGTTGTAAATTATAGAGTGTTGTCTAGAATAAATGACTAACTAACTATGATTTTATGTCTTCTATTAAAAATTAATGATGTGTACTTTATTTTATTACTTCTTAAAATAAAATTCTTTCTATTATCCCTTTTTAGTATGCCAAATGTCCATTTAAAAACCAAACAGGGTTTTTAATCAAATCATTCCTTTTACAAGATAAAACTTATGGATTAATATAAAACATAATTTGAATCCATTTTCCCAAATACCAATTTGAAATAAATTTCATCAAATAAATTTCAATATTTAAATTTCATAAGAATTCATTAATTTAAGAAATACACCCCAATTCAATTGAATTTTGTGTTTTCTCATATTCATTCCAAAATCTAATTTCAAAACCCCAATTCAATGGAATTGGGTTTTTAATCAACCAATCCAAATAAATTTAATTAATATCATAAAATTTAATTTAAATAAAAAAAATCAATTTTAATCATGATATTTATGGTTATTAAATATTGGCCATCATAATAGAACCACCAACCTCAAGATCGGTAGATCACGAATGACACGGTCCTAAATGAGAATCCTCAATAAAGAACATTGGATATTAAGATCCAAGAATCAACACTATATTCTAGATCTAAAATAGAGGATATTTTATTCTTTAAAAATATTGAGATCTACAAAACCCTACTGTGGAAAGGATGAGAGAGAAGAAGAAAGACAATGGGTAGAGGAAACCTATTAGGAGAAGATCAAATGTTATTCTCCTAGATTCAAATTTCTTATAGAAGGGTTTAGAGGGGCCAAAATAATCTCTTGGTATCTCATATGGATGAATAAATCATAATTGGTAGAATTAGTTGTTTTAGGAACCTAAAAGGGGGGGTTTGGGATGTTTAAAAATAATTTTCAGATTAAAAAATCACATACGAACAGTTAGCGGCATAAGGCCACATGGTTAGAAAAAACTTTCACCTAACCATGTGCCCCATTTTGGAAGGGTTTACAATTTCTAATAGGTGGGAAAATGGTTTTTAAAATGGTGAATCGTCTGTGAAAAACTCCACTCCCTGGGTATACATGTTTTCCCTTAAAAAGGCATAGGGTTTTGGAAAACCATGCACCAATAGTGCATATCCCGTAAATTTTCATGATTTTCAAAAAATTTCACCCAAAAAAAACCAACCAAACACATTCAAAAGAGGGATTTAGGAATAATTGAAAATTTTAATAGCATGATATAACTTCCCCACCGTAGAAACATTATGTCCCCAAAAATCATACTAAGAATATCATATTTAAAAATGATAAGGCCACTACTCTATCATCAGTGCCCCCCTCTCCCGAGTCTAATGAGAATCATAATCATACTTCCATATCACATGAACCAAAGGTATTCCCCTCCCATGAAGTACCTTGGTTTCAAAATCAAATATCATGATAGGATGATTAGTCCTGGGTAAATTAGGTTTGGCCTCAAGGTCACTCCATCTTAGTATATGAGTTGGATCAGATAGATACTTTTAGAGATAAGATAGATGGAACAGGTCATGTATCGACAACATCTTCGGTGGAAGTTCTAAATTGCAAGAAACTTTTTCTACCTTCTCTAAAACCTAAAAATGTCCTATAAAGTAAGTATCAAGTTTCCATTTCCTTTGAATTAATCGATGATGAATATGAGGTGAAACTTTTAAGAATGCCTAGTCACCAACTAAAAATTCCAATGATATTGGGAATCGATATGCATAATACTTTTACGTGCTCTATAGTGTCAACATTATCTGATGAATCATATGAAGATTTTCTCTTATCGCATGATCCAATATTTTTCTAACCAAATAACTTTCACCAATCTTTGACCAATGCAATGAAGATATACAAGTCCAGTCATACAAGGCCTCAAAAGGATTGATTCTAATCGTGGACTGGTAACTATTATTATAAGCAAACCCAATGTGACCCAAATGATAATCCTATGATCCACCATAGTTGAGAGCAGATACATGAAGCATATACTAAAAAATATATATAGTCCTTTCTATATTCCCAACAGAGTGTGGATTATATGTTGTTCTCTAATAGACTTGATATCCTAGTACCACTTGATGGCTTCTAAAACAGAGAGAACTGAACTGATGATCCCTATCAGAGACTATATCAAAAACAACTCCATTAAAATTAACAATATCATTCACATATATATTTTCAAACTCCTAAATATTGGTTGTATCATGAATGGGTATCAAGTGAGCTGATTTAGTCATCTGATCGATGACAACCAATATCTCATTCTTCTTTCTAGGGGTACACAGAAACCCAACCAAAATGTCTATAGAGATATCATCACTCTTCCATGTTGGCACTGAAAGTTGATTAGGCATGTTCAATGTATTCTAATGCCCTTCATTGACTTTTTGGAACACATAATAATTGTAGAAAAATTCAGAAATTCTCACTCTCACACCTAGCCACTAGAATCTATGCCACATGTCATAGAACATCCTTTTGGTTCCTAGGTGCATTGCCCACTAGGAATTATAAAAAAAACCATCACAACTTTCTTTATCATCAATTTAACAACAAATCTGTTGGGATAGCATATAATTCCCTCAGTGGAGAATTACTAGTCAGGTATGGTCTCCCCACCACAAAGATAGTCTCTAATGATCTGGAATTCATCGTCAAGATGTTGATTCTAAAGAATCAATCTTGAGAAGATAAGATATCAATTGAACACTAACCAAATAAACCTCATCCCTTAATTCTCATACTCTAATGTGCAACTGTGAAAAAAGATAAATCAGGTTCCACTCTTTGGAAGATTCTTTCACATCATTGGTCGAAAGATTCCTGATCAAGGCATCTGTGACGACATGCCCTTTTCCCAAGGGTATAGGCGATGTCAATGTTGAAATACCATACATATTCCATGAAATTTATATAGTTTAGATTGAAATATTTTTTAGATAATATTTAACTCAAGATCTTGTGGTCATAATATATAGTAAACCATTCACTAAAAAGGTATTTTCACTAGATCATAACTGCCAGCATCATATATGAATGTTCAAGGATATGGGTTGGATAATTATACTCATGTTGCCTAAGATAATGATATAAATAATCAATGACATGTTCACCTTAAATAATAATGTAGATCAAACTTGGACCTGATGCATCATAAAGACCACATAGACCTACCTGTCCTCTAGAAGAGTCAACACCAATGCAGTAGTCAAAATAAATTTTATATCAACAAAATAATTATTCCACTTTTGATCAAATGTAATATTTACTCCATTTTCAGATAGAGAATACATTGTAGAAGACAAATTTGAGAAGTCCTTTATGAACTATAAATAATACCTATTTAAATCCAATAAGCTCTGAATCATGAAAAAAATTTGGGGTTGTTCCCATGTAATAAAACTCTTCACCTTGTTACGTTATACTAAAATAACATGTTATGAAACCACATTACCAAATAAATTCACTTCTAGAATCCATAAATCACATTTTTATAGCTTGGGATAGATTCAATGATCTATCAAAAATTCCATAACTACTCTTAGATGATGAACTTGATCATCCTAATACATAGAGTAAAAAAAGGATGTCATCCAAAAAGACTAACATGAATGTATCAAGATACACATGGAATATATTTTTCATTAAATCCATAATGATTGTAGTAGAATTATATAGAACTAATGGAATGAAAAGGTACTCATAATGGTCACACCTACTCTGAAATGTGGTTTTCTAAATCATATATTCTTATATCCTCGACTGATGGAAACCAAACCGAAGATCAATCTTCAAAAAAAATTTCCCATTTAAACTGATCAAACAGATAATCAATCCATGGAAACAAATAATTGTTAATTTCCAAAAATTTATTGATTTTTTAATAATACATACAAATTTGAAGTGAACAATCATATTTCTTAGTAAAGAGAACCATTTATTCCCAAGGTAACACACTCATGCATATAAATACTTTTACTAGAATATCATCCAACTATGTCTTCAACTCTTTAATTTCAACTAGAGCCAAATGGTATGAATTAATATATACCATCTAAGTACCTAGCACCAAATAGATAGAAAACAAACTTACCTTACTGGTAGAAAACTAGTGATGTCAGAAGCAAAAATGTGGAGAAACTAAAAAATAGTTGGAGGGAGATCACCGCTCAAATATTCTCACACTAGGTCAAAAGCAAACACATATATTAATTTATCCAACTCTAGATATGAGGGTCCAGCTCTGCTCAACCTTGGGTCCCATTCTCCTTGAATGATTTGGAAAACCTCATCATGTGCACCAAAGGAGATCCATCAAAGGTAACAACAAATAATGGCTTTATTGTCAACTATCCAATCCATCCTAAATATAGTTTCAAGTGGTTTCATGTAGAGAATCATAAACTTCAAGCAATATCGATATCTAATAAAGAGAAAAAACAAGGAGGACTATCAAGGCATGACCCTATCATTACTTCAATGGGTTTAGTAATATCCACCGTATAAGATAAAATTTCTATATTAATATTTAAGTGATTGACAATATGGGTCGAAATAAACGAGTGAGATGAACTAGTACCAAAAAAAGAGTCACTAATGAAAATTATATAGTGATGGTAAATCTAAACGTTTTTGGACACATATATGCTTACTTCATGCCCTATTCCACTATGTGAAGAATTTTCATTCTAGATGCCTATGGATGGAACCCCTTTGTCTTTGAAGCATCTGATTACCTCATAGTTTTAGAATGTGTTGATGATCATGTGCCACTATGAAGAGTGGAATATATATGATAGAACTTCTGTAAGTTCCCTCATAGTCTTCAAGAACCACATAAATTAGGTACCTCAGTGAACACACTATTTGAATGCCCTAAATTACCACACTAATAAAAAATCAAGGGGCATATTCCTGGTATTGTAAGAGTTATAGAATGACCCTACCATCCGGATCCACCATGGGAATCATGATTCTTCCTCTTTCCTTTAAGGGACCTAACACCAGCACTATGGGAAAAATAAAATCCCAACAACCCTGAAATTCTATCTACGTCCATTTCAATGATCAATTCTCTATATAGCACACCATATTTACAATAAAATTAATTTTCAAGGTTAATTAATCCCAATTGATTGACAACCAAGATTTGGGTTTTAATCTACCCAAATCAAATGTAGGGAAAAGGCTAGTAATAATCCTCAATGCATCTTTCCCACACCACCCTTGGTGACATAAGGGTCATTATGGTGAGAGATATTTAGATACTCAAGCACAATTATCTCTTATGTCCCAAAAAGATTACACAAATGCATACTAAAATCCAGAAAAGATAAACAACTTACACCTATGATACCACATTGTCATGAACCAATGCAGGTACCTTGGTAACCTGATAACTGAGCAGACTCTAACATTGCCTGAAGGGAATTCCCAATGCCCATAGGTTAGTGACTAGAACTTAGCATCATACAATATGAAAGTAGGAATGAATTTTCCACAAACACAATAGAAGCAAGATAAAAATGTCAGTAGGCATACAAGGAAAACTCATTAGGGATAAGTGTACCGGAAGGCAAGCTGTTATGAAAACCATAAGTACTAAAGCAATGTACCATAAAAACAAAATTTAAAAAACCCAAGTCCCAATAGAAAAAAATCAACAATCACAAGGATCAAAATATACTACCACCTCCATGTGGTACCTTACCCTTTCTAGAACCTAAAAAGAGATAATCTAAAAACACCTGAAGTCATAAGTAGGGTATTAGCTAAAATCCTAGTATGGTCTCACCAAGGATTCCATAATAGATGAAAACATTTAATTAACCAAATAAATCTTTCAATTCTATATAAACAGGTATGACAAATCCAAAGAATATTTAAAACAAATCATCATTTACATTTTTGATGATAGAAATACATTTTTACAAATGGATTAATAAAAATTTTATATAAATAGTTTAAATAAATTTGTAACTCAAGTAAAATAGTTTAGAAAAACAATGTCATATATGTCAATTAAGAAAAATGAGAAACATGTTATTGTGACAAAAGGAAGGATAATTCCATGCTATGGGACTACCTCACACTCAAGTAGTTGTTACATAAATACATGTATACAAAAATCCTCCTCAATACTAACCAAGGAAGACACGTATCCATCCCATAGAGGATGTGACCTTATATATTTATGTATTTTTAGTGTTGTAAATTCTATATTTATGTACTAAATGACTCACTAACTACCTAGGAATTTATGTGGTATAATAAAAATCAATGATGGGAAATTTAATCTAAGACTTCTTAAAATAAAATCCATCACATTCTCACTTTTCAATATTCCAAATTTTCATTTAAAAACAAAATGGGGTTTTTAATCAATTAATGTCTTTTTTGAAGATAAATCCAATGAGTTTCTATAAAAAATCATTTTAAACCATTTTTACAAATACCAATTTGAAATAAATTTCATCAAATAAATTTCATAACTCAAATCTCACAAAAATCCATAATTTTCACAAATACACCCCAATAAAATTTAATTTGTGGTTTTTACCAAATTAAAGCCAAAAATATAATTTCAAAACCCCAACTCAATGGAATTGATTTTCCAATCAACCAGTCAGAATAAATTTCATTTTTATCAAGAAGTTGAATTTAAATTAAACAACTGAATTTAAATAAAAAAATTTAGGGTTAATAAAAATTGGTTATCATAATTGAACTACCTACCTCTGGATCATGAGATCTCAAATAAAAAATACATAAATAAGAAACTTTGATGTAGAATGACGACCAAAAATATCCAAGAATCAACCTTATATTCAAGATCTAAAAAAGATGATATTATATTATAAAACAACAATGAGATATAAAATACCTAGGGAGGAAAAGAAGAGAGAGAAGGAGAAAAAGAATGAGAAGAGAAAACCTACCCAGAGAATGTCAAACACCATTTTACGAGCTTTTATTCACTTATATAAGTGTGTAGAGGGGCCAAAATCATGTCTTGGGAGTACTACGAAAAGAAGAAGTTGTAATAGGTCAAATTAGATACATCGGTCACCTAAAATTGGGTTTTAGGTTGTCCAAAAGAACTTTTTGCCGAAAAAACTATCCATTGCATGGTTATATGGGAAGGGATGTTCAGTTAGAAAAACATGTAACCCTAATCATGAACCCCGTTTTGTCATGGTGCATAGTTTCTACTAGGTGGGTATATGATTTTTCAAACCATTCTCAAACTGTGAAAAACACAAGTATATGGGTTTTCATAGTTTCTCCTAAGAGGGCGTACAATTTGTAAAAATGTTCACTAACATGGAATAACCTAGAAATTTTATATATTCTCTAAAATTTTCACCTTAAACAATCACAAATAAATCCCAATAAAATTATGTTCAAAATTGGGGTTTAGGAATACCTGAAAATAGAAACATGATGTCACAATGAAACACATTTTATTTCATGGGTTATGATACTCTGGATGTTTTATGATCTTATAGAGAAATTTTGTATGATTTTTATTATGTGATGGTGGTTATTTAATAACCACGTATATTTGTTAAGTTGTAACCAAGTATGGTGTATTTGTTATAACAAACGACGTGTGGGACCCATATATCCCTCAAATGCATTGGGAAAATACTTATATCACGTTATATATACATGAAAATAATGGGGAGTGAACTTTTTTCAGTAATACATTAATGGAAAGAGCATTGAAACCGGTTCAGTAAGACAAGAGTAACACAAGTTGTGAACCCAGTTTAGTATTATAGTGATGGAATAGGGAGTGAACTTGGTTCAGTAAGGGACTTTGTCCACTATTATGATATTCAGTGTGAACCTTTACTTCTATGATAGATTGGTGAGTGAACCCTTTCCAATATAATATCCTTTGAAATTAGTCGTGACTAACATGTAAATGATTTTATATTATTATGTGTGTGACATAAATACATGTATTATTCTAATGTTATGATCCCATAGATTTGGTTATTTGAACCCCTTAGGATTCATGTCTTAAAAACATCCAATCATTATGACATGAAAAATTATTATGATATTCGATAAATAGGGTATGTTTTTCAAATGTTATGCTATGGTTCTCAAACCATTATGTTCATGTTATGTTTATGTATCCCCCTTGTTTACCATTACTGAGCATCTAAGCTCACCATTTATTATGTTTCCTTTCCCCAGGTTATGAAGATATGTATTATGTATGATGTGTGTAGGAAGTGTTCTAGTTTTGAAGAATGTAGTGGGAGATGATGTAACCCACTTATAGACATGTGTTAATGTTTCCATGTTTCCAATTACACAAATCTGTTATGTTCCACAAGAGTTAGTCAATATTATGTAATGAATATTCATAAAAAAGTAAGGTAATATCAATGTATAAAGGGACTAGGTCACTATAACTCTACTGGAAATGAAGGTTATACCAACAGTTTTAAACCGTTGGTATAGGATGGAAAACTGTCGGTATAGCCTATACCAATGGTTTTCCAAACTGTAGGGTAGTAAGCCATGAAAAATTCTCTATACCAACGGTTTGATCTAAACAGTTGGTATTTCCCTCTGTATGTATTGATTTACCAATGATTGTAGGCTAATCGTTGGTATATGTTTGTATAACATTTTTACCAATAGTTTCAAGAAACCGTTGGTATATATTGAAGACTAAACACTATACCAATGGTTTTAAAACCATTTGGATAGTTTTCAAATTTCTCTCAAATTATACCAATGGTTTAAAACTGTTGGTATTGTGTTTTTCCAGAACTATTGCACAACAGCCCCTCCAGTAGCCCCTCTAGTATACACCTGGATAAAAAATATCATAAAAACCAGATACAAATGGACATAAAACAACATAAAAACACCTAAAATAGCACACAAAAACACAAAAAACCATCAAAATATTCTAACCATGTCATGTACTACAATTCCCTATTTCAACCTTCATTTGAAAACAATCATCCAGTATAGTTAATAACAGTTTAAATAACTCAAACATTATTTACACCCATTTCAATCTTCATATGAAAACCACTCTTCCAGTAGTAATTAACCTCACCCTTGCACAAACCCCCAAACCAGCACAGCCCCCCCACCTCCACATAAAATTATAATAGGCATAATAGTCTGATAAATACTTATTAGAGTTGAATAAGAGTATGAAATTGGCTCAAATCCCAATTTTTTTTGGATCCTATATTTGGGTATGTAATGATTTGTGATTAATTTGGCATTGAACTTCTAATTTTTATAATATATGGTGAAAATGAATTTTCTTAGGAGTCTCGTCACTTATGACCCCATGATTGAAACTACCCAACTCTTGAAAAAGAGTTTTCTACTATCATTGATGAGTCTAAATTTCAGTTGTTGTATTCACTTAAAATGATGTCCTTTTGAAACAAAAGAGAGACACTTTGAGTGGTGTCGGCCACACCGTACATCATATTGAGGCGAGTTTGACTCATACACATCACAAATGTCTCATGGATCATTTTCCTAAAGTATCAACACAATCTAAATGTGTTTGGTCAGTTTTCTGTATGCCGGTTGTTTTTACTTAAAAGCGTATCCATCTAAAAAAAGAAAGACACATTAAGTGGTATCGGCCACATCGTGCCTCGAATTGAGGCGGGGTTGACTTTTACATGTATAAAATGACCCATCTATCCTTTTCATAACATATGAATAGAATCCAAATGTTTTTGGTTAGTTTTCCATATGTTAGTTGTTGTTTTCACTTAAAATGTTGTCCATTTCAAAGACAGGTGAGACACTTTGAGTGGTTCCGGCCACACTGCGCCTCAGAATGAGGCATGGTTGACTTGTACATATCAAAAATTACCCATGGATTGTTTTCCTAAATTTTTAATAGAATATGAATGTATTTGGTTAGTTTTTTGTATTTCAATTTTTATTTTACTTAAAATGAAGTCCATTTAAAAAAAAGAGAAATTTTGAGCGGTGTCAGCCACACCACGCTTTGGATTAAGGAAGGGTTGATTCGTACAATCAAAAATGACCCATGGATCGTTTTTCTAAAGTATCAACACAATCCGAATGCGTTTGGTCGGTTTTAAGTATGTCAGTTGTTGTTTTCACTTAAAATCCTGTCCATTTCAAAAAAAAAGTGAGACAGTTTGAGTGGTTCCGGCCACACCAGCCCTCTGATTGAGGTGGGGGTGACTCATACACGTCACATATGACCCATGGATCATTTTCCTAATGTTTCAACTGAATCAGAATTTATTTGGTTGGTTTTCTATATGATAATTGTTGTATTCACTTAAAATAATGTCCTTTAGAAACAAAAGAGAGACACTTTGAGTGGTGTCGGACACACCGCACCTTTAATTGATGCAAGTTTGACATGTACATGTCAAAAATTAACCCTGAATCGTTTTCCTAAAGTTTTAATAGAATCGGAATGCGTTTGGTCAGTTTTATGTATGTCAGTTGTTGTTTTCACTGAAAATGATGTCCATTTTAAACAAAAGAGAGACATTTTGAGTGGTGTCAGCCTCACCACACTTTGGATTGAGGTGGGGTTGACTCATACACATCAAAAATGACCAATGGATCGTTTTCCTAATGTATCAACACAATCTGATTGCGTTTGGTCTGTTTTATGTATGCCAGTTGTTGTTATCACTTAAAATCTTGTCCATTTCCAATAAAAGTGAGAGAGTTTGAGTTGTGTCGGCCAGACCGGTCGTCGGATTGAGGCGGGGATGACTTTTACACATCAAATATGACCAATGGATAATTTTCCTATAGTTTCAATAAAATACGAATTTTGTTGGTCAGTTTTCCATATGTCAGTTGTTGTATTCACTTAAAATTATGTCCTTTTGAAACAAAAGAGAGTCACTTTGTGTGGTGCCAGCCACAACGCCCCTTGGATTGAGGTGGGGTTTACTCGAACATGTCAAAAATGACCCATGGATAATTTTACTATTGTATCAACACAATCCAAATGCATTTGGTCAGTTTTCTGTATGCCAGTTGTTTTTACTTAAAAGCGTATCCATTTTAAACAAAAGAAAGACACTTTGAGTGGTATCAGCCACACCATGCCTAATATTGAGGTGGGGTTGACTCATACACATCAAAAATGACCCATGGAACCTTTTCCTAAAGTATCAATAGAATCTGAATGTGTTTGGTCGATTTTCCGTATGTCAGTTGTAGTTTTCACTTAAAATGTTGTCCATTTCAAAGAAAAGTGAGACACTTTGAGTGGTGCCTGCCACAACACACATCAGATTGAGGTGGTGTTGACTCGTACACGTCAAAAATGATCCATGAATATTTTACTCAAGTTTCAATAGAATCTGAATGCGTTTGTTCAGTTTTCCATATGTCATTTGTTGTTTTCACTTAAAATGATGTCCATTTTAAGCAAAAGAGAGACATTTTGAATGGTGTCGGCCACACTGTGCCACATATTGAGGTGGAGTTGACTCTTACATGTCAAAAATGATCCTTGTAATATTTTCCTCAAGTATCTACACAATCGGAATGCGTTTGGTCGATTGTCTATATGCCATTTGTTGTTTTCACTTAAAATCCTATCCATTTCAAATAAAAGTGAGACAGTTTGAGTGGTGCTGGCCACACCAGCCCTTTGATTGAGGCAGGGTTAACTCATACACATAACATATGACCCATGGATCATTTTCCTAAAGTTTCAATAGAATCCAGATGCCTTTGGTTGGTTTTCCGCATGTCAGTTGTTGTATTCACATAAAATGATATCCTTTTGAAACAAAACAGAGACACTTTGAGTGGTTCTGGCCACACCGTGCCTCGCATTGAGGTGGGGTTGACTCATATGTGTCAAAAATGACCCATGGATCGTTTTACTAAAGTATAAACATAATAAAAATGTGTTTTTTCAGTTTTCCGTGTGCCAATTGTTTTTACTTAAAAGAGTATCCATTTTAATCAAAAGAAACACACTTTGAGTGGTACCAGCCACACTGTGCCTCAGATTGAGGCGAGGTTGACGCGTTCACATCACAAATGACCCATGGATCCTTTTACTAAAGTATCAATAGAATCCAAAAGTGTTTGGTCAGTTTTCTGTATGCCAATTGTTGTTTTCCCTTAAAATGTTGTCCATTTCAAATAAAAGTGAGACACTTTGAGTGGTACCGGACACACTGTGCGTCGTATTGAGGCAGGTTTGACTCGTACACATCAAAAATGACCCATGGATCATTGTGTTGAAGTATCAACATGATATGAATGCATTTGTTTTGTTTTCCATATTCCAGTTGTTGTTTTCACTTAAAATCCTATCCATTTCAAATAAAAGTGAGACATTTCGAGTGGTGTCGGCCACACTGGACCATGGATTGAGGCGGGGTTGAATCTTACACGTCACATATTACCCATGGATCTTTGTCCTAAAGTTTAAATAGAATCTAAATCCATTTGGTCAGTTTTCCATATGTCAGTTATTGTATTCACTTAAAATGATGTCCTTTTGAAACAAAAGAGAGACACTTTGAGTGGTGCTGGCCACACTGCACCTTGGATTGAGGCGGGGTTGACTCGTACACGTCAAAAATGAACCATGGATCATTTTACTAAAGTATCGACACAATCCAAATTCGTTTGGTTGGTTTTACGTATGCCGGTTATTTTTACTTAAAAGCATATCCATTTAAAACAAAAGAAATACAGTTTGAGTGATACCGGCCACACCATGCCTCAGATTGAGGTGGGGTTGACTCATACATGTCAAAAATGACCCATGGATCCTTGTATTCAAGTATCAATAGAATATGAATGTATTTGGTCAGTTTTCCATATGTTAGTTGTTGTTTTCACTTAAAATGTTGTCCATTTCAAAGAAAATTGAGAAACATTGAGTGGTGTCGACCACACCGCACCTCATATTGAGGCGGGGTTGACTCATAAATGTCACTTGGGTGTTTTGAGTGCAGATTAAAGATCAGGGTGAGTCTAATCCTCTCCTTGCTTCCTCTTTTCGATTAGGGTTTTCACTCTTCTCTCATCTTCTCCTGAATCTCTAAAACCCTTTTTTCCGATGGGATTTAGGGTGAAACATGAAGAGTGCTTAGATTGGGATCATGGGTCCAAGGAGGAGGGTTGAGGGGTTGTCTGAGGGGCTGTCCAGGGGGATGTCCGGGGTCTAGGGAGGATGGTGGGGGGGGGCTATCTGGGGGGTGTTTGGGTGGCTGTCTGGGGGGCTGTCCGGGGTCCAGGGAGGAGGGTGGGTAATGTATCTAAAACTCTATCTAGGTATAATACATTGAATTCCGACAAGACTGTGAACCGCTACGGGGTGTCATCTTGGTGTAGGTCTAAATCATGACATTACCGCAGCGGGACCATGGCGTGACAACGGTGTTACTGCGGCATGACCGCGGCATGTGGGCCCGGTCCAGCGACATCCTCGGGGCAACATCTTCCAGGAAGGATTCCAAATAAATCCTATTTAGTTGTCCTTCACATTATAGAAACTGATCATATTTTATAAAAAATAGACTCTTGATTCTGGATTGTGGTTTGATAAAGATATATATTTTATATTCGTTGTTTTTAAAAGTGGTACTAGGTAGTTTAAAATATTGATTGAGAGTCAAATTATCACACCCTAAACTATCACTGTGAGTTTTTGCTGACAGCGCACCTCCATTGGAGGGGTTTTAATATGAAATCATGACTTTATTTATCAAATGAAACAATTATATTAAAGAAAACTTATTCAAGATATGCAATTCAATATAATTAAGGAGAATAAATAAATAATATAAATTCAATGTAAAGAATTATTAAATTAAAGAGGATACGAGAGGGACTCTACCTCAAGGGGTGTCTCTCATGGGTGTCATGTGGTGTGTAATGAATATATATTATTTTTGTGGTGCTTCTGTATTGTGGGAAATGTGTATTGCATGGTCAGTTTAATAAATACATTAGTCAATTAGAAAATACACCCATATTCAATAGAGATATACCCACTTTTAATAGAGAATACCATCCAAATAACCAACTCGAAAATCCAAGACCAATATTTTACTTTACCAATTCCAATTACATAATATATGTATCACCAAATTATGTTTTATGAACAAATAAATTAAAGGGAATGAAACTCCTCACAATAACCCATAAAATATCATATAGAATCACTCACCTCCAAACCATTATAACATCATTAGGCTTCCATATTTTGTCAAAAATAAAGATTTATAATGAATTCAAAAATATCCATACCAGAGTGAAAAACCTAGTTAAAAAATAAAGAGTTATACAGAATTCAAAAATGTAATGGATCAATCTTTCCCCTGATCACCATCACCATCACCACTGTCATCAGTAGCCTCATCCTCTCTTCCATCTCTATCCTCTTTGTCATCGTCATCATCGTCCCCATGCTCATCCTCGGCCTCATCCTCGCCCTCAGCCCCATCCTCACCCTCGGCCCCATCCTCACCCTCGACCCCATCCTTGCCCTCGTCCTCATCCTCATCCTCTCCCTCATCCTCTTCAGCATCCTCGTCATCACCAGGAATGTCATAATCATGACCTCCACTAGAACTGATGCCTGATTCATTTGATAATGCACCCATTGATGACATATATGTCTGACAAGCCGCGCTGGCCTCTGGTGGCAGTGATGAAGATAAAGCTTTGATCAGTTTCATAAATTCTTTCTCCCTCGTTTGAATCTATTCTTCCAACTCTATGACCCTTTTTTCAGACTATCTTGCATGCTCCTTGACCTATTCTAACTCGGTGGTACTAGAATGGATAACTGTAGAGGACCAATTCCTCGCTGGGACTATATTCTTACCAGGTCGGCAGTGTACTCGACCTGAGTGGTCATCTCCCAAAACCTGATATAAATGATCGTGTGGCCCTAAATTGTCAGGATCATGGGTATTAAGGGCCTCTAAAGTAGACTGTTAAAAATATTAATAGATTATTAAATTTCAAAATATACATTAAACATTGAAATAAAAAAATAAAAAATTACAATCTTCTCTTATGTCGGTTCATTAACCGCAGTTCCATCTTTTTTCCTTCAACTCAAGCAAAACAATTTTGCTCGAGGGATACATCCCTCAATATCTAATTTTTGTTTCTGTAATGTCATTGAAACAATATAAAGTTCAAGTATAATCATATGTTCAATATTCAATAAATCACATAATTTAAGTATGAAACAATAAAAAGGGAAATTTTTAAAGAAAAATTATAAACAACTATATCGTACCAGATACCTCTCATGATCTGACATAGTAATGTGCCTCAAAGTGTGGAGGTATTTCTTTGAATCAATGTTTTCTTGTTTTTTAAGAAGTTTTATAAATAATTTTTAATAACAAATAAGATAATATTAATGAAAATATGAAACATGTCATTTAAATACATCAAATGGGATTAATACCTTAAATTTGGCAGTCGCCCAATAGGTAATGATTTGGAGATATTGTTCTATCAGGCAGTCATCCATGATAGGTAATGTCTCTAACTCCGTTCCCACTCTATCACACTAGCAAACATACAACTCATGCTTATAAGCTCTCCAAATCTCTCCCAGCTCCTTTAAACGTGTTGTTCGTGCACCTTCACCATCAGGGAAGTTAAACTGAAGCTGACACCCAATAGATTAATTTATATAAATACAAAAAAATACTAGATTAAATCCAATAGATGTTTTACCCATATTTGTGCCCATGCATTATCCTTGATTTTGGGTGGCATATGTCTCCAAGAGAGAGGGCTGACCGGAATGATGTCGGAGTATTTGGATAGTGTCACCAAAAAACCCCAACATTCCTGCCCAGATTTATCTATCATCTCTCCATCATCATTGTATTCAACCATCAACTGTGTCTGTCAGTTCCATACTACCCGCAAGCAAGTATTCCCCCTCCCCCACCTCCTATCAGTAGATGAATATGTTATTAAAGAAACAAATATAAGTAAAAGTTATAATAAAAATAAAATTTGGTATAAAAATTAGTTAGAGTTATATAAATATATATGTGCTAGTCGGATCAATGGGCGTCACTGGATGTGAAGAAGCTGAGGTAATATTATATACAAGTGGAGTTTCCCTCAGTGTACGCTCCGTAACCACATACTGTGTCGGACCAGGAGTCAAAGAAGGTGGGATATAATAGCTTAGATATAAAGAACTAGAAGTAAAAGATGATGGCAAAGACATCGGGCCAACTGGTAGTGTAAACATCGGAGGTCCAAATATCCTGTGTGTCCCTAAAGACACACCAGGATCAAAATGGGGCATATAAGATACGTCTGCGGTAGGGGCATAGTCCAATCGGGTATGACCAGTGGATCGTATAACTCTCGCACCACGAGCCCTTGTACCACCAGCCTCAGTACCGGGACCACCATATTATCGTCTAACTCTGACACCGCCCCCCTCCTACCGCCAACCTCTGTACTGGGAGTAATATCAGGCTCCTTATCAGATATCTATCATCTAGGGGATGGATCCTGAAAAAAAAATAACACAAAATTAAACACATTATATTATAAGTTATTGATATATATATTTGAAATAAAATACTCACAACATATATGAGTGGAGGAATTCCCATCTGTGTCATGTGATGATTATTTTCTATCATCTTTTTCCACCGCCCTTCTTCAATGGGTGTTATTTCCTGCAATGAAAACAAATATGGAAGTAATTACAAACAGAAAACTAATGTGTAACCCAAAAAACAAAATATAGAAAAACCATTCTTCTAAAAAAAACATAAAGAAATAGAAGATTTATGGTGTTTTGAAGGTAAGTACTGTGATGCACACTCTGAATGATGTCGGTGAAACATGTAGGTGATAACATGATGGTATGATTCTATATATTTCCCACCACATCTTTGGGTTCACAATCAACTCTAAAAATTGAGATATTAGAGTCATCATAAGTAATAAACAGATGACATTCAATTGCAGTATGGATAGTGTCAACTTCATCATCACCATCATCAAAAATATGTCTGGGATTTACTTCAATAATTACACTGAATTTAGGATGATGATGATCTTTGACATAAAAAATTTGTTTCACCGTTGATGCCAATACATATGGTTCATCGGTGGAAAGAGTTTGAGTCATGTCAATAACTCGAAATCCACAATCATCAATAAATGTGTCTTTCCTCATCATTGAATCAAACCATTGAAATTTCATCATCGTGACTCGACCAAGTGAGTAATAACCCAAAATCATTATTTTCTCCATGACTCCATAATAAGCTACATTTTTAGAACGAGGTCTAGTATCCGATGAACTGGAATAACAGTCTATTGTGGCAGTTAGCATAACGCCATCTGGATGTGTTCTCATGTTTCTTGCTCGTTCAGTGATAATAAATTTGTATCCATTGATCACAAGTGATTTACAAGAACGAACCATGGTATTAGGACTAAAAGACAAAGCACTTATTTCCTCAGAAAAAGAGTCTATAGACAAAATCGATACCTGAAATATAAAAAAATAGCAAACTTAATTAAATATTCCTTTTATTTATTTATTACAGAAATATTTTTACCTTCAATTTCAACCAAACAGAAAACCCTTTTCTTTGAAAAGTCTCTTTCTTTCTCAAAGATAAAGAATGATGCTTTATATATATCAGTTATTTATGTTCCCTGTAGATAAAAATAATAATAGTTTTACAAACATTTAAAATTACAAGATATAAGATAAGAGATACATGTACAATTTACTTACTTGATATACTCATCGAAAAAATCACAATTGAACAACATTGTGCGATGTGCCATCTCTCGTTCTTCCAGGCTTAATGTCATCAATGTATATGATCCTGGAATTCCTCCTATCTGAGGAAGTGATGGAAAACTGGGTTCAATTTGCTCATATTGTTCTTCTTCATTTCTCATTGGTTTGTTTATTCTCATAGTAAGATCAGACAAATACATTGAGCAGAAATCCATACATTATTGAGCCAAGTAACCATTCACAATAGAACCTTCAGGATAATTCCTGCTCCAAACATATGATTTCAATGTGTACATGTTTCTTTCAGTTGGATACATCCAACAGAAAGAAATGGGTCCTCCAATAAGTATTTCGGTCAGAAGATGGATAGTCAGATGAAACATGCATGTAAAAAATGATGGAGGGAATATTTTCTCTAACTCACACAAAATTAATGATGTCTCTTCCAAAAGATTTTTCAGGAAGGATTTAGACAACTTTTTTACACAAAGATCTCTAAAAAAATAGCACAACCGAATAACTAAGACTCTTTAATTATTGGACAAGTGATGATAGATTTCTATTGGAATAAACTCATGAAAAAGGATGTGATAATCACGAGTCTTCAAGGATTTAAACTTCAACTCTTTTCTGTCGACCCTTTTTGATATATTTATTAAATAGACATCAGGAACATTAATAATCTCTAGCACTTCCATAAATTGATTTTTTTCAGCAGGTGTCATCCCATAAGAAGCACATGGAACTTTCCATTTATTTTCACTTATACAGATAGGATGCAATTATGGTATGATCCCCCAATATACCAAGTCATGTCGAGATCATAAATCATCTTTTGTCTTCCCCTTGACATTTAGACGAATCGAAATCAACATTTCACATATATTCTTTTCAATGTTCATTACGTCTAAGAAATTATGTAACAAGTTGGTTGACCAATACGACAACTCAAAAAATATACTCTTCCTTTTCAAATTGTAACATGTATCATTGGAAACATTTTTCATCTTTCTAGATTTCATTACACCCTTCCCAAATGAATAACTAAAATCTTTCAATTCATTAATCACATTAGTTCCAGACATATGTTGAGGTGGATCATTAGTCCCCATGGTATTGTCAAATCTTCGATGATTGTTTCTATATGGATTGTTCATTGGCATAAATTGTCGATGTCCCATAAAACTAAAACTACGACGATATTTCAGTCTTCTCAATCGAGTATTCTTCATACAAACAGGACATGACAATTTTCCTTTTTTCCTCCATCCAGACATCATTGCATAAGAAAGAAAATCATCGATCATCCACATAAGTGAAACACGCATCTGAAATATGTCTTTCAAACATGCATCGTATGTGGGCACACCCACATCCCAAAGAAGTTTAAACTCTTTTATTAAAGGATTCATGTATACATCTATATCATTTTCGGGATCAGAAGGGCCAGATATCAGTATAATCAAGAAAGTGTAAGGCTTTTTCATACACAACCATGGGGGAAGTTTATAAATTTGTATGAAAATCGGACATGTGCTATGAAAAGTAAGAATCTTCTCAAATGTATTAAAACCGTCACATGAAAGACTTAGTCTCATATTACGCACGTCAGCTGAAAATTCAGGATATTGAGCATCAAATATCTGCCATGAAAATCTATCTCCAAGGTGAACTAACTCTTCATTATTCTTTTTTCTCTCGGTGTCATGCCATCTCATTTTTACTAATATTTCATCAGACATGAAAAATTTCTGTAATCTAGGGATCAATGGAAAGTGCCACATTATTTTTGTGGCACACGATATAGTGTTACATCATCTTTTGTCTTCCATCGGGAGGTTCCACATTTGATATAATCATTTCTTTTAGCAGATTCCTCCTAAAATAAGTTGCAATCATTCGGTCAAGCATGATTTTTTTTTGAGATTCCAAGTTCATCCACATATTCCATGCCATATAGTGGTTTGAGGGTATATCTGTATCATCTAGAACTAATTCCTTAAAGAAGGTAAGAATGTAATCAATTGTAGTATTTGAAATCCCATACATAGTTTTCCCATGGTACAATTGGATTAAAAATTCCAACTTTTTCATCTTACTACATTGCTGATGTACTAGAGTCGTCGTAGCATCATTAACTTTTTTCAACCTATCAACATCATTATTTTCATTGGACGCATCATGTGTTCTTGTATCAAAATCTTGTTGGATGGACATCCTTTCCTTCTCATGATGCTCAATAAATAGAAACCGATCATATATCAAACTCTCCAATTCAGTCCTATCATTTGGATCATCAACATTTTGAGATTCCTTTTTTTCTCTATTATGATACCACACATAATATATTGTTTGGAAACCATATTTGGTTATATAATAGCTAACTGCTTCAAGAATCAACCAAGGTCTTCCAACATAATTTGAACATGGGCAGTGTATGCGACCACTATCTGAAGCCTTGTCAGATGCAAAATCTAAAAAGTTGTTCAAAATATTTTGAAAATAGGTTGAAAACTGATCAGTTTCTTACATCCAACTTCTATCCATTCAGTAAAAAAATTACAATAAGTCATTTCAAATAAATTCAATAATATTGAAGTTCAATCAAAAAAATATTTAGGTAAATGAAAATTGTTTATTTATATAAAATCATAACTGAAACATTACTCTATATGAGTATCATATTAAGAAACAAAAAAAAATACAGTGTATATAGGAAATTAAGATATAGAATTTCTAATGCCTATATTCAAGGATTTCCCAGTAAGATATTCGAAGTGGATCATGGAATACATAATCTTTAAGGGTCTTGTTGGGAGTACATGAGTTTTATACTTAAACTTCTTTAGGGAGATCAGGATGTGGATTAGGATGAGGATCACATCAAAATTACTTATGGCCTCATCAAGTTTCACCTTAACCATGGATTAAAGGATCCTAGGTTTGGGGCCATAGATCATAGGTTAGTAGGGTGTATTCATAGGTTGGTAGGTGACCACCAAGAGGTCTATAACTATCCATTCTATTTATATAACATTTTAATATAATGATATGATAAATTAATGCAACAACTCAATAATCCAAAAGGTTTTTCTATTGTTTTGGAGAAAAAATCTAAAAGGGTTTTCTATGAATTAATATCATAAATAAGGGTGATGTACTACATGAGAGAAGGATATGTCCCAATGAGAGTTCCCTTTGTAGATATTTTATTTATAAAGAACATTGGATTGTACAATTAAGTATTTCTTATTTCTTCTGTGAAAAATAATTAGGGACCACATACTATTTTGAAAAGTGGAAGAAGATACTACATATGTTCTATTGTGAAAAGGATAAGTGAACAGTGTGTCATTTTATATATATAAATATTTTGATAGAATCATGATACATACTTATCTTGTAACACACATATTGTACAAAAATTAAGTTTAATAAGATATTCATGTTTGACATGATCTTAATAAAGGAGTGATTTTCATGAAATACTATGAATAAATATTACAAAAAATTTCTTATGAGTTCATATACATGAAGCTGTAATATTTGGAGCATTGACATTAAAAAAAGAACTATGAATATTTAAAATTAGAACACAAGAAAGAGACCATGCCCTTATAAATGTATATGTGTAATGAAAACATTAATAGGACAATGTGTACATTGATGTAGTGATTTGAGTATAGAATTTCTGAAGGGAGTAGTGAGTCATAAAATTTACAAAAATCCCTAGAAATAGGAAAAAATGACATGATCTATCTAAATAGTGAAATAAATGGAGAAATGTTGTGAATAAAAGGATTTCCTTATCTTATAAGAGAAGAGTTTGAAGGAGTCTAACCTGAATGGGGGATTTGCAGCTGATCGGATGGAAGAGGTTCACCTGGGCGGCCGCTTCTGGGATTCGGGAATGTGCTTCTATAAATGGGGGGTGTATGGGAGTCGGGGGTTCTGTTTGTGTGAATTTGGGTGGGGGGTTTCCAATGGTTTTTAATAACCGTTGGGAAAAGCATGGATTTCTAAACGTTTATTAAAAACCGTTGGTAAATCCCTCCCTAACCACACATTTACCAATGGTTTATTAAACCATTGGTAAAGGAAATATATACCAATTGTTCTTTTCAACCATTAGTATAGAAGTGTTTGGAAAGATAGTGTTTCACGTAGTGTAAATTTCCTATGATCCTCCTCCTCTAACGTGACCACCACACCTCCCCAATAATGCTACTCAGTAGTGGCATCCCCACCTCATCCTCCTCTAATTAACCTTCGACGTAGCCACACCACCTCCCCTCAATCATCCTCCTCCTATAACATGGCTTAGATATGGCCACTCCACCTCATGGGGTCCTACTATTTCAATGCGACCACCCCTAACTCTTCTTCATTGACACATACACCCCTCCTCTCAAATTTCTCACTTCAACCAAGATATAACCTCACGATACTCCTCATTCTATAATTTATTTTTAACCCTATTCATCCTAACCTAGAGAAATAATCCCTTTCATGATTTCTCGTCTAAAATCCATCCCTCCTACTCTTCTATAAAATTATATTTTTTGTATAGGTTTGGGATTCCATCACAGTGAATTTTTTCAGGCATGTGTATGGCCATGATTATATGTAACATTCTTCTTCTTTTGTTCCCCCTATTCTACCAAAGTAAATGGATATCGATTTATTAATTTATCTTTCCCCTAATCTCCCATATAAACATATTTTTATTCGATTATAATAATTGTTTATTTATACAATCAGATATATTTCATTAATGAACATACAATTTTATGTTTTTATCCCTATAACAATGACTTATTTGGAACTTAATTTTGTTGTTGAATAATGTGATTTTTCCACTATTTATACATTTTTATACTATGTTAGAGGCATGACTTGAATATATTTCATATTATTCACTATTTATATTTATTTAAGTTTATATTGATGACTAGAAATCATGTATTGTATTCTCTTTCCAAATCTAATCATACAAAAATACAATAGTGCCAATATTACATGGATAATATTAATATAATAAAGTTTCTAGAAACAAATTCATTATTTTTATATTTTCAAGGTTAATTTGATATCACACACAAAAAATAAATTATATTATTTATTAATTATTGTAAGGGTTTTTAGAAGTGTTTCCCATTAATGAGATCATTTTATACAACTTAATTATGAATGTTTTCATTAATATAACAAAAAATTCTTATTTTATAAACTAATTATCATATGTGATAAGTGTGTAAAAAGTTTTCAATAAGTGTAGTTAATAAGACAGTCAATTTTGTTTTATTTTTTTAATAAAAATTCAATAAGTAAAATTAATTTTTATCATGCTATTAAATATTATATATCTGGTGCAGAAGTTAATTATTTTTTATGGGACATTTTTCAAGTATTACTGAAAATTTTCAATATATTTTTAATAGCTATGTTTTATACTAATACATATTATGATATTTAATTTCTATGGTATGTTTTTTATTTGACATTTCCTGAATTAGAAATTTTTTTATTTTTTTATTCACCATGATACATGACAATGTGAGATGTTAATCAAAATCTGAATAATTATTTTATTAGTAAATTAGGAGTAATTTAATTCATGAATAATTATTGAGGATTAATTTTTAATTGTACAAGATGATATTTTTTGTTACCATTCTATATTTTTAATTTTGATTATTTTTCTTTTAAAATTTAAAACTATTTCAATATTTTTTAGGCTCATTATGTGTTATTTTTCACTAATTTCTATGGATTAATTATTTTAGGTTTAATATATTTTTTATTTTATTAGAATTTTTCCATTTACTTTTTCTATGAAATCATATTCTATTATAGAATAATGTAGTTATATTTTATTATATAAAGGTTTTGAAAAGAACTTTTGTTTGTGAATATTCATGTAATTTTTTGGTTAAATTCATTTTAGATTCACCCTTGACATAATAGTAGTAATCATAATTATTTTTTGTTTATATTTTAATATTAATTGGATTTTTTTGATTTTTGTATTATGGAAATTTATTCCATATTAATTGGTTATAATTATTATCCTTACATTTTATATTTATATAAAATTATTTTGGTGGTTATCGTGGGTTTTTTATATTCTCTTTTACGTTTTGACGATATCCATTTTTCAATATTATTGACATTACTTATAGATTATAAGTATACTAAAAATTTTGGGAGCTACTATAATATTTCTATATCAGCAGGAAATATTTGATAAAAATCATCTTAATATGTCTATAACACATATTATATATGATAATTGCTTTTATAAAAGAGTATCACATTGAAATAAAATCATTTTATTCTAATTATTTAAAAAATACATTTTGAAAAATCATTATTTTATGTTATTTATATATTTAATATTGTATGTTCTTGAAAAGTTACTCTAATAAATGAAAGAGGGTGTATAGTTTCTTTCAAAAGTCATATTTTTTTTTATTTGTATGTTCAGGTATGAGTGTTCTTGAAAAAACACTATTATAGATCTGAAAAGGAATATATTCAAGAGGGTGTATCTGTTATTTCCTCAATATATATCCTTGCATAAATATTATCTTTTAGGTATGTATGTGTTTGATAAATTATTATTCTTTACATATATATCTATTCTTGATAGATAATACATGATGAAAAAGAAATATTTTATGTTATTTATATATTCAAGAAAGTATGTTCTTGATAATGTAATATGAGTAATTCTAATAGATATATATATTCTTGAAAAACTATTATTTTTATGTTATTTATATATTCATGTATGCACATTCTTGATAAACTACTATCATTTATTAATATATGGTATATATTAAAATGGGTGTATATGTTATTGTCTCAATATATGTCCTTGAATAACTACTATTATTTAGCTATCCATGATTATATGTTCTTGATAATTCTCCCTTGTACTGTGTTAAATAATACCTAATAATATCCAATAATTGTTATCAAATGGTTCCCTAGTGTATGTGTTTAATAAAAAACAAAACAATCTTATTTTATATTTTTACATGTCATCTTAAATTTCATGTGCTTGAAAAATTATTCACATTTTTGTAAAACATTTTTTATTAGTTTTTTTAGTCACATAAACCGTTAAATCCTTCACATTTTATTCTCGAAGAAAAAAATTTAGAGAATTGCATTTCAAATACTCTGCCTCTTCCAAGAAAGGTACTATTATAATTATTTTTTGAACATTCCATGTCGTATCAGCTAAATTGAATGTATTTTTCTTCATGTTAAGTTTTTAGTTATCAGTATCATGTCTCTACTTAATTTCTCCTTAATGGATACATTTTTACGAATTTGGGATTTTCTAGCACACCACCTGAGGTTGAGAATGTTTTCAGGCCATTATTCACAAGGTGTTTCAGAGAAATATTTAGAAAATATAATTCACGATTGAAATCATTATAAATAAATACGTGGAAAAGATAATCATTAAATAATAAACAAGAAAATCATTTCATTGAGGCACTCAAATGAATAGTATTACAACAATTTGTCAATAAGATCCATCAAACAAATCTTAAGCCTTAACCATCTATGGTATCATTTTTCATTGTATAGTTGTAATGATTGGGACTAAATGAAAATCTTGAAAATTTCTGGAATGCTATAGATTAAGGTTTTGTGATTCATTTTTGGATAATAAGAACATGAATGAGATTCGGATCTGCCCTTTTAGGTATCTACATAAAAAATGTTTATGTATATATATATATATATTCTTAATATACATCTTGAAATATATATTATGATATTTTTTGAATATATTTATATATGTATATATATAGTGTGAATATTTATATTCTTATATATATATTGTAAATTTGTAATATTATATATATTTTGAATATATTAATCTAAACCTACACTTACATTCTTATTCGAAGCATTTATATTATTAATTTTTTAAAATATATAGTTTTCTTTTTGGTTTCAGAAGCTATTGTGTCCCATGAAATTTCACATGGGTACTATATAATGATCCCCATTTCATTCTCTTGAGGTGATTTCCCACACTAGAAGGACCTTTCCCTAAAAAATTTACTAAAATTTCAGATTTACAAATATTTTAATGATTTTTACCAACCACATGCATGTACCTCCCCTTATAATAACATATTGAATGATTTTTACCACCCACATGATTTTTGATAATCATCATTTCTTTTATTATATTTATAAAAACACACCTCTTAAAAACCACAAGTACATAATACATTTAATTTTATTATGATAAAGAATCCGTCATTTTAAAATGCAATATATTTATCCCAATAAGTGAAAGACACTCATAGAAACTCTTGTAAATGATATCACATATTTTCCCTATATCTTTAGTATTACATGAATCTTCAGTTAGAGTAGACACTTTATGTTATCATAGAACATGGTTTATATTATATTTACACTAAATCCAATATGATTGGAGAAGGGTATGAAAAGTATTTTAATGACATTTAAATAAAAAAATCAAGGTCATTTTTTGTAGAATTTCCATGTTTTATGGCCTTATTTTTTTATTATATTTTTATGCTTGAAATGTTTGGTTGATGATCCAATCAAATATCATGTATTTTTTTATTATGATTTATTATGTATGAATTTATTAGGTTCAAGGGTTTTTTATATGTTCAATTGGTTTTCTTTTAGACTATAGATTTTTCTATATTAACAAAATAATATTTACTTTTAATGTGATATTATATGTTTTTCAGAAACTATAATATAAGTGTTCTAAAAAGTTTTAAAATTGTATTATCCTAAAAAAACATACATGACTCAAATTTCTCTTTCATTTTTATCTATTGGATGATGTTCTTATCATAGTTTATTGGCCAATTTAAATGTTTGACAATATATGTAATTTTAACTTAACTGCTCTTTATTTTATAATGATTGTTCAATTTGTGTTACCTAGTGTTTGGTGTGTGCCTCCTTGGATGAAAAAAAATTTATGATAAAAAAATATAATTCAAATGATTCTTTTAGTGAGTTATTTTTTTTAATGGTACTATAATTTTGGTTCACATTAGTGTGTGTATTTTGTGAGGACATTTTTAAGTATAATGTTTTATTATTTCATGATTTTATTTTTTAATGTTAACCCCATTATTGGTGAAAGTGTAAAATGAATATTTTATGAAATATAATTAATGAAAACCCTATAAATATACTTACAAGATTCAAAGTTAGATTTTTTATGGAATTATGAAATATTGATTATGATATATGTGGCTAAGAGTGATGATTTTTTTTATTCTCTTAGTGTACCTTTACTAATTATGTATCAATGAGATTTTGTTTAAATTTTTTATTTTATTTCTATTTTAATCATTTTAATAAATCTAATATCTTTTTATCAATGATTTTTTTTGGGTATGGACATGTGATGTAAATATTTTATCAAAGTATATCTAGGGATAATAGTTTGATATTATGATATTTTTATTGAAGAAATCTTAAGGTATGTGTTTTTTATTTCCAAATATTAAATTGAAGACTTTCAATAAAAGAATTTCTTACCTCAGGATTAATGTATTGATCCTTTTCTCTCCCTATGTTAAAAGAAAATAAGTTTCAATGATAGTAAATTTAATATCCATTCGTTTAATAAAAGTTTTTATTACATAAGGTAATAAAAAACCCAATTTATTTGTTACATTCAGTACTTTTTACAATGTTCTTCCTATATATTCAATTTGTAAAGTTTTTAGAGTGGGTTACAGTATAAATTTTCACTTTGTTTCTTTTAGGATTTTTATCTTTTTTTATTAGTTCATAATGTAACCAACATAAATCTATGATAAATATTATGATTTTTAACTTTTGTACTGTCGCTTTTTTAAGAATTTTATTAAATATTCAATTCACCTTCTACACCACACATGAAGCTACTCATCTAGGAAAAACTAATATTTATTAGGTATCCACACAGCTAGAAAACATTTTTTAATCATCTTCTCAGTTATTCAATTTCAAATAGAAAATACAATATTAAGGAGCATTTAAAATATATCTTCTGGGGTGATACTTTTTTGAAAATAGAATATTTCCTACCAGGTTCACACTAGGTTTCAAATTTTTATTAGATATTATTTGAGTAGCCAAATTTTTAATTGTATTTATTGGTAGAATTAATATAACATATGATAATGACCTATGATTATACATATTTATATTTACTATATATCTATCTTCTAAGAATAAATTTCATTATATATAAAGAAAATTTTGATCAATATAGATGATTCTCTAAAAAAATAAATCAATCCATAATATGTTCAAAATACTACAATAAAATATAAGGCTTATTGAAACAACCTTATTCATTTGATCTCCAAACATATGCATATAAGTTCCCAAGAAAACTATACATCTTTAACATATATTAGGAACATAAAATATTTGTTAATCATAATCATCCTTGTATATTCACATATGAAGAGATTTTTCATCAATTTAAACACATAACTTCTATATATGGTATAATATACCTTCATGAAAGTAAAAATCATGTAAAATATTCTCCTTGACACCAAGTTAACCTTCTATCAAAATCTCTATAAGTAATATTTTTTCACTTTCACATAATCATCTATAATCATAGAGAGATCACCCATAGATTTTTTATCTTTATTAAATATTTTCATATCATGTAACACAAGTACATTATGATTCAACTCAAGTAAACCATCCTTTTACATAAATAGTATTTTCAAAAATAGAATGTCCTATAAACCTCCATGAATTACATGTTAAACTCCATACGCACTTTAAATATCCTTGGAATGATGCATAATCCTCACATTCCATATCCATGATACTCTATAGAGTGTAGATCACTATCAAATTGTAGACTCTATCATACCTCATCAATCACCTCATGTCCATATTTATTCATACAAGTTATTCCATGATAAAACATAACAAGAAATTGATTATAGAAATGTATTTACATGTGTGTTTTTCATTGAATGAGGGGGTTTCTCTTCTAATAAGAATCTTAAAAAATCACTTTGTGAGCTCATGCACTTCATGGGTCAAATACATTGCTTGGTTAACCCTAGTTTTTGAAAAAAAATTAAAATAAGGCTCAAAAGCATGGGTTTTACTCTCTTGATTTCACAAGATGACTTTGGATATGAAAATAAATTTCTCTTTAATCGAACACCATATGTTCTCATGAATTATTAATTCATGTGAAATGTGTTCATTACCAATGATGAATCAAAAAGAATACCTATTCCATATAAATAATCATCAATTTAATGTAATGATGTTGCAATTATTTTGAATGAATTGCTAAATCATTAATTTCTTTATAAATCAAATAGGATGTGTCCCTAATTTTCCAATAACGATTCCCAACACTACATCACCAAATATGGTGACATTTAATAGAAATATTCATTACTAGATGTGTGAGAAATATTTTTTCACAAAGTCATATTTTGTTCTTATTCTCATTATGTTAGATACTCCATTCATTTATTCTTTATTAAAGACATCATAGATGAAATATTTCAATGTTAAAAATGTTTTTCTCAAGGAATATGGAATAATGACATTAATCATTCTCATTATAATCTTTTACCATGATTTCATGGGATATTATTCATTATTTTATTCAATCATATTTATTCTTATATTTTGATATTAAAACCCAAAAAAAATTCAATTGAGATAATATATTTTTAATATAATTAATATTATTTATAATAGTTGATTCCCTATATAAATATTCTTATAAAATAGTTTTTTACTGATTATATATTAATATTGTTTTAATTTCTCTTGGATTCAAGTATAGGAAAATAAGACATAAATGTATCATGGTCAGATCCTGGTTTTATATGTTAAACTCTAAATGTCCCAGAATCATCCCAATGCTAAAGGTGATCTCATGGACTTTGGGGATCCTTTTCATAGTGATAAAATTGATGATTATGTTATGATTATTCCTTAGTGCATAATATTTATTAAAATTATCTTAAAATTCAGAATAGTAATAATGAGGAGACCATCATTGATGATACTAAGAAATAACCTGAGGAAGATATTTGTATTCACAGAAAGAAAATTTTAATTGTTTCATATTCCTCTTTACCTACAAGTAAAAAAATAGCATTTTTTAGGAAAATAATATGATATTTAATAATTTTTTCAGAAACTAAATCTCTAAACTTTTCATAGTGAATTAATGTTATCAAACATGTTCAATTTAAACATTTAAAAAAAATTAATAAAAGAAATCATAGATAAAAATATTTATTTTTTAAGATTTCACCTTTCAATTTATTAGAAAAAATAATTATTGTTCTTGGTAAGATACATTTCAAGTTTTAACCACTTATTTCATATTTAATATTATGAATGGTTGGATGAAATCCTCATACACATAGAATGACATTGAAATATCATTATATTATTCAACAATCCCACTTATGATAAAAGAATCCCTCAAATTTTATTTAATATGTGGTTTATAATAGATTAATTATGAATCTATTCAGGAATATATTTTAGATCTTCACCCAACAACATATGGTGTCCCCCTAGAAATAATAATTTGTTTATTATTCTAATAAATTATAATCATGAACCCCATTCCTGAAATCCATACATTAACATATAAATTTTATAATAGCATCATGAACTAAATATCATTTTAAATTTTAACTATCTTCACACTCAATTATTCTCTCATTATTATTCCCTTACATTTAGATCAGTATCCTCTTATTAAATCACTTGTACTCTTTATCTATATTCCAAACATCTTTCATATTTATCTATAATTTTATATTCATGAATCATTATGACAAGAAGTTTTATATATATCATTTTTTTGAATTCTATATCAGACCATAAATATATTAATATTATTTACTTTTATCACTCTGAATATTATATGATCCTCATAGCCAAACTATGTTCCCGTGAATAATATATTCCTTGATTCTCCATGAACATTAATATCACGAAATATATAATTTTACATAATAATTAGATCCCATGTTTCAAATATTTTTTATGTATACCTAGATTTTAATATAATACATTCACTATTATGTGTTAGTAGATAAACGATCACATAGACTATAAAGAAATCACCTATTTCTTAGATTACTTTTGAATTGCCAATACTCAACTTGAATAATTATTATCTAAATATTTTAAAATATATCTTCAATCCATACATAGAGAGATTTAATTATGGATCATTATTATAAAATGGTTTACATAATATTATGAAATATTATTGAACAATTATGTAAAATGTTCAATATCCACTTTACTATTATGAATGGTTAAATAAAACTCCTCTCTCCACTATAAAAAATGGAAAATACCATTCCACTTTCAGAAATTGTTTAGAAACATCCTCTTATCCTCACTCAATTATTTGAAAACATTATCTCTGACTATAAACATTAAAAATCACCAGAAACATCCATCTATAACATATTAAGAGTATTTTATTGGTAGCTCAATGATCTTATTATAATCCCCATATAAATATTGTATGTTTTCCTTAGTTAAATCTATTCTCACTTATGTTTATATGGTTTATGAGGATTATTAACTCATGACATTTATTTAGTTGCATATTCCAATACAGATTATGAATATCATGATGATGATGATAGTGGTTTGAGAAAAGGTGATAATGATGTTGGAATTTTTATAAGAGATAAAAAGGGTCTTGAATGTTTTAGTGATATTGTTATTGAGGTACATTTCAGATGTAAATTTTATTCTTGGTTTATAAAATGAATTTTATCATATAGTTTTTTTATTATGATTATATTGATATAGAAATTTTATTTTAGTTATATTGGAGATAGATTTAATTCCTATGATATATATTTCATTATGTTTGAGTTTTATTGTAAGCTGGAAGTTAGGACATATTTTTTTAGAAGCTGGAGGATCTGATCTCTACTATAAGATACAATAACTGGAAGCTTGGTGGGTATTTTTATGGTATTTTGGAGATATATTGATACTTTAAATCATGTATGTAGCTTCCAATGGATATATTTTAACAATTGTTCTCGCTAAAAATAACCATATATAAAACAGTGGTGGTATATTTGGATTACCACAGTTTTTAACCATGGTTGTATGGTAAATTTAGAATGATTTTAAACATGGTATTACGGACCAACTACCATGGTATAACCATGGATATAGATATAAATTATCATGGTTATAACCATGGAAATATCCTTAAACATCCTTTGTTTTAACTCTGGTATTAGACAATAATGGACATGATTAAACTATGGTGAAACATGGCCTACTTCCATAGTTGAGACCATGGTTATACATGGACTACTATGATGGTTTTAACCCTCATATTTTAAAACACTTATTGCAATGGTTTTAACATCCATGATTTTTGAAATCAAGAATATACCGTATTTCTAGGGTTTCTAGCCTACCATCATAGTTCCAAACCATGAATTCAGATGATTTTAATAGTTGTGTAAACATATGAATTGATGAGATCTCTATAGGACCAGTGAGGAAATAATCATAAGAAGTGGGATCACTTGCCCAAATAAATTGATGTTGTTTTCCAATATAAATTGGTGATAGCCCAAAAATACAACCGTATCCCTGTTCCCACCCAGCATGCATTCTATCATACCTAGGAAGCCCTTGTGTAATGACATTGGCATATCCTGATGTCCTGTTGGAATTAAGCCCATATTCCTACTTTCAATCATCAATATTTCCAATGTACTCTAGAGATATATTAAAGAGAATCATAGCATATCACTAAAGTAACTATTGGGTTAGAATATATTCCCAATCTTATACATAAATCCCATTTGATGTCATGATGACTACTATAGGATATGAGTGGGATTATATCTACACTCCCATCGAGGAAAGTGCTCATATCCCCATTCCCATAAAATAATCATTTTAGTTTATCCATGTGGAAATGAAATGGTTGTTTCATATCCCTACTCATGCCTTGAATTACTGTTCGAAATTGTTATTTAGTAGTTGTAGAATGTCATCATTTGCATATCCCAACAGTCAATAGGGTATAAGAACATATTCCATCCCCCACCACTAGTGTATCTCATCAACATAATTCAAGAGATATGGAAGACCCGAAACATATTCCTAATCCAATTTAGTATGATCATGGGTGCATTTCAATGAAGGGTGAAATATATTATCAGGCCCATATCTCCATTCCCAATGGAGATCATTGACCAAATTCATATGCTACTTGAAAATAGTATTATATTCATGACTACCTTATAATAGATCATCACCATATTTTGAAAACAATAAAACATTAACCTAAAAGGGACACCACATGTGATGGTCATTATGCAGAACACATGACCCCTAATAACTTGTGAAGATAATCTAAGTGATATTTTAGTTAGGGTAATCCTAAATTATAAGATTATGATCTTATCCTGGCCCCAATTATTGCAGGTTTTATTGAGGCCTCAATCATCTTTTGAAAGAGATCCAAGAATCCTATAACTCGATTCTATAATTAGTAATATGATTCAATTGATGAGGTACTCATCACAATATTTTTACCAATGAATCTAGAGGTCCTCCCTAGAGTACCTTAGATGATGTTCCTCCTTGTCGAAATATCAAAATTAATCATGGGAAATATTCTCATGGAGAGAGCTATGAAATCAATCCTCGTGATCAAAATATCCTACATGAAGAAGTTTTTACCCTTCATAACATAGTAATCATTGTCCACCCTGAAGGTTATCCCTATGGAAAATATTGTATGAATCCTTCCTTTAGCTATACATTGAGCCATAATGGTAGTCCTCCCCATAGTGGCATTTTATACAAATTTCCTCCTCCTAGAAAAATATAATTTTCACAAGGAGGTCCTCCTCTATCGAAGCCACTATGAGAATAACATCATATTGAGTGACACTCAAATGAATGAGTATAACTATTCCATGTGACTCATCTTTGATGATTGATATATCCCCTCAACTAAATGTTGGTATGAGGAAATGATCTTCATTATTACCGCCTTCAGATCACTCTCCCATAAATGTTGTATAGAATATTCTAACTAGTCCCATTTCCGGAAATAAATAACCTAATAAATGAAAACTCTAGTCAGATTAGGTAGAAGAATATCTCACCGAAGACAATGAAAATTATATAATAATGAAGAAATAATTGTCTAAATACAATATACAAATCACATTCTATCCCATAATCAATTATCAGTATGACATTCAAAATAATTTTATGGATGAGTGTATACACTATATTTATCTAAATTTGATCATTACTCGTCATATTTTCTTGGAAAACCCTCAACCCTATACAGAGTATTAAAATAATTTCAACGATATAGGTGAACTATTTTTTAGATCAACTTAGTTTACCTTTTAGTTTCTCAAAACACAATGTTTGAAAGGAATTGTGGACACCTAAAAGGATCATGTAATAATTATATAAGGATATTACATTAGTTTATCACTAATAACCTATATAATATATAAATTAGAGGATGGATAAAACATAGATAACTATATTTCACTATGCTCCCCAGTCAGCAGAGTCCACTAAAGAATATTTCAAACAACATTATTGCCTCAGGTCATATATGAAGCATGAGATGTTCACTTTCTATCCTTCATATATATTATAGTATCACTATATATAAATCCTATAAATTTTGAAACTAATGGGAATGATCAATTGATGGACTCCAACATTAAGCCTCCATAAATAATGGGTAAACTTCTTATATGAGAAAATCCAATCTTTAAGGTAAAGTGATACCTTAAATAGAAGGTATCTCACACTCACGAAGAAAATTAGGTCCATCACATGCATAGAATAAGGCCCATAAAATTAAGAGGTAATAAATAGTGGTTTCTAAAATTGTAAAATGAGAACAAACCCATCCTATAGGGTTGAGTTATTTATTACCTCCACTATATCCCTTGAGATCATTAAATACCATATGATCCCAAGATATCTCTGTGACATGACCATGTTATCCCCATTGCATAGGGATGGGGGAATTTATATTACAATCACCCCACCCCATGAAAATAATTCTCCAATGGGTTGCTAGAAATACTATAAGAAATTCCATCACATTTTATCCCATTACAGGAAACATCTCTTTCTATGGGAACATTTTTTGGGAAGGGTTTTTTGAGACTCCCACATGAAAATACATCGTAAATATCTTCCATGTGATCATCATAAGGATAATTCAGAGATTCTTAGTTATCTAAAGTCAAAACAATATTCCAAGAAAGAATTGATAGATGATAATTGTGATCTTAACCTCAATACATATGGTTCCCAATATCTTGACACTTATTAAAAGTATATAATCATGAGAAAATGTTAAAATTTATTGAACTTCAACAATATCTATCCTAATGATGATTCAAAAAATGATTCTGAAATTTAATAGTTTAATGAGGATTTTTTAATCTAAAATGGTTGAAACCTAAATAATTATAGAATGTGTGTTTACTCATAATTTTAGTTAGACCTAGAAGATGATATATCCCTTGATTACTTAGTTATCACTACATTGGTGAGACTTAGAAAATTAAAAGGAGATAGGTGAGGCCACATCCATCCCACCACATAAATAGTCCAGAACTCTCAATATTAAGGGGAAATTGGGATGATGAAAATAAAATTTGGAAAACCTCAAGTGAATCCATCTTTAAATAACATGGGGAAATATTCCCACTATGTAAAAATTTTAAGAATATTCTCTCATTTATACTTTATAAAATCTCTCTTTATATAGAGAATTCACCTTGTCAAAAAGAATAGAATCCAGACATTTAACTAATCTATAGCCTAAGAAAATGAATAATATCGAACTCATTGCTAAAGGCTATACAGATTTTCCTCTATTAGGGTGGTAGCCTGAACTATATTAGGTGGGATATATCTTTCCAACCTATATAAATTAATAGCTAAAAAACTATGTAAGCCTACATTATCAAGAACTTCTAAATTATCAAATCTATAAAATACCTAGCTATCTGATTAAAGGATATGGAAGGATGTTGAGAACTAGTGAAACTAGAGAGGAAACCATATCTTAACTTGGTGGACATAAATCCTCCACTTCACAACTTTTTAAATCCAACCTTTCTAATCATTAACAGATTTGGGGGCCCTGTAAAATACCTCTAACATGTTATTTAATAATGTATCCAAATGATTGGAACTCTAAACTAGTGATATATAGAAAAAAATATATGTTTTGTGACAACTCTTGAAGAACCATCATTATTCTAGTATAGTAGCATATCAGTTGTGTCCATCACTAACTGAATAGATCTTTTGGATTGATTTCTCTACCAAATAATCTCAAGGATATGAAAGAAAACAATCATTTTAATCTAAAATTGAAAAAAAACTAAATAAGAGACTCAAAATTCATTTCAATATGGAAGATTCTGACATACTCCAAGAACATTAATCTACAATAGAAGAATATACTAGGACTCTATATAGAGATTTTTCCTGAAGAGTTGTAGATGTCACGGCCCGCCCTCGGGGTCCGTGCCGTGACTACCCCAAGCCCGCCTTCCATAGGCCAGGGGCTGGCGACTAGCACCAAGGCGTAAATCCCGGTAAAAAGGGAAGGCATTGCCTTTGATAAGTAAACACACAAACAGAGAAAACAAGCGGAAAGTAAACACTAAGCAAGCAGAGTACGACTGAAAGTGCGGAAAGGTAAATGGGCCAGAATACAAACCCAAACTGAAAGTAAAGTACAACTCAAAAAGGGAAAAACAGCAAATGTAAAGTAAAAGCCGCTACTCCGAGCTGTCCACCGGAAATCCCACCTGAAGGGTGGGTACAGATAGCTCCTCTGCTCCACGGGTCCCGCCGTCCGCTCCGTGCACGTCCCGCCCAGTGGTCCACCTCCGGGTACCGCCCCGCTCTACAAGCCTCAGCTAAGTCAACGTTGTTCGTCGTCTGCAACCAACACAACGTAGTGCGGGCGAAGCCCGTGCAGGGGTGAGTATAAGCTACTCAGTAGGGACCCCGAGACCCCTGAAGGTCTCTCAAATCCACAAAGGATAAACCACGAAGAAAATTACAATCACGAAGTAACAACCGACACTGCTTAGGTATATGCCCATACGTATACCTAAGTCATCAATTCAAATACGCTCCAACCTCCGAGCCCAAGTACAACTCAGTCCACGCAGGAAAGTATACGTATTCCACATAGGAAAGAAAAACATAATCCACACAGGATTGCACAACACAATCCACACAGGAAGCAACAGGATTCAGCTCACACAGGTATACTTCTTCAGAGGACGATAAAGATGATCACTGATCCATCTAAGTCGTCGGAACCACGAAGGATCGATAGGTAACTAACCCCCGCAGAAGACCCACACAGGATCGGGCTCACACAGAACCTGTAGGCGCTGGCTCACACAGAACCGCTGAGCGCAAGGACCCACACAGGATCGGGCCCACACAGGACCTGTAGCACTGATCCACGTAGGATTGCTGAGTGCTGTAGTCGTCGTCGTCGAATCCACACAGGATCTCTGTACTGTCGTCGTCGCAGTCACAGTAGCAGTCGTAGCAGTAGAACAGTCGCAGCCAGCACTAGGGTTCCCGCACATAGCAAGCTCGTTCGGAGGGTCCGCTCCACGAGCCGAGAGGCTGATACATCAACTGTCACGAAGACCGAAGTTGATGTATCCAAAAGTTCCGTATCGTCAACAGGAACTCAACGCAACAGACGGCGCGTCGATCGGACGCCCGGTCTGAGAGTTATTGGCATTTTCGTCTCCGGGGCCCGGTTGGTTTTTAAGGCAAAACCAACCCGACCGTACTCCACCTGCGTCCAAACCTCGGGCGGAGTATGCCAAAAGATCCATCTCACTAAGAGGAACACAACGCGACTGACGGCGCGTCAATCGGACGTTCGTAGCTCAAGACATGAGCTTTTCCGCTCCGAAGGCCCGGTTGGTTTCGTGAACGAACCAACCCGGCCGAACTCAAAGTTAACCTAAACCTTGAGTGTGATATATCGAAACGACCGTCTCGATACAAGGATCGCGTTGCCGCAGACGGTTTGTCATTCGGAGGTCCGAGCCTCAAGTTATGGACCAAAAACCAAATCTGGTTCGAAACGGGGGGGTCCGGGTCCGGGCCGACCCGGCCCGACCCCCCCCTGGGGCGGCGCGGCGTCGCGGCGGGCCGCGGCGGCCTGGCGCCGCGAGGAGGCTGCGCACGCGGGGGCAATCAAGCCCCCGTTTTTCATCTGGCGGCGCGGCATAGCCGCGCCGTTTTTTAAAAAAAACGCCCCCCACCACGTGGGGGGGCTTGCTGGAACGGAACCGGGGGGCCAACTGCCCCCCCCCCCTCCTTCAAAAAAAACCGCCCCCCTCTTAAAGAGGGGGGTTTTTATTAGGTGGCCGGGGGATTAATTTCCCCTGGTTTTAAAGCCTTCCGGCCGGCCAGCTGGCCGGCCGGTTTTCTCAAACGGGACAGGAAATTCCGGTCCCCCCTTCGGCTTCCGACGCCGGCGGCACGGCCGCCGGTCTTCTCTTCCGCTGCGGCCCGGAACCGGCCGCGGTCTCCTCGTCCCGCCGCGGCCCGGAACCGGCCGCGGCGTTCGCCATCCGGCGCGGTGCGACGGCACCGCGCCCCTTCGCCGTGCTTTGATTCTTTTCAACGCGGCGCGACGGCGTCGCGTTCTTGAAGTTTCTACCCCGGCGTGGCGCGACGGCGCCGCGTAAAAATAAACGTACGGTAATCCGCGTGGTGCGACGGCACCACGCCACTTTGCTTCCACCGCAAGAATTAAACAAGAACGATGGAGGGGGGTTCGGTCGTGTTCGTGCGGTCCGGCCCCCCTCGCGTTAACTATAACACTTAAATAAAGTATTTCAAAGCCTCACGTAGACATGCGATCCACGAGAAAGAAATGGAAATTAAAGAATTAAACAACAACCCCTACCTCGGGTATAAGGTTCGAAGATTCGTCTACGCTCCGCGGAAGACGGCGTCGCGGAGGTCGGGTGTCGCGGTCGTCGTTCGTCAAATCCGTTGACGAAGAGTTAAGCCCGAAGAGATACGTCGTTGGCGAATCTTCGTATGCCGACGAAGAAGGTCCGAGGAGGGTGCGGCGTTCCCTCTTGTTGACACCGAGGACGAAGAAGAGAGGCGTCGTTCTTCGTCGGAGTTTGGGCGTTCTTCGTTCTTCGTCAGAGCTTGAAGATGAAGAAGAAGCTCTCCAAAAGCTCTCAAGGAGACAAACAAACAACCCATAATAAAATAAGATAACATCTTATTTTATTATTACAAAACACACAAGAATTTCAAAAGTTGAAATTCAAAAAGGCTTAACTCCCAAAATTAATTAAGTAACTTAAGTCAATTAATTAGGGGTTAAGTATGTTGAGAGAATTTGAAAAGATTAGGGTTTCGTGTGGGCCCCACCACACTTAATCCTCCCAAGGGAGGTTAAGTGGGTGTGGGTCCCACTTCCAACCTCCTTTGATAGGTTTTAACTAGTTATAATAAAATTGTTCTTCACAATTTTATTTAACTCAAACTAAAAACCCCAAAACTTAACTTTCAACCCGCAACAAACGCAACTCCTGAAAAGGTCTCTTTAAGCGAATATCGGTGCTGCGAGTTCATCGGTGCCCTCGGATTTCAATTCCGAGCACCGGATCAAAAGTTAGGAATTTCCGCTCGTTCGTTCACTGAACGTACCCGAGCCAAACTTCGGAAATTAATTCCGGGCACTCCGGGCCTCGGAATCAGGTGTCGTCTGAAACCGCGCTCTTGTAAAATTCTAAAGAAAAAGAAGAAAAAAAATTTCCCTTGAATTTTACGGGTCTTTACATTACTCCCACCTCAGGGATTTACGTCCCCGTAAATATACATCAAAACTAGGGAAACAAATGAGGGTACTGAGCACGCATTTGAGCCTCCCGCTCCCATGTGCTCTCCTGGAGATTCCCGTGCTGCCATCTGATGCGCACAAGAGGAATCGATCGCCCACGCAGGACCCGCTCCTGTCGATCCTCTATCTCCACCGGGACCTCCGTAAAAGTTGCCCCATCGTCAACGTCAAGCTCCCCATGGTCAATGATGTGCGTCGGGTCGTGCACGTATCTCCTCAGCTGAGATACGTGGAAGACGTCGTGCACCCGGTGCAACTGAGGTGGTAGAGCCAGGCGATAAGCCACCTCGCCAATCCTGCTGAGAATCTAGAAGGGTCCGATGAAGCGCGGAGATAACTTGCCGCCTCGGCCAAATCTCCGAATACCACGTCGAGGTGAGACCCGCAAGAAGACGTGGTCGCCATCCTCGAACTCCAGTGGCCTCCGCCTCCTGTCAGCATATGACTTCTGCCGGCTCTGAGCTGTCCTCATCCGCTCCTGGATGACCTGGACCTTCTCTGTCGTGGCCTGGACCATCTCCGGTCCCACCAGTGCTGACTCTCCGGGGTCTGTCCAGCACAAAGGAGATCTACAAGGTCGGCCGTACAATGCCTAGTACGGTGCCATCCCGATGGTGGAGTGGTAGCTGTTGTTGTACGCGAACTCCACCAAGGGTAGGTGGTCCTCCCAGCTACGACCAAAGTCGAGGACACATGCGTGGAGCATGTCCTCGAGAGTCTGAATGGTCCTCTCCGTCTGACCATCCGTCTGAGGGTGAAAAGCTGTGCTAAGACGTAGCTGTGTACCGAACGCCTCCTGTAACCCCTTCCAAAGCCGGGAAGTAAAGCGGGCATCTCGATCGGAAACGATAGATGATGGCACGCCGTGGAGCCGCACAATCTCCTGAACGTAGAGACGTCCCAAGCTCTCCACTGAGCCCTGCTCTCTGATGGGTAAGAAGTGTGCCGACTTGGTGAGTCGGTCAACAATCACCCAGATGGAGTCGTGACCTCTGGAAGTGCGTGGAAGTCCAGTCACGAAGTCCATAGATATGTCGTCCCACTTCCACTCCGGAACCTCCAAGGGTTGTACCAAGCCTGCTGGTACCTGATGCTCTGCCTTCACCTGCTGACAGGTGAGGCATCGAGAAACGAACTCTGCTACAGCCTTCTTCATGCCCGGCCACCAGTGCTGTCGTCTGAGGTCCTGGTACATCTTCGCCACTCCAGGATGTACCGCCAAAGGAGAAGTGTGAAACTCTCTCAGCACTTCCTCTCGCAAAGCTACTGGTACCATGGTACGTCCTCTGAAAAGGATGTCGTGCTCTACTCCAAGGGAGAAACCATCAGGTGCCTGTCCAGAGGATATCTGTGCACGCCGTGTCTCACAGTCAGCATCCCCATGCTGTGCCTCCCTGACTCGCTGCAGTAGTGGAGGAGTGACTGTGAGAGACTGAAGAAAGGCTGCTCCATCTCTATCCACAAAGGATATCTGCAAAGAGGCTAGCTGCTCCGTTGCCTCCTCAAGTAGCTGAATGCCCGTCCTCCTGCTGAGGGCATCGGCTACTACGTTCCCCTTCCCAGGAGTATAGACTATCTCAAAGTCATAGTCCTGGAGGAACTCGAGCCATCGTCGCTGTCTCAGGTTCAGGTCCTTCTGTGAGAAGATATACCTGAGACTCTGATGATCGGAAAAGACTGTAAAGCGCTCGCCCATCAGATAGTGTCGCCATGTCTTCAGAGCGAAGACCACTGCTGCTAACTCCAGGTCATGGGTAGCGTAGTTCTTCTCATGCGGCCTCAACTGTCGTGATCCATAGGCGATCACTGCCCGCTCCTGCATCAGAACACATCCGAGTCCGGTCTCTGATGCATCGCAGTAGACTACGTACCCTACTCCCTCCTCAGGCAACCTCAAGATAGGTGCGCTAGTCAATCTCTGTCTCAGCTCCTGGAAGCTCTGCTGACATCTGTCTGACCACACGAAGGGTTTCCCCTTCTTCGTCAAAGCTGTGAGTGATGCCACAACTCTGGAGAAGTTCGGCACAAATCTCCGATAGTATCCAGCTAGTCCCAAGAAACTCCGAACCTCAGTCACGCTCCTGGGTGGCTCCCATGCTAACACAGCCTCAATCTTCACGGGATCCACAGCAACTCCCGCCTCAGAGATAACGTGCCCCAAAAAGTGGACCTCACGTATCCAGAACTGGCACTTCGAGAGCTTACCATAAAGCTGTTGCTCTCGGAGTGTGTCAAGAACAACTCGCAAGTGATAGGCGTGCTCCTCCTCTGTCGTAGAGTAAATCAGAATGTCGTCGATGAAGACCACGACAAACCGATCGAGGTATGGCTGAAAGATCCTGTTCATGAGAGCCATGAACACTGCTGGAGCATTAGTTACACCGAAAGGCATAACCAAGAACTCATAGTGGCCATACCGACATCTGAAGGCCGTCTTCTGCACATCCTCGTCTCTGACTCTGAGCTGATGATAGCCTGACCTGAGGGCTATCTTCGAGAACCACCGTGCTCCCTTGAGCTGATCAAAGAGGTCATCAATCCTCGGTAGCGGATACTTGTTCCTCACTGTCACCTGGTTCAGGCGACGATAGTCAACACAAAGTAGCAAGCTCCCGTCCACCTTCTTGGCGAACAATATCGGGGAAGCCCAGGGTGAAACACTGGGTCGGATGAACCCCTTGCCCTGCAAGTCCTCCAACTGTACCCGTAGCTCTCGAAGCTCGGCGGGGGCCATCCGATATGCTGGAGTGGATATCGGGGCTGTCCCGGGGTACAAGTCCATATAAAAGTCTACCTCTCTGCGAGGAGGTAGCCCTGGAACATCGTCGGGAAAAACGTCCGCAAACTGATCCACCACTGCAGGAAAACCAGGACTCCGCACGTCAACTGCTCCAAGGATAAGGATATCCAACTGATGAGTGATGGGCTGTCCTCTCCTCCGCGGAAGTCCATCCTGTGCTGCTAAGGCTCCCTTCTCGCCGGTGAAGGTGAACCTGCTCCCATCGGTGCGTACACATCGCACCTTGCGCCTAAAACAGTCAATCTGTGCATGGACCGTAGATAGCCAATCCATGCCCAAGATGACGTCGTAAGGCCTCGACGCTGCTACAAGAAGATCCCAGCCGAAGCTCTCGCCTCCTAGAGTAAGCTCACACTGCCGGCACCAGTGCGTAATCGTCGAGTCTGCACCCGTAGGAGTCTCTAGCCGTAAGGATCGAGCCAACGGCTCTGTCGGAATCTCCGAGCTCCGAACAAGGGCAGCGGCTATGAAAGAATGACTCGCTCCTGTGTCTATAAGAACTGCAGCAAGGGTGGAATAGACACATATAGTACCTCGAATCATCTCGGGTGCGCCGTGGTCGTAGGCCTCTGCTGCCTGAAGCTGTGCCTGTCGCTGCCCGCCAGCTCCCTGTGGTCGGGGTGGACCTCCTGGTGGTGGTGGTGGTAGAGCCTCAAAGCGTCGGCCACCAGCAGCTGCTCGTACAGCTCCTCTGCCTCGTCCTCCTCCTCCCTGCCGACCGCCACGGTCGATCCTCTTCCTCTGCCTCGGTGTTCCATCAACTGTCTGCTGCTCCTCGGCACGGCGGGTCGGGCAGTCACGAGCCATGTGGCCCTGCCTGCCGCACGAGTAGCACTGTCTGCCTCTCGTAAGACTGGCTCCGCACTGTGTGCCCCGCACTGCTGAGCCAGTGCCCTGAGGTCGTCGGCCCGAAGGTCTGGTCTGTCTGGACCCCTGAGTCATCCGTCGACTGCCTGCTGCAGATGACTCTGCCACGTGCCGCCCTGCGGTGGGTCTCTGTGCTGGTGTAGACTCAGCAAGGAAGCTCTCGATCAGAAGGGCCCGCTCCAGTACTCCTGTCTGAGTCGGTATGCTGAGGGAGATCAGCGATGCCCTGATCTCGTGTCTCAAACGCTGCTCGAAGGTCCGGGCCCGGAAGAATGGGTCCCGTACCATGTCGGTCGAGTAGCGCGAGAGATCGGTGAATCTCGCCGAGTACTGTGCGACCGTCATGCTGCCCTGCCGCAGCTGTAGAAGCTCCTGAATACGCACCGCACGAAGGGTGGCTGGGACGAACTCCGAGCGGAAGAGGCTCTCAAAGTCCGTCCAAAGTAGGGATGCCTCATCGTGCACCTGGAGCATCAGGCTCCACCATCGTCCTGCTGCTGCGTGTAGTAGGCTCGCAGCGAGGATCACCATGAGGTCTGCTGGTGTCCTCACTATCCTAAACACTCGAACCACTGCCTCCAGCCAGTCCTCTGCTGCCTGGGGATCCGTCTCCCCGCGAAACCTGGGCGGTCGTTGGCGCTGAAACTCATGCAGTGCGCTGAGGCGACGTGCATCATCAGCGGCTGCTGTTGGAAGCATCGGGGGCTCGGCGGGTAGAGCTACCGCCGGTGCCACTACTGGCAAAGGGCCCTGTACCGAGGCCTCGTCGCTCGGTGGGCAGTCGTCACGCTCGACTCTCGGAACCCTAGCTGGCTGCCATCGTGGGGCCATCCTGAAAAGGAAACAGGTGCGCCACGGTTAGAACAGTATACCTGGTGAGCTGATATAAGTAATCACAAAGAAAACTTTGAAACACACACGCAATCAATGTTTTCGTGCATTAAGTCGGAAATCAGAAGTCAGGGTCCTGGTGTACGGATACGTCGGCCGCCGCACCAACACTGGACTCCCTGGACTGATAACCACACTCAATATGCTAAACATTATTGCTTCACATAGAAAAGATCAGAGTTCGCGGTAGAACCGAACTCCTCTGATACCAATTTGTCACGACCCGCCCTCGGGGTCCGTGCCGTGACTACCCCAAGCCCGCCTTCCATAGGCCAGGGGCTAGCGACTAGCACCAAGGCGTAAATCCCGGTAAAAAGGGAAGGCATTGCCTTTGATAAGTAAACACACAAACAGAGAAAACAAGCGGAAAGTAAACACTAAGCAAGCAGAGTACGACTGAAAGTGCGGAAAGGTAAATGGGCCAGAATACAAACCCAAACTGAAAGTAAAGTACAGCTCAAAAAGGGAAAAACAGCAACTGTAAAGTAAAAGCCGCTACTCCGAGCTGTCCACCGGAAATCCCACCTGAAGGGTGGGTACAGATAGCTCCTCTGCTCCACGGGTCCCGCCGTCCGCTCCGTGCACGTCCCGCCCAGTGGTCCACCTCCGGGTACCGCCCCGCTCTACAAGCCTCAGCTAAGTCAACGATGTCCGTCGTCTGCAACCAACACAACGTAGTGCGGGCGAAGCCCGTGCAGGGGTGAGTATAAGCTACTCAGTAGGGACCCCGAGACCCCTGAAGGTCTCTCAAATCCACAAAGGATAAACCACGAAGAAAAGTACAATCACGAAGTAACAACCGACACTACTTAGGTATATGCCCATACATATACCTAAGTCATCAATTCAAATACGCTCCAACCTCCGAGCCCAAGTACAACTCAGTCCACGCAGGAAAGTATACGTATTCCACATAGGAAAGCAAAACATAATCCACACAGGATTGCACAACACAATCCACACAGGAAGCAACAGGATTCAGCTCACACAGGTATACTTCTTCAGAGGACGATAAAGATGATCACTGATCCATCTAAGTCGTCGGACCCACGAAGGATCGATAGGTAACTAACCCCCGCAGAAGACCCACACAGGATCGGGCTCACACAGAACCTGTAGGCGCTGGCTCACACAGAACCGCTGAGCGCAAGGACCCACACAGGATCGGGCCCACACAGGACCTGTAGCACTGATCCACGTAGGATCGCTGAGTGCTGTAGTCGTCGTCGTCGAATCCACACAGGATCTCTGTACTGTCGTCGTCGCAGTCACAGTAGCAGTCGTAGCAGTAGAACAGTCGCAGCCAGCACTAGGGTTCCCGCACATAGCAAGCTCGTTCGGAGGGTCCGCTCCACGAGCCGAGAGGCTGATACATCAATTGTCACGAAGACCGAATTTGATGTATCCAAAAGTTCCCTATCGTCAACAGGAACTCAACGCAATAGACGGCGCGTCGATCAGACGCCCGGTCTGAGAGTTATTGGCATTTTCGTCTCCGGGGCCCGGTTGGTTTTTAAGGCAAAACCAACCCGACCGAACTCCACCTGCGTCCAAACCTCGGGCGGAGTATGCCAAAAGATCCGTCTCACTAAGAGGAACACAACGCGACTGACGGCGCGTCAATCGGACGTTCGTAGCTCAAGACATGAGCTTTTCCGCTCCGAAGGCCCGGTTGGTTTCGTGAACGAACCAACCCGGCCGAACTCAAAGTTAACCGAAACCTTGAGTGCGATATATCGAAACGACCATCTCGATCCAAGGATCGCGTTTCCGCAGACGGTTCGTCATGCGGAGGTCCGAGGCTCAAGTTATGGGCCAAAAACCAAATCTGGTTCGAAACGGGGGGGTCCGGGTCCGGGCCGACCCGGCCCGACCCCCCCCTGGGGCGGCGCGGCGGCGCGGCGGGCCGCGGCGGCCTGGCGCCGCGAGGAGGCTGCGCACGCGGGGGCAATCAAGCCCCCGTTTTTCATCTGGCGGCGCGGCATAGCCGCGCCGTTTTTTAAAAAAAACGCCCCCCACCACGTGGGGGGGCTTGCTGGAACGGAACCGGGGGGCCGGCTGCCCCCCCCCCCTCCTTCAAAAAAAACCTCCCCCCTCTTAAAGAGGGGGGTTTTTATTAGGTGGTCGGGGGATTAATTTCCCCCGGTTTTAAAGCCTTCCGGCCGGCCAGCTGGCCGGCCGGTTTTCTCAAACGGGACCGGAAATTCCGGTCCCCCCTTCGGCTTCCGACGCCGGCGGCCCGGCCGCCGGTCTTCTCTTCCGCCGCGGCCCGGAACCGGCCGCGGTCTCCTCGTCCCGCCGCGGCCCGGAACCGGCCGCGGCGTTCGCCATCCGGCGCTGTGCGACGGCACCGCGCCCCTTCTCCGTGCTTTGATTCTTTTCAACGCGGCGCGACGGCGTCGCGTTCTTGAAGTTTCTACCCCGGCGTGGCGCGACGGCGCCGAGTAAAAATAAACGTACGGTAATCCGCGTGGTGCGACGGCACCACGCCACTTTGCTTCCACCGCAAGAATTAAACAAGAACGATGGAGGGGGGTTCGGCCGTGTTCGTGCGGTCCGGCCCCCCTCGCGTTAACTATAACACTTAAATAAAGTATTTTAAAGCCTCACGTAGACATGCGATCCACGAGCAAGAAATGGAAATTAAAGAATTAAACAACAACCCCTACCTCGGGTATAAGGTTCGAAGATTCGTCTACGCTCCGCGGAAGACGGCGTCGCGGAGGTCGGGTGTCGCGGTCGTCGTTCGTCAAATCCGTTGACGAAGAGTTAAGCCCGAAGAGATACGTCGTTGGCGAATCTTCGTATGCCGACGAAGAAGGTCCGAGGAGGGTGCGGCGTTCCCTCTTGTTGACACCGAGGACGAAGAAGAGAGGCGTCGTTCTTCGTCGGAGTTTGGGCGTTCTTCGTTCTTCGTCAGAGCTTGAAGATGAAGAAGAAGCTCTCCAAAAGCTCTCAAGGAGACAAACAAACAACCCATAATAAAATAAGATAACATCTTATTTTATTATTACAAAACACACAAGAATTTCAAAAGTTGAAATTCAAAAAGGCTTAACTCCCAAAATTAATTAAGTAACTTAAGTCAATTAATTAGGGGTTAAGTATGTTGAGAGAATTTGAAAAGATTAGGGTTTCGTGTGGGCCCCACCACACTTAATCCTCCCAAGGGAGGTTAAGTGGGTGTGGGTCCCACTTCCAACCTCCTTTGATAGGTTTTAACTAGTTATAATAAAATTGTTCTTCACAATTTTATTTAACTCAAACTAAAAACCCCAAAACTTAACTTTCAACCCGCAACAAACGCAACTCCCGAAAAGGTCTCTTTAAGCGAATATCGGTGCTGCGAGTTCATCGGTGCCCTCGGATTTCAATTCCGAGCACCGGATCAAAAGTTAGGAATTTCCGCTCGTTCGTTCACTGAACGTACCCGAGCCAAACTTCGGAAATTAATTTCGGGCACTCCGGGCCTCAGAATCAGGTGCCGTCTGAAACCGCGCTCTTGTAAAATTTTAAAGAAAAAGAAGAAAAAAAATTTCCCTTGAATTTTATGGGTCTTTACATTACTCCCACCTCAGGGATTTACGTCCCCGTAAAGATACATCAAAACTAGGGAAACAAATGAGGGTACTGAGCACGCATTTGAGCCTCCCGCTCCCATGTGCTCTCCTGGAGATTCCCGTGCTGCCATCTGATGCGCACAAGAGGAATCGATCACCCACGCAGGACCCGCTCCTGTCGATCCTCTATCTCCACCGGGACCTCCGTAAAAGTCGCCCCATCGTCAACGTCAAGCTCCCCATGGTCAATGATGTGTGTCGGGTCGTGCACGTATCTCCTCAGCTGAGATACGTGGAAGACGTCGTGCACCCGGTGCAACTGAGGTGGTAGAGCCAGGCGATAAGCCACCTCGCCAATCCTGCTGAGAATCTGGAAGGGTCCGATGAAGCGCGGAGATAACTTGCCGCCTCGGCCAAATCTCCGAATACCACGTCGAGGTGAGACCCGCAAGAAGACGTGGTCGCCATCCTCGAACTCCAGTGGCCTCCGCCTCCTGTCAGCATATGACTTCTGCCGGCTCTGAGCTGTCCTCATCCGCTCCTGGATGACCTGGACCTTCTCTGTCGTGGCCTGGACCATCTCCGGTCCCACTAGTGCTGACTCTCCGGGGTCTGTCCAGCACAAAGGAGATCTACAAGGTCGGTCGTACAATGCCTCGTACGGTGCCATCCCGATGGTGGAGTGGTAGCTGTTGTTGTACGCGAACTCCACCAAGGGTAGGTGGTCCTCCCAGCTACGACCAAAGTCGAGGACACATGCGCGGAGCATGTCCTCGAGAGTCTGAATGGTCCTCTCCGTCTGACCATCCGTCTGAGGGTGAAAAGCTGTGCTAAGACGTAGCTGTGTACCGAACGCCTCCTGTAACCCCTTCCAAAGCCGGGAAGTAAAGCGGGCATCTCGATCGGAAACGATAGATGATGGCACGCCGTGGAGCCGCACAATCTCCTGAACGTAGAGACGTCCCAAGCTCTCCACTGAGCCCTTCTCTCTGATGGGTAAGAAGTGTGCCGACTTGGTGAGTCGGTCAACAATCACCCAGATGGAGTCGTGACCTCTGGAAGTGCGTGGAAGTCCAGTCACGAAGTCCATAGATATGTCGTCCCACTTCCACTCCGGAACCTCCAAGGGTTGTACCAAGCCTGTTGGTACCTGATGCTCTGCCTTCACCTGCTGACAGGTGAGGCATCGAGAAACGAACTCTGCTACAGCCTTCTTCATGCCCGGCCACCAGTGCTGTCGTCTGAGGTCCTGGTACATCTTCGCCACTCCAGGATGTACCGCCAAAGGAGAAGTGTGAAACTCTCTCAGCACTTCCTCTCGCAAAGATACTGGTACCATGGTACGTCCTCTGAAAAGGATGTCGTGCTCTACTCCAAGGGAGAAACCATCAGGTGCCTGTCCCGAGGATATCCGTGCACGCCGTGTCTCACAGTCAGCGTCCCCATGCTGTGCCTCCCTAACTCGCTGCAGTAGTGGAGGAGTGGCTGTGAGAGACTGAAGAAAGGCTGCTCCATCTCTATCCACGAAGGATATCTGCAAAGAGGCTAGCTGCTCCGTTGCCTCCTCAAGTAGCTGAATGCCCGTCCTCCTGCTGAGGGCATCGGCTACTACGTTCCCCTTCCCAGGAGTATAGACTATCTCAAAGTCATAGTCCTGGAGGAACTCGAGCCATCGTCGCTGTCTCAGGTTCAGGTCCTTCTGTGAGAAGATATACCTGAGACTCTGATGATCGGAAAAGACTGTAAAGCGCTCGCCCATCAGATAGTGTCTCCATGTCTTCAGAGCGAAGACCACTGCTGCTAACTCCAGGTCATGGGTAGCGTAGTTTTGCTCATGCGGCCTCAACTGTCGTGATCCATAGGCGATCACCGCCCGCTCCTGCATCAAAACACATCCGAGTCCGGTCCCTGATGCATCGCAGTAGACTACGTACCCTACTCCCTCCTCAGGCAACCTCAAGATAGGTGCGCTAGTCAATCTCTGTCTCAGCTCCTGGAAGCTCTGCTGACATCTGTCTGACCACACGAAGGGTTTCCCCTTCTTCGTCAAAGCTGTGAGTGATGCCGCAACTCTGGAGAAGTTCGGCACAAATCTCTGATAGTATCCAGCTACTCCCAAGAAACTCCGAACCTCAGTCACGCTCCTGGGTGGCTCCCATGCTAACACAGCCTCAATCTTCGCAGGATCCACAGCAACTCCCACCTCAGAGATAACGTGTCCCAAAAAGTGGACCTCACGTATCCAGAACTGGCACTTCGAGAGCTTACCATAAAGCTGGTGCTCTCGGAGTGTGTCAAGAACAACTCGCAAGTGATAGGCGTGCTCCTCCTCTGTCGTAGAGTAAATCAGAATGTCGTCGATGAAGACCACGACAAACCGATCGAGGTATGGCTGAAAGATCCTGTTCATGAGAGCCATGAACACTGCTGGAGCATTGGTTACACCGAAAGGAATAACCAAGAACTCATAGTGGCCATACCGATATCTGAAGGTCGTCTTCTGCACATCCTCATCTCTGACTCTGAGCTGATGATAGCCTGACCTGAGGTCTATCTTCGAGAACCACCGTGCTCCCTTGAGCTGATCAAAGAGGTCATCAATCCTCGGTAGCGGATACTTGTTCCTCACTGTCACCTGGTTCAGGCGACGATAGTCAACACAAAGTCGCAAGCTCCCGTCCGCCTTCTTGGCGAACAATATCGGGGAAGCCCAGGGTGAAACACTGGGTCGGATGAACCCCTTGCCCTGCAAGTCCTCCAACTGTACCCGTAGCTCTCGAAGCTCGGCGGGGGCCATCCGATATGCTGGAGTGGATATCGGGGCTGTCCCGGGGTACAAGTCAATATAAAAGTCTACCTCTCTGCGAGGAGGTAGCCCTGGAACATCGTCGGGAAAAACGTCCGCAAACTGATCCACCACTGCAGGAAAACCAGGACTCCGCACGTCAACTGCTCCAAGGATAAGGCTAGCCAAATGATGAGTGATGGGCTGTCCTCTCCTCCGCGGAAGTCCATCCTGTGCTGCTAAGGCTCCCTTCTCGCCGGTGAAGGTGAACCTGCTCCCGTCGGTGCGTACACATCGCACCTTGCGCCTAAAACAGTCAATCTGTGCATGGACCGTAGATAGCCAATCCATGCCCAAGATGACGTCGTAAGGCCTCGACGCTGCTACAAGAAGATCCCAGCCGAAGCTCTCGCCTCCTAGAGTAAGCTCACACTGCCGGCACCAGTGCGTAATCGTCGAGTCTGCTCCCGTAGGAGTCTCTAGCCGTAAGGATCGAGCCAACGGCTCTGTCGGAATCTCCGAGCTCCGAATAAGGTTAGCGGCTATGAAAGAATGACTCGCTCCTGTGTCTATAAGAACTGCAGAAAGGGTGGAATAGACACAGATAGTACCTCGAATCATCTCGGGTGTGCCGTGGTCGTAGGCCTCTGCTGCCTGGAGCTGTGCCTGTCGCTGCCTGCCAGCTCCCTGTGGTCGGGGTGGACCTCCTGGTGGTGGTGGTGGTAGAGCCTCAAAGCGTCGGCCACCACCAGCTACTCGTCCAGCTCCTCTGCCTCGTCCGCCTCCTCCCTGCGGACCGCCACGGTCGATCCTCTGCCTCTGCCTCGGTGGTCCATCAACTGTCTGCTGCTCCTCGGCACGGCGGGTCGGGCAGTCACGAGCCATGTGGCCCTGCCCGCCGCACGAGTAGCACTGTCTGCCTCTCGTAAGACTGGCTCCGCACTGTGTGCCCCGCACTGCTGAGCCAGTGCCCTGAGGTCGTCGGCCCGAAGGTCTGGTCTGTCTGGACCCCTAAGTCATCCGTCGACTGCCTGCTGCAGATGACTCTGCCACGTGCCGCCCTGCGGTGGGTCTCTGTGCTGGTGTAGACTCAGCAAGGAAGCTCTCGATCAGAAGGGCCCGCTCCAGTACTCCTGTCTGAGTCGGTATGCTGTGGGAGATCAGCGATGCCCTGATCTCGTGTCTCAAACCCTGCTCGAAGGTTCGGGCCCGGAAGAATGGGTCCCGTACCATGTCGGTCGAGTAGCGCGAGAGATCGGTGAATCTCGCCGAGTACTGTGCGACCGTCATGCTGCCCTGCCGCAGCTGTAGAAGCTCCTGAATACGCATCGCACGAAGGGTGGCTGGGACGAACTCCGAGCGGAAGAGGCTCTCAAAGTCCGTCCAAAGTAGGGATGCCTCATCGTGCACCTGGAGCATCAGGCTCCACCATCGTCCTGCTGCTGCGTGTAGTAGGCTCGCAGCGAGGATCACCATGAGGTCTGCTGGTGTCCTCACTAGCCTAAACACTCGAACCACTGCCTCCAGCCAGTCCTCTGCTGCCTGGGGATCCGTCTCCCCGCGAAACCTGGGCGGTCGCTGGCGCTGAAACTCATGCAGTGCGCTGAGGCGACGTGCATCGTCAGCGGCTGCTGCTGGAAGCATCGGGGGCTCGGCGGGTAGAGCTACCGCCGGTGCCACTACTGGCAAAGGGCCCTGTACCGAGGCCTCGTCGCTCGGTGGGTTGTCGTCACACTCGACTCTCGGAACCCTAGCTGGCTGCCGTCGTGGGGCCATCCTGAAAAGGAAACAGGTGTGCCACGGTTAGAACAGTATACCTGGTGAGCTGATATAAGTAATCACAAAGAAAACTTTGAAACACACACGCAATCAATGTTTTCGTGCATTAAGTCGGAAATCAGAAGTCAGGGTCCTGGTGTACGGATACGTCGACCGCCGCACCAACACTGGACTCCCTGGACTGATAACCACACTCAATACGCTAAACATTATTGCTTCACATAGAAAAGATCAGAGTTCGCGGTAGAACCGAACTCCTCTGATACCAATTTGTCACGACCCGCCCTCGGGGTCCGTGCCGTGACTACCCCAAGCCCGCCTTCCATAGGCCAGGGGCTGGCGACTAGCACCAAGGCGTAAATCCCAGTAAAAAGGGAAGGCATTGCCTTTGATAAGTAAACACACAAACAGAGAAAATAAGCGGAAAGTAAACACTAAGCAAGCAGAGTACGACTGAAAGTGCGGAAAGGTAAATGGGCCAGAATACAAACCCAAACTGAAAGTAAAGTACAACTCAAAAAGGGAAAAACAGCAACTGTAAAGTAAAAGCCGCTACTCCGAGCTGTCCACCGGAAATCCCACCTGAAGGGTGGGTACAGATAGCTCCTCTGCTCCACGGGTCCCGTCGTCCGCTCCGTGCACGTCCCGCCCAGTGGTCCACCTCCGGGTACCGCCCCGCTCTACAAGCCTCAGCTAAGTCAACGCTGTCCGTCGTCTGCAACCAACACAACGTAGTGCGGGCGAAGCCCGTGCAGGGGTGAGTATAAGCTACTCAGTAGGGACCCCGAGACCCCTGAAGGTCTCTCAAATCCACAAAGGATAAACCATGAATAAAAGTACAATCACGAAGTAACAACCGACACTGCTTAGGTATATGCCCATACATATACCTAAGTCATCAATTCAAATACGCTCCAACCTCCGAGCCCAAGTAAAACTCAGTCCACGCAGGAAAGTATACGTATTCCACATAGGAAAGAAAAACATAATCCACACAGGATTGCACAACACAATCCACACAGGAAGCAACAGGATTCGGCTCACACAGGTATACTTTTTCAGAGGACGATAAAGATGATCACTGATCCATCTAAGTCATCGGACCCACGAAGGATCGATAGGTAACTAACCCCCGCAGAAGACCCACACAGGATCGGGCTCACACAGAACCTGTAGGCGCTGGCTCACACAGAACCGCTGAGCGCAAGGACCCACACAGGATCGGGCCCACACAGGACCTGTAGCACTGATCCACGTAGGATCGCTGAGTGCTGTAGTCGTCGTCGTCGAATCCACACAGGATCTCTGTACTGTCGTCGTCGCAGTCACAGTAGCAGTCGTAGCAGTAGAACAGTCGCAGCCAGCACTAGGGTTCCCGCACATAGCAAGCTCGTTCGGAGGGTCCGCTCCACGAGCCGAGAGGCTGATACATCAACTGTCACGAAGACCGAAGTTGATTTATCCAAAAGTTCCGTATCGTCAACAGGAACTCAACGCAACAGACGGCGCGTCGATCGGACGCCCGGTCTGAGAGTTATTGGCATTTTCGTCTCCGGGGCCCGGTTGGTTTTTAAGGCAAAACCAACCCGACCGTACTCCACCTGCGTCCAAACCTCGGGCGGAGTATGCCAAAAGATCCGTCTCACTAAGAGGAACACAACGCGACTGACGGCGCGTCAATCGGACGTTCGTAGCTCAAGACATGAGCTTTTCTGCTCCGAAGGCCCGGTTGGTTTCGTGAACGAACCAACCCGGCCGAACTCAAAGTTAACCGAAACCTTGAGTGCGATATATCGAAACGACCGTCTCGATCCAAGGATCGCGTTGCCGTAGACGGTTCGTCATTCGGAGGTCCGAGGCTCAAGTTATGGGCCAAAAACCAAATCTGGTTCGAAACGGGGGGGTCCGGGTCCGGGCCGACCCGGCCCGACCCCCCCCCTGGGGCGGCGCGGCGGCGCGGCGGGCCGCGGCGGCCTGGCGCCGCGAGGAGGCTGCGCACGCGGGGGCAATCAAGCCCCCGTTTTTCATCTGGCGGCGCGGCATAGCCGCGCCGTTTTTTAAAAAAAACGCCCCCCACCACGTGGGGGGGCTTGCTGGAACGGAACCGGGGGGCCGGCTGCCCCCCCCCCCCCCCTCCTTCAAAAAAAAACCGCCCCCCTCTTAAAGAGGGGGGTTTTTATTAGGTGGCCGGGGGATTAATTTCCCCCGGTTTTAAAGCCTTCCGGCCGGCCAGCTGGCCGGCCGGTTTTCTCAAACGGGACCGGAAATTCCGGTCCCCCCTTCGGCTTCTGACGCCGGCGGCCCGGCCGCCGGTCTTCTCTTCCGCCGCGGCCCGGAACCGGCCGCGGTCTCCTCGTCCCGCCGCGGCCCGGAACCGGCCGCGGCGTTCGCCATCCGGCGCGGTGCGACGGCACCGCGCCCCTTCGCCGTGCTTTGATTCTTTTCAACGCGGCGCGACGGCGTCGCGTTCTTGAAGTTTCTACCCCGGCGGGGCGCGACGGCGCCGCGTAAAAATAAACGTACGGTAATCCGCGTGGTGCGACGGCACCACGCCACTTTGCTTCCACCGCAAGAATTAAACAAGAACGATGGAGGGGGGTTCGACCGTGTTCGTGCGGTCCGGCCCCCCTCGCGTTAACTATAACACTTAAATAAAGTATTTCAAAGCCTCACGTAGACATGCGATCCACGAGCAAGAAATGGAAATTAAAGAATTAAACAACAACCCCTACCTCGGGTATAAGGTTCGAAGATTCGTCTACGCTCCGCGGAAGACGGCGTCGCGGAGGTCGGGTGTCGCGGTCGTCGTTCATCAAATCCGTTGACGAAGAGTTAAGCCCGAAGAGATACGTCGTTGGCGAATCTTCGTATGCCGACGAAGAAGGTCCGAGGAGGGTGCGGCGTTCCCTCTTGTTGACACCGAGGACGAAGAAGAGAGGCGTCGTTCTTCGTCGGAGTTTGGGCGTTCTTCGTTCTTCGTCAGAGCTTGAAGATGAAGAAGAAGCTCTCCAAAAGCTCTCAAGGAGACAAACAAACAAGCCATAATAAAATAAGATAACATCTTATTTTATTATTACAAAACACACAAGAATTTCAAAAGTTGAAATTCAAAAAGGCTTAACTCCCAAAATTAATTAAGTAACTTAAGTCAATTAATTAGGGGTTAAGTATGTTGAGATAATTTGAAAAGATTAGGGTTTCGTGTGGGCCCCACCACACTTAATCCTCCCAAGGGAGGTTAAGTGGGTGTGGGTCCCACTTCCAACCTCGTTTGATAGGTTTTAACTAGTTATAATAAAATTGTTCTTCACAATTTTATTTAACTCAAACTAAAAACCCCAAAACTTAACTTTCAACCCGCAACAAAAGCAACTCCCGAAAAGGTCTCTTTAAGCGAATATCGGCGCTGCGAGTTCATCGGTGCCCTCGGATTTCAATTCCGAGCACCGGATCAAAAGTTAGGAATTTCCGCTCGTTCGTTCACTGAACGTACCCGAGCCAAACTTCGGAAATTAATTCCGGGCACTCCGGGCCTCAGAATCAGGTGCCGTCTGAAACCGCGCTCTTGTAAAATTCTAAAGAAAAAGAAGAAAAAAAATTTCCCTTGAATTTTACGGGTCTTTACAGTAGATTCCATTTATTGAAAAAAAAAATATTGAATAATTCTATGTGTTAACCACAGCTGTATAAATGGTTGGAAGACACTATTCAGTAGACCATGGAATGGCTAATCCAATGTCATTATCATAAGGAAAGAGAAGTTGAAAAGAAAAAACAGTGAATGCAATGCTTAATCTTGATCCAACACGCAAACCCATTAAACATCATATTGAACCAAATATTAAATGAAAACAAAAAACAAAATCCCTATCAATATGTTAGAAAATATGAGAGGTTCCAATCATATGAATAACAAAAGAATAATGTTTATTATATTTGAAATTAGCAGGACCTTGGATATTTCATCGTATCTTTGGAGAGAATGATTAAAAAAATTAAAAATCCCAGACACCCAAACCATGTTATCCTTAAGAAAACCCCTAATTATTATCCCTTAAATTGAATGTTGGGGAACACCATGTAGTAATTATTTTACTTTAAATTCTTTCTCTATAAAATAAAATGTTCTAGGAAATCCAAATTGGGAAAGATATCCGTACATGTGGATTGTGTTTTTACTATCTTAGTAGAAGAATAATATGAATGATATGAAGTATTAATAAATGTAATATATATGTTTAATGATTATATAGATAGAAATACATTTAATAATGATCAATCTATCCCTATGGAGTTACTGAATTAATTAGCTATGAATATAAATCCCTCTATGATGATTGAGTTGAATTATTTAGCGTAATAGTCATCTAAGATCTATCATTCTAAGAAATAATAAAATTTGAATTAAAATACTACATAATTGAAAGAGGAAATTCTTTTAAGTCTTAATCCAATCCATAATCATCAAGACTTTATTCCTTCATCATTACGAGGATAGGCACTGTCTGCCAATTGTTTATTGGGAATTAATTGATAAAATGGAACTCCCTTTATTATATAAGTCATAATATTGATAAGTCACGATCATCCACATGGTGGACCCATTCTCTGATGAAGAACCTTCATATAAAAATGAAGAGACTAACCAAAATTAGGGATATTGAGAAAGTGGTTGCAGAGGAAAAAGTAGTAAGGGAATAGGGGATTAACAAGAATCTTGAAATGATTCTCACCACTCAGGTCATATCCCTACTAAAAAAATTATATAGATACCCAGAGATAGGAACTCCAGTAGGCTTAGTAGAAGAAACAATCAACTCTAGAATCAAATAAGGACCATTAAATAAAAATTTTGTTAGAGGGCCAATTGAAAATTGGTATTTATCTAATAAAAATAAAAATATTGGAATATCATATCATACCAACCCATATGTGATAAATATTCAATAAAATGTTGAATTAGGAAGCTAGATGTCATCTAAAACAAACTCAAATTCCAAGCCTCAATCCCAAGAGTTCCCTCATGCAGTGAAGTGTAGGATTATTACTCATAATTATAAAATCATGAAAGAAATCATTATTATTCCATCTAAGGTTTCTATTCGTAAAACCTGACATATTTCAAAATAGATCCAAGAATCTCATATTGGGGCTCTCTTAATCCCTCACAATTTTGAATATGAGGTCATTTCTATTGAAGTATATCACATAGATATTAACACTATTATGTGTTGTTGGTGGAGGTGGAAACCCAAGATCAGGTGAATTGAGTTCCTACTTGAAATTTTTTGTTAAAAAATTTATGATAAAATCCACCAATTTGAAACAACCCAGTTAATTAAGGAAGTATAGATATAAATGTTCGATTGATCAAAAAATCTCTCAAAGGTTGATTAGTTCTTAGTTGGATCACTGTAAAAACATATTATACTTTTGAAAAAGGTTTACTGAATTAATCACATATACACACCAACCAAAACTAACTATCAGAGTTGATGTAAAATAGTTTTTTGTCATTGAATTTATAACCAATGAAAAACAGAAAGACAAAGTGTTACAAAATAAAGTACACAACAGAATTAAACAGGCGGTTCAATGTCAATATGGGACTTAATCATCTCCACTAGGTGATCACCTTTCACCAAGTAGTTTATATTAATAAACTTGATACACAACTTGTATCAGGCTTTACAATAGTAATAAAAAATGTCCAGGTCTCACAACCTCTACCACAGTTCTTCATGGAAAAAATAAACACCCAAGCCACACACAACCCATTTCATAGTCATACATGGGAAACATAAATTTAAGGAATGCATCATTTTAGTATTTTAAGTATCCTATAGTTTAAGAATAGGATTTTGTGAGTGTGTAACAGAAAAATACAAACTACTTAGAAATGTGAAATAAATAACACAATTGAGATAATGTTATGAGGATTGAGTTTAGATGGATCTATGTGTTTTTAGTTCATCTCTAGACTCCTTAGTGAGATGAAATTCTTGTTTGTGACCTTTTCTAAATGTTGCCTAGAAAAAGTGTTAGAGATTCAGGTTTTGGATTCCACATACTAAGGTGTTCAGCTTCATGGATTGAAAGAGATTCGATGAAGCACAACCCTGAAGCATTGAATTTTTTCTACCAAATGATCTTCGTGATTCTCTTGGGTTCACAGTGTAAGTGCTAGTATATTCAACTTGTTCTTTAGGTCTGTCGTGTAATGTCTCTCACCCTGCATTCTCTACTCTAGCTAGATCTTCTATTCTATTTTATATTCTTAACGTTTGATAGTAGTAATGATCATAAAATGTGAGGTATTCTTCATACCTCTTATGGTCATCAGATATGTCTACAACCAAAATTAATTAATGTCAGAAGCATTAAATTTACCATATATAACGGTTAGAATAATCTTAATAAAAATCAAAAAGTATATAGTAAATGAGTATAGGTTTTAGTAGACTAATAGTGGTAGCCTACTCAATAGTAGGCTTATCAGTGATAGACTTGAAATGGTAGGCTTCATCGGTATGCTTATCAGCTGTAGAATTGTGAATTCCATAGGTTCTTCTAGCAGTAAATTTTCATCATTAGACTTCCAGTGGAAACATCATAACAAAAACCTTGAAGCAGTAAGCTTAAAATAGAAACCTTAAAATAGTAACCTTGTAGCAGTAACCTCAAGTGGTACCTCTACAACAGTAGCCTTTGAGAGGTAGACTTGTAGTGGTGAAATCACATTGTCAACTCAGCAGTAAGGTTCCTCAGTGGTAACCTTCTTGAAGAAACCTTCTAGTGGTAAGGTTATAGAGGTAACCTTTGAGCGGTAAGGTTATAGTGGTAACCTTCCAGAAGTAAGGTTCTAGCAGTAAACTTTTAGTTGTAATCTCTCCAATAGTAGCCTTAACCGGTGAATTTTTATATTGAAATTTTATAGTGGAAACTTAATCAAGAAAGCAGTGATATTAAAAATACAAAATTATTTCAAGATAAAAACTATAAAAAATAATGAAACATGGTTATAATATAAATGAAACATGACATGGTATTATCAAATCATGTGAGTCCAAGAATCTCCCCCTTCTGATAATCACAAATCATGGTAGTGAAAGTTAGAATAAGTATTATTGTATCAGAGTTAAGTACATTTTCTAATCTCTTCAATGGTGTCACAACACATTGTATCAGGGATAAAAAAATAGAAAAATCAAAAGGAAAACATATTGAGTCAAAATTGAACCCATTTTATTGTTGAAAATATATTAGAGAAAAAATTATAGTAATTTCATGTATGGAACAGCTCCAATAAAAATTCTCCCCCTTTGTGGTTATCAAGAAAAAGAGACAAAAATATATTTTTGTATTAATGAAACAAGTGTAAATTATACAAAAATATTACAATGATCCCTATCAAATAATATAGTCTACATTCAATCCATAGCAGAGATGTCCAAGTGAGTTATTCCTTTGGGAGGTGAGGAAGTATGTTCATAAGAGGGAGGTACAACCCTAGGTATAGCAGGAAGCAAGGTAGGATGAACTGCTACAGAAGCATCAGTAGACTGATAATGAGTATATCTCTAGGGAATCATAGGAGTCAAGCTTCTTATGGCATGTGCATGAGTCATCAAAGGAGAATAACAGGTAGATCCAGATGCATCTTATGAAGAAGTAATGTGTGGAGGGACAATAATAGGAGTACAATACCCATAGAGAAATGGCATAAAGAGGTTCATGAAATCCATAATGATGATGCCCCTGCTTTACATAACTGAGATGAAATCATCCTTATTCTCTATAAACTTCTCCAAAGTAGGAGTAAACTCTCTAAACCTTCTAACATGATCCTTAAAGGCCTGATTGATAGTAGGTATCCTCATGTTATCCAATAGAAACTTGAAATGACTATACATATAATGCTTAGTATAAACCCTTTTATAATATATGTCAATATTCTCTTTGATCGCCTTATGATCTTGGGTAGCCTCCCTCATGTAATCAACTATAAGCTTATGAATATCTCTGGTAGTGGAAATTACCTATGTCAAAGGTTGAGGATCTGAGGTACTTGCACTGGAGAGAATTTCCATTTCTCATTTAACAACGTATATGAAGGCTATTAGATCAATAGGTGGAGAGGCATATGAGGAAGCAGATGCACATAAGGGTGCCATGGTAAAGGCCATTGTCTCTTTAAAAGACTTAGATAATCCACTAATCAACCTCTTCACAACATCATCCATACTATTTACATGTTCTACCATATAGTTCTTAGTGTCCTCAAACACAGTTACCATCTGCTGAACAAAACTATTAACATAAAAAATTTCTTTTTCCACTTGAACTCTTGAAGCCATAAATGAGTATAAAATCACAAATTCTTTTTTCACAGTCTCCACATATTCTACAAAGGCTCTTACCTAATTTTTTAATTCCTTCACTTCATGTAGCAAATTTGATTTATTGATATACATTATTCTTTCCAAAACAGATTCTACAAGATCTTTATTTAGAACCATTGTTCTCTCTATCCAAATGGATCTTTCATCATAGCATCTCTGCATATCTGATTTCAATGACTCAAGTTTATCCTTCTTTACATAATATTGAGGAAGAATAACCTCTGGTATCACTATAGTGGTCTCTAAAAAATAATGAACTAGATGTCTTCTGTTAGGCTTGTCATTTTTAGAGTCTTTATAATCTAAGCCCAGAACCATGAATCTAGGGTCCTCCAACAAACATTATATTTCATGAATAACAGAAACTGAACCTATAGAAACTGGTTCCTTTTTCTCACTTGGAGCTTTATCTAGGACAACTGCATTCCCCTCTTCCATTCTTAGTTGATCAATTGAATCATCAGTAGAGTCTACTGCTACTTCTTATACAGAATCTTCAACCACTTCCATTGAAATTAAAACAGATTCAACATTTTATTCCTTTTCATTCTCTTCCATTTTTGTGCATCCTATCAAATGACTAAGAATTAGGAATTGTTCTTCACTTACATCATCATCGGTTGTTTCATACATCTCATGATCAAAATGAACTGCATCCTCCTCTTCTGAGGTCTCTCCATTAGTAATGTCTCTTAAGACATTCTCCTCACAATCATATTGTATGGTTTCTTCATCATCAGTGTCCATTAGGATAGTATCTCTTTTTGGAAAAATATTTGGTGGGATAGGCTCACCAAATTTAACAGTACCAACTAGAGGACTTGATGGAAGGTTAGGATCACTCTGGTCATCTACATGAGAATCCTCTCTTTCTTTTAAAACAAAAACCTCCCCTTCTTCATCTGAATACACTGGTTCCTTTTCATCAGGTATTAAACATAGATCTCTTTTATCATTTGTCCTAGTAGGGTTGGCAACAAGGTTGAATTCTTCATCTATATTATCCTCATCACTAACCCATTCCCTCTTCCAGGGGTTCCAATTTATCCTAATACACTTGAAAATTGTTTTGGTAATACATAATATGTCCTTTAAAACTATAGTTTCTTCCTTATTTCCCGCAACACAATTCACTTTCAACATAAATGATATCAACTTTTCATGAAACAAATCATTTTATTTGGAATTAGTCCTAGTCATATCTTCTAACTAAACCATTAAAAATCTGAAAAGATTTATGTTTTGTCCCTAATTAAATAAATACAACAAAAATATGTCATGATACTTCAAACTAGAAAAGTACCCTCTCCTAGGAATTAGGACACTTTGGATAAACATGAACAGTAATCTGTTTTCACCATCCCTCTCAGCAGTAATTACCTTTCTAGTGATTCTATCCTCTACCAGTTCTGTCATAGCCTCTTCATAGTAGAAAATATCACTAGTAGGAGGCAACTCTCTAGAATAATAATAAAAAATACCTTCATGTAGGACTCTTAAACACTCATCCCATTCAATATAAGAGAAGCTCACACTAACTCCATTTACCATTGATAGCATTAGGTTCTCATCCTCATATTTTTCAAAATTCAGAAACTCATAAAACTGCTTCACTAGTTTCAGGTAAAATGGTCCATTGTTGCTTGATAATCATTCTTCCCAATCTTGATCTTCAAGTGCCTTCAACACTATAGACTTTCTCGAAAATAGCCTATCTCAACATAATTCTTGTTCTACCATTATTTCTCTCTTCGACAGATGAGTATTTATCATCATTTCCACAAAATTTTCTTCCACCACTAGACTAAGCTCGAGGTCTCTTAGGGTTCAGTGCATCTCCTTCATCACTATCCATTAGTCTCTTCACTCTTTCCATTGCGATTTTTTGTGGTTCGAGGTTTCAAAAGTGGGTTACTTTCAAGGATTAAAAAGAAAGAGGTTCGAGAGAGTATTGTAGTGGATAAAAATGTAACTTCACATATTGTTTTTATGATTTAGGGATTGAAAAAAAATTGGGTAAATAAAATAAATAAAATTAAAATGTTTTAGATTTTCGTCGAAAACAGTAAGTCCATGACCTATCAGTAAGGATGAAAAGAGGTAAGGTTCCAATAGTAAGGTCTATCGGTGAGGTCCACTGGTGAGGTGTCCCAATGGTGAGGTGTCCTAACGACGAGTTCCTACAGTGAGGTGTCCTAAAGGTGAGGTCCAATGGTGAGGTGTTCTAATGGTGAGTTCCAAAGGTGAGGTGTCCTAACGGCGAGGTCCAACGGTGAGGTTTCTTAACATTGAGGTCCAAAATTGAGGTGTCTTAATAGTGAGTTCCAATGGTGAGGTGTCCTAACGGTGAGGTCCAATGGTGTGGTGTCCTAACAGTGAGGTCCAATAGTGAGGTGTCATAACTGTGAGGTCCAACGGTGAGGCTTCCTAATGGTGAGGTCCAATAGTAAGTTATCCTTAACTAAAATTAATCATACCTAAATCATTTTTGATGTAATTTAACCACTCAGAGTTCAATGGATTTATTAATATATTAGCTAAATGATGTTCAGTTCCAATGAATTCATGAGTGATATCACCTCTTTGATAATGATCTCTCAAAAAGTGATGTCTCAAATCAATGTGCATTGTACTAGAATGAGATACTGTATTTTTAGAGAGATTAATAACACTTTTATTATCATAATTTATAGAGACATGTTTGAATTGATATCCATAGTATAGTAAAGTGTGTTTCATCCACAGAATTTGAGCACAAAAATTTCCAGCTGCTATGTATTCAGCGTTAGCAGTGGATAATGAAACTGAATTATATTTCTTACTATGCCATGATACCAGTGACGTGCCCAGAATGTGACATGTTCTAGGGGTTCTCTTTCTATCTAAATTTCAACCAATAAATCCAGCATCATAATAACTTATCAAGTCAAATGATTGTCCTCTTGGGTTAAATAATCCTAAGTTGGTAGTATATTTGAGATATTTAAAAATTATTTTAATAGTAGTTAATTGAGATTCTTTTGGATTTGCTTGAAAACCAGCACACATATATACAATGAACATTATATCATGTCAGATTGTAGTAAGGTAGAGCAGATACCCAATCATACCTTTGTAATTGGTTTGATCCCCTGGTTAACTAGTTTCATCAGCATCCAACTTACATGTGGTACTCATAGGTGTATCACTACCTTTATTACTATCCATACCAAAACATTTAAAGAGATACTTAGTTTATTTACTTTGAATTTAAAATAATACTATTTTTATTTTAAAAAATATGAAATCCAAGGAAAAATTTATGTTCCCCATTAGACTCATTTCAAATTCACTTTGCATCATCTTTGAAAAATAAGTACATACAGAATTTTTAAAGGATCTAAAAATAATGTCATCTACTTAAATATATACTATTAAGACATCTTTGGTAATAAATTTAATAAATGGAGTATGATAAGAAATCCCTTTAGTAAAACATTTTGAAATAATAAAAGAACCGAGTCTATTATACCAGGCTCTAGGAGCTTGTTTTAGACCGTATAAATATTTATAAAGTTTAAAAACATGATTTGAAAAATGGGGATTTGTAAATCTAGGGGTTGTTCAAACCCCTTTATAAATGAACTTTTAACATCCATTTCATAAAGTTTGAAATTCATATGAGCTTCATAAGAAAGTCGTATCCTAATGGATTCTAGTCTAGCTATAGGTGAAAAGGTTTCCTCATAGTGTATTTCTTATTCTTGACTAAATCCTTGTGAAACTAATCTAGCCTTGTTTCTAACAATATTTACAGACTCATCTACTTTGTTTCTAAACACCCTTTTATTGCCTATGGTCAATGTGTCCCTAGGTATTTCTAATAATTCCAAAACATTGTTTCTTTCAAACTAATTTAATTCTTCTTGAATAACTATCAACCAAAATTCATCATTGATAGCATCATTAATATTTTTTGGTTCAATTTGTGAAATAAAAGATTGATGTTCAACATGGTTTCTAAGAGAAGCTCGACTTTGTGTTCCTCTATTTAGATCACCTACTACAACATCTAATGGATGATTATTGAGATTTGTAATACGTCTAGAAAGGGTTGGACTGGACTCCTCTTGGTTGTCTATAGGTTCATATTCAACATGATCAGATTCTAGAAAATTTCTAGAACTAGTTGTTTTCCCTGGGGGTTCACTATTTTTGTCATTAAGGTCCAGAATTGAAATATCTCCCTCAAGATAATCAAGAGAGGTTTTTGGTTCATGGGGATTAGTCTCATCAAATTTTACATGAACTGATTCTTCCACACATTTGGTTCTCTTATTGAATACTATATATCCATTATTAGAGATTGAGTAACCTAGGAAAATTCATTCCTCACTTTTGGAAGAATTTTTTTGAGATTATCCCTAGTGTTAAGGATTAATATATTACAACCAAAGAATATAAAGTAATAAAGCTTAGGCTTCCTATTGTTCCATAGCTTATAAGGGTTATTCTTATGAACAGGTCTTATTAAAACACTATTAATGATGTAACAAGCTATATTAATAGCTTCAGTCCCAAAATAGACAGTCATGTTATACTCATTAAGGATAGTCCATGCAATCTCTTGAAGTGTATTATTTCTTCTATATATAACACAATTTTGTTGAGGTTTTCTAGGAGAAAAGAAATTGTTATTATAGCCATTATTTGAGAAAAAAGATCCAAACTCCTAATTCTCAAACTCACAGCCTTGGTCACTTGTCAAGGTCTTAATTATAAGTCCACTATGATTTTCCACAGACTTGGAATATTTAATGAAGTATTAACATTCTTTAATTTTGTGAGATAGAAAGTATACCCAAGGGTATCTAGAAAAATCATCTATAAGAACATTGATATAGTGCATCCCATTTAAACATGAAATACTATATGTTCCAAACAAATCCATGTGAACCAAATCAAGCGGTTGAGAAGTTGAAACATATTAATTTGGTTTCAATGAAACATTTCTCCCTTTTCAAAATGATAAAAAAACTTAGTTAAGTGGGAATTAAAATTTAGGTAAGTATCTAACTAATCCTTTCATAGATATTTTCTTAAGTGAGTGCACATTGCATGGTCCGAATCTTATGTTCCATAACCAAGATTTCTTATGAAAATCATTTAGAGAAGAAAACATTTTATTAGATAAAGTGTTTAAATCAATAGTATATACATTTTCATTTCTACGAGTAGAAAATATTAAATCATTTTTATAATTATAAACACTTCATGCATCATTTTGAAACTAAACATTAAAAAAATCATCACACAACTGATAGATACTAAGTATATTGTACTTTAACCCGTCAACAAAAAGTACTTTTGAAATTAATATCGTATTAGGGTTACCAATTTGGCCTATGATGCCACTCTTTCCCTTAGAAGTATCACAAAATGTAACATGTCCACTAATAAATTTGATTATTCTCTTAAATAATTAATATTCTCTTGTCAAATGTCTTGAACATTCATTGTCCCATAACTATAGGGTTTCACAAGAACACTTTAGACAATTTTCCTGCAAAACATATTAAGAAAAGGGTATGTTTGGTACCCAGATTTTCTTGGGTCTAGAAAGGTTAACACGCAATGCTTTGGGAACCCATATTTGTCTTATAGGTTTCCTATAATCAAAAAACCTATTTTGAAATATAATCACTTTTTTATTTCCTTAAGAAAATTGGTTTTCAAAAGATAATCCAAAACTTGAACTAGCAGTGAACTGTCTAGATTTTGGAACAAATATGTATTTGGTAATCTTTTTTTCATGGTTTATATCCTAGACCAGTTGTGTATTTTGGAGAAATTTTTTACCTAGAAACTGAGTCAAGATATCCCTACCTATAGTAATATTCTTAAGATCTCTTTTTAATTTCTTATTTGATAATTACAGTTCAGTATTTTATTTTAATAGCTGAGAAAATTTTTCTTTTTCAATATCCAAATTAGACTTATAATTGGAATTTAAATAATGTTTTATTTTCAATGATTTATATTTATCCTTGATCTCATTAATTGTATCATCAACCATTCCACATTTTTTAAACAGTTCATCCATTATAATATTGTCATAATTTTTTGATTCACTTTCATTCCCAAAATAGTAAGCATTATGTATCGAAGAATTATGTGTTACCTCAAATGTTTCTTTCATGAAACACAATTGTAAATGATTGTTCTGTTCAGTATTAGAAATGTCAGATCCACTGGTGATATCTTCTAAATCACTCTAAGTATCTTTCATTTCCTTTTTATATCCCTTTACCTTGTCTTTATATTTATTCCTAAATTTCATCTTGGTACAATCAGCCTTCTCACGAGATTTTTGTTTACACTCATAGAAAATTATCTCATTTGTGTTGTCATTCCATTTTCTATCCTTTTTTCAATATCCTTTACTATCATACTTTCCTCAAAATTTTTAATTTCTAAAGAACATCTTCTTTTAGTAGAACTTTTTGAATCTTCTAGCAACATGAGCCATGTCCACATCACTGTCAAAATCTAAATCTTCACTGGTGGAACTTCCTACAAGAACATGAACCTTTTTCTTTGTCTTTACTCATTGAGGTAGAATTCTTGAATTCTATAGATTTATTTCTTCGTTATTCATATACTTCATGATTCACCTTAAGATATTCTTCATACATCATAATTTTTTCAATTAGTTCCTTCACTGGTACCTTACTTATGTCACAAAACTCTATGATAGAAACAGAAGACCCTCACCATATGTCAGGTAGGCATCAAAGCAATCTCATAATCTGATCCTTTTTTTTTACTGGTTTCCCAATCAGACTCATGGTATTTATTATTTTGTTAATCTGAAGAATAATATCATGTATAGGTTCATCAGGCTTCATTTTAATGTTATCATATTTAGTAGTATACATAGTTAATCTTAGTTCTTTAACATTCGTTTTTCCCTCATAGGAAACGAAAAAAGTATCCCATATTTCATATGCAGTTTTACAGGCATATATTCTATTGAATTCTTCATCACCTAAAGCACAATACAATGAATTCATTACTTTGTAGTTATTATTATACATAGCTTTTGTCAACTAAGACCTTGTAGCTCTATCAGTAGTAGGTAATGCATGTTGTTCTTCAATTGTGTCCCATATTTTAGGACCCATGCTCTCTAGATACATTTTCATTTTCAATTTCAACTGAGCATAGTTATTAATCTTAAATAAAGGTGGCATGTTAGTAGCCTCACCCTCAACTCGGTTATACATAGCTAATTAGAATTAAAAGAACTATAATTTTAGATATGACAGAAATTTTAAGATCTTTAAGATTAAACTATAATCACAGTTTAATAGAATTATTAAAGCTTGAAAAACAATTCTGATGGTATCAATAAACACTCCTCTGATATCAAATGTTAGTGTAGGTGGAAACTCAAGTGGGGGGTGAATTGAGTTACTACTTAAAATTTTTGTTAAAACCATTCTCATAAAATCCTCCAATTTGAAACAACCTTGTTAATTAATGCAGTAGAGATATAAATGTTCAATTTCTCAATAAGTCTCTCAATGGTTTATTAGTCCTCAATTGGATCGCAGTAAAAACATATCCAACTTTTGACATATGTTTACTGAATAAAACACATATACACACCAACCGAAATTAACTATCAGAGTTAATGTAAAACAATTTTCCTTTATTGAATTTATAAATAGTGGAAAATAAAAAGATACTGTATTAAAAAATAAATTACAAAGTATAATTAAACAAGAGGTTCATTATCTATCCGAGACATAATCCTCTCCACTTGGTGATCGCATTCCACCATGTAGTTTATATTAATAAACTTCATACACAACATGTATCGGTATTTACAAAAGTTTTCAGAAACTATCCTAGTATCACAACCTCTACCACAGTTCTTCGTGGGAAAAAACACCCCGGCCACACATGGCCTCTTCCACAGTTCTACGTGGGAAACAATAAATGTAAAGAATGTCTGTTGTGAGTATTTTCAGTATCCTCCAGTTTAATCACATGAGTCAGTGTGTCTGTAACATACAAGAACACAATACTTAGAAATGTAAAATAATGAACACAATAGAGAAAATGTTATGAGGATTGAGTTTAGAAGGCTCTATGTCTATGCAGTTCAGCTATGGACTCCTTGGTAAGATGAAATTGTAGTTTGAGTCCTTCTCTGAAAGTTGTCTCTAAAATATAGTGTCACAAATTCTGGTTCTAGATTCCAGGTACTGAGGTGTTCAACTTCTTGGATTGAATGAGATTCGATGAAGCACAACACAATAGCTTTGAATCTGTTCTCCCAAATGATCTTCATGAAGGTCATGGAGTCACTATGTAAGTGCTGGTATATTATCCATGTTCTTCATATCCGTCATGTAACATCTCTCACCTTTAATTCTATACTCTAGCTCGATCTTCTATTCTAATTTATATTCTTGAGGTCCAATATTAGGAATTATCAAACCATGTGAAGTATTCCTCGTATCTCATATAGTCTCCATATATGTCTAAAACCAACATTAATAAATTTCAGAAGCATAAGAATTACCAAATATGACTGTTAGAATAATCTTAAGAAAATTGTAAAATTAGAGTAGAGGATTATAGGTATCAGTAGACTAGTAGTGGTAGCCTTCTCCACAGTAGGCTTATTAGTGGTAGCCTTGCAATGATAGGCTTCATCGATAAGCATATCCGTTTTAGACTTGTGAATTCCAAATGTTCTTCTTGTAGTAAACTTCATCAGTAGACTTTCAGTGGTAACTTCATTACAAAAACCATGTAGAAGTAAGATTAAAATTGTATCCTTCTAACAGTAACCTTATAGTAGTAACCTCCACCAGTAGATCTACAATATTAGCCTTTGGGCGGTATACTTTTAGCGGTGAACTTGCATTGGTAACTCAGCAGTAACCTTCTAGTGGTAAGGTTCTAGCGGTAACCTTCTAGCGGAAACCATCAAGAGGTAAGGTTATAGTAGTAACCTTCTAGTGGTAAGGTTCTAGAGTTAACATTCCAAAAGTAAGGTTCTACTGGTAACCTTTCAGTGGTAAGCTCTCCAATAGTAGATTCAACCGGTTAATTTTTACTTAGAAAATATTTCACTGTAAACTTAATCAAGGAATAAATGAGATAAAAATACATAATTTTTACATATATAAAGTATAAACACTAATGAAACATGGTTATCAAATAAATGATACATTATTTGGGATTATCAAAATAGGTGAGTCCAACAAGTGTTATATGTTAATATCCATCACTGATAAAGATAGGGAGAATTCATTACATTTACATATTAGGATCATGTGTATATCTGGAAAGTTAGAAAACATTAAAATTCACTGATCCATCTTTGATAATGATTTTATAATCAACATCATTCTTATTTAGACCCTATGATGATCACATAAAAATGAATTTTATTTTTCCCCATATTCTATGATATTCTGAGGGTGTAACCTGACAATGAAAAATATCAGGGTTCAAATCAAGATCAATGCCTAATTTGGAAGTCGTGTCTTTGATTTGGTGTTTATATTTTTTTAAGACAAGATTATCCACGCATTTTTAGAAAAACTAGGGCTTAATTTCTATGCTACAATGCCTACATCTTACTACTATTGTCTCAAGTAATATCTTTATAGATAGGACATAGTGCTTCATGTTGATGGATCAGCATTATATTCCCATGAATCTCAATACATATACACCAAATTCTATCGATGGGAGGAAAAATCCAATTACAGGTGATATCATAAAAACCATTTCCACTTATGTTCTAGAAATTTCCCCTATTAACCCATTCCGAGAACTCGATGATGATTATGTATTAACTATCAATAAAATCAAGATAATCGATCTATATTTGAGAATTTATCATGATTTATAAATATCATGTGATAGGATCAATTATTTTATAACCTTTTTATCATATAGTGTCCAAGAAAAATATTCCACAGATGTTTTACCTTTAGGAGAGGGAAATAATTTCATACAATCCAGGAAGATCAATCTATCTCCTCAGAACCTTTGTGAGAATTTTTTCTTAACTTGTCTCTACCTCCAGTAAAACATCCAAGAATATTTGATCTAGTGGATATGAATTCCAGAAGAAGATATAAGTCCCATGTTTGGGGATTGTTAGCCTATATCTTCATCATATAAGTAACATTGACTAAATCATGTTTTCTGAAATATGGGTGTGATCCCGATCATGAACATAATTACTTAGGTCCAAATTATACTTCTTTTCAATAATGATCTTAGGATATCCTTACATCATATTTTTGATTAAATAATTCCCCACACCACTAGAACAAATAAAAAATATTCATATGTAATATCTTGAATATTAGGTTGTTAGAACCTTTTAAGCCCCTAATGATAGTAGAGAGAAAATAAAACATATCCAGAATTCTCCTGATAATAAGTCCCTTTATTTGGAACCATAAAAGTATAGGGATACCTATTTATTAATCATGGAAGATAAAAATGACTATGTATTATCTTCAAGTCCCAAAAATGTTTCTTTGTCACCCAATTATATTGAAATTGATTGAGTGTAAGAAATGGAACAAGAAGAGGTAAATTATATAGATTTATCTCTATCATTTCAGGAAAAAAAATATACCACTGCTGATGAAAACAAATTGGTGAATCTTGATAAAAAATAATAACCACAAAATTAGTTAATCAATTAAACCATTCCCCGTGGTGATCAAGATACATAATTTTTTTTATTAATGTACCACTAAGATTTAATCACATAAAATTATACATAAATTCATGGAATTGATCATAGTGTGTCCAAACGTCATTTAGGTCAACCTAAAGATCACCATGGATATTAGTATACAGATAAGAGATTGAATCTAACTCATGGTGCCAAGGTGGAAAGTCATGTTTACTAGATCATAAGTATAATTTCATTATAGAGTTGGAATAACTAAAATGGATTAACAAAACCAAACCCATAAAGACTAAGAAAAGTTAGTTTAGTGATTTCATCACTTTAAATGATATCAATCATCATTTCCAAAAGGATGACTTCCTAGTCCCAATAATAGAATGTTTGGTCAAGGAAAGATCTAGTTTATCTGCCCTCTCATTTATAGATGGATTCTCTAGCTATAACCAGATTCATGTTTCTCCTACAGAAAATAAATTGGACACTTTCAAGGAACCAAAAGGGGTATATTACTACCATGTAATTCCCTTTGGATTTAAGAATGATAGTGTCACCTATCAATGTGATATTAATTATATATTCAATTACTTTAAATGGAATATTTTAAAATTCTACAGAGATGATATAATGGTCTAATATCAACTACATTGTGATCAATTTTCCTATATCAAGATAGTTTTGGGAAAATTTTGATAGAACAACCTAGATAGGAACCCATTTAAATGAGATTTCAGGGAATCTTTAGGAATATTTCTCAACTTTGGGGTACACATTCATGGTATTGAGTTTGACCTAGAGGAAAACAAGAGGATAAATTATACACCACCTCATCAAATTTTTAAATAATTTAGAGGGAATAAATGGTTCCATTTATATAAAAAATACTACATATCAAACCACATAGAAAATTTCATACCCTTACCAAAGTTTATGAAGATGGGAGTCAGCTATTAGTTGGAAAAATATTGCTAAAAAGAATTGGTAAATATCAAAAAAATACAACTCGATCCCAAAAGATTTTATGAAGATAGTTATAAGAATTCCACTCATTTTTATATAGAAGTTATGTAGTGATAAATTTTTTCTTTTCTCATAGAGAAGAATGATATAAGAAAATAAAATGGCCTCTACTATCTTAGCAATACTATGCTAGAAATTGAGACATGTCATTTTGACTCCGAGATTAATTTTCTTGAATTAATATCCATGGTAAAAAATTTGTGACACTAGATACTACATTATATGTTCTATTTGGTCTATATTATTTACCCACTCAAATACATCCTCAATCATCTGATATTGGCTAGATATCAAGAATGGTGGGTTTTTATCCTTTGGAAGTTTAATATTCATTTTATAGCCTAGATGGTAGCTAAATGGAAATAATTACCAAATTTTATTAGTGAATATATATCCTCATAATGTACCCTAGTGGATACCGAATTATTTGATGAAGATTAATTATCCATTTCTAAAACCCCCTAGAGATAGGAGATGTATTTTTATAGAACATCTGGAATTGTAACAAGAAGAAGGATGAAAAACTCAAATCTCAAAAGTGCCAACATAGGAATTTTCATCATCTCTATAATAATGATTTTTCCCATAACATTATATTGTTATAAAGATGAACCAATAATTAAACAAAATTTAAATCTCTCATTATTGGATTGTAATTCTCTATGTAGATACCATTTTCCTAACTGAACATTAATAAATACTTATAATTATAAATTAATCACATTAATTATAAATATGATGTTAGGAAAGAGTAATAAATTCCCTTGATTGATTAAATTTGAGGGTTGATGGAAAATGTTCCATTTTATATGATATTGTATCATTCCCCATGTTTAAAAAATTTTCATGAAGATGTATTGGATAATGAAATCACAACCCTGGTAGACCCAAACTTGGGTGATATGGTCATAAACATAACACACTACAGGGTTGATAGTAATATGGAAGAGTTAAATGATAACAAAAATACCCTTGAGTATAGTGATATGGTATACTCACCAACTGATACCTACATTGGATGGATGTCCCCAATATTTTAGTATCACTAATGAAAATTTATTCTATTAGATTAAGCAAAGATAAAACAGATCTGATGATGGTCCATAAACATCATTCTTTAGGATGACATGAATAATCATAATTTCATATATAAATGAGGATTTGTAGAGTCCTAATACAATGAATAAAGGGAAGAGACATCATTTATGTGAGCCAAGAAGTCCACATAGGTTCTTACAATGCTCATCAATCATAAACTAATCTCTCCCACTAAATTATGAATCTTGGATACTTCTTTTCATCAATGAGGGTTTTTTTAATACACTCTAAAATACCATGTTCTATAGATAAATTATAATTTCATCCTTCAACTTTTAGATTTGTGGAATACCACTAAATATTCTTTGTCATTTCATTTCAGTAATTTATATCATGAAGTTATGTCCCCCAGCATCATATAAGCAGTTCAAGTACATCATTACTTCCATTGACTTTTTCTCCTAGAGGGTAATGGCTATGTCGCTGGATTATGTTTGGAAGAAGGCTATCATAAACTTTATAAAGTCAGATTTCCTCACTAGATTTGGTTTCTATGACATTATATTGATATAAAATAGAAAAAAATTAAAATATTATGAGTTTAAAATGATGTATCAACAATATTGAATTTAATCCAACCATTAGTCCTACTACCCTTTTATGATAAATGGACAGATACAGTCCTTTAACAATTTTTTTCAAATATCCTATATAATTTGGTGGATAATAATTAAAATAATGTAAAAAAACATAAATTTTAATTGGGTTATTAATGCACCACAACTCATACTACCACACAAGTGACCCCAAATTTTATATTCTATGTGGTAAAGGATGTTTTCCCAATGAAGAATAGTTTCATTTTCATTGATTCACCATCTATAATTATCTATCTAAGTATTATTAATCACATTAGTGGTTTGATGAGTTGGAAAGACATAATGAGAAAATATTATGCGCATTGCATAATTTGGAAATCCATCAAAAAAGAGTTACATGAGCGTTGAATAAGAAAGTTCCCCTTAGTCCTTTATTCCATGGAGATATAATATTAGTTCTCATAAATTTGATCATACTATGTAAGATGCCTCAAAATTTTTAAATAAAATGGAAAGGAATATATTTCATATATTATATTTTATTAAATGGAATGTATTCCTCTATCATAATGTATGGATAGAATACCACACTGATGATGAATAAAAGGTTTCTCATGAATTATTTTTACATAATTTTACATTTTTAACCTATTCCCTCACCATATAATGTTATAATAATTTACCATACTCTTATTAACATGAAATAAAATTATATGAACAAATACATATAGAATGAATTAAAACAATGTATCACTTACATCATAGTCACATGACGCTCTACTGTATAAAAACATCCCCACCCAAAAAATTTAAATAACATGTTGTAAGTTTGAGATAACCCTGACTAGGTGTCAAATATAGTAAATATAATACTCGGATTTCCTTTTCTTTTTCACATAGATCATAACTCACATGATCTTATAGGTGTTGGTTAATTTCTTTTATTAGTGTAACTAAGATGAACCATACAAAAATTCAAGGAAAATTGGATCACTTGTTATGACCGTAGGCTAATTAGAGAGGAAAACTCTATGTGGAATAATATTCCTACATAAGAACCATATCTATGTATGAGTATTTGGTAAAAAATATTCTTATGTCTAATGGTATCAATTCCATCACCCATATGGTAGAGAATAATCTATACAATGACCGTTTAAGAACTACATATGGATTGATTCTCACCCCCATGGGATACATAATGATTCCTAGATTTCTCATCTTAGGATCAACCACAAATTAAAATCAAAAAATTAAATGACATAAGTTGGCCCTATTATTTCCATATGATCTTGATCTATCATGGTAATATCTATTCAAGAACTATGTGTGTATTGATTTATTTCATCTTAGGATACTTAGTGATGTCTGGATCTCCTATCCTAGGCCTACCTATAGTTTCCAATAAAGAAAACTCCCACTACTTATGTTCCTATCACTATACATAGGTGAAGATTCATTTTATCCCCCCTTCGCATTAATTCAATTTATGTAGAATAATACTTATATGAACTATTTATGACTCGATAAAAATGGGGTTTCCTTTATAAAATCTAGATTTACATAGAGACATGAATATAGATTCATATTTTAAATCCATTACTAAAAATACCACCATATTCTACATTTGAGATAGACCTATATAGGAACATTCATCACGATGTTCTTTATTTCTAGCCCTATGTTAATGAAACCCCATATACAAGAGTTTTATCTTCATAGGAAACCCTATCTCGGGACTACATCTATCTTGATTCCAAATTTTATAGGATACATAGGGATGCCTAAATTTTTTTGTTGGGTTATCCAAAAAATCCCCTCAAATCATCATTTTTTCTTTTCTAGGTCATTATAGTTACTCAATACTAGGACAAAGGAACCTAATTGTATACATGAAATCGGTAAGTGAAAAGTACACATCACTATCATCCTTTATTCATAACGATAGACCACATGGTATAGTCTCTATTCTACCCAACATTAATCTATTCAGAGTGGTCCATTTATTTTGACCCAAAACTTCTTGGAAGGGTATATTCCATATGACATAAATCATAAAATTCCCCTCTCTTGTGAAATAGATTGATCTACACACAGGTTCTCTCTCCAACACTTGGAATTTTCAATGGTAATAGATATATTAGCAGACCATAAAATCATGTTTCACCAAACCCATAATGAAAATATTGCATACTGTAAGAACTACATATGTAATGATTTTATTACTTATTGAATATAAAGTGATGCTTGAATTTCCTATTCTAGGCCCAGACAAAAAAATTAATCAAAACCATTATGTCATCCCAATGTATGGATCCATTCAGTCATATCAACTTTCATTTCACTGGTTTGTAACTAAGTTAATGTTGTGTGATTTTTAACTTAACTAATATCTATGACAAGATCCCATAAAAAGATCCTAATCATGTGAATTTTAACTATATCGATCTTTAATCCTTGTGTCATGATGATAAACAATATTATTATTGGGTCCACCCTACATGACCTTAAACAAAATAGACTAGTCTATTTATATGGCACATATTAAATACATGGGAACCAGTTCCATGTAAAGGGATTCAAATGTTGTGTTGTTCTCCAAATAAGTAGCAGGATAAAATTCCCCTTTGTTGATTCAATATCTGGATTATTAGAACTCATACAAAAAAAACCATGTGTGGCATGAATCATATTAATTGAAGATATGTAGTCATATCTAAATCATATATTCATGACCCAAAAAAATCATCATCTATATCCACTTCCTCTAAGAAAAGTAAAATATTTATGTCACACCCTGACCACGGACACCTGTTATTGTATTCTTTTATCGGTCCCGCGTTGTTTGGACAAGGTTTAGTTCGGTCCCTGTTTGAACTTTTCCGAAGTTTGGTGTTTTTGGTGGATCTTTGGCCGATGTACGGCCACCACACCATTAGCGGCGACCGTGCTTTTGGTCCTGGTGTTTGCGCGAAGGCACGCGATGGCGCGACACTTCAAATAAATAATAAATTAAGTAAATTAATTAAGTTAATTGAATGTGGAAGCCAAATAAAATTTTATATCAATAAAATAATGTTGATGTTTAAATTATAATAATGAAAATATGTCCGCGCAAATGGTTATTTTATTATTATTTAATCTGGAAATAATACTATTATTATTAAGTTGCTATAAATATAATTATTATTTACAATGAAACGTAGTAAAATTATCATTTTATTAACATTAAGTTTATATTGTTTTTATTACTTTTCTATTGATATTATTATTATTACTACTAAAAATAAAATGGATAAGAGATGTTATCTTTTATTTATTTTAATAATATTTAATGCTTTTATTATTATTATTATTATTATTATTATTATAATTTATTATTGTTTTTTTTAAACCCTAATCCTCCCATCTTTCTTGCATTCCCCCTTTTTTTCCTGCTGTGCGCCGCGGGCCGCACCACCTCTCTGTCGGCGCGAGCCAATTCCCCTCCCCCATCACCTCTCTTCCGTCGCGCCACCCTCCTGCGGACTCTATTCCACCGCACCACCCTCACCTGCACCAGCGTCGCCACTCATGTCCGCAGTCGTCCCTCCCTTCCTGGTTCGCCGGCCCGCGCCGCCCCTCCCTCCTCACGACCCCGGTCACCGCCGTCCGCCGTCGTCCGCCGCTGACTGTGCCGTCCACCTCGACCACGCTGGTGCCGCCGCCTCCCCATTTTCTCCGGCTAGCCGCTGCGCGCAGCCCCCCTTGTCGGCCTCCTTTTCTCTAACCCGCAAAACCCCATTCTGGCCGAACCCGCCTGCTCCGACCTTCTCCCTTTCTCCCGTGCGGCACGCTCGGACCCCAGTGCGAGCTCCTTCCTCTGGTGGACTGTGCGCGATGAACCCCTCCCCTCCTCCCTTGCTCGGGCGGGCCGACCTCAGTGCTCCAAACCCCCAGCCACCTCCTCTATTCCTGCGCTAGTCCCCTTTCTTTTTTTTAGCAGTGCACAACCCAATGGAATCCCCTTATTCCAGTAGCTTGAACCCCCCTTCAGTGGTCGTTTTCTTTTTTCTCTTCTTTGGGGTGCAGTGATGGTGTGAAGTATGTATTGCTCCGAGTTCTCGGATGTTAATCCAACTTTGAGGTAGTAGCCCCATTGCATTTACTTGTAAATTAAGTTTATGTTGTTTTCTTGTTCTCCGCACCGTTGTTTATCATTAATTAGACCATTAATGTTGTAAATTTAGTTGTATTTTTGTGAAGTTGATTGGTTTCAATCCGTTGGTTTCGTCTCGGGGTAAATTTTGTGTCTGTTGCTTGGTTTCGCACCTGCTGAATTAATGTCTTTTTGTGTTTTAATGTTTATAGTAATTATCTCTTAGTGCGGCGGTCTTTTCTTTGTGATTTTGGTCCGTCTCGGTTGGTCGGTCACTATTTGAGGTGGATTTGATTTTAAAGTGACGATTTTATGTGAAATGATGTTTGTTTTAGGTGGAAAACTTAGTCTCGTCATAATTCATGCATGCAGTTATTAAATTATGTGTAGGATTGAAATTGTTTTTTTTTTAAAGTTATTTCAATGGTGTTTTCATTTGTATAAAAAGTGAAACCCATGTTTGGAAAATGTTTTGAGGTGAGTTTGTTTTTAAAAAGAGAAAAATGGAGTATGTTTTTAGGGTAAAGCCTTGTTGTACATTTTAGAAAAGTTTCACTATTTATTGAAATGATTTATTTATTGGTGAGTGTGATGCGAATGATACTTTGGGAAGGTTTCATTGTGCGCTTGGTTTTGCTTTTGGTTTATGTGAGTCCCATATACCTTTTTGGTCATGCTTTGGTCCTTCTGCATTAATTGTTTTTAGGTTTTGTTTAATTGTTTTAGGGTGTTTCCCGATGTGGGTGTGAATCCCCTCGCTGGGTTCGCAAAGGGTGTCTCGGGTCACATCGGACCGCGCTCCGTCCGCCACCGCCGAAGGCGAAGCGATTCCGATTGCTTCGGATTGTTCGCCTTATTTGCGGGGCACACCTCGTTTTACCCCATGTTTTGGGTTCGTTTCGTTTCATCTACACCGGTGTCAAGGTGGGTTTTACTCTGTTTATTCATTTGGATTCTTTTAAGACATTGTTCCAGTGTTTTCAGATGCTTTGCGTTGTTGCAATGCGTTGGCAAGGTTTTTCCGTGATGGTGCGGTCGTCGGCAAGTGGCACGTGCTTGTGTGCGAGTATGAGACGTGCATCATCATCGTAACCGGGCTGCAAGTCGAGGTAGGTCCCCCATTACACTCACCTTTAAATTTAGAATTTATTAATTGCTTGATGTTTTTTCTAATTTTAATGAATGATAAATAATATTAGAGAGTAGAATTTTAAATGATTATTTAGTTTGAAAAGTGCCGTTTATTTTATACCGAACAATTGGAACGTTTTCTTGACGGGCGGACACCCAGTTTTGAAAGAGTGCCCGTTTGGACTTTAAACATAATTCACGAAACTTCAAATGTGCTTCTAGTTTTAAAGATAAATAATTTCTTCTGAAAAAGTGTTTTGAGCTTTTTGAGAAATGAGGTTTTACTTTAAAATTGGTGAAGGCCCATTTGGCACTTTAATGAAATGGATTATCTTGGAAATCCCACTTGTGGGTGATCTTTGGTGTGCGTTGTTTGCGTGAGCTGTATGTGATGTTTGTGCATCGTGACTGATTTATTTACATTGTAGAAGCACCCTTTTTTTTATTGCTTGTGTTGACATGGGAACCTGGCATATTGAGTGAATTTTCTGAGAACGATTGTTGCACTAGTTTAGACCACGCACTGGCTAGTGGCCCCATAGCAGGGGAATACTGAGTTATTGCTGCTATGGGGATTGGGCCCCTCGGTTAGGCCATGTAGGGCTATGCCGGGCATTAGGGCGTTATGACGTCATCGAGTTATGGCATGCCTTCAGGATGAGTCACATGTATAGTACGTTCTGGATTGTTCATGATCTCCTAGGTTTGACCCATGTTTCCTTCAGTGTGTATTTGTGTGTGGCGAACGATCGAGAGGTCTAGTTCGGTTGCTGGCCTATGTGCGCCACTTTTCCCATTGCCCTTGGGGTGTGTTGTGTGCTATGTGTGGTTTTCCTTTTGGTTAATAACTGAATTCTGGATTTCTAAATTGTTCAAAAAAAAAGGTTTTAAAAATAAAATGTACCTATTCCTTTTGAACATTAAACTTGGTTTCAAACTAAAAAGGGCAATGGACTGATACTTGTTTTAGAAATGATAGTGTGAGTGAAAACCAATATTTTGTATATTTAGTTCAAACCTGGAATTAGTAAATCTCTTTATTTAAAGGTAGTGCATTGGGAATAGATATCGGGCTATCCTACTGAGTTTTAATACTCACGCCTATAGTTCCTTTCTGTTTTTAGTGTTGTGCAGGCTACAGCTTGGGTGCGTTCACCATGGGCGATGTTTGTTCGTGAGTTGGAAAGTGACCCGCTAGGTCACACGGAGATAGTGGTTGTCTCTTCGGTTAGTTTTATTTTCTTTCGTTCTTAGTTACTTTGCTCTGTTTATTTATTTTGCGCTGCTCTGTTTTGTCTCAGCTGCTTTATTTATTTATTTATTTGTTTTGGGTGAAATTGTTCCCACTTGCTCACTGTTGATGCCCTGGCGCTTGTCGCCAGCCCAGGAGGATCGGGAACGCCTCTCGGGTCATGTCGCGGACCGGCTCGGGTGACCGGTTTAGGGTTGACCCGGGTTGGTTCGTGACAAAATGGTATCAGAGGAGGTCGGCTCTTAGCGGACCTCGCTTTTAAGAGCGCCCTTTGTTATGTGGGATGTCTAATAGAAGGAGATTAGGACTGTCGGGGCTCAGGAGGTAGGTTACGGGTCGGTGCCTGATCACCACCGCTCGTGACGAGACCTAAGTTACCAGGGTTAGTCCGGGATTTGAGTCTCTTATCTTTGGTTTCTTTGTATTGAGGGGTGAAAATGGAGGCGAATCGGTTCACTTTGCGGACTCACATGGGGTGGTGACCCATGTGGAGTCCAAGTGTCCGGCTCAAGATCCTCTTAGTGTTATGCTTTACCTGGGGCATGGCTCACCACCATGTCGCTGGGTCAGACATATGCACTAGTTTCTCATTCCAGTGGGTTATTACTGCTTCTGTTTTGTTTTACCCTCAGTTGATTTGTGTGTGCGTTAAAAGTGAAAAAAAAATTAATGGAAAAGTGTTTCTTTCAAATTGTTTTTGAAATTACTAAAGTGGGTTTTTAAAGAGAAGGTGTATTGGTTTGGGAAAAACTTGGTATGTTTTTGGATTTGGAAAAGCAGTGTTTGAACCTTGGCACTTCTTATGGAGGGTCACACGTGCATGGGTTTGTATGGAAAGTGCGTGGTGGAACTTGTTCACAGATGACGTGAGCGAGATTGAATGAACACACATGTGACGGTTCATAAGGTACTATAGGTGAGTTTTAAAGTTTTAAAGAAATGATGGTTTCAGAAAGTGATTTATGCTTGTGTTGGTATATGTTTGGCTTATGGGCCTTTTTCCCTCGACTTGTGTTGTTGACTCAAATGATTTTTGGCTTGATGCCGGTTTCGATGATGTTTCTCGTGTTTTCACGAGTATGCAACACAGAAAGGTCGCTAAGGTTTCTAATGAGTCATGCCCATTTTTCAGTTCGTTTTGCATATTAGATATCTATCAAAGTAATCAAAGTCTGTTAAGGTAGTTGTGTGGTTGTGGAATTGGAGTGGGTCTTCAGGTTGTTGGGAACTCCTAGGGTTGTTAGGGTACGTGCCATCTCAGGTTTATTTGAGGGTTCAGTTTTAGACTAGTGAAGATGAGATGTCTCATCGTCGTTGGAGTTTCGGGTGTGATTAACGGTGGTCGACTTCCGCGAAGGTTCCCCACCTGGCAAGGAGTGTGGGCCAGTGGAACCTATCTCCAAGAAACCATCCTTGTCGGTACCGGCTCATAGTTCGTCGGACCGCTCTCTTGTGTGCCACCAGTATGGCATGTCCAGACATTCTAAGTGGCCTTGCCGCATCCCTTCGGAGTCTTTCTACCGTGTGGCTGTTCAGGCCACCAGGGAGAGTTCTGGAAGAAGATTCGCTCATGAAGGAGTTAGGGACCAGGGGATGAAACTTCCTGACTGTGAGGCAGGAGATGCTTCAGCCATCAGAGCCCCAACCACAGGTCTTGGGGTGAAGCTCGCGCACAGTCAGGAGTTGTCGAGGGTGTGTAGAACCTATCTTCGGATGATGTTATCAGCTTTTTGAAAGGAGATACCCAAAGTTTCCTTGTTCTGTTCTAGTCATCGTTGTAAGATCACCTTTTTTTTGCGGTCGCACGATGAATTTATTCTACCGCAGTCTAAGCGGTCTTATCTGTTCTCAGTGTGTTTTCAAATCGTTCGGTTCTCCTTGAAGGGTGATGGACCCACGAATGAACTGGTCAATCTAATCTTGAGTTGGGTCTCAATTTTGTGCGTTGGGGGGGATATGTGGTTTTATGAAATTAACAGGCGTTGTTTAGAGGTCCTTTGTGAGTTCGGGCTAGAAATTCCCTAGACTCTGGTTGCGGTGAGGTTTTTCTTCGGTTGGTGTGTGAGGGGTTGAGATAATTCTTTATCCACGAGCTGTTGGGTCGTTTCGTAGCAAGCTTCCTGTTTAAGTCTCTGAGTGTTGTTCGGTCTGTGTGGAGAAAGTGACTGGGTTCGGTTTGGGAGTTCCCGTGTTGCCCCCCCCCCCCCCTCAGGGGTGGTGTGTTCGAGTTTCAAGGTCTCCGTGTTAGTGGACTTCTGTGGTGGGGAGAACCCTCCTGTGTTCTCCCCTCAACCTCGGACAATGTTTGTACTTGAGTTGGTCGGGTGTGACTTGTGTTGGTAATGGTCACCCCGAGCCTCTCAGTTTCTTCCGGTTTTTCCCTGGGCACAGACTCGAGATAAGATAACTGTTGGCTTGGTGACTTTCTAGGGGCAGAAAGTTTCTGTGGTGGGGAGAATTATCACACCCTGACCACGGACACCTGTTATTGTATTCTTTTATCGGTCCCGCGTTGTTTGGACAAGGTTTAGTTCGGTCCCTGTTTGAACTTTTCCGAAGTTTGGTGTTTTTGGTGGATCTTTGGCCGATGTACGGCCACCACACCATTAGCGGCGACCGTGCTTTTGGTCCTGGTGTTTGCGCGAAGGCGCGCGATGGCGCGACACTTCAAATAAATAATAAATTAAGTAAATTAATTAAGTTAATTGAATGTGGAAGCCAAATAAAATTTTATATCAATAAAATAATGTTGATGTTTAAATTATAATAATGAAAATATGTCCGCGCAAATGGTTATTTTATTATTATTTAATCTGGAAATAATACTATTATTATTAAGTTGCTATAAATATAATTATTATTTACAATGAAACGTAGTAAAATTATCATTTTATTAACATTAAGTTTATATTGTTTTTATTACTTTTCTATTGATATTATTATTATTACTACTAAAAATAAAATGGATAAGAGATGTTATCTTTTATTTATTTTATTAATATTTAATGCTTTTATTATTATTGTTATTATTATTATTATTATTTATTATTGTTTATTTTAAACCCTAATCCTCCCATATTTCCTGCATTCCCCCTTTTTTTTCCTGCTGTGCGCCGCGGGCCGCACCACCTCTCTGTCGGCGCGAGCCAATTCCCCTCCCCCATCACCTCTCTTCCGTCGCGCCACCCTCCTGCGGACTCTATTCCGCCACACCACCCTCACCTGCACCAGCGTCACCACTCATGTCCGCAGTCGTCCCTCCCTTCCTGGTTCGCCGGCCCGCGCTGCCCCTCCCTCCTCACGACCCCGGTCACCACCGTTCGTCGTCGTCCGCCGCTGACTGTGCCGTCCACCTCGACCACGCTGGTGCCGCCGCCTCCCCATTTTCTCCGGCTAGCCGCTGCGCGCAGCCCCCCTTGTCGGCCTCCTTTTCTCTAACCCACAAAACCCTATTCCGGCCGAACCCGCCTGCTCCGACCTTCTCCCTTTCTCCCGTGCGGCACGCTCGGACCCCAGTGCGAGCTCCTTCCTCTGGTGGACTGTGCGCGATGAACCCCTCCCCTCCTCCCTTGCTCGGGTGGGCTGACCTCAGTGCTCCAAACCCCCAGCCACCTCCTCTATTCCTGCGCTAGTCCCCTTTCTTTTTTTTAGTAGTGCACAACCCAATGGAATCCCCTTATTCCAGTAGCTTGAACCCCCCTTCAGTGGTCGTTTTCTTTTTTCTCTTCTTTGGGGTGCAGTGATGGTGTGAAGTATGTATTGCTCCGAGTTCTCGGATGTTAATCCAACTTTGAGGTAGTAGCCCCATTGCATTTACTTGTAAATTAAGTTTATGTTGTTTTCTTGTTCTCCGCACCGTTGTTAATCATTAATTAGACCATTAATGTTGTAAATTTAGTTGTATTTTTGTGAAGTTGATTGGTTTCAATCCGTTGGTTTCGTCTCGGGGTAAATTTTGTGTCTGTTGCTTGGTTTCGCACCTGCTGAATTAATGTCTTTTTGTGTTTTAATGTTTATAGTAATTATCTTTTAGTGCGGCGGTCTTTTCTTTGTGATTTTGGTCCGTCTCGGTTGGTCGGTCACTATTTGAGGTGGATTTGGTTTTAAAGTGACGATTTTATGTGAAATGATGTTTGTTTTAGGTGGAAAACTTAGTCGCGTCATAATTCATGCATGTAGTTATTAAATTATGTGTAGGATTGAAATTGTTTTTTTTTTAAGTTATTTCAATGGTGTTTTCATTTGTATAAAAAGTGAAACCCATGTTTGTAAAATGTTTTGAGGTGAGTTTGTTTTTAAAAAGAGAAAAATGGAGTATGTTTTTAGGGTAAAGCCTTGTTGTACATTTTAGAAAAGTTTCACTATTTATTGAAATGATTTATTTATTGGTGAGTGTGATGCGAATGATACTTTGGGAAGGTTTCAGTGTGAGCTTGGTTTTGCTTTTGGTTTATGTGAGTCCCATATACCTTTTTGGTCATGCTTTGGTCCTTCTGCATTAATTGTTTTTAGGTTTTGTTTAATTGTTTTAGGGTGTTACCCGACGTGGCTGTGAATCCCCTCGCTGGGTTCGCAAAGGGTGTCTCGAGTCACGTCGGACCGCGCTCCGTCCGCCGCTGCCGAAGGCGAAGCGATTCCGATTGCTTCGGATTGTTCGCCTTATTTGCGGGGCACACCTCGTTTTACCCCATGTTTTGGGTTCGTTTCGTTTCATCTACACCGGAGTCAAGGTGGGTTTTACTCTGTTTATTCATTTGGATTATTTTAAGAAATTGTTCCAGTGTTTTCAGATGCTTTGCGTTGTTGTAGTGCGTTGGTAAGGTTTTTCCGTGATGGTGCGGTCGTCGGCAAGTGGCACGTGCTTGTGTGCGAGTATGAGGCGTGCATCATCATCGTAACCGGGCTGCGAGTCGAGGTAGGTCCCCCATTACACTCACCTTTAAATTTAAAATTTATTAATTGCTTGATGTTTTTTCTAATTTTAATGAATGATAAATAATATTAGATAATAGAATTTTAAATGATTATTTAGTTTTAAAAGTGCCGTTTATTTTATACCAAACAATTGGAACATTTTCTTGACGGGCGGACACCCAGTTTTGAAAGAGTGCCCATTTGGACTTTAAACATAATTCACGAAACTTCAAATGTGCTTCTAGTTTTAAAGATAAATAATTTCTTCTGAATAAGTGTTTTGAGCTTTTTGAGAAATGAGGTTTTACTTTAAAATTGGTGAAGGCCCGTTTGGCACTTTAATGAAATGGATTATCTTGGAAATCCCACTCATGGGTGATCTTTGGTGTGCGTTGTTTGCGTGAGCTGTATGTGATGTTTGTGCATCGTGACTGATTTATTTACATTGTAGACGCACCCTTTTTTTATTGCTTGTGTTGACATGGGAACCTGGCATATTGAGTGAATTTTCTGAGAACGATTGCTGCACTAGTTTAGACCACGCACTGGCTAATGGCCCCATAGCAGGGGAATACTGAGTTATTGCTGCTATGGGGATTGGGCCCCTCGGTTAGGCCATGTAGGGCTATGCCGGGCGTTAGGGCGTTATGACGTCATCGAGTTATGGCATGCCTTCAGGATGAGTCACATGTATAGTACGTTCTGGATTGTTCACGATCTCCTAGGTTTGACCCATGTTTCCTTCAGTGTGTATTTGTGTGTGGCGAACGATCGAGAGGTCTAGTTCGGTTGCTGGCCTATGTGCGCCACTTTTCCCATTGCCCTTGGGGTGTGTTGTGTGCTATGTGTGGTTTTCCTTTTGGTTAATAACTGAATTCTGGATTTCTAAATTGTTCAAAAAAAAGGTTTTAAAAATAAAATGTACCTATTCCTTTTGAACATTAAACTTGGTTTCAAACTAAAAAGGGCAATGGACTGATACTTGTTTTAGAAATGATAGTGTGAGTGAAAACCAATATTTTGTATATTTAGTTCAAACCTGGAATTAGTAAATCTCTTTATTTAAAGGTAGTGCATTGGGAATAGATATCGGGCTAGCCTACTGAGTTTTAATACTCACGCCTATAGTTCCTTTCTGTTTTTAGTGTTGTGCAGGCTACAGCTTGGGTGCGTTCACCATGGGCGATGTTTGGTCGTGAGTTGGAAAGTGACCCGCTAGGTCACACGGAGATAGTGGTTGTCTCTTCGGTTAGTTTTATTTTCTTTCGTTCTTAGTTACTTTGCTCTGTTTATTTATTTTGCGCTCCTCTGTTTTGTCTCAGCTGCTTTATTTATTTATTTATTTGTTTTGGGCGAAATCGTTCCCACTTGCTCACTGTTGATGCCCTGGCACTTGTCGCCAGCCCGGGAGGATCGGGAACGCCTCTCGGGTCATGTCGCGGACCGGCTCGGGTGACCGGTTTAGGGTTGACCCGGGTTGGTTCGTGACAATTTATGTCTAGCTGATGTCTAAAATTACTGAATCACCCTTCCTGAATTTTTTTTATTATAAATAAAATTTCAGGAATTGATTTTTTTTGTTGAAGATAATTATTCATGGATATAATTAATGATAATATTATAATACAAGGTAAACCATTGATTGACTATAAAAACACACCCCCAATATAGTTCTTCATATTCACCCACGATATGGCCTATAAACTAGAGGCTTCTACATTCTGAGGAGAGAGTCCTCTAACCTCCGTACACCCCTACAAAATTGAAGATTTTTTTTAATTTTAATATGATAAATTTTAATACTTTTACTAAAATTTAAACATCTATTTTTTAATCCAATAACCTCGAGTTATGATTTACGGCTTCACCAATCTTATATTTTGATTTTTTTTGGAATTATTATTCTTTGAGCCCCATTTGGGTTGTCATCCTAACCCCTATGGTCCTAATACTACAACATTAATCTATATACACTCCCCATGAAATAATCGATATTATAAATGGTCTCTTCATTTGTGGTGTGTGTTACTTTGACTTTTCTAGACATAATAACTCATTATCCTCTTGGTCTAAGCATCATGAATTTAAATGATCTGCACCCATTTTCAATATAATCTACCATAGTAATGAACTCTATTCACATTGTATTTTTCTTCATTCATACTATATAAAATATATTGTTTTTTGGTCAAATTTTCATTTCCCTAAACTCAATTATTGTTGTTCAATGATTTATGACCATAAACATAATTTCTCCTTACTCTAGTTCCCAAGACTATAATATTCCGGTGAAAAAGAGATCATTGACAGAAAAAATCTATATAGGTAATATTGAGTAAAATTAAAATAATTTTTTTCTAACCCTCCAAATTTTAGGTGTTAGTAAAAAATTAAGGTGAAAATATAAAAAGTGAAAATATTTTAAGGCCCGTCATATGGCCCTAGAAAAATATGATCCATGCTCATTAGACTCACTGGTTAAAGAAAAAGTTTGAGTTGTGATATATCATATCTCTCGAACCTGAGTGTTTGTTCCATATATAGTGGTGTAAAATGTTCGATACCAAAACCCTTATTGAATATTTCTTCATTCCATAAACCTGATTAATTTCGAAGTTATGTTTATCATCATAAATATTCCTAGATATTAGTACCATGCTGAACTGAATCTGAGGGAAAATAATATTTTACTATCCATACATGACCTTGATATAGATCTATCTATCTTTCCATAATCCTGGCTATTGACCAAATAATCTACATCCTAAGAAGAATATACTATAATATCTATATTCCCATATACCATTTCAGTGGAACACTTCTCTCAAATTTTCTCAGTATCGATCCCTACTATATGTGTCCATTATCATCATCAGTGATTCTAATTTATTGATTTATGATTTACATAAATTATAATAAAATTATTCATGTGGATTTGATACCCTCGATGTGAATCACTTTTTTATCATTCTCACCTTATATGTACTGATTCGATTTACCACCCATGAAATTTTGAATGGAACTTATTGTGTGATCCTAAACTTTATGGTAAGACGATCTTTGATTAAGGTCCATAAAATGAATTCCCCCTTTTCAAGGAAAGTCTATGATGGAATTGACACCCATCTATGTCAAATTTTTCATTATCCTTTCTATGAAGACTAATCAATTAATTTAGTAAAATATTTCCAAACTAAAATATCAATATATTTTAGAATAAGTACTGAAAAGGTTATGTTCTCTTTGATTCCTTCCCCATCAACAATTGTTGGATCACATCTGTCTTATGAGATCAAGCAATCAAGTGTTGGAGCAACATCAGAGTGTGAAAGTACACCATCAAGGATAGTGGTGCAATCTGGTTGTATTATTCAATAGAACCAAGCTTTACCAATAAACATCATGTTTATCTCACCAATTGTTCTGTGAAGACAACCTTTGACTTTTTTATAAAAGCTAGATGGCCTTAAAGATCATCTACATTGACACGCCTATAAAGAACAAAAATTTCACAAGAAAAAGACATAAAACATTCTATGTCGAAACTATATGAAGAGTGGTTTGGTAAAAATTAAACTCTTCACTCATCATACATGCACCACCTTTCGGGATTCAAAAAAAATAGCATGTAAAGTTGGAAAGACCCAAAAAAATTATAAATCGAAAACCAATAAATGGATTCCTAATAAAATGTTGAGTTATTACCTATTACATTTCCCTAATATGATGAACAAGCAAAAAGTATAATAACATTGTTATATAAAGAATGAATATGGATTCCACCATATGATCCTAGTAAAAGTCAATATATGAATTATAGGTCCCTTGGCCTTGGAAAATATTAGATAACTCTAGTATTCTCAACACATTGGTTTATATATTTATATAAAACTCTTGATAGTGTAAATTAATGGTGTTCAATCCCTCTTAAACATTTAATCCTCATTTCAAATTCTCCCTTGTGAAACATCATCACATTGATTATTTTTTTATTATTCCAAATAGAACAAATTTTGTGTTATAATGATGGTATTTGTGTATATACCCATCCATGAGATACACCATAGAATAAAAAATTCATACAAATGGAATAAATATGGTATTATGGTGATGTAAATGATGCCTAAATCTATCGATGATCAATGAATAGGAGGAAATAATTTTACCAACTAAACTAACTCAATAGTTGTAATGTTGGTATTTTTTCTAAAACATGTCCATGATATTTTCCCAAGAGAAAATAAACCATCAAAATAGGTCAACTCTCGTATTATAGTGATAATATTTTTGTCTATTCCAATCCATTATCCAAGACCAAGAAGAAACATATTTGAATCACTTTTTTGAGAATCATGATCGACTTTATGCCTCCAAAATCAATGTACAAGTGGATTTAGTTATCATTAATTCAACTCATTGCTAGTTATAAATATTATCATGAACTGATATGTCGAGGAAACATAAAAAAATTTAGGTAAAATCTTTTACATGGTTAGTTTTCAATAGAGCACAATTTGATATTTAAGAAAGTGGAGAAATGGTTTTGTATTTAGCTTATAATTTTATTTTTTTCATTCTGAAATAATTAAATTCTAAAGGAGGTATTTTTTTTCACTAATATATTCATGCCACGCATTTTCATAAAAAAAATAATGTGATAATCCTCACTAATAAATCAATTTTTTTTGTTTGTGTAGAAACATATCTCTAGGACTATCGAAGAATTAAGTGGGGTGTAAACATGCTTCATGACTGCACACACACTGAGAGATTGATATTTCTACTAAACATTTTATAAATTTGGTGATGTGGTGACAAAAACCTCCTATCAAGGGTAGGTCATGAATTCTATCTATTACTAACCAAAATACAGTTACAGTCATAAATCCTATTTTTTTTTCTTTACGTACTTTTTGGAAATTTAAAACTCTTTTTATACTGTAAAATTGTATCTAAAGGAATATTTCTTGTAGACTTAAATTTAACTACTCATTCATCCAAAATAGTCTCATGGATAAAATGTTATGTTAATTTTAATGTGGGGTCCATTTTCATGTAAGGATACAATTTTGTGATTTCCAAGGAACCATACAAACAAAAATTGCACTATGTTATTTTTCACTTAAGTTGGGTTCCCACATGTATCCTTGAAGGAATGGATTATTTACAATTAATAATATCTTGGTGAAACTTTAAGGACTAGTTTTTTATCTAAAGATTAGGTGAATTGGCACCCTAATGGGATAACCTAGGCACTAATCTACAAGGGATAACAAGGGAATGACTCCATTGGGATTGCATCGGAGTGTCTCCACTAGGGATATCTTATGTGAGACCCCAAATGGAATAACATATTTGTTGCTCCATTAATTTCCCTTATTTTTTGATTTTGATATCATCATCCCTAGAGGATTGGGGAATTCATACTATTTTTTCATGTTCTCTTGTGGGGAAACATATTTGGCAAGTCAAAATTTTATACAATCTATCTCAAAATATTAGTATAGCGGTTCCTTTTATTGATAAACCATATCCTATGAACAAAAGTGTTTTATAAGGTTGTGTATATTGATTTTTGGGGCACACAAAAAATTGTTTGGTCACATGGAAAACTAAAAATTTTGGGATCCATTTTGGAATATGGAACAATGGTGCATAATGTTTTCATCTGATTGCATTGTAGTAGGGTGCATGGTATTTATTCTCGGACATTGACAACAATTTTCCTAGGATTTCATATGGGAAAACACTAAAAAAATTGGAAAACATTATGTATAAGATTTATAACTTAAAATGACCATAATATTTGATATGTATGTCTATTTTTGATCAATGAAATATCAAAATGAATCCTATCAAATAAACTAAACCACTAGTTTTATGTTTTACCCATAATAGATGTCTTATGAGGAAAAATGAGGTTAAAAAAGCCTCTAAAAATGTTTATGGAGATAAGAGAATCTATTTACACAACAATGGAGTAAATCCATATTTCATCCATAGTGGGAGGTTCTCACTGCTACATCAATGGATTAAGAACTGTTTTTAATGTGACATTATCCTTTGAAGTGAGAAATATTTTAACACATGGAGATCTCATTTGAGTCTTATTTGATGAATTTTATCCTATTTCATCTTCAAATCAATTTATGTCATCCATGGGAGCCTTATATCAAGTTCTCTATGGAAAAGTGAACACCATATTTTTCAATTACAATAATTTTATAATCCAAATCCCATAATTTTCCAATAATTCCAAATTAAAACATACATTTATAATTTTGATTCATATGCTTGAAATCATATACATGAATCTCTATACAATAAAAGTTACTCAATAATTTTAAATTATACTATGTTAATAAATTTCCATTGTATACCATGTATAAGTATTAATTACATAACCATTGTAATATAATGGAAGTAAAATTGGGCGTCTAGATAGCCATAAAAGTCATCTAAAATTTTATTTTTTTAATTTTATGTATTTCCTTAAAATATGGTCTTGAAACCACCTTATAAAATTTTTACTATTTATCTATGACATCAAAATTTTATCCCTTCATGGATTGAATTTCATAATAATTTATTTGTGAGTTTCAACATAAGGAACAACCTCTTTACTTTTATGTGATACATAATGACAAACCAACTCCTGATTTTTAATGGTAATTGTGACACCATATCTTCCTAAAATTCATTCATCCTCTAAGAATTTTCTATGATGAGAATTTGGGATACTATTGTTATCTTTATCATAGATGTATTCAATATATAATTTATTGTATTCTTGAACAATACACCTCTCCATAATAATACCATGCATAAAACATTTATTTTTGATATACCCTTTTAAATTCATCATATTTCATTCAATATGGTACATCCTTCTATAACATATAACAAAATATAGTTGATTATCTCTCACCAATTGAAACATAAATAAAAAAATTATATTAAAGAATTAAGGGGGGAAGAACATCTTTAATTCCTATAAAATTATAATTTTTTCATTTTTAATTTCTAAAAACATCATTGGATATTTAATTTTTTTAGATTGAAATTTCATAAATAGGTAAATATTTTCATAGAATGTCAGATTGTTTTACACAACATAATGTATAAAAAATATCATTAAATAATACAAAAATATATGAAAACCGTGTTATTTTATTCCCTTTTAATTCAATTCATTCATCAACATGATATTCTTGATATTAAATTTTTTAAATTCTTACATGCATGTGGATGTTGTTAAAATATTCATAGCACAAAATGTGCCATATTAGAAATTAATGATTGGATTTTCACACTCTTATCTTTGATACATGAAAAACATTACATTATCCAGTTGAGAAATTAATGTGAATTTGTTATTTAATTGAGTGTACACTTGCAATTGGTAAAAAATAAAATTTAAATAAATATGACAATTTTTACTAATTTTTTTATTATGTATGAAGTATTTATTTTTTATTATAAATCATACTAGAGGTAGTACACACAAACTCATATATAACTAGTCAATTAAACACTAATTTGTGTTAAAGTGTGTTTATATATATATAGCTGAATATATATGGAATATATATTTATATAGTTCACGCACATACACACACACACACACACTCATAAATAGATTACACATACACTTATATTTATATATATACACATTAATATATATATATATATATATATATATATATTTGTATCTGTCAATAACTATATATTTCAGTGATATATATATATATATATATTATAGAAACACACACACACAGACACACACACACACACAGATATATATATATATATATCTGTGTGTGTGTGTGTGTATTTTTAGGCATGTTTGTATGTATATATGCATGCATGCATGGTTATACGAATGTATGTATGTATGTATGTATACACAGAGTAAAAATAATAATTTAAGATCTTGCATATGTACGAGTTGAAATTTACAAAAAGACATCGAATATTCAAATACTAGATGGGTTGAATATTGATCAGACTTTACTAATGTAATTTGGAAGGTTGGAATCCCTCAAAATGCCCAATTTGGACATGAAATAATGTTTTTAGAGGGTTTTGGAGGTTTTGGGAGCATCTCAAGGGTTAAGGGATCTAGGTTTGGGTATTAGAGAGGTATCCTAGGGCACACTGTTGGTTCATGGTTGGTGCTAACCATACACCCCATCCATGAATCCAAGAATGCATAGGCACATGGTTTGTGAAATTGAGGGGAAGGTCCTAGATGGTCATGGGAGTGTCTACAGCAATTTAAAAGAAATGTTTCATGATTGGTACATAGTTTGAGTAACTATGTAGAATGGCTAGCCTTAGATAGAATAGCTTTAACGGTTAGTACATGTTTTGGAAAACTGTGCGGCAAAACCATGTGGATGAATAGATTTTTATTAAAATGGTGTTTTTATCATTTTCCCATTTTAGATTTTAACACTCCCCCACCCTTATATTTCCCTCACAAACATAAACCAGAGGAGGGATTCTCCACTAGTACTCCTTTATTTAAAACTCACCATGGAGGTGTTCTCGATGGCTTTCTCTAGTGATTTTTGTTTCATTTTAGTTACTCATCATTGTTGTATGATAATCGATAATTTTATCTATTATTGGTCACTTTTATAAGGAGTTATAGTTTCACTATGATAATGAACAAGACCACCACAAATATTTGAAACCCTCTTGAATACGGGGAGGCCTGTTTGAGGAAATTTAGAAAAACTTTATAGTTACTATTCAAAGAATGAGCTATCCTTGGATGTTAAACATATATAAAACACACACACACACACACACAGATTGGTGGTTCATACATACATATATAATTATATACACAAAAATATATATCAATAACTATATATTATAACTGTAAATATATGGAATATTCAGAATAGTTTCACTATGTGTGTGAGTGTATATATAGAAAATGATAATTATAGTAATCAAACATAACCATACATTTATCCATGAAAAATAAATAAATATATGTTTTCAAGAATATAATACATTATTAAATGATATATTATCCAAATGTGAAAGAGAAAATTTTCAAATTTATTTCTTCTATCACACCCTGACCTATATTTTATTTTATTTTATAATTTTGTTTGACTTTTAAAGTTTTTTTGGGGTATGGGTTGAGTCTCGGACGAAAAACTTCTAAGTTATGTTAAAAAGTGTGTTTTTCAGATGACGTCATTGGGCGCATGGGCAGAGTGCGTCTTGGAAACACCATGCAGCTTTGCCTAGGCAGCGGCACTGTCCGCCTACATTCAGAAATTTAAAATGAGTAAAGTTTATGATTTATTGTGTTATTTAAAATTTTAATTGGCGTCAATAATTTTTTAATTATTATTAAAATAAAATAAATATTTTTATCATTTTTATTTTTACCATCATGAATATTATTATTATTATCATTAAGAAAAAAGTAATGGCTAATAAATAATTTTAATATAATAATATTATTATTGATGATTTGTTGTTGTTAAGACTATTATTTTTATCATTTTTATATTTTTTTAGTATTATTTTGATAATTATTTTTATTATGGTTGTCATTATCATTATCATTATTATTATATATTAAAGTTAATATTATTATTATGATTATTGTTATTCATATTAGTGTTATTATTAATTAGTCTTTATTATTACTACTATTTTTATCTTTGTTTATTGGTGAGTTTATGTTTTTTTTTTTGTTTTTTTTTTCATTCATTTGATTTTTTATTTTGTCTTTTCATTTATTTCTTTCTTTAATTTATTTATTCATTTTTATTTTCCACTCTCCCGTCTCTCTTCCCATCGGGAGAAAATTGCCACCCCGTTACCCTAATTTCATGCGCCACCACCCCCTCTCGTTCCTCTCTCTCTTCGCACCAGCCACCTCTTCCCTATTTTTTCCGTCTACGCATCCTTCAGTCAGCCCCCTAGGCGGCTCCTTTGCTGCACCAGCCGTCCACCTGCTCGGCCGCCCACCAACTCCTTGCACCGTGTGCCTGGCGTCCACCAGCCTCCCTTCGGCGCTCCCGCCTCCACTGGCCAGCGTGCCTCCCTCCTACCGGCGCCCTTCCGCCGGCCTCGCTAGCCTTCGACCACCCTCTCTACTCTCCCACTCCGGCTTCCATCCACGACACACTACTTATTTCAGTGCACCCCGACCTCCTCCCGCACTCCCGCTGTTCCCTACAGCGCCTGGACCTACTGCCTGCCCTGCTCGCCTCACTCCCACATGACCTGCCCTTTCCTGGCCATCTCCCTGCTGCATCGCACCACCCTCCACCTAGCTCCTTCGGTTTTCCTCCTCACGTGTAGCGCCCTCCTGCCGGGCTGCCTCCTACACCGCACCCTAGGCTCTGACCCCCCTGCCTCCACCCAGCAGCCCTAAGCAAAACCGCCTTGCGGCTCCACCTCACGCTCGAAACCCTCCCCCTTTCCCGCAGCCACTGTAGGCTCCTCCCTCCAGCTTCCCTGCCCTGCTCTTACCCTTCCGCACCTCTCCTGTACCCTTCCCTATTTTGTTTTTCCATCAGCCGAGCAGGCCTTCTCCATCCTTCCCCTACTTTATAGCCGCATTCCGACAAGCCTCCCAACTATTTCCCCATATGCGTGTCCTCCGGAGCTGCCCTGAACCCAGTCGAATTCCACTGTCCAGTCGTCGTTGGCCTTCCAATGTGCCTCCTGCACCTCTCCTGCACAGGTTATGCCCTGATAGCCCCTCCCCCAGCCTCCGAAGAGTCTTCAGTGTGACTCCACCTTTCGTTGGAGTACATTTTGGACCCTGCACGCATATCCAGCCTGAAGCGCCTCCGGATCGGCTGTGCATCGCACTGCGGACCTGCTGTCCAGCCACGCTGTCCTTACGCAACCCCCTTTATCTTTCCCCAGCTGTTGCGCAGTTCCCCCCACAACCCCCTTGCTGCACTTTTGTTGGGGCGCCTCCTCATCTGCCCCCGATAAATTTTTTTTTTTTTTTATATATCCGATATCTTTAAAAAAAAAGATATTTTGATATCTTTGAAAAGATATATCTGATATCTTTGACAAGATATATTTGATATCTTTGAGAAGATATATTTTATATCTTTGATGAGATATATTTAATATCTTTAATCAGATATGAGATATCTTTTAGGAGATATATGAGATTTCATCTTCTATTTATATGAGGTGCGCGGCTCCTCTCTCGGCAGTGGTTAGAGGCAGTGCAGTTGCGTCTTTGAAGGAGCAGTTTTCAGATCTGCAACCGGTGGAACTACTCTAATTTGATCGGCTTTCATCTGCGGTGGTTTTTGATCCGATCCCGGTGTTTTTCATCTGCACTTTTGTTCGGACATCAATCTTCTGCTTTCACGGTCAGATCTATTTGGGTTTCTTTAGCAGGCTGCTTTCTTCTTTTCAGGCTTCATCAAGACTGCATCTATTCTCCGACTTTGATCCACTATTTTTCTAAGTATTGCTTTTGAGATCCCTTTTAATTTTGGGGAGTCTCTACCGTGTACTTATCTATTTTTAGTGGATTCCTCTTTCTGGACTAGGTCCCGTGGTTTTTCCCTTTTTGGGTTTTCCACGTAAAAATTCTGGTGTCAATTTTATTTTTCTGCACCTGTTTTTTGTCGCTACGCATCCGCTGTTTGAGGGAAAGATTTCTCCGCTACGCGTTCGTGTTTTTGTTGTTGTTTGCGCGTTGATCGCTTTCCATCTTTCCCAACATCTGGTATCAGAGGGTTTGGTTTTTATTTTATATTCATTATGGAAGCTAATTACAGTCGGATGATTTTATTGAATGGTGCCAATTATCATATGTGGCGACTTAAAATGAAGGATCTGCTTTTTGTCAAGCGAATGCATCTTCCAGTGTTTAGTACCCAGAAGCCAGAAAGGATGTCAGATGAAGAATGGGCGTTCGAGCATGAGATGGTTTGTGGCTTCATTCGCCAATGGGTCGAAGACAACGTGATGAACCACATTGTCAACATCTCTCACGCCAGAACATTGTGGGAGAAGCTCGAGACTACCTATGCTTCTAAGACTGGAAACAATAAATTGTTTCTTCTCAAACAAATGATGAATTTGAGGTACAGAGAAGGTACGTCTATTTCTGATTATTTAAGTGAATATCAGGGATGTTTTGATCAGTTGTCTGGCATGGGTATTAATTTTGAAGATGAGGTTTTGGCACTTTTATTGCTTAACACGTTACCTGATTCTTGGGAGAATTTACGTGTTACTCTAACCGGTTCTGCTCCTAATGGTGTTGTGACATTCAGTTTTGTTAAGTCTGCTATTTTGAATGAAGAAGTCAGGAGACGTACTCAAGAGAAATCTTCAGAGCTTTTAGTCACAGAAAACAGGGGGAGAAGCCAGGAAAAGAATCAGGGACAGAGCAGTCGAGGAAAGAGTAAAAGCAGAAGCAAATCTAGATCAAAGCAGAGAGATTTTGAATGTCATCATTGTGGGAAGAAGGGGCATGTTAAGAAGTTTTGTTATCAGCTGAAAAGAGAAAACAGAATGAAGGAAAATCAGCCAAAGAAGAATATCGATGGAGATGATCATGTCGCTGCCGCTACAGGGGGTGATCTTGTTATTGTTTATGATTCCATTAATATTGCTTCTGATCATTCTTGCTGGGTTGTTGACAGTGGTGACTGTTTTCACGTGACATCAAAGAAGGAGTTCTTTACATCTTACAACCCAGGTAATTTTGGGATTTTGAAGATGGGTAATGATGGTCATGTTGATGTCGTAGGTATCGGGACTGTTTGTTTAGAGACCAGTACTGGAAGTAAGCTGATTTTGAAGAATGTTCGACATGCACCAGAGGTTCGTTTGAATCTTATTTCTACCAGCATTCTTGATGATGAAGGGTTTATCAACACATTTGGTGATTGCCAATGGAAGCTTTCCAAGGGCTCTTTGATTGTGGCTCGAGGGAAGAAGCAATCAGGTTTGTACTGGACTAGAGCATCTATTTCATGTGATATTGCTTGTGTTGTTGAGTGCAGTGTTTCGTCCAAGTTGTGGCATAAGAGGCTCAGTCACATCAGTGAGAAAGGTCTTGGTTGTTTGGCCAAGAGAAATCTTCTTCCAGATTTGAAGTGTGTCAAATTGGACACATGTGATCATTGCATGGCTGGGAAACAGAGCAGAGTGAGTTTCAATAGTCATCCTCCACACAGGAAGTCGCAGGTACTTGAATTAGTACATTCAGACGTTTGTGGTCCTTTGAAATCTAAGACCTTTAGTGGCGGTCTTTATTTTGTGACTTTTATTGATGACTACTCACGAAAGCTCTGGGTTTATGTTTTGAATGCCAAAAGTCAGGTGCTCAGTGTTTTTAAGCAATTTCATGTTTCTGTTGAGAGGGAATCAGGAAAGAAATTGAAATGTATTCGCACTGACAATGGGGGAGAGTATTGTGGTCCATTTGATCAATATTGCAGGCAGGAAGGTATTCGGCATCAGAAGACACCTCCCAAGACACCTCAGCTAAATGGTGTAGCTGAGCGGATGAACAGGACTTTGTTGGAAAGAGTTCGTTGTTTGCTTTCGGAAGCAAAGTTGCCTGGACATTTTTGGGGTGAGGCTTTACTTACTGCTGCTTATATTAACAATTTATCACCTTCAGTTGCTTTGCAGACAGACACTCCCGATAAGTTTTGGTATGGAAAAAGGATCAGGTACGATCACTTGAAAGTTTTTGGTTGCAAGGCTTTTGTTCATGTGCCTAGAGATGAGAGATCCAAATTGGATGATAAGTCACGGCAGTGTATTTTTATTGGGTATGGACATGATGAGTTTGGGTACAGGTTTTATGATCCTGCTTTAAAGAAACTTGTCAGAAGCCGAGATGTAGTGTTTAAAGAGGACCAGACTATTGCAGATATTGATAAGGGAGAAAAGTCCACTTCTCCAACTTCTGATGGTTTTGTTAGTCTTGAGCCAGGTTCTGATTCACATTTACCTCATGTTGTTGATTCGGATGATCACATTGATGTGCAGAATGATGCTCAGGGTGAACAGGTTGGAGTTGATATTTCTGATGCACCTTTTGTTTCTGATGATCTGGTTCCTGGGGTTATCAATGAACCCGCAGTTCCACTCCGGAGGTCATCTCGGCATCGTACCATTTCTACTCGGTATTCACCTGATCAGTATGTGCTCCTCGCTGAAGGGGGAGAACCAGAATCTTTTGATGAGGCGATGGAAAGTGAACAGAAGGAAAAATGGGTTGCAGCAATGGATGAAGAGATGACATCATTGCACGACAACCACACTTTTGAGCTGGTGAAGTTACCGACAGGTAAGAGAGCTTTGCAAAATCGGTGGATTTATCGGATTAAGAATGAAGAATCCAGTTCTGTTCCCCGATACAAGGCAAGGTTAGTTGTTAAAGGCTTCCGTCAGAAGAAAGGTATTGATTTTGATGAGATTTTTTCACCTGTTGTCAAAATGTCTTCTATTCGGGTTGTTCTTGGTTTGGCTGCTAGTTTGGATCTGCAGATTGAGCAGATGGATGTGAAGACAGCTTTCCTCCATGGAGATTTAGAGGAGGAGATTTATATGGAGCAACCAGAGGGTTTTGTTGAAACAGGTAAAGAGAATCATGTCTGCAGATTGAAGAAGAGTTTGTATGGTTTGAAGCAAGCTCCGAGACAGTGGTATAAAAAGTTTGAATCTGTCATTTCTCATCAGGGTTTCAGGAAGACATCTTCTGATCATTGTGTGTTTGTTCAGAGATTTACTGATGATGATTTTATTATACTGCTGCTTTATGTTGATGATATGCTCATTGTTGGCCATGATGCTTCTAGAATTGACAGATTGAAGAAGGATCTTTGTCAGTCTTTTGCGATGAAAGACTTGGGGCCAGCACGGCAGATTCTTGGCATGACGATCTCCCGTGACAGGAAGGCCAAGAAATTGTGGTTATCTCAGGAGAGATACATTGAGAAGGTACTTCAAAGATTTTCTATGGATAGAGCTAAAGTGGTTAGTACTCCTCTTGCTTTACATTTTAAGCTCAACACCAGTCAATCACCTTCTACTGATGAAGAGAGAGAGGAGATGCAACACATACCTTATTCATCTGCCGTTGGTTGTTTGATGTATGCTATGGTATGTACTAGACCTGATATAGCTCATGCAGTTGGTGTGGTCAGTCGTTTTCTATCGAATCCAGGCAGAGAGCATTGGAGGGCAGTGAAGTACATTTTTCGTTATCTTCGTGGTACTTCTGATCTGAGATTGTGTTTTGGCAAAGGGGAACCTATGCTTTGTGCCTTTACAGATTCAGATATGGCAGGAGATATCGATTCGAGGAAGTCTACTTCAGGCTATTTGATCACTTTTGCAGGGGGAGCTGTATCTTGGCAGTCTAGGTTGCAGAGATGTGTTGCTTTATCTACCACAGAGTCAGAGTTTATTGCAGCTACAGAGGCATGCAAAGAATTGTTGTGGATGAAAAATTTTATTCGAGAGCTCAATTTTAATCAAGACAGATATGTTTTATTTTGTGATAGTCAGAGTGCTATTTGTTTGGGAAAGAATCCCACTTTTCATGGCAGGTCGAAACATATCGATGTTCGGTATCATTGGATCCGCAATGTCCTTGATTCGAGACAGTTAGTGCTTGAGAAGATCCACACTGATGACAATGGGTCAGACATGTTGACCAAGAGTTTACCCAGAGGAAAATTTGAGACTTGCCGACTGATTGCAGGGTTGGCGATGATCCCCAGTTGAGTCGGAGGGGGAGTTTGTTGGGGCGCCTCCTCATCTGGCCCCGATAATTTTTTTTTTTTATATATCCGATATCTTTAAAAAAAAAGATATTTTGATATCTTTGAAAAGATATATCTGATATCTTTGACAAGATATATTTGATATCTTTGAGAAGATATATTTTATATCTTTGATGAGATATATTTAATATCTTTAATCAGATATGAGATATCTTTTAGGAGATATATGAGATTTCATCTTCTATTTATATGAGGTGCGCGGCTCCTCTCTCGGCAGTGGTTAGAGGCAGTGCAGTTGCGTCTTTGAAGGAGCAGTTTTCAGATCTGCAACCGGTGGAACTACTCTAATTTGATCGGCTTTCATCTGCGGTGGTTTTTGATCCGATCCCGGTGTTTTTCATCTGCACTTTTGTTCGGACATCAATCTTCTGCTTTCACGGTCAGATCTATTTGGGTTTCTTTAGCAGGCTGCTTTCTTCTTTTCAGGCTTCATCAAGACTGCATCTATTCTCCGACTTTGATCCACTATTTTTCTAAGTATTGCTTTTGAGATCCCTTTTAATTTTGGGGAGTCTCTACCGTGTACTTATCTATTTTTAGTGGATTCCTCTTTCTGGACTAGGTCCCGTGGTTTTTCCCTTTTTGGGTTTTCCACGTAAAAATTCTGGTGTCAATTTTATTTTTCTGCACCTGTTTTTTGTCGCTACGCATCCGCTGTTTGAGGGAAAGATTTCTCCGCTACGCGTTCGTGTTTTTGTTGTTGTTTGCGCGTTGATCGCTTTCCATCTTTCCCAACATCTGGTATCAGAGGGTTTGGTTTTTATTTTATATTCATTATGGAAGCTAATTACAGTCGGATGATTTTATTGAATGGTGCCAATTATCATATGTGGCGACTTAAAATGAAGGATCTGCTTTTTGTCAAGCGAATGCATCTTCCAGTGTTTAGTACCCAGAAGCCAGAAAGGATGTCAGATGAAGAATGGGCGTTCGAGCATGAGATGGTTTGTGGCTTCATTCGCCAATGGGTCGAAGACAACGTGATGAACCACATTGTCAACATCTCTCACGCCAGAACATTGTGGGAGAAGCTCGAGACTACCTATGCTTCTAAGACTGGAAACAATAAATTGTTTCTTCTCAAACAAATGATGAATTTGAGGTACAGAGAAGGTACGTCTATTTCTGATTATTTAAGTGAATATCATGGATGTTTTGATCAGTTGTCTGGCATGGGTATTAATTTTGAAGATGAGGTTTTGGCACTTTTATTGCTTAACACGTTACCTGATTCTTGGGAGAATTTACGTGTTACTCTAACCGGTTCTGCTCCTAATGGTGTTGTGACATTCAGTTTTGTTAAGTCTGCTATTTTGAATGAAGAAGTCAGGAGACGTACTCAAGAGAAATCTTCAGAGCTTTTAGTCACAGAAAACAGGGGGAGAAGCCAGGAAAAGAATCAGGGACAGAGCAGTCGAGGAAAGAGTAAAAGCAGAAGCAAATCTAGATCAAAGCAGAGAGATTTTGAATGTCATCATTGTGGGAAGAAGGGGCATGTTAAGAAGTTTTGTTATCAGCTGAAAAGAGAAAACAGAATGAAGGAAAATCAGCCAAAGAAGAATATCGATGGAGATGATCATGTCGCTGCCGCTACAGGGGGTGATCTTGTTATTGTTTATGATTCCATTAATATTGCTTCTGATCATTCTTGCTGGGTTGTTGACAGTGGTGCCTGTTTTCACGTGACATCAAAGAAGGAGTTCTTTACATCTTACAACCCAGGTAATTTTGGGATTTTGAAGATGGGTAATGATGGTCATGTTGATGTCGTAGGTATCGGGACTGTTTGTTTAGAGACCAGTACTGGAAGTAAGCTGATTTTGAAGAATGTTCGACATGCACCAGAGGTTCGTTTGAATCTTATTTCTACCAGCATTCTTGATGATGAAGGGTTTATCAACACATTTGGTGATTGCCAATGGAAGCTTTCCAAGGGCTCTTTGATTGTGGCTCGAGGGAAGAAGCAATCAGGTTTGTACTGGACTAGAGCATCTATTTCATGTGATATTGCTTGTGTTGTTGAGTGCAGTGTTTCGTCCAAGTTGTGGCATAAGAGGCTCAGTCACATCAGTGAGAAAGGTCTTGGTTGTTTGGCCAAGAGAAATCTTCTTCCAGATTTGAAGTGTGTCAAATTGGACACATGTGATCATTGCATGGCTGGGAAACAGAGCAGAGTGAGTTTCAATAGTCATCCTCCACACAGGAAGTCGCAGGTACTTGAATTAGTACATTCAGACGTTTGTGGTCCTTTGAAATCTAAGACCTTTAGTGGCGGTCTTTATTTTGTGACTTTTATTGATGACTACTCACGAAAGCTCTGGGTTTATGTTTTGAATGCCAAAAGTCAGGTGCTCAGTGTTTTTAAGCAATTTCATGTTTCTGTTGAGAGGGAATCAGGAAAGAAATTGAAATGTATTCGCACTGACAATGGGGGAGAGTATTGTGGTCCATTTGATCAATATTGCAGGCAGGAAGGTATTCGGCATCAGAAGACACCTCCCAAGACACCTCAGCTAAATGGTGTAGCTGAGCGGATGAACAGGACTTTGTTGGAAAGAGTTCGTTGTTTGCTTTCGGAAGCAAAGTTGCCTGGACATTTTTGGGGTGAGGCTTTACTTACTGCTGCTTATATTATCAATTTATCACCTTCAGTTGCTTTGCAGACAGACACTCCCGATAAGTTTTGGTATGGAAAAAGGATCAGGTACGATCACTTGAAAGTTTTTGGTTGCAAGGCTTTTGTTCATGTGCCTAGAGATGAGAGATCCAAATTGGATGATAAGTCACGGCAGTGTATTTTTATTGGGTATGGACATGATGAGTTTGGGTACAGGTTTTATGATCCTGCTTTAAAGAAACTTGTCAGAAGCCGAGATGTAGTGTTTAAAGAGGACCAGACTATTGCAGATATTGATAAGGGAGAAAAGTCCACTTCTCCAACTTCTGATGGTTTTGTTAGTCTTGAGCCAGGTTCTGATTCACATTTACCTCATGTTGTTGATTCGGATGATCACATTGATGTGCAGAATGATGCTCAGGGTGAACAGGTTGGAGTTGATATTTCTGATGCACCTTTTGTTTCTGATGATCCGGTTCCTGGGGTTATCAATGAACCCGCAGTTCCACTCCGGAGGTCATCTCGGCATCGTACCATTTCTACTCGGTATTCACCTGATCAGTATGTGCTCCTCGCTGAAGGGGGAGAACCAGAATCTTTTGATGAGGCGATGGAAAGTGAACAGAAGGAAAAATGGGTTGCAGCAATGGATGAAGAGATGACATCATTGCACGACAACCACACTTTTGAGCTGGTGAAGTTACCGACAGGTAAGAGAGCTTTGCAAAATCGGTGGATTTATCGGATTAAGAATGAAGAATCCAGTTCTGTTCCCCGATACAAGGCAAGGTTAGTTGTTAAAGGCTTCCGTCAGAAGAAAGGTATTGATTTTGATGAGATTTTTTCACCTGTTGTCAAAATGTCTTCTATTCGGGTTGTTCTTGGTTTGGCTGCTAGTTTGGATCTGCAGATTGAGCAGATGGATGTGAAGACAGCTTTCCTCCATGGAGATTTAGAGGAGGAGATTTATATGGAGCAACCAGAGGGTTTTGTTGAAACAGGTAAAGAGAATCATGTCTGCAGATTGAAGAAGAGTTTGTATGGTTTGAAGCAAGCTCCGAGACAGTGGTATAAAAAGTTTGAATCTGTCATTTCTCATCAGGGTTTCAGGAAGACATCTTCTGATCATTGTGTGTTTGTTCAGAGATTTACTGATGATGATTTTATTATACTGCTGCTTTATGTTGATGATATGCTCATTGTTGGCCATGATGCTTCTAGAATTGACAGATTGAAGAAGGATCTTTGTCAGTCTTTTGCGATGAAAGACTTGGGGCCAGCACGGCAGATTCTTGGCATGACGATCTCCCGTGACAGGAAGGCCAAGAAATTGTGGTTATCTCAGGAGAGATACATTGAGAAGGTACTTCAAAGATTTTCTATGGATAGAGCTAAAGTGGTTAGTACTCCTCTTGCTTTACATTTTAAGCTCAACACCAGTCAATCACCTTCTACTGATGAAGAGAGAGAGGAGATGCAACACATACCTTATTCATCTGCCGTTGGTTGTTTGATGTATGCTATGGTATGTACTAGACCTGATATAGCTCATGCAGTTGGTGTGGTCAGTCGTTTTCTATCGAATCCAGGCAGAGAGCATTGGAGGGCAGTGAAGTACATTTTTCGTTATCTTCGTGGTACTTCTGATCTGAGATTGTGTTTTGGCAAAGGGGAACCTATGCTTTGTGCCTTTACAGATTCAGATATGGCAGGAGATATCGATTCGAGGAAGTCTACTTCAGGCTATTTGATCACTTTTGCAGGGGGAGCTGTATCTTGGCAGTCTAGGTTGCAGAGATGTGTTGCTTTATCTACCACAGAGTCAGAGTTTATTGCAGCTACAGAGGCATGCAAAGAATTGTTGTGGATGAAAAATTTTATTCGAGAGCTCAATTTTAATCAAGACAGATATGTTTTATTTTGTGATAGTCAGAGTGCTATTTGTTTGGGAAAGAATCCCACTTTTCATGGCAGGTCGAAACATATCGATGTTCGGTATCATTGGATCCGCAATGTCCTTGATTCGAGACAGTTAGTGCTTGAGAAGATCCACACTGATGACAATGGGTCAGACATGTTGACCAAGAGTTTACCCAGAGGAAAATTTGAGACTTGCCGACTGATTGCAGGGTTGGCGATGATCCCCAGTTGAGTCGGAGGGGGAGTTTGTTGGGGCGCCTCCTCATCTGGCCCCGATAATTTTTTTTTTTATATATCCGATATCTTTAAAAAAAAAGATATTTTGATATCTTTGAAAAGATATATCTGATATCTTTGACAAGATATATTTGATATCTTTGAGAAGATATATTTTATATCTTTGATGAGATATATTTAATATCTTTAATCAGATATGAGATATCTTTTAGGAGATATATGAGATTTCATCTTCTATTTATATGAGGTGCGCGGCTCCTCTCTCGGCAGTGGTTAGAGGCAGTGCAGTTGCGTCTTTGAAGGAGCAGTTTTCAGATCTGCAACCGGTGGAACTACTCTAATTTGATCGGCTTTCATCTGCGGTGGTTTTTGATCCGATCCCGGTGTTTTTCATCTGCACTTTTGTTCGGACATCAATCTTCTGCTTTCACGGTCAGATCTATTTGGGTTTCTTTAGCAGGCTGCTTTCTTCTTTTCAGGCTTCATCAAGACTGCATCTATTCTCCGACTTTGATCCACTATTTTTCTAAGTATTGCTTTTGAGATCCCTTTTAATTTTGGGGAGTCTCTACCGTGTACTTATCTATTTTTAGTGGATTCCTCTTTCTGGACTAGGTCCCGTGGTTTTTCCCTTTTTGGGTTTTCCATGTAAAAATTCTGGTGTCAATTTTATTTTTCTGCACCTGTTTTTTGTCGCTACGCATCCGCTGTTTGAGGGAAAGATTTCTCCGCTACGCGTTCGTGTTTTTGTTGTTGTTTGCGCGTTGATCGCTTTCCATCTTTCCCAACAACTTTGTGGTAGTCATTTCACGCCTCTTGCCATGTCGTCGACATGATCCCCCTTCGTTGCTTTGTCCAGCCCCAGTTGGTGCATCGCAGGCTCTTTTTTGGCCAGCGACAGTCCCAACTGGTGTGCACAGCACCTTTCCGACGGTTGTGCCACCCCACTGATGTCTCTGTGTCGAGGTGAGGTTTGCACTGTCCTTTCATGATTATTAGATAATTACCTTAAAGAGTGTTGTATTTAATTAAGTTGTGCGAATTTAGTATTCCTTTTTTAAAAAAAGTAATAATGATAATAATTGAGTTTGTTTGATTAGATGGTGTGAATCATGTTTTGAAAACACGTCAAGATGGTCCTTAATGAGATGTTTGTTCATTTGGATTGTTTTAAGTCCATGTTTATGTATTGTAGTAATCTTTGCGGTTGAAGTGCGTTGACATGATTTTTACACAGTCATGCGATCGTCAGCATGTGCGTGATTGCGCACCCATGCGAGGCGTGTCGCGTCGTCATAATTGGTTAGAGATTTGAGGTAGGTCCCCCACCGCACTCACCATTAAATTCAGAAGTTATTAATTTCCTGATATTTTATTAATTTTAATAAATGAGAAATAATATAAGATAATTAATTTTTAAATGATTATTTGGTGTAAAAAGATCTGTTTATCTTATTCACGGCACTTAAAATATTATCTAGATGAACAGACACCCTGTAGTGAAAGAATGACCTATTGGACTTTAAACATAATTCACAGAATTTCAAATATAGTTTTGGTTTATTGATAAATGATTTCTTTTGATGTGTAAACAAGTGTTTTGGTTCTCTTCAGAAATGAAGATTTTTTTAAAAAAAATGGTGAAGGCCCATTTGGCAGTTTAATAAAATAAATTATTTTGGAAAACTATCTTTGGGGTGACTCAGGGGTGATATTTGGTGTATGTTGGTTTCATGATTCATGTGTGATGTTTGTGCTACTTGATTGACTTTGTTAACTCACCCCTTTCCTTTTTATTATACGTGTTGACATGGGAACCTGACATAGTGAGTGAATCGCCTGAGAACGATTGATGTACTAGTTTAGATTATGTATTGTCTTGTGGACCTTAGTGAAAAATATACTCTGCTATGGGATTGGGCTCCTCGGTTAGACCATGTAGGGCAATACCGAGCGTTCTGGCATTTTGATTTCATAGAGTGTAGGAATTCCTTCAAGATGAGTCACATGTATAGTAAGTTATGGATTGTTCATGAGCTCCTAGGTTCGACCCTTGTTTCTTTTAGTGCTTATTTTTATGTGGCAGACGATTGTGAGGTCTAGTTAGGTTGTTGGCCCCTATGTGCCACTTATTTTCCATTTCCCTTAGTGTTTATTGTGGGTTGTGTGTGTGGTTTTTTTACTAACAACCAGAATTTGGATTTCTAATTTTTTTGCAAAAAATGTTTTAAAATGCAATGCACCTGTTCCTTTCAAATGTTAAATTTGTCTTTAAATTAAAAAGGGCAATGGACTATTACTTGTTTTATAAATGAGTGTGTGTGTGGATACCAATGTCTTATATAATTTAGTTCAAACCTAGATTTAGTAAATTCTTTATTTAAAGGTAGTGCATTGGGAATAGTTTTTTAGGCATGCCTACTGGGTATTAATACTCAATCCTATAGTGTTTTCCTATTTTTAGTTTCTGTGCAGGTTTTACTTGAGCTTCTTCTCCATGGGAAAGACGTATTTGTGGTTTGGAGAGTGACTCTTGAGGTCACGAGGAGTTTTGGATGAGGCCAGGTTAGTTGGTTGCTGTTGATCGTTATTTCTTTTTGTGTTGTTTATTTACTTTGAATTGTTTTATATTCTTTCCTCTATTTTATTCATTTTTATTGTGCGAAATCATTCCCCTGTTGTTCTCTGTTGATGCCCTGGCGCTTATCGGCAGCCCGGGAGGATCGAGAATGTCTCTCGGGCCATGCTGTGGACCAGCTCGGGTGACTGGTTCAGGGTCGACCCGAGTTGGTTTATGAAAAAATGGTATCAAAGCAGGTCGGCTCCGAAGCAGACCTTGTTTTTCAAAGAAACCATTGTTATTTGGGGTCGTCATTGTAGAAGGAGTGGAATTTTCCGGACTCGAGGCATACAAATGAGAAGGACGTCATGAACCCTTGCACATTCCAATCCTTGGGTTACCAAGGGATATTCAGGTTGTTAGTGTCTTTGGGTTCTTTTGAATTGTTTTATGTTGGGTAATTAAATGGATGTTGGGAAAGTGAGCTTCATGAGTTCGCATGGTTTAGAAATCCATGTGGAGCCAGAGTCATTACCCTAGAGTGCTCATTGTGACAGTGGTGTGACTGGCGTATGGTCACTGACCATATGTCAGAGTCACCCATCGTCACTAGTTTCCCCTATTGAATTGTTTTAGTCTTCTTTAATTAAAAAAAACTATTTGTAATGTTTTATTTTGGAGATTGTGAAAAGTTAAATTTAAAATGGGTTTAACCATATTTTGATTAAATTCATTTTATACTTGTTCCTTAGTGTTCACCAACACGAAGGTTTGATGGATGCCCAAGGTGTTGCTTTCGGTGGTGCATCCTTAGAAAATCCTCTAGTTGATCAACCTATAAACTATGTCTTGGAATCCTGGAAGTGGAACCCTCCCCTATTTTATGTCCAAGCAGATCCACTTGAGGCGGAGGAGTCGTTGTAGAAGATTGAGAGGAAGTTCAGTTTCATTGGGTTGCCTAAGTCATAAAAGGTGAAGTCTGCTACCTTTATGCTTGAAGGTCCAACTTGAAAATGGTGGAAGTCCATGTCTCGCAATAAACCTCAGAAAGATATAACAGGGGAGTTTTTCAAGTCATCATTCATCCAACAAAACTTTTCTGAGTTGATGAAGTTGAGGAAGAGGATGAAGTTGTGTTGTCTTCAGCAGGGCGTTGAATCGGACCTAGAATTCTATCGACATTTCGTAGACCTAGTTCCGTACGATTAATGGTTTGTTGCAAATGATCATGGGAAGGATCGTCAATTTGAGTCTGGACACTGACCTGAACTATGATCAAATGTGGAGGAGCTCAACCTAACCACCTTCTCGGATGTTGTGGGGAAAGTCTTTCTTGCCGAAGCTGAGCTAGCAGGAGGACTTGAGGTGGTGAATCCTCCCCCGACCTTGGGAGGCAGTACAAAGGATGAGGAAAGGAAGAATGAGAAGCGCCCTGATGCTGGTGGGTATACTAGAGGAATTAAGAGGCCTTCAGACCTATAATCTGTAGGTTCCGGACGCATCAGAAGCGCATTCGTGGGTTTGCCCAACTTTAATTTTAACGTTAAACAACGTTCAATCTGAGATCTGTCACAATTTATAATGCCGAATCTTCAGAATAGAACGAAGAAAGAAAAGAAAATAAGAGTCCCGGAACCCATGAGGAGGATCATCATATGTTGATTATAATTAAATTAATTAATTCATAAGAATTACCTCGTTGAAATTCTTTCTTCGTTGGTGTCTCCAGTCACGATCCTGTGATCCGTCGTTGCGTCGGAGAATCCAAGTATAAGATTCCTCTAGTAGTGATCCACACGTGTACCACGTATCTCTGGACGTCGCCGAAGGGAACTCTGGGTGCTAGCGCGGAAGATCCTTCGCTTGCGATGTCTGTCTTCGATCGCTTTGATCCGGTGGGGGATCTTGCTTTCGTAACTTGAAAGCGTTCTTGGTGGAAAGGGAATTCTCTCTTGGATTGAGAGTATTTCCAATCCTTTGTGCACAACCAAAATTGGCTAACCCCTTTTGAGAATAATGTAATTGGGATTTATAATACTTAGAGTTAATAAAATGAATTAATTGCCCAAAAGCATTTAATTATTTTATTTAATTCTTAGTAATACCCCATGTCTTAATAATGACAGTTGACCATCATTATTACTTGACATGCATCCAATGTATCACATTTAATATCATTTAATTAAATAAATAATATTTTTCTCATGAATCCCGGAGAAATAAACTACACGGCGTGTACTTTTTATTTTTCCATTTTATTTATTTCCTCCACCATATTTATTAGACCTTGAGTAATGACTATTTATTTATTAAATAAATGTAACTGCATTACTCACTAATAAATATATATTATTTCTCCCACAATATATTCTCTCGAATAACTATTTTCGAAATAAATGCGATCAGAAATCCTTGAATAATTATTAAACCACAATCAGGAATAATCTTTATTCAACTTGTTAAATTAATATTTAACTGAGATACATAGGCACACTTAGTGTGTGACCCTCTAGGACTCTTTCTCAGTGGCATTAGGCGGAGCCTGCCTAAAGTTCAAGGTTAGCGTCTAGAAACATGCCAAGTCACCCATAGAGAAAGAAGTTAACGCCGCAATGACGTGTCACCTCCTACGAACGCTTACCGTGTAATATAATCCCTTTGTCTTGATATCTCCAATCAAGCGGGTTGCATGATAGTGCCATCAACCCATGTGCTTGATTATTCTTTCTTTGACTTCCCGGAATTGAACTTTCCCATACCTTACCATGGACATGGATTTATTTAGGCTATATCAATTCCATCAAAGGGCCTGATATATCTACTTCCATTATGGAACGGAAGGGACAAATCCTTTCTCGCATTATCCATTAATGCGGTATTACTCGTGACGCACCCAACGTATCCTACCTCACTGCGAACAATGTGTCGTTACAGTTTTCGTCAATACATCTAAGTGCGCGAGTTGTAACACCCATTAATAATAATCTTAAAGTCTAAGGACCAATACACATGTCCGCAGATAGGAACATCCAATGACACTATGAAATGTGGATTTCCTACTAGCGGGTCTCGTTCTCATAATATCCTCCTGGATATTACCAAGGGAGGACACCATGAGAAGGTGACTCAAAGTTTTATGAGTCCTCACCCCTAATGACCTGTGTTATTTGTGTCCCTCAAATAATATCATCCGGCCATAGAATATACATTCAAGAATAGTGTTATGGCACTTCCGGGTTCTCATCACAGTAGGGATCCGCTACGACCTTTTAATGCAATATCTGTCCTTAGGATACTATCACATGACATGTCACGCAGAAGAACAATCAAGATGTGATAGGGCTTTTATTTAATGAATAAAGTACAAAGTAGTTGGTTCTAGACCACCAACTCCAACAGACTCCCACTTGGACTAGAGTCAACTGCTAACAACCTTTAACCCGCTAGCTCTCACATGATATTCATGCTTTTGATGAGATAGGCCTTTAGTCATGGGGTCCGCCATGTTCTCTTCCATAGACACTCTGCTCACTGCAACTTCACCCCTTTGATAGAAATATCTCAAGAGGTGATACTTCTGGAGTATGTGCTTTGTCCGTTGATGTGACCTTGGTTCTTTTGCAAGAGCCACCGCTGCAGTATTATCACAATACAATGTAATGGGATCTTTACTACTAGGCACCACATCAAGCTTTTAGACAAAGTTCCGAATCCATACAGCTTCCTTAGCTGCATCAGAAGCCGCTATATACTCAGACTCCGCTGTAAAATCGGCAACAACTGGCTGCTTTGAACTCTTCCAGCTCACAGCTCCTCCATTAAGACAGAAAACATATCCAGATTGTGACTTCAGATCATTCTGATCTATTTGAAAACCAGCATCAGCATACCCTCTGATGAAAAGCTCCTCATCTCCTCCATACACCAGGAACATATCCTTAGTTCTTCTCAGATGCTTAAGGATAGTCTTAACAGCAGTCCAATGCTGTTCTCCTGGATCTGCTTGATATCTGCCTACCATGCTCAGTGCATAGGCAACATCAAGCCTGGTACATAACATGGCATACATAATGGATCCTATAGTCGAAGCATATGGGATCTTGCTCATCCTATCTTTCTCCTGTTGTGTCTGGGGACACATTTTCTTAGAAAGATGTAATCCCTATGACACTGGAACCAATCCCCTCTTGGATTTTTCCATACTAAATCTCTTTAGTATCTGGTCAATGTATGTACCCTGACTTAGTCCACGTAGCCTCTTGGATCTGTCACGAATGATCTTGATCCCTAGAATGTAGGCTGCCTCTCCTAAGTCCTTCATGGAGAAACACTTGTCAACCAGTCCTTAACTGACTGTAAGGCTGGTACGTCATTTCCAATAAGCAATATGTCATCAACATATACTACTAGGATAACGACCGCATTCCCATTAAACCGCTTATAAACACATGGCTCACATTCGTTCTTAATGAAACCAAATTCCTTTATGGCTTTATCAAATTGAATGTTCCATGACATGGATTCTTGCTTCAATCCATAAATGGATTTCTGCAACTTGCAAACCCGTTTGGCTTCACCTGGTGTCACAAACCCTTCTGGTTGTGTCATATAGACATCTTCCTAAAGGTTCCCGTTAAGGAATGCTGCTTTGACATCCATCTGCCAAATCTCGTAGTCATGGTAAGCTGCTATGGAAAGTATGATTCTTATGGATTTAAACATGGAAACTGGTGAGAAGGTTTCATCATAGTCAATTCCTTGATGCTGTCTTAATCCTTTAGCCACTAGCCTTGCTTTATAGGTGCTAACTTGACCTTCCATGTCCAGCTTTCTCTTGAATACCCATTTTCATCCAACAGGCTTTACATCAACTGGCTCATCGACCAGAACCCAAACTTGGTTCTGATACATGGAATCCATCTCAGAATTCATAGCTTCTGGCCATCTTGCAGCTTCTGAGCTTTCTACTGATTCCTTGTAGGAGATAGGTTCATCATTGTCCAACAATAATGATTCACCATCCTCAGTGACTAGGAAACCAAATCTCTCTGGTTCCCTTACCTCTCTTGATCTCCTACGCAGTACTTGTGTTTCTGGAACCTCTTCCACGGGAACCTGTGGAACTTGTTCCTGTACCAACTCCTGTGTATATTGAGCATCAACTTTGTCGAAGTCAATATTGCTCCCACTATCCTTCTTGAGGATGTGCTCCCTGTCAAGAAAGACGGCTTGTCTGGTGACAGTCACTTTCTTGTCTTGAGGGTTATATAGGTAATATCCTTTAGTTTCCTTGGGATATCCTATAAAGATACACTTCGTGCCCCGGGGTGCTAGTTTGTTGTCTGAGAAGGCCTTAACAAACGTCTCGCATCCCCATACACGTGTGTGCGAAAAAGTGGGTTTCCTTCCATTCCATAACTCGGATGGAATTCCATTTGCCACCTTAGTTGGTACTCGGTTTAATGTGTATGCTGCAGTTTGTAATGCATATCCCCAAAAGGATAATGGAAGATCTGCATGACTCATCATCAACCTCACCATGTCCAACAAGGTTTGGTTCCTCCTTTCACTAACACCATTCCACTGTGGTGTATAAGGAGGAGTGAGATGAGATAGAATCCCAGACTCCCGTAGAAGATCGATGAACTCTTGGTTCAGATATTCTCCACCTCGATCCGATCGAAGCTTCTTTATCTTCTTACCAAGCTGATTCTCTACTTCATTCTTGAATTCCTTAAATTTCTCTAAGGACTCTAACTTATACCTCATTAAGTAGACATATCCATATCTACTCAAATCATCAGTAAAAGTAATGAAGTAAGAATATCCACCTCTAGCTTCTACTGGAAATGGTCCACACACATCCGTGTGTACCAATCCTAGAAGCTCTGTGGCCCTTTCACCTTGTCCACCAAAAGGCGGCTTGTTCATTTTCCTTGTAAACAAGTGTGACATCTATCAAGTGGTTTAGCTCAGTAGAGTCTAAATATCCATCTTGGAAGAGCTTTGTCAAACGCTTCTCATTCACATGACCAAGGCGGTGATGCCATAACTGGGTGATGTATGAGTCATGTGAGTTTGTTTCGTTATCGATTGCCAACACTTGGTTTTCGTAATTCAATACATACAAACCATTATTTAAATGTGACATACCATAACATACGTTGTTCTTATGAAAGAGACAACCATTATTTCCAAATTTGAAAACAAATCCATCTATATCCAAACAAGATACATAAATTATGTTCTTGGTAACACTAGGCACATAATAACAGTTATATAAAACCAAAATCATGCCAGTTGGCAATGAGAGGTGACAGTCACCAATAGCCAATGCATCCAGCCTTGCGCCATTGGCTGCTTGAAGATCCACCTCTCCTCTAGCGATCTTTCTAAATCTACTTGGTTCCTGCATTTGAATACAGATTTGATCCCCACAAGCTTTATATAATACCCAATGTGTAGAAATAGAAAGATTTCACTCGATAACGAACGCACCTTTAGCGTCCCCATGCTTCTGGGTGCAGTTCCTTTTTCAGTGGCCCTGCTTGCCACATGCAAAACACACTGCCTCCCATTCCTTGCCCTGCCTCTGGATCTTCCCCTTCTTAGAGGGACGGTGATCGGGGGCTTCAGACCATTTAAGTCTTTGGCCCCTTTGCCTTGTCCTTCCTTTTCTTATTCACCATAAGGACCGCGGGTTTGTCACGCCCCATGTCCTTATCTACGTGGCGAATCAAGGTCAGAAGCTTCGATAGACTCTTCTCATTGCCGCTCATGTTATAGTTGACAATGAAGCTAGAGAAGGTCTTGGGCAGTGATGATAGGATGAGATCTATACGCAACTCATCCGGTAATTTAATCCCTAAGATGTCCAAGCGTTCAATGTAGCCAATAAGATTGAATACATGAGGCCCAGCTGGCGCAGACTCTCCAAGCTTCGTGGTAAACAAAGCATTGTAGATCTCATACCTCTCCTGTCTCGCCTTCTCTTGGTAGAGATCTTTAATGTGAGACATCATGCTATACGCATCCATGTTTTCATGTTTCTTCAAGAGCTCATTAGACATGGAGGATAGCATGAAACACTGGACATCTGTGGCATCGTCCATGTGTTTCATGTAGAGAGATAATTCCTCATCACTGGCCTCTTTCCCAGGCGTAACTGGAATAGGCTCTTCCAGCACATATAATTTCCTTTCGTGGCGAAGGACGACGCGTAAACGCCTCTGCCACTCTTGGAAATTGGTGTCGGTGAGAAGGTTTTCCTTCTCGAGTATGGTGCGCAATGATATGTTTGAAGTCATTTTCTTGCCGTTTTTACAAATTTAGATGAGAAAAGGTTTAGTACTTTATTACAAAATTTAGACAAATAAATAAATTAATACTTATTAGTCTCCCACTATTTTATCGAAATCCAATAGCCCTCACCATTGAATTCAGAATATTCTGTTGTGTGAATATTCTAGTGGAAAGGATCCATATTTCCCTTCGCATTACCCCAACTAGGGTTGGTCAAGCAACTTCAAGGGTTTTAGGTAGGCATTCCAAATGCCAACTACATTAACTCGCAGCTCCTTGATCCGCTGAGTGGACTCCCCAATCCTGAAATCCTTTTTGGATTTCCTCAACCTTTGCCACTTGGTCACACCATGTCCTGCTATGAAAGTCAAACCTTGATGCGAACCAAGTCAAGTCAACCCAAAACTTTGAATTAGAATTCCCCGATAATTGAAAGCACCCCAACTAGGGTTGGTCAAGTACTTTGAACTATGGTTCGATTCTAACCAAGATTATGGAAGGTTATGCCGACTTAATATTTATTTTGAGGGATTTTATCCTTATATGTAAATTGCCATTTTATTATCTTTGATTACATGCTTGTTAATATTAAGTGGGATATACTTAAGTGATTAACCATGTCTAAGATAATATTTATGTATAAGCCGGTTTTATTTTAGTTCCATCTTGCATGCTCGTTTAATTCATTAAATGTGTGATCGTGACAACACACCCACAATAAATAAACCATGAAACTGACAGAAATAAAATAAATGGTATGATCATGAGCTTTTCTATTGGTTAGTTTATCTAGCGGTTGATAAAATATCCCAAGACCTAGGGGAGAAACACCTTGAACCTTTCGGGTTCGTGTTTACAGCTTTCCACCTTTCCACCTTTATATCTCATTGGATTAGTTTCACCATGGCTCCTGACTTGAGCCGTCTCCACTGGCTTGGGAGCTCCATCCATTACATATGCATTTATCTCACATGCAGGTGAGGGGTAAAAAGGGGTTTTTACATAAAAGAATCCTTGGGCACGCAGGCCCTACATATTAATGAGGAGATGACTCGCAGGCCAACAAATTTAATTTAAATAAATAAATTAAAATAAACTATTCACATACAAAGGTCTCGGTCTAGCTCATGATCATCCATACATGCAACAATATTTACGCATAAATAAAACTAGCATTCAATTCTTTAATCGTTATTTTTTAAGATAAATCATGCTCGAATCAATTAATTATCTTTAATTAATCAATCCTTTTATCTTAAATCCCTTTTCTGAATTTCCTTGAGATTCTCATCCATCATAATTTTAAACAAATAAATTCATTTAAAATTATCCTTGTACGTAACTTGTAACTTGGAGGCAACCCAGTGAATTCCCATTTATTACACAGATGTTAAATTAAACACATATATATAAAACACCTATCACGTGTTGTGCCTCAGCTTTACGCCTGCACCATGGTACACATCTCAAGGCTTTGTATAATATAATAATTAAATTTCAATAAATCTGCGTAATTTGGGTGAGTACACGGCGTGTAGTTCCAACTACACGGTGTGTACTTTTCTTCACCGTCCATCCGAAGTACACGCCCGAGGATAGGGCGTGTTAATGTACTTCGGAAATTTTCGGAGTACATGGCATGTACAGTGGGACACATGCCGTGTAGTTTCCGCGTTACATGGTTTCCAGCCGGGCAAGCCGTGTACGGGGTACATGGCCCAACCCAAACCTGAAGGGACTACACGCTGTGTTCAGTTGGACCACACGGCATGTAATCTGGATACCGTGTGCCACCTATTTCTGGTCAACACACGGTGTCATAAATGACCTCAATACACAGCCCAATTTGGCGGATCGGTCAATTCATTGAACCTAGACTACACGACATGTACTTCCGAATACACGCCAAGTATTCTGGTGTTATATGACCAGAAATGTTTGGCTCCTCCGGATGAGTTCATCTATTTTATTTTAATCAAAATTAAAAGAAAAATTTGTTTCTGTGAGGTGAACGAGAAAAGAGGGAGGAGGAATAGATCTCAATATTCAGATTTCCAGAACGATTAAACATGAATTGACATAACTAAATTATTAAATGCGTAAATCACCAATGAAAAACTAAATAATTATAATCAACGATATAACCTGGCTCTGATACCACTTGTAGGTTCCGGGCACACCGGAAGCGCGTTGGTGGGTTTGCCCAACTTTAATTTTAACGTTAAACAATGTTCAATCCGAGATTCGTCACGATTTAAAAGGCTGAATCTTCGGAATAGAACGAAGAACGAAAAGAAAAGAAGAGTCCCGGAACCCATGAGGAGGATCATCATATGTTGATTATAATTAAATTAATTAATTCATAACAATTACCCCATTGAAATTCTTTCTTCATTGGTGTCTCCGGTCATGATCCTGTGATCCGTCGTTGCGTCGGAGAATCCAATTGTAGGATTCCTCTAGCGGTGATCCACACGTGTACCACGTATCTCTGGACGTCGCCGAAGGGAACTCCGGGTGCTAGCGCAGAAGATCCTTTGCTTGCGATGTCCGTCTTCGATCGCTTTTATCCGGTGGAGGATCTTGCTTTCGTAACTTGAAAGCGTTCATGGTGGAAAGGGAATTCTCTCTTGGCTTGAGAGTATTTCCAATCCGTTGTGCACAACCAAAATTGGCTAACCCCTTTTGAGAATAATGTAATTGGGATTTATAATACTTAGAGTTAATAAAATGAATTAATTGCCCAAAAGCATTTAATTATTTTATTTAATTCTTATTAATACCCCATGTCTTAATAATGAAAGTTGACCATCATTATTACTTGACATGCATCCAATATATCACATTTAATATCATTTAATTAAATAAATAATATTTTTCTCATGAATCCCGGAGAAACAAACTACACGGCGTGTATATAAATATACACGGCGTGTACTTTTTATTTTTCCATTTTATTTATTTACTCCACCATATTTATTAGACCTTGAGTAATGACTATTTATTTATTAAATAAATGTAACTGCATTACTCGCTAATAAATATATATTATTTCGCCCACAATATATTCTCTCGAATAACTAGTGTCGAAATAAATGCGATCAGACATCCTTGAATAATTATTAAACCACAATCAGGAATAATCTTTATTCAAGTTGTTAAATTAATATTTAACTGAGATACATAGCCACACTTAGTGTGTGACCCTCTAGGCCTCTTTCTCAGTGGCATTAGGCGGAGCCAGCCTAAAGTCCAAGGTTAGCATCTAGCAACACGCCAAGGCACCCATAGAGAAAGAAGTTAACGCCGCAATGACGTGTCACCTCCTATGAACGCTTACCGTGTAATATAATCCCTTTTTCTCGATATCTCCAATCAAGTGGGTTGCATGCTAGTGTCATCAACCCATGTGCTTGATTATTCTTTCTTTGACTTCCCGGAATTGAACTTTCCCATACCTTACCATGGCCAGGGATTTATTTAGGCTATATCAATTCTATCAAAGGGCCTGAGATATCTACTTCCATTATGGAACGGAAGGGACAAATCCTTTCTCGCATTATCTATTAATGTGGTATTACTCGTGACGCACCCAACGTATCCTACCTCACTGCGAACAGTGTTTCGTCACAGTTTTTGTAAATACATCTAAGTGCGCGAGTTGTAACACCCATTAATAATAATCTTAAAGTCTAAGGACCAATACACACGTCTGTAGATAGGAACATCCAATGACACTATAAATTGTGGATTTCCTACTGGCGGGTCTCGTTCTCATAATATCCTCCTGGATATTACCAAGGGCGCACACCATGAGAAGGTGCCTCAATGTTTTATGAGTCCTCAACCCTAATGACCTGTGTTATTTGTGTCCCTCAAATAATATCATCCGGCCATAGAACATACATTCAAGAACAATGTTATTGCACTTCCGGGTTCTCATCATAGTAGAGATCCGCTACGACCCTTTAATTTAACAGTTGTACTTAGGACATTATCACATGACATGTCACGCAGAAGAACAATCAAGATGTGATAAGGCTTTTATTTAATGAATAAAGTACAAAGTAGTTAGTTCTAGACCACCAACTCCAACACAATCAACACCTTCAGAGCGTAACGCCGTGATCTGTCACCAGTGTGGTAGGCAGGGTCATAAGAGGTCGACGTGTTTGAGTGCTCCGAGACCCTGCCACACTTCTGAACGTTGGGGTTACTTGAATCGATTCAATTGAGGTGTTTCTAAGAAGCGCTCTGAAGCTGGACCTAGCTTGTCGAAGGTTACCTCAGCCCGTCAACAGGAGTTGGGCGATGTTTGAGGACTGGTTTGAGGATTTCTCTTTACAGTGTTTCTTGGGTGTAATAATCTTCGCTTTTAGAATTTTGTGGTGATTTCTTTCTTTCATTTGTACGAATTGTTGTGGCCGAACCTCCTTGGAACTTTTATTTTATTGGAAATTTTTTTGATGAAATTCTGGTTTGGCTGTTATGTTTGGGAATTTCTGTAGCCTAACTATGAGGCAGGAGATGCTTCAATCATCGGTGCTCCATCCATAGGCCCCAGAGTGAAGCTGACACGTAGTCAGCTGAACCCCAACGGTGGAAAAACAGCCTTGGCTTAATCTTGGTCTTTAGTGCGTCAGGGTTCATGATCTTCTGAGGGTGTGAAGTTGTTAGTGTAGCAGTGACGGTACTTTTGATACTCTATCAGTTGGGCCCTTTCCATCCCCTACCCTTGTGGTGGGGTTTTTGGTCCTTACGTGAAGTCTTCATGTTCGGTTAATCTCATCAGATCTTATGGTGTGGAGACCCACAGTGGGTCTCACAGAGTTACACATAAAGTAATTTAGAGTTAGCCCAATCCTTATGGTGGGGAGTCCATTCGGGCCTCCATGTGTCAGTATCAGAGTTTATTTTCATGTATCTTTTTGTGGTTGGTGGGCTCGTGTGGAACCACCTAATCCTAAGTTTTTCCTCCCGAGTAAATGTTGAGATTGGAGTACACCCAACTATTTTGTTGGACTAAGATTATGGAAATGAGTGTCAGAGGTAGTTTATGTTCGTTTGTTCACTGGTTGAGATGGATGATTTGGGTTCTGCTTAGTGACGGTTAAGGTGATTGTGTTTTAAGGATGAGTTGTGTGTCATGGGGTTTTAGTGTATGTTTGGATCGATCAATTGGAGGTGCTCAAACTTTTGTAGGTGGGGGACACTTGAAAAGTTTTATCTTTGGAATTGGATCTTGTTGTGGCTTTTTGAGGGCAGAAAGCATTATGGTGGGGAGAATTTTCATACCCTGACCTATCTTTTATTTTATTTTATAATATTCTTTGATTTTTAAAATTGTTTTGGGGTCCGAGTTGAGTCTCAGATGAAAAACTTTTAAGTTATGTAAAAAAGTGTGTGTTTTTTAGACGACGTCATTGGGCGCACGGGCAGAGTGCATCTTGGAAACGCCGTGCGGCTTTGCCCAGGCAGCGACACAGCCCGCCTAACTTCAGAAATTTAAAATGAGTAAATTTTGGGATTTATAGTGTTATTTAAATTTTTTATTCACATCAATAATTTTATAATTGTTATTAAAATCAAATGAATATTTTTATCATTTTTATTTTTATCATCATGACTATTATTATTATTATTATCATTATGAATAAAGTAATGGCTAATAAATAATTTTAATATACTAATATTATATTTGAAGATTTTTTTTTGTTAAGACTATTATTTTTATTATTTTTATATATGTTTTAGTATTATTATGAGCGTTATTTTTATTATGGTTGTCATTATCATTATTATTATTATTATAGATTAATGTTAATATTATTATTATTATTATTGTTATTCTTATTAGTGTTATTATTAATTAGGATTTATTATTGTTATTATTTTTATCATCTTTGTTTATTAGTGAGTCTATGTTTTTTAGTTTTTTTCAAACTTGTGATTTTTTATTTTTTATTTTCATTTCTTTCTTTCTTTCATTTATTTTTTTTTTCATTACCACTCTCCCCTCTCTCTTCAAATCGCGAGCAGATCGCCACCCTCAATACCCAAATTTCATGCGCCACCACCCCCTCTCATTCCTCTCTCTCTCTCCGCGCCGGCCACCTATGCTGTATTTTTTCCATTTGCGCATCCTTTAGCCAGCCTACCACACAGATCCTTTGCTGCACAAGTCGTCCACCCGCTCGGCCGCCCACCGGATCCTTGCACCACGCGCTGGGCATCCACCAGCCTCCCTTCAAGGTCCCGCCTACACTGGCCAGTGCGTCTCCATCCTACTGGCACCCTTTCCCCAGCCTCACCGGCCTTCGACCACCCTCCCTACTCTCCATCTCCCGCTTCCAGCCACCACACACTCCTTGAAGTGCACCCCGACCCCCCTTGCTACAATTTTTGGTAGCCTCCGCCTACCTCTTGCTCAGTCATCGACGTCATCCCCCATTCATTGCTTCCTCCATCCCCCATTGGTGCATTGTGCCCTCTTTTTTGGCCAGCGACAGTCCCTGTGGGTGTGTGCCGCCCCTTTCCGACGGTCGTGCCACCCCGCTGGTCGAGCACGGCTCCGCGTGGAGGTGAGGTTTTCACTGTCCTTTATTAAGTCTAAGATAATTACCATACTGAGTGTTGTATTTAATTAAGTTGTGTGAATTTATTCTTCCTTTTTTTAAAAATTTATAATGATAATAATTGAGTTTGTTTAATTAGGTGGTGCCAATCATCTTTTAAAAACATGTCATGTAAGAACCTTGTTTTTGGCTACAAAGGACTTTGGGATATTCTTGATATTATTTCATAGCAGCACCTTCAGACGGCGTGCGATTCTGAGCCCCGGAGTGGCCATAATTAAATTTTCAGTGCATTCACACTGGAAACGCCAAATAAATGTGATAACTCCTAAATGATGTTTCATATCAGAGATATGAGTGTACGGATGAGTCCGGAATGGTGTTTTTACCCTAGGAACGACATAAAACATGTCGGTGCAGGATGTTTGGACCCCCCGCTCACTTTCAGAACGTTAAACGGATTAATTAATTAATTAATTAATTCGTTTAATGGTGAAACTCAAGTATCTCTTAAATGGTGGCTCGGATTGGAATACCGAGAGTACCGTTAAGTTCAAAACGTGTTGTTTACCCTAGGAGGGGTATAAGTTTCGTGGGCGCGGGTCGTCTGTGAAAAATGGCCCCCGGGGGCGTTTTCGTAATTTGGAAGCCTCGGGCGTGGGCGTTGTAACTTTTGAACGGGGCCTCAGATTAAAATTCTGAGACCACCGTTGCGCTCGGAGCGTGGTTTTTATCCTAGAGGAGGTTTAACCTTGACCCCGCCGAAATTTTGGGTTCGGGGCTGTCAGGTGGGCGTTTAAGTGATTTGTACTTAAACACCCCCAACCCCTTCTTCTTCTTCTTCTTCTTCTTTTTCTTCTTCTTAATCAAACCCTCCCCTCTCCTCCACCTCCGGCGAGGCAGCTCCGTCGAGGTGATCTCCGGTGAGGCGCAGCGGTTCCGACAGTCCGCACACGAAGCGTCGGGCTACGCCCTTCGAGGTAGGGGTTTATGATTTTCGTTTTCAATTTCCCGCAATCTTTGAGCCCTATTTCCTGTGTCAATTTGTTGCCCGATCGTTGAACAAAGCCCAAAATCGCATAGCACGTGTTCTAAGCTTTCCAACGCTCTTCTCGGATCGAAAATCCGAGTCTCGGGGTACCCGGGGCAGCCCCGAGAAGTTTCGGTCGAATTCCTGGTTTTCCGGCGGTTCCAGGCGGTGGACGGCGGTCCGGGACGGCGGCGAAGGTGGCAGCTTCCCAGGTGGCGCAGCGGCTCGGCTGGGTGCGACGACGGCGTAGCTCCCGGCGGCGGTCCGGGTTCCTCAGGCGGGTGGCGCTGCTCGGGCTCACCGACAACGGGCGAGCTGGACGGGGGACCGGGGTCGCAGGCACGCGACCCCGCGGGGACACCGAGACCCGCGTGATGTGGGTCTCCGCATGGAAAACGGACCGGCCATGTCGGCCGGTCGATGGAGGAAGCGCCCGCGCGGGCGAGGTGGGCGCGCACGAGGCGGCGGGCCACGCGCGGCGGCCCGCGGGTTCGGCTGGGCCAGACCCAGGTGGTTGGGCCACGGTCCCAGCGGGCCGGTCGGAGTGGGCCGGCTCGAGTAGGGCGGACCGGCCGAACTGGGCCGGCTCGAGTAGGGCGGACCGGCCGAACTGGGCCGGTCCGGCCCAAGGGGATTCTCCCCTTTTATCTTTGTACGCCCGTATCTTTAGCTATGAGTGTTCGTTTTGCATGCTGTAAGTGGCAGCGCGGACCTTGCATCAAGGCGAGCTTTTTGAGAAGGTTTTGAGAATTTTTAATTCCTAAAACGAGGGTCTCGGGGCACGACACGATGTTAAGGGGTTTGACGTTTTTCCCGGGAGTTCTTGTGTTGGACGGCGCGGACGCGTCCGGCGTCCGATTTAAGCACCGTTAGTGGCGTTGGGACCCTGGCACCGAGGCGGAGCTTTCCAGGGAGGTTACGGGTGCCAAAACCGGAGTTAAGGCATGATCCACACGACCTGTCTTTTAAGCTACGTGCAGTGTTTCACGACTTTTTCATCGGGCGTCCGTTCGGGGCGTGCGAGCAGCCGATGTTGGGTGTTTTTCCGAGGGCATCACGTTGGCTCAATCTTCCCGCTCTAATTCCGCACGATGGTGCGGGCCCCGCGATGGCTGTTTCGGGAGGTGACAGTGATTTCCAGCTTTATCATCGGGTGTCCGTTTTGGACAAGTGATTAGTAGAACTTGTGTACTTTTTCGAGAGAATCGCAATGGTTTGATCCGACCATTGAGTTTCAGGACCGAGATGCGTGTCCCACGTGGCACCGATCGTGTGCGGTGCACCGGAATGCATCTTTTTCTCCGGATATCTGTCGCGTTCAAGTGAGCAGTCTTTTCGACGTGTTTTCCCGAGGGGATCGCAATGGAGGGATGCACCCGACTATTTTTGGGACCAAGGCTCGGGATCACGGGATGCCGTTCGGGCATGAGGCGGTGTTGGTGACTTTTACGTCAGATACCCGTTTGGGGAAAGTAAGTAGTCAATATCACGTGTTTTTCCGTGAGGATTACAATAGTGTAATCTGTTCAGGTGAGTGGAGCCTCATACGTGATCTGATTAAATGTGGAAATATGAAAGGTGCCCCGGTGGTGGTTCCTCTACCGTTTTTGTAGTGGACCCTTGGCATGTGATCGCGTGCACTCCTGGGAGAGTGATGTTGGTGGTTAAAGAGATGCGGTTGGATGTGCCCCAGTCGTTGAGGCGGAAAGTTGGAGATGTTACGTCACGCCTTCGCGTTGACGTTGGGTGTCGTGTGCAAGATGGACCTTGGGCCGAGAATGTGGTATACTCTGGGAGTTTACGGGAATGCTTGGAGGTACATGTGGTTGTTCGTACCTGAGAACATTTGTGTGTTCGGTTGGGGTTGACTTGGGGCCACACGTCTTGTGGGCCCCATGTGTGTGTCATGTTCTGCTTTGCGTACCTTTGACCTCTCGTGATGTAGAGGGTCCCTCGGGTCTCGTTCGTTGACCAGCGGGGTTGAGTTTTCCCCCGGCTCTATGCTCGATGGTTTAGATCAGTAGGGTTGAGTGGTTTCCCCTGGTCTTGTTCCGGAGTTGGATGGTTGCGCGATACCCACTCCGTGTTCGGTTGGCCAGTGTTGTATCAGCCAATAGAGATGGCCAGAGCAGTTTTGGGTTTACCCTCCAGCGGGGCTAGGCAATGGGTTACTCATCGACTTGTTCAGGGTTTACCCTCTAGCAGAGACTAGGCAGTGGGTCACCCGATGACTCTTGAGGGTCTACCCTCCAGTAGGGATGGGCAGTGGGTCACCCGTCGTCTGGTTCCAGGTTTACCCTCCAGCAGGGCTGGGTAGTGGGTCACCCGTCGACTCCTTCCAGGTCTACCCTCCAACAAGGCTGGGAAGTGGGTCGATTGATGATGTATTAGGGTTTACCCTCCAGCAGGGCTGGGAAGTGGGTCACCCGATATCAAATTATGAATTACCCTTCAGTAGGGCTGGGCAGTGGGACACCCGTTGACATTCCAGACTCAGAACATTCTACCAGGCTAGTCTGTGGCTTTCCTCCATGATTATCGGAGCGAGACCCTTGGTTGTACGGGTCAGTGATGGGATGACCTTGTCTTTGAGGATACCTCTCAACTGCGGGACAGTGACGAGGTGTGGTTTGACTTAACCCGGAACTCTCAAGTATGAGGGGCGCTTTCCCCACCGAGATGCGTCCTTGTGACGCGACCTAAAACCGTGCGGGCGATTCAGTGCCGCCCAAAGCGGATAGTGTCGAGGTGCGATGATTGAGCCCTTGACTTGTAGTTCGGGGAAGACGTACGGGATGCTAGGCATTGATGGTGTTACTTCTGGGACTGCTGGCTACTCTTTTATTGGGCTGAGCTATGGGATGGAGATCTCATTATGATCTTGTTTGGGCTTCTTGTTTGAGCATATGGACTTGTATATACCTTGTTCTGGTACCCCCTTCTTGGGCTTGGATACTCTCCTTCCCAGAGAGGCGAAGACGCGCGTGGTATGCCACATGCTTTCCATGTCTAGCTTGTCCTGGTTGGACGAGTCTACTCTCATGCTATAGGTAGCGAAGACTCGATGGGAAGTTCATCTTCTCACCGTTTCCATCTCCTTGTGTCTGGATAAGTCTACCTTCCTTTCTCTTGTTGGGTTGTGCTCGACTCTTTACTTCACTCTCTGTTGTACTTCAATTCTACTCCTTGTTCGATCTACTACTCACCCTTCGGTACCTCCTTTGTTTCTCCCTCGAGCCTTCAGGGTATCCTACTGAGTATTTTTATACTCACCCCCACTTGGGCTTTTCCCGCACTTGGTGTGCCCTTACAGACGACGGACAGGTTGGTCGTGACTTCAGAGGAGCTTAGGAGTTCGGGAGCTTGGACCGCATGCGGTGGTCGTAGCCGGGTTCCAGGTGAGAGACTCGTCAGCTGTTTCTTTTTGTTTACCTGTTGCCGGGTTGTGGCACCTTTTCTGGTTGGGTGCGTGTTTTTCACCTTTTCCTTTTCATCACTTTACTTGTACTGTTTAGAGGTCGATGCACTCTTGTGGTTTATTTATAGTGGTTTCCCTTTACATTTCTTTTTTACTCTGCACTTTTCCATTGAGTGTTCTACATGTGTGTGTGTACAAGTACTTAGGAAAAGGCCTCCCTGAGTTATTGTGCCTTCAACACTGGTCGCCAGCCCCAAGCCTATGGAGGTGGGCTTGGGGTAGTTGCGGCTCGAGCCCGGGTAGGTTCGGGTCGTGACATGTCAAGTTGCTCCTTTTTGTGATGTTTGTTGGTTTGGATTGTTTTAAGTCATTGTTTCTGTATTTTTGTTATCTTTGCGGTTGCAGCACATTGAAAATATTTTTCCACTATCCTATGATCATCAGCTTGTGCATGATTGCGCACCCGTGTGAGGCACATCGCATCGTCGTGATTGGTTTGTGTGTTGAGGTAAGTTTGCCACTACACTCACCTTTAAATTCAAAATTTATTAATTGCTCGATATATTAATAATTTTAATAAATGGAAAATAATATATGATAATTAATTTTTAAATGATTATTTCGTGTAAAAAGAGCCATTTATTTTAAACACGACACTTGAAATATTTTCTTGATAAACGAACAATGATTAGTGAAATAATTCCCTTTTGACCATTAAACATCATTCACAGAATTTCAAATGTATTTCTGGTTTATTGATAAAGTATTTATTTTGATGCTTGAACAAGTGTTTTGGTTCCCTTGAGAAATGAGGATTTCCCTTAAAATTGGTGAAGGCTCGTTTGGCACTTTAATAAAATAAATTATTTTGAAATACTCACTTTGGGGTGACTCGGAGGTGTTATTTTGTGTATGTTGGCTTCATGATTCGTGTGTGATGTTTGTGCGACTTGATTCACTTTGTTGACTCACCCCTTTCCTTTTTATTATACATGTTGACATGGGAACCTGGCATAGCACGTGAATCTTATGAGAATTATTGCTACACTAGTTTAGATTACGCATTGTAAAGTGGACCTTAGTATGGATTATACTCCGCTAGGGGATTGGGCCCCTCGGTTAGGCCATGTAGGGAAACACCAGGTGTTATGGAGTTATGATGTCATCAAGAGTAGGCATGCCTTCTAGATGAGTCACATGTATAGTACGTTCTGAATTGTTCACGAGCTCCTTGGTTCAACCCATGTTTCTTTTAGTGCTTCTTTTTATGTTGAAAATGATTGTGAGGTCTAGTTCGGTTGTTGGCCCCTATGTGGCACTTCTTTTCAACTGCACTTAGTGTGTTTTGTGGGTTGTGTGTGTGGTTTTTTTACTAACAACTAGAATTTGGATTTCTAAATTGTTCACAAAAAATGTTTTAAAATGCAATGCACCTGTTACTTTCAAACGTTAAACATGTCATTAAATTAAAAAGGGAAATGGATTGTTACTTGTTTTAGAAAAGAATGCATGTGTGGAGACCAATATTTTATATAATTTAGTTCAAACCTTGAATTAGTAAATTCTTTATTTAAATGTTTTACATTGGGAATAGTTTGTTGGGCATGCCTACTGGGTTTAATACTCACGCCTATAGTGTTTTCTGGTTTTTAGTTTCTGGGAAGGTTTGACTCGAGCTTGCTCGCTGTGAGCGAGATGTGGATGTGGTTTGGGGAGTGAATCTCGAGGTCACGAAGAGTTCTGGTCATGGACAGGTTAGTTGGTTGTTGTTGATCGTTCTTTAGTTTCATGTTGTTTATTTACTTTACGTTGTTCTATTTTCTTTCCGCCATTTTATTATTTTTTATTGGGAGAAATAGTTCCCATGTAGTTCTCTGTTGATGCCCTGGAGCTTGTCGCCATCCCGGGAGGATCCGGAACGCCTCTTGGGCCACATCACGGACTGGCTTGGGTGACTAGTTCAGGATCAAACCAGGTTTGTTCGTAACATCTTCTATATAGATATTGAAGTTAAACACCATAGTATATGATGGGAAGAAATATTTAAAAAATGAAAGGCCTTTATCAGTTCTTTTTGCAAAGCACATATAAATGGGTATTCTATCGATGATGAGAAGATTAGTGCTAATAATTATTACCCATTATCTGCACTAAAACTATTATAGTTGAACAATTACACACAAACATATATATATATATATTAAACATTATTATTCATGGGAGACTAGGGGATTTGAATGCATTCCTTGATTCGAGGAATGGATTGGATAATCACTCAACCCGGTGATATCATCTAGTCTCATATACCATTATATATATATATATATAATATTAACCTTCAATTAAATATGAATATGTAAAAATATATATTAGGCTATTTATATATTATTATGGTGATAATTAAATATCGATTTTTATATTTTTATTATTCAGGTTTTTTGATGGAATTATCGATCAATAGTCCTCTAATGAAGTCTATACCCACTAGTGGTTGTGATATTGGATTTATGGAAGACCCAATGTTTGAAATGGTGAAGTTATAGTGGGAATCTCCAAGGATGATGTTTTTTTCACACTATTTTTATTTCAATATTGGAGACTCTAGAAGGATTCCTAGGAAAGGGTCATCTACCCATGTCATTTCAAATCAACATTCCATTTCTAAATGAATTGACTTCGGTAATCACTATCTAATTCCTTGAAAGATTCTTTTAAAATGATTAAATCCATAGAGGATAGAGGATCAGGAAAATTTCCTATCTATAATTAAGGGTGTGATTCATTGGAAATTTAATTCAATGATACATGTCTTATTTCAACTCCTATTTTCATATAAGGAATTAAAAATATGGGTTTTGGGACTTTGCTCTTGTTATTTTAAACTAGGGTTCCTATACTTATAGGGATAGTATTTTCTGTCCAATCTATTTGAGGTGCCATACCTATTATTAAACCTTTCATAAGGGTGTATGATTTGAATTGGATTCTCTAAAATCCATTAATCATGTATGATGTTGCTCAATCAATAGGGGTTTTCATCAAAATTGATAATGAAACAGAGATTGTATTATTTATTCACTATTCTCAGCTACTTATATAAGTTGACTTGAGCTCTGAATAAGTTGATAAGGTCTTCCTATTAACTCAGGTTGATTAATTTAAAATTAAGATTGAGTATGAGAGTATTCTCATGTTTTTTCTAACGATAAGTTTATTAGGAATGACGATTCTATATATTTCATGGAATTGGTTTGTGAATTTTTTTCAATTAATGGTAATGATGAAATTTGATTCTTTAGAACAAAGAAGGTTATGAATCATTTTGGTGGTGTTTTTGGAATTGGTAACAATAATCCAAAACATAGAAGTACATCTGCCCTACATGACTATACCTTTGAGTTGGTAATGGACATGAAGGATTTAGGCGTGAAGGCTGGAAGGTATCCTGATGTGGCTTGTATTTCTAGTACATCTATTACGAATGTCGAGTATGCTTTAAGGGAGGAATTGAAGGGAGGATCTTCTCTGGGGATAATTTTTATGGATTCTTAAACAGTGCATGGTGATGCTGCAACTACTATAGGACATGAGAAGAGGGACTCTCCCAAGAGAGGTACACAGGATATAAATTGTGGATTTAGACTAAACCATGGTGTATAACTACTGGATAATCAATCAAATGGTTATATTTCTCACAAGATCTTGCTGACCAACAACATCAATATGAGTAATTATAAACATGAAGGGAAAAAAAAGAAAGATGAAACTAGATGTGGAATCACCAACGAGACATAGTCCTAGGAATGTTACTCATAATGATAACTTAATAGTTTCCACTATATTTAAATAGATAGGGATTTGATTTTCTAGACAAGTTGAGGTGATTTATAACCCTAGAAAGGAGAATTAGGATAATGTTTCCAAGCCTATTAATACTCTTATTTTAATGAAAGATTCCAATAAGGCTCATAAAGGAATAATGGTTTCATTGTCCCAAGGGAGTGTAGATATTATGAATGGAATGGTTGGTAGGGTCACAGCTTCACATGTGAGGAGTAAGCATCACATGCATAACTCCTTTGAGATTCTTATCTCCATAAAGACATCTATGGATGGGGTGGTATATAATCGATGAGTTATCTTAAGGAACAATAGGATGAGGAGATCATGAATGATATTATTAACCTAAATTAAGGGAAGTCTAATGATAATGTAAATACCTGAAAAAAGGATGAAACATTGAGAGGTGGATGATGTTTGTGTGGAAGGGGGGTAGGGGTTAAGGGGCCTATCATAATATGATTATCTGAACCCATGCTACATATCTATAAATCATTAGTGTAAATTTAGATATACATGGTCATCCTCTTCTAATAATGTCATTATAATGAATATTTGGTCGCTTTTGTGGATTCCTTTTCATTTGTTCAAGATTAGTCGTATTTTTTATTTTTTGATCCCTTCCTCCCATTTAAATATTTTTTTCCTTAATAAAAGGGGCCTAACCTTAGCCCATATAAAACAAGTATATATATATATATGTATATATATAAAAAGTGTATTATTACATTTTAAAAATATTTAAAAAATTTAATTATATTTTCAAAAATATTATAAATAATTTAAATGTATATTTTTATTAAAATATTTAATAATTATATTTTAAAAAAATTAAATATAAAACACAGTTTTAATTAAATATAATAATGAAATTACAATTAATTACATTTTAAAAAATAATATAAATTAAAATTTATCTTCAAATTATTATTTATTTTTATAAAAAGATTTTAATTATATATATGCAATAAAATTTTATTATTTATTACATAACAAAAAATATTATTATTATTTCAAATAAAAATAGTAATTAAAACCATTTAGAGTTGTATATATAATAATATTATTATTATAATTAATGTTATTAGAAATTTCATTATTAATTGAAAACTATATTAATTTAATTAAGTATATTAAAAAAATTTGAATTATGTGTGTGTGTGAGTGTGAGTGTGAGTGTTTTTGTGTGTAGTTATGTATCATCAAGTGGTTTCTCACAATTATGGATAGTCCTCACTTGGGTAAAATACAACCACTCAAGACATTCCTGGTGATAGTCCCTCCCTGCCAATGAGGCCTCACATAAGGATGACACCCCAAATCAAGATGGTTTTGTTAAATATTCTCAAATATTGGTGTTAAAATGATTTGATTGGAGGTCAACATATTGATATCTATAATGAAGAATATGAATCATTAGTCATGGATGATCAAGACGATTCATGGATGACTCTTAAGTAATAAAAGAGAGGGAGACAACTGATATGTTGTGGCAGATCCCAAGGAAGATGTTGTAGCCATAAAAAAGGTGATTGCAAGATGGTTAGGTGTTTATGGTTGGCATTTTCCATGCCACATTTATTATCCTTGAAACCCTATATTCTAATTTTTATGTTCTTTAATTTCTAATACTATCTTTTCTAGAACCATGGGTTATTACCCTTGGATAACACCATTGCTATTAATTTTGTAATACAATATATTATTTATTCAAAAATTAATATGATGAATTACATAAGTGTTTATAAATTTTTTATTTATTAATATAATTTACTATATTTATGTATATATGTGCGTGTCCATGAAATATTATTAATTGCATTTGAATTATATAAATTAATATAAATTTTTGAAAGAATTATTATTTATTAACATATTATTAAACAAATAATAAATTATATTTAAAAAAACATCATTATTTTACATAAGTAATATTTAAAAAAAATTTAATTGAAAATTAAATTTTATACTATTTAATATATTAATATAAAATATATTATAATACTTGAAATATAATAATTGACACACACACAGATATAACATATGTGTAAAGAGTTATAAGTTATGAAGGATACCGTTTACGATGAAACAAAAACTCTTCATGAAGGCATGTGTACTTGTCTGTGTAATTTTGAAACACTTTATACATGAAATTATTAATACTGATAAAGATATATTTAAATCAAAGTTAAATTAAGCACTCATAAAGGAAAGCATTTCGTTCTCAATTCTTGTGGTAACAATAGTCATTTTCAATTATTATTTTATTTCTAAGAATGGAATCTTTATCTGAGCTTATTTTATAACTAATATAGAGATTTTAATATATATATATATATATATGTATAACTTTATTGCGAGTATGGTTTTAACATGAGTGATATCCTTTACATCTCATAACTTGATATACATATATTGTGTGCATGTATATATATCAATGATTATATTTAAAATAATTTTATAAAATATATATTAGTGTATTAAATAAATTTAATTTTTAAATGTATTAAATAATTTTATGTTGGAATATAAATGTGAGAAATTGAATTTCATTATTTATTTCATATACATAATTAATATGAAACAATATTTTTCTCTTTAAAATTGAACGAGTGAATAAAAATGTCTATATGTGTGTGAAATAATATTTTTAAATATATATAATAATATATATTATGTTATGTAATGATGTTTTTAAAATATAATCTATTATATATATAGTAATATAGACAAAATTAATCAATATGAGGTATAGAGGATTACAATAGACAAATAAAAATGCACCTTGACACCCTAGTGGTTAAAGCCTCATCCCTCCACATAAGTGTCACACCATAACCATCTCCTTTCCTATTATTTTAAATTTTTAAATATTAATGGAATTTTCCTTCAGTTTTAGGTTTAATTCCCCAATTTTTTTAGAACATTATGCTTTTAGTATAGGGTGCAGAGTTAGTGCATGAGTAGTATTAACCCTATAGAAACCATAGAAACAGACTGTGGTTTTTAGGAGAGTTGTTTTACAGGATTGGTGCATGGTTTCCCTAAATGTATTTCCAAATAGTGTAGTTTCCCCATGTGTTTTTAGTGTGGGGTGCACGGTTTGGTAAATTGTGCATCCAAACCTTGGGAATTTCCTATGTCTTAAAATTATGATTTTACGTATCCACCCCACCTCAAATTAAACCCTTAATTTCCTTCCTTATCCTCCCACTCATATGATCATATTGAAGGAGATCCATAAGAGACTCTCCCTTACCCCATGGATTTCATTCATTCTTCTTTAATTCTAGGAGGATTTCTTGAGGTTAGATATCACTTTCTACTTTACACCCCTTCACTTATTTTGTTCCTCTTTCTTCCTTTATATTGGAATCCATGTGACCAAACCCTAGGTGTGAGGGATGTCTAAATACATGGTGATTATAGATATTATAGGGTGAATATCATTATTTTGGTCTTTCTCTTCATATATTCATGGGATTCTATTCATACCCTCTTCTACTAAGGTAGGTTTCTCTATATATAACTCATTAAATTTACAACCTTGATTTATTCGGAAATCAAAATAAGATTCTATTGTTCCATGTCCCATAATAAATATATTTATTATGTTTTTATACAATAAATATATTTCATTTGTATTTAATGTAAATTGAAATGGATTCCATTTCTATTTAAGGTTCAAATATATTTTTCAAGGTATACACATGTCTTGTGTCTGATTAAATGCTAGACCGACATTTTAAATTGTTATATTAACTGAAAACGGGTGTTTTGGAATATAAACCAGAACAAAAGTTACATATTTCAAACAATGGGCGTGTTTGGATAAATTAATGGGTTTTATGTTTATTTACTTTCTTGAGATATTCTTTTCGGGATTATACCATTTGGTTTTAAAAGTGGAGTTTTAAATTGGGTTTTAAATAGTATTTGGTTTTCATAATCATGTGTGATAAATATATTTTTATGGTCTCAAGATTAATTTTAATTTAAAAATATGATTTCAAATCCTTGAACTATGATTATTTTTTATAAAATGGATTTCCTAAATATTTATTCCACAATGAATCTAGGCCCAATGAGAAATTTTTTAAAAGGGTTTCTTAGAAGGGGTAAATGAAATGTTTATATGTTTTATCATTTCATTTGATTTACTTCATGATTTCGTTACTCACCTCCCCATGGTATTTCATGTAAACCTAGGAACTTAAATAATAAAATGATAATGGATTGGGTCTTTTACACCAGTAGAGTATGTCACCTTGATTAGTAACGTAATATATGTCATACTTACACTAGTACAGTGAAGTTATTTTTACTATCCCACCTATTGAGGTAACTTACTTAACTTGAAAATCAATTTCACTAGGTAGTCATACATCTAGTTTGACTAGTGCCTCACCCCTGGCATTAACTATATCATGTAATTTATTTTTTTATTGTGTTTTATTATTAATAATACTCTTTCTTATTTGATTATTCTGGAATTTTTTTTTGTTTTGAGTGGATTAATTTTTTCACTACTATAGTTAATATTTGTTTCTTTATTTGTTATGGATATTATTTCTTATTAATGTATTTTATTTCTTTCTTTAACTAATTTCATAATATTTGAAAATAAATTTTTTGAATGTTTTGAATAGAGATTAGAAAAATGTGGGTTTTAAAGAAATTTGTTTATAACAGTTGGAGTTCAAAGGTATTTTAGTTTTTCTGTTAAAAGGATATCTATTTGATAAAGTGGTTTGATTTTTATGAAATTAAACCCTTGATTTCCTCCATGTGACTTGGTTTAATAATATTTTAAAATGGTACTATTTTTCTGAAATTAATTTCAAACTATCTTGAAATGGTTTGAATTTTAAAAAACATGCTTGAGTTATGGGTAGAATGCTTATTGGTTATTTTTAACCCATGCCTATATAACCATTTAAGGTTATAGTTGTTTCAGGGGAAGTATTTTTTCGTGTAATACATTACATCATGTGATTTTTTAAGTTCAATGTAGAGATTTAATGGTGATCATGAGACACATAGGGTTTATTAATTTATTGTTTAGTTTTTTTATCTGGTACCATGTTTATATAATTTACTATGGGCTTCTTATATATAGATATTTTCAATTATATTTTTATTATTTTATATTTTATGGCCTTAATTTAAATATTTATGTTTGGTTACTTATTATTTAATTCCCTTATTATTATGGAACAATTATTTTGGTTTGTATGGTTATCCAAATTATAAATATTTCATTCCATATTTGTAATGAATATTTTATTCTAATTTATTATTATTGGATGAGTGAAAAATTCTCACAACATTTC